>OX103958.1:4524-1215150 GCA_944470425.2 Schistosoma bovis | reverse complement strand
CCTTAGATACAATATAAAATTGTCGGGGCCATGTATTTCAACACGTTTCCTTTTAATCGTTTAAAGATCCCCGTCATATTAAAAGACTAATATTTGAACGAAGAATATTCTTTCCGATAAGTATGCAAATAATATATTTTATGTATGATTTTTATATTTTGCGAAGGCACTGCGTAATTTTGCATGAAACAATAAATTGGCTTTTCCAACCTGAGTTCTCGTTTAAAACACCAGTACCGCTCGCTTCATACGCTATCGTGTTGTCTATTTGGCTACTGAGTCTAGACAGGTATGAGAGATAATTCATTCTCTGTATGAACACCAACTTTGGGATGCAGGTAAATCCAGCTGATGAGTCCCAAATAGAATGAATTGCATATCGTGGATTCCAATACTAGCCACATTCCATCCATTCTATATCAACTTGTGGTAAATGGCTATATAGAGGGAATCCACACATGGTCCACATTCACCAACCAAGTTTTATCAAATTTCACTCAAAAATATCAACAACGAGATAATCTGAACCTTTTCAATTTGAATCAAAGCGAGAAATTGTTTCAGTGTATACTTACCCTCCTATTTCTTTATACAATCTTTACTATTGCAGTGTTTTACATTTCTTGAGACATTTGAAATTTATCCATTGATGGTTTTTAGTTTTGTTTTCTCGGGTGATATCTACCTTGAGAGATTGAAATCAAGCCGGGCATGTATTGAAAACGGTTAAATACTGTGAGCTTGTAACTCCTCAGTAATGCACACATCACAACCTTACATGCTATTGCATGTCAAAAATGAAACTACAGGGAATATGTTCAATTGGATGCTCATGATTTTCAAGATAGTTTTGTGTAGAAGACTGGCGTTTTTTTTTAAATATTTTGGCTTAATAGTCAAAGTCTTAGTTTCCATTATGATAGACTGTTATTGTGTTCATAAAAATTGACATCAAACTGTATGATTCATTGACCCGATGTTCATCCGTTAATCAATTCAGTTTATGTGGATAGATTTATTGATTTCAGATTGACCTGAATAACCAGTTTGTTTAAAGTTCCCTCGATCTAGACTTACAACTTATTCATATTCATATCCGTAATAATGTACAAGCATTATTATAATGTTCACATATGTTGTTCCGCAAGGTGATCTAACTCTCCACCCTCGGTCGTACAAGGGCATTTGGGGGGCGAATAAAAGAGTAGACGTTTGCGACTAACACTAGGATCTAGAACTCTCATTTCGTCCTATTCGGAACTCATCAGCTGGATGTACCTGCATTTCAATGTTATTGGTGCTCAGATTATTATTCAAACCCATTATTTTTCACTTAAAACACAAAAATGAACGATATAGCATGCTTAACGAACATTAAAAACTAGATAAATAATCTCAGCTGGATTACGCCGTTGTTGATATTTAGGACTAACTTCTGACCAGTCTTCGTTAACCTATGTGGATGTTCTACAGTTTTTCTTGTTACGATCATTTTGTTACGATTCCCATCTAAATAAATGAATCATTAAAAGACTAATATTTGAACGAAGAATATTCTTCTCGATCAATTCTCTTCAGGTTCTATTTTTATTTATTTTATTATTATTATGAGCTTTATTCAATATTATATTTTTTTTACGCTGCAGGGTAAAGTATTTCAACAAGTTTCCGTTTCTTACTTCTTAGTCGGTCCTGGCGATAAATATCGAGTGATCGCCAGCTAAATGTTAGTAGTTCAGTGAATGAACATCTGAATAATGTGCATTCTTTTCGTTGTATATTGCCAGCAATCACATTGTCCCTTATTGAGTTGTTTGTAACTTTGACAACGAAAGGTTGTACACTTTTCAGAAACGCAGCAGAATAGGTTGTGCGATTAATAAACATAATGATATATTAAAACAAACAAAAATAGATAACTTGTTGAAATATCTAGATGGAAGGAACAGGTAGCCCAGATGCTCAAGCAGGCCGTCGAATACAATTATATATCCAAATTAATAATCCGAAAAAATGGTCAGGTTAAAGGCAAAGTACATCGTTTAGAGCATGTGAATTTAGGATTGTGATACAAGTTAATTTGAATCAGCTTATATGTTAAGTGAAATCTTTTAAGATCCATGATCAGAATAAATATGGGTCAATTAGGGTGAGAGAGAAATAATAGTGCAATTACAATTCGATCAATTAAGTAAGACGTAATACGGAGGGATGAATGCGAAGTGACTGAATCAATGCATATGGGCTACTTGACCGTCGTATGATTCCTAAGTCCATCATGTGATCGAATTCGTTTTTCGCTAACCTTAGCTTTTCAGGAGCTAGTCGTCGTGCTTTAGAGAATACAGGTGGACCTGTAGTCGTGATGTGATGTGTAACATTGCTGGTTACACACGGTAGTTTCGGTTGAGTTTGTTGTATCCCAGGGTACTTATCGAGTAGTGGTTGATAGAGTGGGTCTATCATATGTTTAACTGTGACTGGGGATACTCTACAACCAGTAAAAGAAGTTACGCAAACGGACAAATTAGTGTTTCCGTCTACTAGCCTCCGTTTGCGCGTGTCGATGATCAGATTGTGGTGTTGTAGAAGGTCCATACCAATGATTGGCAAAGAAACATCTGCAACAACGAAAATCCAGTGGATGGGTTTGCGTAAACCCACGTTAAGGTAAACGTACCTTTTGCCATACGTAGCGATCGGTTTTCCGTTTGCCGCCTGTAAGTTTAGGGTCGATTCGTGTAGTCGGTCGTTAGGATTTGCTGGGAGAACGCTAACTTCTGCGCCAGTGTCGACGAGGTAACGAACTCTCGTTGTCACATCTGTGACGAATAACAGACGGCTTTGTTCGCCGGCTACGGTTGCCGTTAACGCGTGCCGGCTTGGAAGTTTCCCGAATTGCTTTTCGAATCAGTCGGTTTCGTGTTGGGAAAATTGCAGGGTTTTCTGCAATTTCTGGAAAGCTTTCCATACTGGTTATGATACCAGCACCAGTCGGGGTTATCTGTCTCTCGTGGTCTAGAGACAGATCGCTTACGAGAAATGCTTCTACGTGGTGTGCGCGATCTCTTACGGTCGTTACGAAGACTAAGATAACGCGTGAGTGTGTGACATAAGTCGTTTATATCATTCTGAGTCGTTTGAGGTCTTTCTTTGACTGAAAATACCTCGGTAGTAGATTTCGTAATTTCTAGAATGCGGTCGGCAGATGCAGCTAGTTCGTCTAAGGCGTTGTTCTGGAACGAGACCAGAACTGCTTGCACCTGTTGGGGAAGTTTTGACAAGAAGAGTTGTTTGAATAGGCCTTCGTCGAAAGTTCTTGGGCCTATTACCTCTCTCATCCGTTGCAACATGTCCGTCGCAGAACCGTGTTGCAGATCGATATTGTTGAAGAGTTGATCTAACCTTTGTCGATCGGTTAGGTCTCCTCGTTTAAGAATCGAGCGTTTTAAGATTTCGTAAGGATCGGAAACATCACTAGTAAACATACTAGGTGTTACGTACCTGTTGAATTCGCGCGGTAGTGCCTTGACTACTGCGAGGAATTGTGCACGTGTGTCGATCACGCCGTGCTCGGAGAAGTCGGCTTCGGCGTAGCAAAACCAGGCTTCGATGTTGTCGGGCCAGAAAGGCATCAGTTGAAACGAAGGCGGGGACAAAGTCTTAAGCTTGAGTACTTTAGGTGTCTGTTCAGTCATGATGAAGTATGAAGTACGATAATGAACGAGGGGAAAATATATATATCCAGGAAAAAACACGAAAAAAAATCACAATGTTTAAAAAAATAAAAAAATAAGGCAATGATATATAAAAATCCCAAAAAGGAACAGACTCACAGTTGCAATTAGGTGTACCAGATCACGTCGGTTTCACCAATGATGATGTCACAGGTATTCAGTGCTTGACAACGCTTCTACCAGTAACACCTTCTAATATATTTCGTTCCCGCCCAGAGAAATCAGAAGACAGAGTCGAGGAGATCGGAAGAGTATATTTGGCGATGACCAATATATCGGAATTCTCTGATCTAATCTGGCTAGCGATTGCGGTTGATGTTGAGCACGGCGTTACCACACGTGATCTGGTGCAGATGCCTGACCGAGCGCCTTCAGCTAGATGAGTCCACTAAAACATATGGTCAGCATCCAATGTCGAAAACTTAGTGCTATTTATTTTGGGGATTTATTTACCGCTACAGGTTGTACACTTTTCAGAAACGCAGCAGAATAGGTTGTGCGATTAATAAACATAATGATATATTAAAACAAACAAAAATAGATAACTTGTTGAAATATCTAGATGGAAGGAACAGGTAGCCCAGATGCTCAAGCAGGCCGTCGAATACAATTATATATCCAAATTAATAATCTGAAAAAATGGTCAGGTTAAAGGCAAAGTACATCGTTTAGAGCATGTGAATTTAGGATTGTGATACAAGTTAATTTGAATCAGCTTATATGTTAAGTGAAATCTTTTAAGATCCATGATCAGAATAAATATGGGTCAATTAGGGTGAGAGAGAAATAATAGTGCAATTACAATTCGATCAATTAAGTAAGACGTAATACGGAGGGATGAATGCGAAGTGACTGAATCATGTATAGGGGAGATTAATGATCTTTAACCAATAATATGAATAATAATAATAATAATAATACGAATAGTAATAATAATACAAAGATTTATGAATAAAGATAACAGGGACAATTACAATTGACTACGAAAGGTCATAGTCAAATTGGGTCATTCAATAGTTAAGATTGCGATTGATTAATTGGCCTTGATGTTGGCCAGGGGAGGAGGAGTGGTTGAATATATTTCTTCTGCACGTATAGCTCCGGTTTCTTCATCCGGATGGCTACTGCTTCAGCCGTTTGAAGGACTTTCGGTCTGACCAGTTTTGGCAAAAAATTACTTACTTTATAAATAATTGAAAAAGATTGGTTTATACTGGCACTATGACCAGTTTGTACTAAATGGGCCAATATTGAGCTGTTCACCTTCTTCATCAAACCTTTGTTTAGCCACGCTGGAAGGTGTTCACGAGCACGAAAATGTAAATTCCTACAAATTCGACCAATATAACTCGCTCCACAGGAGCAGTCGAACTGATAAATACAAAATGAGGTGGTCATTCTAGGTAATTCATCTTTTAGCTTTGGTGTAACCATTGGGCGGCGTTAAAAGACTTTTGTATTGTCTACGTAATCTCTGAGTTAGTATTTCACTAGCCGCATCCCCTCTGAACTGTAGTCGCATGAACATGGATTTCTTCTTCACTGTTTGTATTTCGCCTACTTTCGCCTTTGTGACCATATACTTGATTATAAACTTTCTAGGGTAGCCGTTCTCCCTGAGAGTATTATGCAAGGTGGTGAGCTCTTGTTCGACTATATCGGCAGAACATATAGTGCGAATACGGTAACTGTAGAGGTACAAAGCTCAGGAAATTCGTATACTGCCCAGTCCATGTACTTTTTCTGTTTATATTTTTTTAACGATCCATCCGCTCTCTTAGTCAAGACAACGTCCAAAAAGGCTATTCGACCATCACTCTCTTCTTCATATGTAAACTGAATGGCTGGATGCACTTCATTAAATCGTCTAAGAACCTCTTGCGACGACGTATTATCTTTACAGAGGATGAACGTGTCATCCACGTATCTACAGTAAAATGTGAAGTTGTGAATAATCTTTTTTAATGGACCATTTTCTTGTTTGGCTAGAAAAATATCAGCTAGTAAAGAGCCCAGTGGTGAACCCATTGCAACTCCATCTGTTTGTCTATATATTTCACCGTTGAACTTGAAATTTACATTCATGGTGCACTTGAGTAATAACTCCTTCACGACACTAATAGGGACAGTAGTTTCAATTTCATTTTCTATCAGCTGTTCACCTATATATTCTACAGTCTCTGTGAGTGGGACGTTTGTGAATAACGATGTTACATCCAATGACATCATCTTTAGTCCCAACGCATTTGCATTTTTGATTCTCTCAACAAACTGGAACACATCCTTGACACTATATTTTACAAGCTTTTCGTGTAGAAGTTTCAATACAGTTACCAACCATTTAGCTATGGTGTGGGAAGGAGAGTTATGAGTGTCTAAAATAGGTCTTAATGGGACCCCCGCTTTGTGCACTTTTGGCAATCCATACAATCTCGGCAGATGGGTTCCCACTGGTCTAATCATTTCGTATAAACCCGATGAGATAGCCTGTTGGTCCCTGAGCTTCTTCAAGGATCTGGTAAGCTCATTCTCTATCTTATTATTCAAATCTTTCTGGTCAGTTGTCTTTTGAAACTTTGATTTGTCATTTAAGATTATACTCATTTTTTCAATATAATCACTTTTATTAGGAAGAACGACATCTGAACGTTTGTCAGGTTTTGTGATCAGTAACGTCTGATCCTTAAGAAGTAGTTTGATAGCTTCCTTGTGCTTCTTCGTAAGAATGCTTTTGTAACTAAATTTATTGTTCTTATATTAGTAACAACAGTCTACAAGAGTTGATTTAAAATGTTCAAATTGCTGGTCAGAATTCACAACTAAATCACGTGTCTGACTATAAAGATTCTCGAACTGTATATCTGTATCGATGTGGTTACAGTTATTACGAGTATCACAAAATTTTAGACCTAGGGATAATACCTCTGGTTTTTCTTCATCTAGTTCAACACTTGAGAAATTATGTATATACCTTTTACAGTCAGTCGGAAATTCGATTTCGGCGGTTTGATTTTCCAGACCTTTCAGTAGCTGGATGAGTTTATTCCCTGATCTTTGATCCATAAGGTTTGTAATATAGTCCATAAAAGGTATTTTCAAATCATCAGTTAAGTCATTTACTGCATACTTTCTGCGAAAAACATTCACCTCATATCGTTTATGCCTGAATACAAGGTGTAAATCTGGTTTAGGGCGTGACGTTTTTTCCTAATACTAGGTAAATCCTGATGACAAATATTGAGTGGTCGCCAGCTAGAATTTAGCAGTCCAAGAATCGATATCTGATTAACGTACATATTTTTTGCTGCATATTGCCAGTAACAACGATGTCTGTGATTGAGCTTTCATGCAACTTGTACAGCGCAAGTTTGTAAGCTTTTCGTAAACGCTCCTTAACAGGTTTGTGAATAACAAACATAGTGATGTTTTAAAACAACCAAAAACGGATAACTTGTTGAAACATTCAGAGGGCATAAATAGGTGGCCCAGATGTTCAAGAGGAACACAGCAACAACAGCAAAGAATGATAAAACGCAGTGTTTTGATATTTGGTTCTAAGTAGTTCATGTTCACTGGTAAGACATGATCTATAATCACTGAGCTACATACATTCTCTATTTATTGTAAATATCATCTCTAGATCTAATGTGAAATTTCATGCAAATCATGACCCTATTTGGAAAGTATTCTATGAGTTGTTGTGTATGGATTTGCTAGAATGATATCACGTTACGTGGTTTATTGTTAATAACTGATAATCTCTTTTGTGGAATGATAACCTGTGGTGTTTGAATGAAATAATGATACCTTTGTACTTGTTGAATGCTTGATTTAGAATTCTCAATACAGTACATCTATTCGTGATTATCTAGTACTTCTTGATCTGATTACGTTATTTCTGGGATTCTTATTTCAGACTCTAATCCAAATACTCCAAATTATCACATTGGCGTCGTGATGGAGGCTGTGATGGAACGGTTGGACATACATTCAGATTTTGGTGCTTTTGATGGTGACTTGGAAAGGTTCAAAATTTGGGCTATGACCAAGGAAGATAATGAGGATGTTAATATTATGGTACATTTCCTCACATTCATTGGATAAGAAGCATACGACTCATTAAAAATTCTGGCTTTACCGGAAAATCCCATTTCGCTTCCTTATACAGCTCTCAAGAAACTACTGCTAGATTATGTTAAGTATACAAATTTCGATTGCGGTAAAGGAGGAAGATCTCGTAAAATGGTTCTCAAGGATATAAAAAATTCCACTGCATTACGTCACCCCAACCCAGTGCATACTCAAGGCTATGCAGATAAGTCATTGAGGAGTTGCGATGTAGTTCACGAAGATCGGCACAAGTTTGGTCAATGCTTGTCCTGTGACAGGTTCCACTCTTTTAATTCATGAAAATTTCGTAATTGCAAGTGCTTTAAATGTGATGATATTGGATAATTTCAGTCAGTTTGTAATACTACTGTTCATCTTATTGCAACTAATATTAAGTCATGTAGTTCTGATTCTACTAAGTCGAGTATTTACAATGATCGTTTATCTTTATCAACAATTTCAAGAGACAGTGTACAGTCATATAGCAGTTCAGAGTTAAATAAAATTCAGAATCCTTGCTAGACAACAGTTACTGATCAATCGACTTATCAGATTTCTCATGTTATTGAACCAGATATTGTTTTTCCCAATGATTCATATACTTCTGATAAAATTCCTTACAAACCTGAGGAAAATATGTTGAATGAACTTAGTCATGATCGAAAACCTGATATGGTTTTGATAGATGTTGATTTTTTTCTAATGATCCTTTACTCTGCAATGACATTCTTAATAAATTTGAGGAAAGTATTTCAGAAGAGTCGAAGCTTGATGTAATACCAAATATTATTTGTGCTCATAATGCACTTGTTTCTTGCGGAAAACTGGTTCAATGCGAAGCACAAGTACTAAATGACCTCGATTTTGATTACAATTCGGGTGATTTCATATCAACTGCTGTTTATCCTTATCACAAAATCACTTCTAATGTTTACTCTAACAATGTGAGAAATATATTTTATATGAAGCCACATCATTCATAAATTGGAGATATAGAGATCCAACACTATTTGGTGGGGGAGGATAGTATGAAGTCTATGGTTCAAATTCTACGTAGCAGCGGTTTCAGTACACAACCGACATGCTGATCACATGATCCCAAGAAGCAGATGAATCTGTTCCGATTTCGGTTGTTAATTCTAATACTAACGAGTGCATTTTAGATAATAGTTTTCATCCAATACAATGTCGGACAGATATGGGATGAATTTGAGAAGACGTACAATTGATTACAAACACTTAGACTCCAATTTAAGATGTGGCGGATGTGACGTTTGGATGAACTAATGATACCTTTGTACTTGTTGAATGCTTGATTTCGAATTCTCAATACAGTACATCCGTTCGTGGTTATCTAGTACTTCTTGATCCGATTACTTTACTTCTGGGATTCTTATTTCAGACTATAATTCAAAAACCCCAAATTATCACACAACGTCATTCGGATTGTTGAAAATGGCATTTTGACTACATATTCATTGTTTGGTTTTTGGATTCTGTCATCTTTAATTCGACGATTTTTCCACCTATATCAAGATCACTTTTCGATGTTGCATATACACATTTGTGTTGTGCTCCACTGAAAGTGTTGTTGAACATCAAATGTTTCCTGCACTCCGGTTTGCTTATCCGATTTCGTAACTGTTAAGGTTTGCGGCTGATTCCTGATGAAAGTCATCTTTACAAATCACTTACAAATTTCACGAGATCATTTCGAACCTATTTTATCAATACTGAAGTCCCTTTCCCCCTGTTCTACAAAAAACGTAATTGTCAACTTCTCCAGTGTAAACATTTTATTGTTTTTACAGTTACATATATGTGTACGGACCAACCATTGAGACCAATCTATTTGTGGGGGGCCTGCTCATTAGCTTTGAAATAAAACAAAAAACCAAGTACATTAATGAGGAGTAGCCAATTTGAAAGAGTTAACTAACGTCGTTTACATAGATTCGATTGAAAGTATTAAAAGGAGTTATTCTATATATGCTGATGAATATGATTCCCAACAGTTTGTGTCTTCCAGTCATGGCATGGAAATGCATCATTGTTTCGAACGTTATGTAATTGAACTGACCATAGAATATTGTGTTATCAATTTGTAATCAACATACTGAAACATGAAAATCTAGAGTAATTTGCTTTAAAGGGTCAATCATTGGTAACAATGAACACTTGTGGTTGTTTAAATCAAGCTCTTGTATATAAATGTATGCTATGCTCATATTTATCGGTAGTGGGATGCTGATAGTTTCTCGACGTTCAGTAGACCGATTCAAATGTTGTGATCGAGATGTCTGAGTTACCTGGAATAACTAATTTTACGGTCACATATCGTTATTTTGTTGTTAAAAGGGGATGAATATTAGGGAAGTTGACATATTAATGATAATTTTTGGGGTTATCATCATTTTTATTTCTGTTATGTAATTCGTATCGGATAACTGTATGGTTGCCATCATATAATGCAGTGTTTATAAGCTTTCAATTGATCTATTGACTAGTGCTGTACACTTTACTGCCCTTGGTAATTGGTAATTTATAATGCACTATTTGTGCTGTTCTCTATCACGTGTTGATCGATAATTGGAATACTGATTGAGTAATATGGCACGTGATATTTATTAATGTCTCTGTAGATGGTAACTTAATGACTGCAAGATGCAACAGCTTATCTAGCCATTTACATACATCTCACAATCAGAATCCTACATTGTTGTATCTAGTCATCAACACGTATCATATCAACTTGAAATATTTCATTTCATCCCAAATTGTCACTTCAGAGTTGATGGTTTACTACTTTTGTGGGGTTGTGGTTTGTATCTACGATGTCAGTCTGCACTGTCATAATAGATGATCTTGCTACAACAATATGAATTTAACTGTTATTCAGAATCTTACGTGTTACTAGTAAATATTATTTCCATCCGAATCTGGTGAGAACTGAAATCATAAAGTTAAACCAGCATTTTCACTTTTCTTCCAATGAAATTCACATTTGACATCATTATGTAAAAATCGTTTGAAGTAAAATTCAGGTTCACTGGTTTTAGAGAACACCTCACATTTGCTTTGATTCAATTTTAGTCAAGAATGTCCAATAATCTAAGTAGTAATACCATTCGTTGTACTTGATTTCTTGCATCTCAGTGTTGAATTGAATGCTATGAGACGAATATCATACCTCTTGCTTTGAACAGTTCAGTGACATTTTACGAGCTGATCAGTTTATGTAGCTGATATACCGGTTTAACAAGCATGACATTATTAATAATGATGACCATCCATTGGTTGGATGTTTGTGTATCCAGTTGATCAATCGTTAATAAAACAAAGTGTGAAGTCTGAATTCGCTTACTAGCCAAACTACACCTACTATGATACTGAGCAATTCAAAACCTTCAGTGGTTTAAATACCCGACCATAGAAGATTTCAAACATAGTCAGTAAAAGGTATGAAGTGGGATATTGTTAAAGTTGTTTAGATCGATATTGAAAAACACTGATTTTCGAACCAACCAACGAACATCATACTGTAGAGACACTCAGTGATAACTTACAATACATTTTAATGAAAATGACTATCTAATGACCTGTGATATGACATAACAGCTCACTTTCAACAAAATACCAATGACCAACATCATGCGTTGCACAATAATTCACATCTCATCTAACACACAATTGAAATGCATCGATTTGATGGACTTACACAAATATTTACTGAATTTAGAATTCACAAAATGTAAAGTATCCAATCTGTCATTGACATTCTCGAAAACTTTTATGAAAAAAACACAATAAGAAAATCAACAGTTTGATTTGCTTCATTAATGGTGAAATAAAGAAGATGGTCAGTCATTGGAAACAAATTCTAATACAACATTCTAATACACATTGGTGTCGATTAGCACTTTTGATATGACAACTGCTATTATAGGCAAGTCACTTTATCATAAACTGATCCTACTTCACTACAAAATTGAATAAACATTGAAGATTTGTCTTACCTTCAATATGTTGTGGTGGTAGGTTGATGTAACACACTGAACCGTTGCGTTTAGCTGCCTCCACTATTCAATTGAGAAAAGTAAGTAACTTGAAACATATAATCACGACAAGATAAAATTATATCTAAATGATGCTGGTGGAGTTAGTTATGCGAACCACATCTCATGTTGTGTTCACATGTTTGTACACGAAGTTACTTGAAGTGTATTTCTACAGTGATATTTGAAAAGAAGCCGGTACGTCAATAATGGACACTATTGTTCAATGAGGAAACAAAATGGATAGAACAACGTTCTTCCCTTTATCAAATAAATAGATAAATTATAGTATTCTAATTATAGTATGAATTAGGAATCCCAGGATTAACGCAATTGAATTAAGAAGACACAGGCACAACGAATGTACTGTATTTAGGATTCGAAATCGAGCATTCAACAAGTACAAAGGTATCATTGGTTCATTCAAACACCACATCCGCCACAGCTTAAATTGGAGTCTAGGTGTTTGTAATCAATCGTACGTCTTCTTCTCAAATTCATCCTCAGTCTGTCTGACATTGTATTGGATAAGGATTCTGTATTATCTAGAATATGCTCATTAGCATTAGAATTAACAATCGAAATTGGAACTGACTCACCTGGTTCCTGAAATTGTATTTGATCTACATGTCGACTGTGTGTACTTAAGTCATCAATGTCTAGAATTCGCACCATCGATTTTCCGACATTCTTCAGAACAATACCCGTAGATGGTCGAAGATCATTTCCTCGATAGTATGTAACCTCTGCAGACTCCAGACATCTCATATTCGACCGAAGAATTCTTCCTTTCAATAGCTTCGCTGGAGTCTCCTTCGTCACCGAATGTTTGGCATTTCTATATTGCAATAGAAAGGTATCTACTCCCCTCTCCAGCTCATTAAATGTTGAGGGGGCTATAGAATCAATAGCAGTCTTTAATGTCCTAACAAAATTCTCTGCCTGACCATTAGAACACGGATGTCTGGGAGCAGTAAATAGATGTTTGCACCCTATACCGTTCAACCAGGTAGTGACTGCATCTGCAGCAAAATGTGAGCCATTATCAGTCACCAACACCAAGGGAACACCTTCTCGACTAAACACCTTTCTTAATGCTTGTATTGTGAAATCAGAATTTGGTGAAGTTGTGAAAAAAACTTCAGGCCACTTTGAAAAAGAATCAATGACTACTAGTGCGTAGTATTTACCAAGAAATGGTCCACAATAGTCAGCATGAATCCTCTGCCAGGCCTCAGACGATACTGGCCATGGCACCCACTTCGAAGGATGATTTTTCAACTGATGACATTTCTCACAATTGTTTGCCGTACGACATATATCTGCATTTATCTCTGGCCACCAGCATGTGAGCCTTGCCAAGGACTTCATTTTCTCAACACCTAAATGACCACTATGAAGATCTTCAAGAACAGATTTACGCAATGAAGGAGGAATGACAACACGATCGTTTAAACACAGAATACCATCAGGAGTAGTAGATAACTCATCCCGCTTTGAAAAATAGATAGGAAATCTCCGTTTCAAATTAGCATTCCAACCTTTCCTTATAGCACTGAGTATACATCCAAAATATCTACGAGTTTCTCTAATGAGATCTGAACGTCTCACTGGTAAAGGTTGCACTAACAAACAATCCGAAGTATTAATAGGTTTATCTTGTAATGACTGTCGAGAAATGTAATCAACATGTTGAATCTGTTTGGCACTTCTGTGCTGAACCGTATAGTCATATGCACTCAAAGCAATACTCCATCGCTGAACCATAGCTGCTGAGGAACGTGCTAAGGATTTTTCGGGATGATAAATAAACTTTAAAGCTTCATGATCAGTAACAATAGTGAATTTCCTTCCGAATAAATATTTATGAAGTCTTTTAACAGCCCAAAACACAGCTAATGCTTCTCGCTGAGTCTGTGAATAACCTTGTTCAGTAACAGTAAGTTTGCGTGAAACACAAATAACTGGTCTACCTTCCTGTTCCAAAACTGCACCAATTCCCACAGGTGATGCATCAGTAATAAGCACAGAATGTACATTAGGGGAGTACGTTCGAAGAACAGCATCACTTTGAAGAAACTTCAGCAGACTTCGTAAGCATGACTCTTGTTCCTCACTCCATTTGAATGAATTTGATGTTAAAATATTAAATAAACAATTTGCACGACAAGAAAAATTAGGAATAAAACGGGAATAGTATTGAAGAGCACCCACTAGTGAACGTAATTCTGTAAGATTTTTCGGAGACGGTGCATTAGTCAGTGGAGCTAGTCGTTTCATATCTGGTCTAAAACCATTACCATCAACTAGGTATCCAAGGCATTCAAAACTAGATACACAAAATGAACACTTATTTGGATTCACTGTTATATTCTTCTCAATTAAACGTCGCAATAAAGCAATAAGTCTCTGGTCATGAACCACCTTATTAGAGCCATGAACAATGAGATCATCTTGATAAACTTCAACACCTTCAAGATCACTAACTACTTTATTCATAACTTCCTGAAATATGGCTGGAGAACAACTTAGACCAAATGGAAGGAAATTGTATTTGAACAGACCAAAAGGAGTGTTAATTGTCGTCAAAATAGATGAAGATTCATCTAAAGGAATTTGAAGATAAGCATCTTTTAGGTCAACTTTCGAGAACACTTTAGAACCATGAAGTCGATTTAGAATATCTTCAGCTTCTACCGTCGTGCACGTTTGCTTCAACAAACGGGAGTTCAGAGTTAATCTATAGTCACCGCAAATTCTAGGGGTCTTGCCGTCCGACTTCAGTGGCGTAACGATAGGAGTACCCCATGCTGAAGACTGGATTGGTTCAATTATGCCTTTCACACACAAATCGTTTAATGTCTTATGTACTGCTTCTCGAAGACCATAAGGAATTATTCGTCTTTTAAGAAAGACGGGATCACCCTGTACTTGAAGTTTTATAGGCTTAATTTTCATACCTCCACTGCATTTAGCACACATAGCTATCAAATCTTTAAGTAAAGTATCAGAATTTTCTTTAGAAACTAAGAAGGACAACTCCACCTTAAGCCTTTTCAAATTCTTTAAACCCAATATTGACAGTCCTGTTTCGCTAACTAAAAATTCACAAGGTATGTATGAAGAATTATCATCTCTGATTAGCAATTCACAACATCCTCGTATGGGCAGTCTGTGTCCAGTAATCCCCAGTATTGATACTTCAGTGGGTCGTACAACAACGTTAGGATCTAAAGCTTTCAAGTTCTTGAATGAAATAATGGACTCTATACTGCCTGTGTCCAGAATAAAGTCATGAAATGAACCAAGCGATGTATATAATCGCTTCTGAATATGAGCATTACCTTTCGAAATAGTGGACAAAGACAAATGATCACTAGAAACATCCGAATTATTGAAATTTAAATTACAAGATTTAGTACAGCTCGAAGCAAAATGGACAGTAGCTTTGCATACTGACTGAATGTGTCCTACCTTACCACATTTAAAACATTTAGCATTACGAAATACACATGAATTGCGAGCATGAAACTTTCCACATGATAAACATTTACCAAACTTCATCTCACCTTTGTGATTTGCTTTGTAATTCCTCGTTGAAACACCTTTCATATTTACACGAGAATAGGAATCACTGTTAAATGAACGCAAGTTTGATTGACCCTGAGATTGTAGTTCATCACGACGACTAAGCAAAGTATTAGAAATGTTCATCGACTGGATATCAAGTTCATTGACTGCTTCGTAGTTAATACATGCAGTTCTAGCATCTTGAAAGGAACAGTTTGGCATTCTTAACAGCTCTCTTTCCAAACTCGGTATGTTAATTCCTGCAATTAATCGATCTCTCAATTGCACATGAAGTTGATCACCGAAATTACACTTGGCAGCTTGTTTCTGTAATTCAAGGATGAATTCCCGAACCTTTTGGTCATTTTGACGAACCATCTTATGAAACTTCGCCCTTTCACGGCATTCAAAACTGGTGCATTTTACATGACTTAACAATAGCTCTTTAAGAGTTGCATAAGGCAGTGAGATAGGTTTTTCTGGATATGCCAAAGTTTTTAATAAGCTGTACGCTTCTCTCCCAATGAATGTCAGAAAATGTGCCACAATTTTCTCACCTTTAACATCTTTCTTGGTCATGCTCCAAATTTCGAACCTTTCCAAATAATCCTCAATAGCTTCAGGAGTTGAATGAATATCCAACTTTTCCATTGCAGGTTCCATCACGACGCCAATATAGTATTCTAATTATAGTATGAATTAGGAATCCCAGGATTAACGCAATTGAATTAAGAAGACACAGGCACAACGAATGTACTGTATTTAGGATTCGAAATCGAGCATTCAACAAGTACAAAGGTATCATTGGTTCATTCAAACACCACATAAATGCAAGTTAATATTCAGCAACGTGATTGCTTGCAATATGAAGTCATTTGTACTATCACTGTTGACGTTGTTACCAAATAATACGAGCGTGTTTTTTCAACTGTTTGCAACCAGTTGTATGTCTCACCTTTAAACACAGACTGTTCACCTTCCATCCAGTGACTACTATACATATGACGTCAGAACCTATTTCAACTTCATATGTTCCCATAATCATAACTATGGAAGTGTCATTCCTCAGTTATCATTTCACTGAATACGTATGTAACATTGAAATTGTTCCAGTATGTTGAAATAAAAGACTCATAGTGATGTCGTGTAAGTTGAAACGGAAAACCTGCAAACTGATGTCATCCGAACATGTAGAAAGTGTTCAATAATCAATCTTTTAGATAGTATGGATGGATTTTCTTCTCTGTTTACTTTCTATTGTCAGTAACGAACAAACGAGCAAACGTCTTTCATGAGCATTCATGAACACAAAAATGTCGAGGAGTACAAGTGTGAGAAAACATCTTGACAAATATATCTCTTACTTTGATGATGCTTCTTTTGCTTTTCGAAACATTCGATCAATTCAGTGAAGTTATAGTTGGTAACCAGAGCTGATAATGAAGATAAATTTGAAACATTCATCGAATTACTAAGAAAACCATTGTATTCAAAAGTGTAGTTAACTGTCTGAAAGTGTCTCTATCTTATATGTAAGTTGAATTGATCACAGATAATTGATGTAGAATAGACTAAACCGAAAACTTACGACTTTTAAATTTGTTGGCATGAATAGTTTTTATTAATTCTGAAAGTGTATGAACATAGAACTTGATCTTATATGGGTGTATAAATGGCTCATTCAGTACAAATAGAGTGAAGAATATCATAGAATACAACATCATTCACCGATCTCACTCATCAGTTAATAGAATTCAATATTGGATATGTGACACAGAACTCGGTTGGTCAGAAAAAAGTAACACAAGAGTTATTAACAATTAATCAACATGATATCAGGAATCTATCGAAAACTTTGAGTAATTAGTCGGAATCAGTCTTCGTTTACACAAATCACTTCACAGATTCACCATTTTTTCCATTCAATAACTTAACAATATTCACTTCATGGTTTCATCAATGGTCAGATGTGGTCTGAAGATATCTGTCATCAATTGTAAATAACATTTTCATTTTCATTACCTCTATCAACTAAACTTCACTTCCACAATCTAACACAAAGCCTCACTGATCTACAAAATACCAAGTGTCCTAGACTCTTCCGTGACTAATCAACCAACCGAGATAGTAAATGGATAGTACGAATGAAAATAAGCTTCACACTATTATTGTGTTATGTTTGAGATTAACGAAGGTGGTGAGAACGAATTTCAAGTGACGTGTTTGATTGAGCTGAATTTTGCAAGTTACTATTTACTGGAGCTTAATATTGAAATGCAATATTTACCGACAATTGTACTAACTGAAGTACACTGGATATTCTTCCATGAATGAAAGACTAGATACCACCGTTTTAATACCTTTATACATGTGCGTGTATAATTCCGTCTGTCTTTGATTTGTTTGCTTTCACTCATTTCTTATGTTTATCACCGATTCTCTTCCACATTCAGTTCAAAACAGCTGGAATTACATTGATGGATATAATGTTTTTTCCTTTAGTAAGCTGACTATATGGCATAAACGTTACTGAAGTAAATACATTGTGTGTGAAGAGTAGCATTAGACAATATCACCATTGCGGTACATAAACGAAGCATTCAACTAACCTTCACATGACTTGACAAGACTTCATTTAATCTGGACAGTTAAAGATAATCTGTTAGATCGAAGTGTTTTACTTCAACATCACACAATCATGTCTCATTCACAAAGCTTTGGAGCATTCTGCGCAAAAAGTGTTTGGTGTGAACAATATTTTCGCATCTGTTCTATCCGTCAAAATACACCGAGTATATCATATTGAAAAGCAGTGAACGGAATACACGCAGGAGGATGAATGAAACCAAACATGTACGCATGAATGCAAAAGATCGTAGTGAGAATCGAATACATTACAGGACTAAATATCCCAGTATACAGTAAAGTCCGATGCGACAAACGATAATTCCCCATCTTATAACTGCATAAACTGATAAGCTGAGTTGCGATATAAAAGCCACCACAATCTCTAATGAATCAAATGAAAAATAATTTTCGACGAATAACGTACCATCGAAGATTATTGCTCCATGTTCGTTTTCATAAAACATGCGTCGGCATTCGATCACTAAATTTAATGATTTCATCGTTTCAATATTATTAATCGATAACTTACCTTCATCAGACTGTACACCGTGATTCTTCAAATCTGCATTTGTTTCCTCTGTGAACACATACATTTCATAACAACAGTATTATATTGTAGCATAAGAATATGGATGGATCGTCGAATTTCATGGTTTAAAATCGGTAATTATCTTCATTTTAACAATCGTTGAACGACAGTAAGCAATAGGTACCTGCTGTGAGGATTGATGTCTGACTATCACTGATTTTCTACTCCTATACGGCTAGCAATACAGAACTATACACAGCTGCATTATCTTCAGCTTTGTTAAAAATTGTCTAAAAAATGCCAACTAACATAGCTTGTCCGAGTAACCACTACATAAAACAACTTGGTTCGTCCTCTGTTTTGTTCTCTTCAACGTACATGCATCTTAGCCCCATCATAATATACCACACTCAAACCTATTTTATCTACACTGCTGTTGTTCAAATCATTCATAAAATGTTTCAAGTCTCATGCGTTTATGTTGCATTATGTTTGATTACAGAGTAGAGACTGGCTCGCAAAACCATGAAACCATCTTTCTCAACACTAGTCGGGGAACAGTGAATTGAAGAATACTTTTAAATCCGGTGCTATCAACTCAGAATGATCCACTACAATCCCTTGTACAGACTATCCTGTCGTTAAATCATTGGTCACTGAGTCAAGTCGTGAACTATATCACTAGAGTAGCATATGAAATTGATCAGCACACCAATTCCTATCATACTAGAGATTTCAAGACACAACACGAACCGTGAGACAGTACGCATGAAGAACAAGCAACTTCACATGTTCACAGTATTCATGCAAGTGTGAAATCAATCGTTGTCTATTGTTCACAACCGTAGTTGTACAGTTTTCTGGTTCCCCGAACAAGATATTGTACCTATCAATATGTACTCCACGTTTTGAATTTTGACTCAGTTAGTTACGTCCTGGAATCGGGCCATCAGTACACACTTCATAACCAGAAATATCAGTCAAATTTTCAGGGTCATTCATGATGATGATCAATCAACTCTTGGATTCAGTAAATTTGAGATATCCAAATAATTGACGTACCTCTAAGCTTCTCAATAACAAGTCTTGTCTTTTGTACTCTCTTGTCCATCGTTTCTAATTCACCTGTGAAAAAAGTACAGAAAAGTTTGTCTTTGTTGAAAAACCTATCTCACTTTATTACCGAAAAATCAATATGCGGAAACATTTGCTTGATGAATCACAGTTGTGTGAGATTATCAAAGATTCGAAAGTTGTATATGCAAGCACACATGTGTGCAACGTGTTGACTAACACAGATGCGTGAACATAGGTCATACCTACTCCCTACCAAAGAATGATATGCAGTTTTCACATAGAACTGTCTTCGGTCATGGAAATAAAACAGTCAATGTTTGAAAGAACTAGGTCAGTATCTGTAATTCAATGTGATTTATGATCATCAGTGGACAAAGAGAAAAACATAACGTGATTTCGGTTAATAAACAGTGTCACATCGTGAATGAGTGATTTAGTGCTTTAGAAAGATAGAGAAATTGTTACTTGCGTTTATAATATTTCATAAGTTCTTCAAACGAATCCATATCAATTTGTGAAGATTTCACATCTAAATATCGGAAAGATTCAAAATGTCAATTACTAATTCATCCAACAAGTAGATCACGATCATAAAAATGTATCCACAGGAGGAGGATGGTCAAGTTGATGTGTGTATCATTGTCATATAATTGAATGGATCAATTGTATATGCGTATGGAAGCGTAACTAGCTCCTTTTGCTGATATGAAACAATGTGACTTAAATAAGGTGTAATCGCTTAGTCAGTTGAGGTTATAATTACAGAATACCGTTACAAGAACGACTCTCTCGTAATTAGAATAGGAAGCCTTGACTAATATCAGTGAGTTATCATTCATTATCCTTGTTTGACGATTACATAATTCTTCTTAAAATTACTGAATTTTAAAGTGAGAACAATCAAAATATGAGTCAGTGATCTAAATGTATCCTACTTGTCATGAGACATAAATCGTCAATTTTGCTAGCCATCAATGGTTCACAATGTTGAGAAGAACGTAACTAGCATTAAATGACTGTACAGTGTTATCTGCTGTCTTCTATTTGACCACGTCATTTGGAGATTACGAGGAATGTCATCTTGAAATTAAATGCATTGCAAACTTGATCACCTGTGATTTGTAAACAGGATGTAACAGATAACAAACAACTACAGAGTAGCAGTATAACAATCACATCAGAGCATGAGATTCATGTAAAATGACTAAATAGAGATGATATTATTGGTAGTACAAACTGTTGCTTCATAGTCAGGTTTGTCATAGTTTATTTCGACTCTTGTTTGTCTGAAGGAGCTGTCTTACATTGAAATGGTATCAGTGGATAAATCTGAAATAAACTGAATGACAAGGATTCAAACGTTCATCCTCGTCATTCTGTTTCCTATTTGATAATGCTGAAACAGAACCACAATTCAAATAGCTTATCACTCGAGGTAGATTACAACAAAGCTGTGTTAATATAACAATCAGAACACTATGTTAACTATAACTAGTCAAGTATGGTTAAAGTCAATATTGGGGAAATATTATATCTTATGAATATTCGAACACACTCACCCATTTGTTTGGTTACACACAGCAACAGAATAATGATGATACAGTTGTATGCCATCGAATGAAGTTCAACTCTGATGTTTCTCCTAATGAAAAGGCAGCTATCACTGTCATTCTTTATATAGTGAATACAGAATAGAAAAGTATTCACCAATCACATTTTGATAAATACAGTAAAATATTTGAATAACGATGAATGGCGTTGGTGATTTCGATAATCCATCTTCATAGTCGGTCGTTCCACATATAGAAAACACCCACACTCATATAGATCGGAAGTATTTCTTTGATCACATTAAATGATTGATGTTTATCTTTTGTTATTTGGCTTCATTTAATGAATGATTGTTGACAAAAAACAAAACAAAACCAGACTAGTTCTATCTGGAATGCTCGAATCCTGTCTGGTCAACACTGATATGCTCACAGTAGTCTACAAAAGTCTATAAAAATATGATTAGACTGAAGAAATATTTTGTCTCAATTAGCTGTTCATTAAGGCTCTACGGAGATAGTTAGGTTTCACAAGTGAGTAGAAAGTCGATACCATCTAATTGAAATCATAACTGAAGTGTGTTTTCATAATCACCTAATTACCACAACTAATTACATATGAGATACAATAGGAATGGAAATTACATATCAATAATGTTGATGATGTTTTCGTTACCGGTGATAATATTGATTCGTTTTCAGTAGGATTTATACAATGAATGGTAGACAACAGGGATCTAGGTATCAATGCAAATGTTGGACCTGATAATTAGAACGTTAATAACCAAATTCAGGTATTTGTTTACTCTAAAGAAGTGGCTTGCACTAAGTCACGAAACGTCAAATATACCTTGTTCTAATCAATGAGATATAACGAAATATATTGACTATTAGACAAAAGGATTATCAAACAGGTTACATACGATTAGACTGAGAAACTACTATGCTTACAAAATAGAATTGTGTATGATTTTAGAAGAGAAGAAAACACTTTGAAAGATGTGACAGTATTTCTGTAGAATGCCAGAGTAAATCCAATGGCTTTATATACTTTGCCACTTGATGGCTATTAGATCACATAATATGGTTTTCTATGGTTTCTAGATTATTAGTGTAACATTTGGATTAGTGAAGTATGGGGTGAATTCTCTGATATGGACGTAACATACATGACATTGCTAACCACCCAATGACAAATAAATTCTTGATAGGAGTTGGTCATATGTTGACTACGAATATCCGAAATACTCTTGGTGGTCAGTCGACTTAATTTAAACTAAAACTAAGTTTTAGCACCAACTGTATTGTTGATAACCAAAAGCCGCTTAAACTGTAAAGTTAACGCCTACCACTTCAGAGTAATTAAATGTTTCAGTACACCATATTGCAAACTGATTATGCAGGTCATCTAATTTCGTTGCTTTCATTTCATGTTTACAGAGAATAATTAGTTGTCTAGGCGACGAATTTTACCCTACACATACAAATGAAGTTAGAAACACAGTTTGTTAAGTCTTCACGTGTATTTTCAATCTCAAACTATCCAAACTACAGTTCATACTTTTAAAAAGGAACTTTGATTTAGGTTAAAAGTGATGTGTTCATGACTCAAAATGAAGTTAGATCTAATTTCTGGTCATTCTTCGATCACCACAGTTCACTTATATCATCTTGTAAGTGAATATCTAACCTACACTGGAACAATTCTGGTATTTAAATAAAGCAAGAACAAATATTGATGCAGAATAGTATGAATTCGAGGTGTCTCGTCAACTGCTTACAACCAAATGTGAAATAGAATTTCATATGGAAATAAGAAATAGTATGGAACAATTGACATTATGGCAAGCCCATTTGACCACTGTATCATTTGTCTACCGATTGTAACTCAGACACTTAATTCACTATGTTAATTTCGGTGTGTATGATCGATTGGATGTCTGTACATTAACCCTTAAGCTATCCTCCCCTATTGGTTGCAATATGCAGATAAACGACAAATTTATCCACACCCGATTAACTCTCAAAAAGATATATGGATTTTTAACACACACTCACTCTGTTTCATCGTGTGCTTGTTCGCTGCTGTACGCTTGTGGATTTATATTAAGCCTTAACAATAAATTCTCTCTACAACTGCTATTCAGGCTTCTCAATCATCTCGAGTAAATTCGTAATTCTACTAAGAGATTAAGCCTACGTTAAATACTCAGTTAACGGGATATTATTTATTGGAGTCAGATATTGAGAACATTAGCCTCAACAACAGAAATCAATGTAAATGATTGGAATGATAAAGGTTTACAATAATCACTATTGATGTGAACATGGAAACAAGAAACCCTGACAAACTATGAAAGTTAGTTTTCGGCACGTTATTTCATTTTATTCAAAACGTGTAAACCGCTGACATTTATTTTTGTCCCTATTCTATTCTACAGAACAAAATGAGCTTTCATTCGATGTGTCATTCATTGTCATAACCCTTTTCTGTACCGAATCTATTGTCATTTAAACATAATATTTTGCATCTTATTTTCTACTTTAATTCCCAGGTTTGGACATGATTGTATTATTTTCCCAAATGATTGTACATTGTGGTCGAGTTAGTCACCTATTTATTCATGTACCTTTTTACATGAATCTGAATTCAGAGAATCGGAATAGAGTGAATCGTGTTCCAGTTGTCTTGTCTTCTCTCATGACCGTACTTGTCAGCCAATCGGTTGATAGAATAGATTTCTTCTCTCTCTACCCCGCCTCGAACACAGGCGTACTAGCCTCAAGGTTAAACCGGTCAGCCTATTGCGTCAAGGTCGTAATCTAGAGTAGACAGATCAAGGTCATAGCAACTACATATATTATGTGTATATGCAAGAACAAGTCATAGGGTAATTGGTGTTAGAATTAAGAAAACAATTAGGGGGTGGGTGGTGTGATAATTTTAGAGGTAGTGAAGGCCTCGTTTAATTAAACAGTGATAAAATAGTAGGTATCATTAGAAAGGTGGGATTTGATCATTTCGAATAAATTGAGCATTGGATAGATTGTTATAAATAAATTAATATATTTGTAACATGCCAATGAATAGAAAAATTAGATTTTCCAACGTTTCGTCACTTAGTTTAAACCACTTCTTCAGAGAATGAATAACCAAATTAAAATTAATTCAAGTTTAAATAGTTCCACGGTACAATAAGAATAATAATATGTGATCAATTAGAGAATAGATTTGACTAAGTGAATGTCATGTCATTTCGTTCAAGGTGATTCATAAGTGATATGTAAGTCATTTTGTATATGAGTATGAGTGCACTGTTTAAGGATGAAAAATTGTGTGACATTTATGGTGAGAAAGGATAGAGTTTGTTAATTTGTAAGATAATAATGTGAAATTGTAAATAAGATCAGACTAAGTGTCTAGGATAGATGGTGCAAATAAAATGTATGATAAGGCCTTCTATTCGATTGAGAGAATTTGGATTAAGCATTATATGGAAGGTTTCAGCTAGTCTCGTTTCTTTATAATTGGAAAAAACATTTTTGCAATAGTTTGATGTTAAAACACCAGAACATTTGATCAAACACCAGATGAAATGAAAACTCTCTTTACAAATGACCGATTTCATATTATCTCATACTATTCACACTTAAACGGCATGCACTTAACCAAACGGATTCATTAAAATTACACATAAACAATCTAGAAAGAAATCTTTCACAAACAGAATATATGCTCGATAATATACCACCGGAAATAAAATCACAATTTATGGATTATAATAACATGGTGACAAAAAGTAGATCAGAAAAACTGGGAACAAAACTAATTCATTCACTGGAACCTCATAAACCTGAAAGAAAATTTCCTATGAATCCTGAGCGGTACGTTCATAATTTCTCTAGTGTTACGTTAGACGCATTGCAACTAGAGGCATTGTCACTCGGCCCTAGGTTTTGTGACTATAGTAATAAAATAAACCAATTAGATACGGATGTACAGTTTGAAAATTTATTTACACAAAAAACAGATTTGGTGCCTACTTCTCCTGATGAATTAACCAGGTTTAAGACCACGTTGGTAGACATCTGCCAACAATACAAAAATAGTGAATGTACAGTGAAAACTCCACTTACCAAACAGCACCGAGATGCTTTACATGTACTTAGAAACGACAATACTCTAATCATAAGCAAGCCGGACAAAGGAGGGGGGCTAGTTCTTATGAACAAAGCTAATTACATTATTAAAATGAACGTGATTTTGAATGATCTGACAAAATTTCAGAAACTCAACGACGTTAAGGTCTTAAATATGAAGGCAGAAAAATTGCTGACTATCTCACTGAAGGAATTAAAAAATAAAGATATTCTTACTCCTGACTTACATCACTCACTCAAGCCTACTGGATCGAACACACCGCGACTATATGGTTTACCTAAAGTTCACAAGACAAATCTTCCTCTTCGCCCAGTTTTAGATATGTATAATTCGCCTTATCATAAAAGTGAAAAGTGGCTAGTTCGTATCCTAAACCCCTTACACAAATTAGTCGTCAATAGAAGCGTGAAAGACGTCTTCGATTTCATATCTAAAGTGG
The DNA here is from genome assembly GCA_944470425.2 of Schistosoma bovis. NCBI lineage: Eukaryota > Metazoa > Platyhelminthes > Trematoda > Strigeidida > Schistosomatidae > Schistosoma > Schistosoma bovis. The sequence goes on along the minus strand of OX103958.1, from coordinate 1,189,293 downwards.
AACATATAACTTTAAATGGGAAACGAATGATATCTTTAGATGTTGCTTCCCTGTTCACCAATGTATCGTTAACAGAGACTATCAGTTTTGTGTGCCAACAACTGCAGAAAAGCAAATCAATATTGGAATTCCTGGGGTTAGTCTTAAAGAATTACTTTTAAAATGCACAATGAATGTCCATTTTGTCTTTAATAACACATATTATAGACAAATTGATGGTATAGCGATGGGTTCGCCATTAGGTCCCATCCTTGCGGATTTTTTTCTGGCGAAACTAGAAAGCGGACTTCTCAAGGAGGTTATCAATAAACTGGATTTCTACTGTCGTTACGTTGATGACACCTTCATCATTGCCGATCAGAACATTAGAAAAGAACAACTACTGGAACTATTTAATAACAAACATCCTGCTATTAAATTTACATGTGAGGAGGAAATAGATAACAAACTAAATTTTCTGGACGTTTTGTTAAGTAGAAAAGAAAATGGTTCTATCAGTAGGAGTGTGTATAGAAAAAGTTCTTCGCCAAGCCAATACACACATTTTTTAAGCTTTGTGCCTCTTCATTATAAGAGAAACTTAGTCAAATATCTTGCAAATAGAGCTCTTAAGATATGCTCAGTCGACACTATTGATAGAGAATTACAACACATTCATAATATTTTGATTGAATTGGGATATCCACTGGGTTTCTTGAAGAAACACTTGCGCGTAAAAAAAACAGGAAAATAGTGACCCTGACGTATATAATAAGAAACCGCTTTTCTTGAAACTGCAATTCAATCGTGATTTGGCTAGCGATGTATTACGGGATAGATTGACTAGAGCAGTAAAGAGAACATTTAATGCTGTCAACCTCTGCCTATCGTATTCGACCCGATCGATGATGATTCCGCGATTGAAGGATAGGTTACCTGGTTATGCCACTTCTATGTGTATCTACGAATTCAGCTGCTCCTGTGGAGAAAGCTATATTGGGCGCACTACCAGGCAACTGAACCAACGAGTTAGTGAACACCTCCCTTCGTGGTTAGGAAAAGGTTACGCCAAAACAATACGCAGCTCGGTTCTATCACACTTGATCGATAGCGGTCATATAGTGGACAGAAACAAGTCGTTCAAAGTTATTTATAGGATTCCCACTAGTTTTCCTTATGGTGTTCGATCTCGTCTCTTACACATAGCAGAAGCTATAGGAATCGGAGCCAACAAGCCAAGTCTTTGTGTTCAGAAGAAATTTGTAACTCCCTTATCTCTCCCTTGGCCTTAAGTAATAAATGAATTTATTTATTCTTTTTCTAACCTTCTCTTCGTTTATTATTTTTCTTCACCCCCCTCCTACCACTTTATTTTCTCTCAACTATACGTTTCATGGTTCAATTATCTGACCGTTTCTTATTACGTCATCTTGTTATCTTCATAATTGTTATCTCACTGTCTATATTTTCTCCTAATCATTGACCTATTTCCGATTATGTAACATTGATTTGAACCTTTATTATTATTGCTTATCAAAAACTAATGCACCTCTTGTCACACCATCAATTTGTACTTTTCACATTGACTTATAAACTACCTTGATTGGTTTAATTCATTTCGTATATGCATATATAAATACATTACTGTATATTAGAGTAAAGCCTGATGAGGATCTAGTCGAAAACAATATTGTTCACTTATATCTATGCTGTTCTAAATTAACAATGAATGAATCAAGAAATGAACCTTTGAAAACTGATTAGTGAGACACGTTCAGACGTCGATGATTTCTAACCAGTTTGACGTTTATCAAATAGCAACGCATACTTTTGAGGGACTTACCAAAATAAGCAGCTTTGTATCGTGGAAAAAAGTCAAAGACGATTGAGGGGACATGATACTATTTCCCGGTCGTGGTAACCGCAGTAACAACAGTACAAATTGTATTACATGAATGGATGCAGTTGATTATTTACAAAATGATAATCAGAATAACAATTATGGGTAAAGGCCACGTTGTAATGGAAGCGATGGTCAATCTCTCATTTATAAAGGGAGTTTTAATTTCACCTCATGTATAGTCTAATCGTCATTTGTCTTCAAGATCTTCAAATAATCAGATATTGTCAAAAGTGAATAGATCCTGAGAATAACATTGAAATACGGTTGTTAGTTGTTTATGTAACAGAAGTGAATAAGGTTGTAGCGGTAAGTAAATCCTCAAAATCCATAGCTCTGTAAGTCTTCAACATTGGATGTTGACCACATTCGGTTAAACGAACTCTGAAATCTAGCTGATGGCGCTCGGTCATGCATCTGATTCACCGTGGTAAACTTCTCATGTAACCGCTAGCCAGTTTAAATCAGTCACTTCTCCATATATTGATAACCTATCAAATATAGTCTTCGAAACTCCTTGCTTCTGAATTTTGATTTCACTGAGTGTTACTATTTAAAGTATTGTCAAACTACGTATATCTGCGAAATCCTCAACGTGTTTGAAGATAAAGTTTCTCACTGATCTCGATTTATAATTGTGAAAACAGTTCCAGACGAGTTATCGTTTAGTTGGTGAAAGCGAATAATATCTACAACTAATACGTCTTTTATCATAGTATGATCCTGCCACCATCATCGCTTCATTTACAGTTTGTTGTATTATATATTGTGTCTCGACTTTGAAAATATCACAGCTATACGTAGTTTGACACCAATTTAACCAGTAACAACATCTATGATTGGATTGTGCCCACCCAGTGAAATCACAAGTCAGAAGTGAGGAAATTTGAAGAATATATTTGAAAGGTTATCAATATATGGAGAAGCGACTGAATTAAATTGGCTAGCGCTTACAGAAGTTGAGAACAGCATCCCCAATCGGTACTGTACAGAAGAATTATCTCGGAAATTCGAAGGAAGCCAGCCAATATTTGAAAAAATAAATACAAGTAAAAACTATAATCGTCAAAGATTTTTACTCACAAATATATCAAGAGTGTTGTGTGATATAAGAAATATGTGAAAATAAGCAAAATGATTCTCATCGCCATCATCGGAGCCCCAATCGAGATTTAAATATTAGTCATCATATCTGCACAGTGTGACATATTCGAACTTCGCCTGTAGCTCTTCTGGAGTTACCGCCGGTCCCAAGCCCGGGTAAAGGAGGAGGGTTGGGCATGAGGTTAGCGTCCCCATCCTGTAGAAGACTAACTCGCTAAAAAAACGCTTATCAGAAAAAATAATCCAAACCATTTTAACTCTGTCCTGGGAGTTAGAAGGTCTTCATTTAGAAGAATTATGACGCTTCATGGTGAAAGCCGAGTTCCTTCGGAAGCCACGAGGCCGATGCCCCTTCTAACAACCAGAGCAAAAATTTTTATATGTACATGGAACATTCGAACAATGTGGGAAACCGGGAAGACCAGTCAAATAGCAACGGAAATGAGGAGATACAACTTGGCAGTACTGGAAATCAGCGAAGCTCACTAGACCCAAGCTGGACAGAAAAGGCTAGCTACGGGAGAGATGCTGCTATACTCTGGTCACGAAGAGGAAAATGCTCCATACACTCAGGGAGTCGCTCTTATGCTGTCCAAAGTAGCACGAAATGCACTTGTAGGATGGGAATCTCACGGATCCAGAATCATCAAAGCATCATTCAAAACAAAGAAGGAGGGGATCTTAATGAATATTATCCAATGTTATGCACCCACCAATGATAGCAACGACGACATTAAAGATCAATTCTACGAGCGGCTGCAGTCAATCATTGAGAAATGCCCAAGAAAGGACCTCACCATTCTAATGGGAGATCTAAATGCCAAAGTCGGAATAGACAACACTGGATATGAAGATACTATGGGACGACATGGACTGGGAGAAAGAAACAAAAATGGAGAAAGATTTGCAAATCTATGCGCATTCAACAAATTGGTCATAGGAGGCACAATATTTCCACACAAGCGTATACACAAGGCTACATGGATCTCACCGGACCACACTACAGAGAACCAAATAGATCATATTTGCATCAACAAAAAATTCCGAAGGACAATGGAAGATGTGAGAACCAGGAGAGGTGCTGACGTAGCTTCAGATCACCACCTAGTTGTAGCCAATTTGAAACTGAAGCTAAAAAAGAACTGGACAGGTGGACAAACAGCAATACAAAGGTTCAATACAGCCTTCCTTCGAGATACTGTCAAACTCAATGAATTCAAGATAGCTCTCAACAACAGGTTCCAAGCCTTACAAGATCTAATGAAAGAAGAAGAAACTACTATGGAGGACAATTGGAAAAGCATCAAGGAAGCATTAACTTCAACGTGTCAAGAGGTTCTCGGTCTAAAGAAATACCATCATAAGGAATGGATCTCTACAGAAACACTGGACAAGATCAAAGAAAGGAAGAACAAGAAGGCAGCAATAAACAACAGCCGAACACGAGCAGAGAAAGTCCAAGCACAAGCTGAATACATAGAAGCAAACAAACAAGTGAAGAGGAGCATTAGAGCCGACAAGAAGAAATACGTGGAAGAATTAGCAACGACGACAGAAAAAGCTGCTAGAGAAGGAAATATGAAACAGCTCTACGATACAACGAAGAAACTATCAGGGAAAAACAGTAAACCAGAGAGGCCGATCAAAGACAAAGAAGGGAAGCCAATCACCGAAATTCAACAACAACGTAACAGATGGGTAGAATACTTCGAGGAACTCCTGAATAGGCCGGCTCCAATGAATCCACCGGACATCGAAGCAGCACACATAGATCTTCCTATAGATGTCAACCCACCAACGACGGAAGAAATTAGAATGGCCGTCAGACAAACCAAGAACGGGAAAGCAGCAGGACCCGACAACATACCAGCTGAAGCACTAAAATCAGACATCGAAGCAACCACAAGCATGCTTTATCTTCTATTCAAAAAGATTTGGGAGGAGGAACAAGTGCCGACGGACTGGAAAGAAGGACACCTCGTCAAGATTCCAAAGAATGGAGATCTGAGCAGAGGTGAAAACTACAGAGGCATTACACTACTGTCAATACCAGGGAAAGTCTTCAACAGATTGTTGCTGAACCGGATGAAGGATGCAGTAGACGCCCAACTTCGAGATCAACAAGCTGGATCCCGTAAGGATCGGTCGTGCACAGACCAAATTGCAACACTACGGATCGTCGTCGAACAATCAGTTGAGTGGAACTCATCACTATACATCAACTTCATTGATTATGAAAAGGCATTCGACAGTGTAGATAGGAAGACATTATGGAAACTTCTTCGACACTACGGAGTTCCTGAGAAGATTGTCAATATTATCCGGAACTCATACGACGGACTACAGTGCAAAGTAGTGCATGGAGGACAGCTGACAGATGCATTCCAAGTAAAGACCAGAGTCAGACAAGGCTGTTTACTCTCTCCCTTCCTCTTTCTTCTGGTGGTCGACTGGATTATGAAGACCTCGACATCTGAAGGAAAACACGGAATACAATGGACAGCTCAGAATCAATTAGACGATTTGGACTTCGCAGATGACCTAGCCCTCCTATCGCATACACACGAACAGATGCAGATAATGACAGCCAGTTTGGCAGCAGTCTCTGCATCAGTAGGCCTCAGTATGCACAAAGGGAAAATCAAGGTCCTCAAATTCAAAGCGGAGAAGAGCAGTCCAATCACTCTTGATGGTGAAACTTTGGAACATGTAGAATCCTTCACATACCTAGAAAGCATCATCGATGAACTAAAAGGTTCAGATGCCGCATTCCTTCAAATGAAGAACGTATGGAACTCAAAACAACTGTCTGTCAACCAGTATCAAAAACAGAATGTTCAATAGCGACGTCAAGGCAGTTCTACTGTACGGAGCTGAAACTTGAAGAACTACAACAACCGCCATCAACAAGGTACAAATATTTATAAATAGCTGTCTACGCAAGATACTCAACATTCATTGGCCCGATACCATCTCTCTGGGAGAGAACAAACCGGCTTTCAGCTGAAGAGGAAATTAGGAAAAGACGATGGAAATGGATATGACATACATTACGCAGATCATCAAACTGCATCACGAGGTAATTCCTAGATTGGAATCTTGAAGGAAAGCGGAAAAGAGGAAGGCCAAAGAACACATTACGTCGAGAAATAGAAGCGGATATGAAAAGGATGAATAAAAACTGTAAAAAGCTGGAAAGGTTTTCCCAGGACAGTGTTGGATGGAGAATGCTGGTGAGCGGTCTGTGCTTCTTCACGAAGAGTAACACGCGTAAGTAAGTAAGTGACCTATTCGAACATCCGTTGGCCTTATCACTGCACATCACATAGTTCATGTATAAGGAAGCTTTCTTCTGAAACACATTGACGATAAAGCTAACAAACACAATAAACATTCATATCCTACTCAATTACCTTGTGAATACAACCATTATCCATACTACATAGATTGATTACGAAATGCAGACATCGATTCCAATTCAACTATTCTCTTGTTGGTGAGAAAAGTTCAAATCTACCGTCTATCATTCGTGCTTACAATTTCATCCTGATCAACAAACACCATTAATTGCATGTGTATGATGTGGAAGGATCATCCTACTGACTGTCACGTAGCATAGGTGAACATAATAGCTACATTTCATCATGGAATATTTGCATTTGTTTCCGTTTGATTTATTGAGATCATCAATGCAACATCAATGGAAGTGTCAAGACAACACTACACATTGATGAATCTTACTACAAATATAATGAAGTCGATTGATTAACACTGTTGATGCCAAAATCAAATGAGATTAGTTGGAAATGAGCTTCTCATTTTGACGCTGTCACAATATCCACACGGTTGTGTGAGCAGTTCACAAATATCTTCAAATGTCATCAGTAGCAACCCACTCACACAAATGATCATTCAGATATCCATCAAATGGTGTTAAAACTCTGTTTACAAATGAATTATTTCCCATATTCAAATCCATCTTGACCCTAATCTTTTATTGTTATTATTCTTATTATCAATTCTATTTTCATTGTTTTTGTTGTTGTTGTTGTTGTTGTTGTTTGGTGAACGCCTTCACTCAAATATTTACGTCTTCCCATTGAACAATTTACTCATTCGACATCTGCTTTCGTCATATTGTGTTTCACACGTCCTTCCCTTATATCAACATGTTTATTGTTATTGTAGTCAATAAGGCATTTGTTCCCATCATCATCTCATTTCATTCACATTATAATTCAATGTTTATTTATCGGTGTTAAACTCATTGTTTATTTACAATAACACCCTGTGATATTCAAACAGCAACATGGTCTCACAATCATTTACCCTACGCGATTAGGTTTCGTAACCGTGTTCGTTACGTTCTCGTGTCCAGCATTGCCTCATCATTTCCACATTCTCATCACGGAATGCAACTGTACACTTTCACTATTTTGCCTGAATCACTACTTAAATTTATTCTCTAACTGTTAACAATGATTACTTGGATCTACTGTGATCAGGTGGTTGTTGATAAGAGATCATAAAAATATCTCATTTCATATCACTTACTTGCCAAACTCCATATGGCATGTGAAGCCCGTGAATCATGAGTGTGCATTTTGGACTGCACAACCTCTTATGGTTGCTAACGATTGAGGCATTTCGTCTAGAAACTGAATATCGTCTATTGACCAATTTCATTGGTTTCAATGCTGTTCACTTGTTTCAATATGAATCGAATTATTCCTTCAATAATTATTTGCAGATCCTACACTATTGATTGTCAATACTCGCACTGTCTTCAATGCAACATTTGAATGATACACTAATGATATCATGATATCATGTGTTTGAGGTGACTGACTAACAGAGATACCAAATTGCATCATGAACGAATTTCACGAAGTGAATTATTAACAGAAGTGCACGAAAGCGTCATTTGCGAAGGCAAACAAAACAAATGAGATATTTGTCAGGTTCCTGTATATTGAGAGAAGAATCCATCGTCACACTGATACGTATTTGTGTAACAACATACGATGAGATATGTGACGACAAATAGTTATGTGGAAGTTAGTGTGATAGACAATGTGAAAATGAGAAGGAAGAACACCAAGATATGGAATTCCTTACATCTAAACGAACGTTCAACTTGCACACTACAATCGGAAATATCTATTTTGGTTGGCATGATTGAAATGACATGATTGCATCCATGAATAGATTGAATGTGTTCAGTGTAAGGATGTGCTGGAGAATATACCATAACAACACAGTTATCAGTATGTGTGCATTCGAGAACAAGAATGTTTTGCCTAATGTGACGGACTACTCAATACTGATAAGTAGTGTAAAGTAATACACAAAACTCCAGTTGATTAGGAGAAATGTGAGGAACACAACGAACTCAACAGAACACATATCCATTGGAAATATCAACGATGCCACCACATGACTAGTCTCATTCACATAATATCAACGGAAATGAAGGTTTGAATCATTCAGAAGTATACCGAGATGCAGAACAATTATGATTGAGACGAAGTCGAATGAACTTGGAACAAATTGTTCCACTCAAATAATTGGTTGCATTTCATTCAATTTCACTTGGTTGAAGGCTTCTTCCAGTTCACGTGTTCTCATTATTCAACACGTCGGTGAACATGAATCAGTGGAATAAATACATGAGGAGTTACATTTGAGAGTTGAATATAGAATCAATGTAGAAATCAGTGAATAATTCAATGAAGTATGTAGTATGTTTTAACTTGTCTAATGACATAATGAATATGTTTAGCATTCAATGCATAACATTGGTGTCTTTCGAAATTACTAGTTGACTTCATTCCAGTGCATGTGCTCAAATGTTCATTGACAACTTAATCTCAGATCGATGTGTGTGTGTGTGTGTGTTATGACGTTGGGAGACATGATTTCTGTTATAGATTCCAGCTAGTTTGATGAGTAAACTATTGAACTTCAGTGAAGTACACAGTTGGATAATTCGTTGTTTCACAGTTACACTCAACGTGGACTGCATTTGACCTATGAAAGATGATTTGCTGATCCTAATCACATAGATCAAGCTTCATTGTTTCACATCTTTGCACTTCTGAAAACCATGATTTTCTGTAGCAACTCACGTGCAATTGAGTTTGTTCACATTTAATTCGATCAAGTCATTTTGTTAACTTAATAACGAACTGAGTCATCCGTACAACAACAACAACAACAACAACTTATCTATATCATTGTATGTTTATTGTCGTTGCGAATGTATGAACATGTATGCTTGAGCATTGCTTACTGCATACGAATTTATTCACGCTGCTAGCCTTACTATTAACCGCTTAATTGATTCGATGATCCATTTATTTCACTATGTATATATATATGTGCATGCTATTCATGTTCATTGGTTCTGTGCTAGTTGGCATCATTCAGCATTGTACATTGTGGGATAGAAGGGTCAGATCATCTGCGAAGTCTCGATCGTCCAGCTGCATCCTAGACGTCCATTGTATCCCGTGCTTCCCTTCAGATGTTGACGTCTTCATGTTCCAGTCGACCACCAGGAGAAAGAGAAAGGGTGAGGGTAAGCAGCCTTGCCTAACATCGGTCTTCACTTCTAACGACTTTGTCAACTGTCCTTCATGCACGATTTTGCAGTGTTATCCATCATATGAACTCTGTATGATATTGACTATCTTCTGAGGCACGCTGTAGTGTCGAAGAAGTTTCCATAGTGTTGTTCTGTCCACGCCATCAAATGCCTTTTCGTAGTCAATAAAGTTGATGTAGAGTGATGAATTCCATTCAATTAATTGTTCCACAATGATCCGTAGAGTTGCGATTTGGTCTGCACACGATCTATCCTTACGGAATCTTGCCTGTTGGTCACGAAGTTGGGCGTCGATGCAGTCCTTCATCCTGTTTAACAATACCCTGTTGATGACTTTTCCCGGTCTTGAGAGAAGAGTGATGCCCCTGTAGTTGTCACACTTGCTGAGATTGCCTTTCTCCGGTATTTTGATCAGGAGTCCTTCTTTCCAGTCGTTTGGTACTTGTTCCTCATCCCAAATCTTATTGAAGAGAATGTGGAGTATCCTTGCAGTTGGTCCTGCTACTTTGCCACTCTTGATTTGTCTGATGGCCATGCTGATTTCTTCAATTGTTGGTGGGCCAACGTTGATTGGGAGGTCCGTGGGTGCTGCTTCGATGCTGAGTGGGTTCAGTGGAGCTGGTCGATTCAAGAGTTCTTTGAAGTGTTCTACCCACCTGTTTTGTTGCTCTTCAATGTTGGTGATTACCTCGCTTTCCTTGCTTTTCACTGGTCGTTCTGGTTTGCGGCGATTTCCAGAGAGTTTCTTTGTCGCGTCATACAATTGTCTCATGTTTCCTTCTCTTGCAGCCTTTTCCGCCTCCGTTGCTAAATCTTCCACATATTTACGTTTGTCGGTTCTGATGCTCCTCTTCATTTGCTTGTTTACTTCTGTGTATTCAGCTTGTGCCTTGGCTTTTTCTGCTCTTGTTCGGCTGGTATTGATTGCTGCTCTCTTGTTCCTCCTTTCTTGAATCTTATCCAGTGTATCAACAGTGATCCATTCCCTGTGATGGTGCTTCTTGTGACCCAGGACCTCATGACATGTTGAAGTGATTGCCTCTCTGATCCCCTTCCAGTTGCTCACCACAGATTCAATTCCGATCGACATTCGTCTGACAGTAAACTGAAGCTTCACACTTCATTTCTAACTTTATTTGTATATGTTTGAGAAAATTCTTCGTCTTCAGATGGATGAATGACAGTTTCATTGAATTTTGAATGCAGCTGACATTATTGTAGATTCAAACTAACCTCGGACTGAATAAGATGATTACACCTAATTTAACTTGAAGAAACTGTTGAGAATTTATAGCTGAGTTGTAGAAAAACATAAAAAAGCGATTTAACATAAAGATGAATTGTTGCCAGCATACGCATTCAAATATGTATACATAACTATTCAAAAAATAGGCACTCACTGGCATCTTTGTGTTAATCCATTTATGGAATGATTATTAGCATATGAATGTTTTAAGGCCAGGTAACAGTAGGAGTGATCCACAAAATCTGGGTTCAATCATTTACGTTTTATAAAGAGCATCCGGTACAGCATATATATATATATATATAGCACATATGAATTCTAACAGTGAAAATATATTTATTTCTAATTTTTACAGAACAATTTAGCTTTTTCTGTGAACATGAGATGAAGACAACTGAATTAGAGGTTCTGTATAATCAGTTTGCAATATGGTGAAACTAAACATTTACATACATCGAAGGAGTAGGGATTAAGTTTACAGCTTGAGCGGCAAAACAAATATATTATATCAATTTAGAGGTTGTGGAGGTCGGTAAGGTTTTGATTGAGATCATGAACCGATTGCTGTTAGCCACAATACCATGTGTTCACTAGTGACTAGCTTCGTGAGAAAACTCTCAGAGTTCTGGTGAGAAGCCGTGACCGGTGAAGCTAATGCGTGTCGGGTAGAAACAGGTGTCTACCTCAGTACAATGGAAGGTGGTCGCGCAACTTCGTGGATTGGTTGATGTTAGACATTAACACCAATGGATGCCGGCTCAGTAGTCCAGTAGGTTAAGCGTCTGCTCGTGAGACTGTAGGCTCTGGGTTTGAATCCCGCGGGCGCAATCGCGGGTGAGCACTGTCGAGGAATCCCTCAATAGGACGAGACGGCCATCCAGTGCTTCAAGATTTCCAGTGGTGATCTAGCATTAATCGGTCCATGATCTCAATCAAGAAATGTATTATATATTCTCTTTTCGTTATCAACAGTAGAGTTGGTTCTAAAACTGAGTATTAGTTTAACTTAGATCAAATGACCAAGGGTATTTCGAAAATCGATTGGTCACTGGTTTGTGATCAATATCATGTATGTTAGATTATTATCACAGAATTTAGTCTACGGCTCTCGAATCCAACTCTTACATACACTGAAAATCATAACCTAATGCACACAAAGTGAAAAAGTATATAAAGCCGTTGAATTTACTCTGAGATTCCATACAAATTCTGTCATAATTTCAAAACGTTTTCTTCTTTAAAATCATACATAATTCTATTTTATTAACATATTAGATTTGATTTCTAATTGTGTGTAACCTGTTTGATAATTCTGATATCTAATAGTAAACGTCGATTTCGCTATGTCTCATTTAGTAGAAAATGGTGTATTTGATGTTTCGTCACTTAGTGTAGGCCTACTCTTCAGAGTAAACAATAAACCGAATTTGGTCATTCACTTTCCATCCAATATTCAATTTATTTGAAACTATCAGATCCAACTTTGACATCGAGACCTTCTACCTTATTGTCTACTTTTATTACACAAATTCTACTTAAAACGAATCAATATTCTCAACGGTAACGAAAACATCATCAACATCGTTCATATGTAACTTCCATTCCCATTGTATCTCATATGTAACTAGTTGTGCTAATTAGGTGATTATGAAACCTCACTTCAGTTATGATTTCACTCATTCAAATGTTAACTAGACTCACTATCATCTAAATGGTATCGACTTTCTACTCACTTGTAAAACCAAACTATCTCCGTAGAGCCTTAATGAACAGCTAATTGAGACAAAATATTTCTTCAGTCTAATCATATTTTTATAGACTTTTGTAGACTATTGTGAGCATATCAGTGTTGACCAGACAGGATTAGCGCATTCCAGATAGAACTAGTCTGGTTTTGTTTTTATGTTAACGATCATTCATTAAATGAAGTCAAATAACAAAAGATAAACTTCAATCATTTAATGTGATCAAAGAAATACTTCCGATCTATATGAGTGTGGGTGTTTTCTATATGTGGAACGACCGACTATGAGGATGGATTGTCGAAATCACCAACGCCAAACATCGTTATTCAAATATTTTACTGTATTTGTCAAAATGTGATTGGTGCAAACCTTTCTGTTCTGTATTCACTATATAAAGAACGACAGTGAAAGCTTCGTTTCATTAGGATATACAACAGAATTGTACTTCATTCTATGGCGTACAACTGTATCATCATTATTCTGTTGCTGTGTGTAACCAAACAAATGGGTGAGTGTGTTCGAATATTCATAGGATATAATAATTCACCATTATTGACTTTAACCACACTTTAGTAGTTACAGTTAACATAGTGTTCTGATTGTCATATTGACATAGATTTGTTGTAATCTACCTCGATTGATAAGCTATTTGAATTGTGGTTCTGTTTCAGCATTATCAAAGAGGAAACAGAATGACGAAGATGAACGTTTGAATCTTTGTCATTCAGTTTATTTCAGATTTATCCACTGATACCATTTCAATGTAAGAAAGCTCTTTTTTATTAACAAGAGCCAAAATAAACTATGACAAACTTCGCCATAAAGCAACAGTTTATACTAACAATAATATCACCTCTAATTATTCATTTTGTATGAATCTCATGCTCCCCATCATTTAACACATTGTGATGAGCGTTAAAACAAGTTGATTTATGAATTAGATCTATACCAATAATACATGTCTACGATCTATTACCGTGATCATACCTGTAAATTAGCATCGATTCTAGTCATTTTTAGGATCTTTATTTCACAAAATATGAACTAAGAAGAACACAATTGTTTTGTGAAATCAATTTCATTCATAGTTTAAGGTAGTAGAAACCAATCTCTACATCAACTTTGTACTTTGTGGTTGGTGAGTTACTGAGTATATGCCTCTGAATTGCTAAGAACCAGGTCGTGTGTCAAGAAGATGGAATGTTTTCAATGATTTTATTGAGTAATGAATTCATGTTAAGAAACTTATTGAAAATTGAAAGTATAATAATGCCGATGTTTAAATCCGATTAGTTAGTTGCATCCTAATGAATAACTGTACTGCTCAACCATACGACACAGTGAATGTATCGCTATAAAAATCAGTCAATGGAGATAGAACTCAATACGCGAATGTCAGGGGTGGACATGAATACTATGATCATTTTTGAAATTGGATCATTCATATTAGAATCTTCATTGTTCGTTTTCTGACGTTAATTTATGTTTGTTTAGTCAAATTTCCTTGATATAATCAAACAGTAATTTGTAATCTCATGAACTTGTAACAGTCAACATGACCGTATCAGATATCATGAAATGAACAGTTCGATTCACGGATCATTGAAAGAGCGATTCATCAAGCATTTTCCATGAGGTGACGGGATAGAAGTCAGCAGGTAGCACTGTGAATTCGTTTATAGCCAGTTAGGTCCTCTCAACGTTGTAAAATAAACCATTCATGTCTCATGACAAGTAAGATACATATAGATCACTGACAGATATTTTGATTGTTCTCAACTACAAGTTCAGTAATTTTAAGAGTAATATAATCGTGAAACCAGGATAATGAATGATAACTCTTATCCCTGACATGATTGGCTATTTTAATCAAGACTCCGCATTATAACTACGGGAATGTAATGACAGGTAAACTAATAATCAATAATTCTACTAACGGTATTCCTTAATTATAACCTCAACTGACAAAGCGATCATACTTCATTTAAGTCACGTTTTCTCACATCAGCAACAAGAGTTAGTTGTTCTTCCATACGCATATACAATTGATACGTTCAATTATATAACCATTATACACATATCACATCTTCCGACTTCCTAGGGATATGCATTTATGATCGTGGTTTACTTGTTGAGTGAATAAGAACTTGTTTTTTTAAATCTTTCTGATATCTAGAAGTGAACTCTTCACAAATTGATATGGATAAAATTGAAAAAACAATGAAAGATAACGAAGGCAAGTTACCATTTCTTTATCTTCCTCAAGCACTGAATCATTTATCTATGATTTAATATTGTTTAGTAATCTAAATCATATTATGTTTTTATCCTTTTCGATTGAAGATCATAAATCTGCTAGGGTTGAAGCTATCACGAGTTCACTTAATCTGCGAACAAGAAACAAGTCTCGGTGACCAAAGACCAGTAAGCTAGCTATTTGATGCGTCCCAGCCCCGCTAATTAGAGGGAGAATTCCAAGCTTGGAATGGGGAAGTATATTCTGCAAACAGCCATAAAACGAGCGATAACAACAAACACAATTCAAAACGTATATATACAGTGCAAAACCGTCCTTGTGGAGAGTTACCAAATAGCATACAAAAAGACGCAACGGACCAATAGCATTTAAGATATTTCCCAGTGGTAAATACGATATGAAGGTGACAAGAGCGCCTTTGGCTCGAAAACAAAGAAATTCAATTTTTCTAAATAAAATTACAAAATTAGGTCCTTTTTCAAGTGAGTTCTGGGGGTCTAACCTCCTCAACAAAATCACATTGTTTTACAGATACTGACCTAGTTCTTTTAGATATCGAGGATTTCATTTCCATGACCAACGACAGTTCTATTTGAAGACTGTTTATCGTTCTTTCGTAGGAAGTAGTTATTACTTAGATTTAGGCATCTATGTTACCCAACACATTGCATATTTTAAGTTATTAATTGAGTGATTGCATGTACCACTTCCGAATCTCGTATGTAACTGTAATCCATCAAGTAAATGTTTTCTCAATTTGATTTTCCAGTAATAAACTAAGATAAGTTTTTCAACCAAGACAAACCTTTCTATAAATTTTTCACAGGTAATTTGAAATGGTTTGACAGGAATGTCCCAAGGACGGAACGTAATCTTGTAAAGGTATTAGGTACGTCAATTATTTGAATATTTTAAATTTATTAAATCTGAGTGTTATCTAATCATCATTATAAATGACCCAATGAATTTCACTGATATTTCTGTTTGTGAAGTGTGTACTGAATACATATTGCCCGATTTCAGATCGTGACTAATTGAGTCACAATTACAAAACATGGAGTATTTATCATGAATACTTGTTTTCCAGTTACAATATCTGTTTAGTGAACCAGAAAACTCCACAAGTACGACTGTGAACTATGGACATTTGTTGATTTCACATGTTCATGAACACAACGAACATGTGAAGTTGCTTGTTCTTCACGTGTACCCCCTCGTGGTATGTGTTGTGTTGTATTCTGGTCATTTTCATGTGCTACGCCGTCAGTTGGACCGATGATATATTTCACGACTTAACTCAGTGACCGATGAACCACAGTCACGAATTGGTTCTTGATCTGCAGTAAACTATTTGAACATTCAGAAAACTAAGGTAGAAAGCAGATCAATACTCTGTTGTCTCCAAATCAACAATATGACGCATGAAACTAAACAAAAGATTTCATATAGTGGTTATTCGGACAAGTTATGTAAGTAGGTATTGTTTAGACAATATGTAACAAAGTTTAGGATAATGCAGTTTTGTATAGTTATGTATTATTGACCGTTTACAAATAGAAAATCAATGATAGTCAGAAATCAGTTTGCAAGGCAGGTGTTCATTGCTCACTGGCTTTCAACGATTGTTTGAATGAAGTCAGTCGTCGAGTTGAAACCATGAACCTCGACAATCCCTTCATATTCCTGCACTATGATGTATTGTTGTTGTCTTTTTCAAATGCATTTGATCGTAGAGGAAATCAAAGAGGATGTGAAAAATCACAGTGTGCAGTCTGATCAAGGTAAGTTATCGAATACTAATATATAAACTATGAAATTAGTAAATTTAGCTATCGAATGTCGACGCATGTTTTATGAAAGGAAACAAGGAGCAAGAACCTTCAATGGTAAGTGACTGTCAAAAATCTATATTTCTTTTGTTTTACTAAAACTTACGGGAATTTAGTATAATATGGTAGCTTCTCTTTCATAACCCAGATGATCAGCTTTTCAGGATTTTGGATGAGGCAATAACTTTTGTTCTATCGGTTGTTACTTTATACTCATATATTTTGCCCTGTAATGTATTCAATTCTGACAGTAAACTTCTGCATTCATGAGTGCATGTTTGATGAAATTCATCTTCTTTTGTGTATTACGTTGACTTCTTTTTAATTGAAGATACTCATTGTATTATATAGAGGTCAGGTTCGATATTCCATTTCCATCATCATCCATCGACAATACCTATTGAATTCAACATGATAGATGAATAGTTTGATAAGTTTATCAATACTCGCTTCATACTATTTCCTATTATGGATATTTGAACCAATGAAAGTTCACAAAATTCATTTAAAGCAAATATTTCACTTTGAATTCGTTCTGACCAACTTCGTTAATCACAAACATAACACAATAATGATGTGAAGCATATTTTCATTCGTACTGTCCATTTAATTATTTCGGAAGGTTTAGTAATCGCAGAAAAGTCTATGACATTTAGTATTTTGCAGATCAGTGCGTTCTGTGTTAGATTATGGTAGTGAAGTTGATAGAGGTAATGAAGATAAATTGGTTGCTCACAATTGATGACAGACATCGTCAGACTGATTCTGATGGCTGCTGAAATCAAGAAGTGGATGCTGTTAAGTTTCTCAAAGTAGTATATGAGGAAATTGGTGAATCTGTGAAATAATTTGTGTAAATAAAGACTGATTCCGACTAATTACTCAAAGTTTTCGATAGATTCCTGATATCATGTTGATTGATTGATATTGACTACTGTGGAAGATTCTTAATTTTATCTAATGCAGCATGGTGTTATTTCCGTCTCACAATTGATTGATCACTGGGTGGTGATCAATGTTATGCTTGTCTAGTCCTTATTAGTGCAGATCGAATGCTATCGATCATGTTGCAATGTGGCCACCAGTCTAGGTGACTCGACACTGCGGGCACTATGTATTGAGATTAGATGGTGGTTGGAGGTAGTCAACAGGAAACCCTGGACCAGGGTTTCGTGCTACTTGGCACTCGTCAGCAAGGTGTACCTGTAATCTTGAGGGAACTGGTGCTCCCTCACGGATTCGATCTCGTGTCACCCAGCTTCACAGTCAGAGACGTTGACTACCTTCAACCACCATCTAATCTCAATACATAGTGCCCGCAGTGTCGAGTCACCTAGACTGGTGGCCACAACGCCTCTGACTGTGAAGCTGGGTGACACGAAATCGAATCCGTCAGGGAGCACCAGTTCCCTCAAGATTACAGGCACACCATTGCTGACGAGTGCCAAGTTATTTCCGTCTGTCCAACCAGGTTTTGTATCACATATCCAATATTGAATTCTATTAACTGATGAATAATATCGGTGAATGATGCTGTCTTCTATGACATTCATCACTCTATTTGTACTGAATGCACCCTTTTTGTGTATTTCGAAATACCGTAATGCATCGATACGAGATCAAGTTCTATGTTCATACACTTTCAGATTTAATAGAAACCATTCATGTCAACAAATTTAAAAGTCGTAAGTTCTCTCTTCATTCCGTTCTACATCAATAATCTGTGATCAATTCAACCTACACATAAGATAGTGATACTTCCACACAGTTAACTACACTTTTGAATAGAGTGGTCTTTTTAGAAATTAGACGTTCATCTCAAATTTGATCTTCTTTATCAGCTCTCGTTATCAACTACAACTTCACTGATTTGATCAACTGTTTCGAAAAACAAAAGAAGCATCATCAAAGTAAGAGATATATTTGTCAAGATGTTTTCTCACACTTGTACTCCTCGACATTTTTGTGTCCATGAATGCTCATGAAAGACGTTTGCTCGTTTGTTCATTACTGACACTAGAATGTCGATAGAGAAGCGAACTTGCCGTTGCTTTTATAAAAGATTAAGTATGGTGGATTTTCCACCTGTTCGGATGATATCACTTCACATATCTTCCATTTCAACTTACACGAATAATTGCAATGGCACATACATATTTAGTGAAATGATGACAGTGAAGTGACACTTCCATCGTTATGATTATGGAAACATGTAAAGTTGAAATATGTTCTGGTAACAAACGTATAGTAGTCATTGAATGAGAAGGTGAAAAATATGAGATAAACTGTGAAATAAACAACTGGTTGCTAACTGAGTTGAAAATACACACACCTATTACATAGTACCAAATTAACCATCTATAATACCGATGACTTTAAACTACAAGCGATTACGCTGCCAAATACTAACTTGTGTTTATCCTTTTATTAGACAAGATAAAGACACAGTTCCAACCATTTTGTTTCCATATTGAACTACAGTATTTATCATTGAAATACCTACTTCTTTAGAAATACCACTGCACAAATATACTTCAAGTAACCTCGTGTACAAACATGTGAACACAACATGACATGTAGTTCGCGTACCTCACTCAACGAGCATCAGTTTGACATGATTTTATCTTGTCGTTGATCATGTATTTCAAGTTATTTACTTTTCTTAATTGAACAGTAGAGGCAGATAGTCGCAATGGTTCAGTGTGCTACATCAACCTATCACCACAATATATTGAAGGTAAGACAATGTGTTTGTTCCCAATAAGGGATTCTCTTCTTCATTTCACTATCACCGTAGTCAAATAATCTGTTGATTTTCATGTTGTTTGTTTTCATAAAAGTTATCCAGAAGATTGATGAAACATTTGAAAATTTATATCGTATGTATTACGAATTCGGTAAATATTTGTGTAAGTACATAAAGTCGATGCATTTCAATAGTGCGTGTGTATGTGTGTGTGTGCAGATGAGATTTGAATGGATACGCAACGCATGTTGTTCGTCGTAACATTTTGTTTGATTCGTTCAATGTGAGCTGTTATGTCATGTCACAGATGATTAGTTAGTCACTTTCATCAAAATACAGTGTACATTATGACTTATTGGCCCGTCTGGTATGATGAACTTTGATCGATTCATTACGAATCTAGAAAAACTTCATCAATTTCCCATTTCAAACTTCTTTTTCCTACAAGTTTTCAAACATTCTATGATTTGGTATCTAAATCACTGAAGATTTTCAGTTGCTCAATGTATTATTATGAGTAGTGATGGCTGATGGGGAAAATCAGTCATCATATATCGTGTTGTTTTTGACTGATCAACTGGAAACAAAAATATTAAACCATTGAAAAACCTTTATTATTATTGATATCATAACCGTTGGATCGGTGTTTCACTTACATAAACTTATCAGTTCATTGAACGTCACTTGACTATTCAAAGCAAGAGCTATTAGTTACATGTTGTGGGATTTATTTCAACATTGAGATATAAGAAATCAAGTTCAACGATTATCGAGTTAGACTCAACTGTACTATCATCATTTACATTATAAGATACCATTGACTAAAATTGAATCAAAGCATTCGAATTTAATGTGGATTGTTCTTTAAAATCAATGGATTTGCATTTTACTTCAAACCATTTTTGCATAATGATATCAGATGTGAATTTCACTGAACAAAAATGAAAATGCTGATTTCATTATTTTGATTTCAGTTCTCTTCAGATTTGGCTGGGCCAACATTTTTGAATAAAACGTAAGATTTTGAATAAAAGTTGAATTCATATTGTCGTAACAAGATCATCTATTATGACAGTACAGACTGACCTCGTAGACACAAACCACAACCACATAAATGAGATGAAATATTTCAATGTGATATGATATTTGCTGATGACCAGATAATCCAATTTAGTATTTTGATTGTGAAATGTATTTAAATAACTAGATAAGCTGTTATGTCCTCTGGTCACTAATTCACCATATACCGAGATGTTAGTGAATATCATGGGCTTTATGCCTCAATCCGTATTTCAATTATCGATCAGTTCACCGTTGACTTACTCGACTAGTCCTTGGAAGATCTAACTATACGACACACCTAATATATAATCTTACCTGAAGAATAATCTTACAACATGTGATAGAGAGCGGCACAACTAGTACAGAGCATAGCATTAAACAACTACAAATGTTCATTATTTCCAATGCATGATCCTTAAAAGCAAATTACTCTGACTTTTCATGTTTCAATATGTTGATTATAAATTGATAAGACAATATTCTATGCTTCGTTTATTCAACTGTTAGATGTGTAGGGAAAACTGTACTAACCATTCAGTATTTGAAACAGATAGTCTTTGATTCTTAAGTGAAGTGACATCTCTGGTGTTCATGTAGTTCTATTTCATACTCGTCAGCTACATCTGAACCAACTCCCTAATGTTCGAAACATCAGTGCAGTATTCATAACATGAATGAAAGACACAAACTCTTAGGAATGCTATTCACCAACATATATATGGGATAAACAATTTTAATACTTTCAATCGAATCTTTGTAAACAGCATTAGTTCAATATGGAAACTCCACATGATTGTAATTGGTTTTTTGTTTTATTTTACAGCAAATGAACAAGCTTGTCGAGAATTGGTTGATCTCAATCGTTGATCTGTACACATATCTATGTAACTGTGAAAATAATAAAATGTTTCCACTAGAGAAATTGAGAATTACTTCTTTTGTAGAACAGTGGTGTTTAACATATTTTCTTCGAATGTTTGAATTTACGCCGTAGAACAGAGGGAAAAGAATTTCGGTGTTGACAAAACAGTTTCGAACTTATCTTCTGATTTACATCAGAAATTGGCCTTAAAACGTAACAGTAACAAAATTCAAGTAGATGACAGGAGCGCAGTAAATATTTGATATTCAGCAACATTTCAAGTGAAGTACAATGTTAATATACACCGCCTGTAGCTTTTCTAGTGTTACTGCCTGCTCTATGTCGGGGTAAAGAAGGAGGGTTTGGCATGGGGTCGACGAACACATTCCGTAGAAAAAAAATCTTGCTAAAAACCAGAATTCACAAAAATAAACTGTGCCAACCAGAGCAATAATTTTCATAGGTACGTCCGGACAATGTGAAGTGTAGGACCAGTCAAACAGAAACGGGAATGAGGAGATACAAGATGGCGGTTCTCGGAATCAGCGAAACTCATTGAACCCAAGCTGGATAGAAGGGGATAGATTTGGAGGAGATACTGCTGTACTCTGGTCACAAAGAGGGAAATGCCCCACACACTCAGTGAGTTACTCTGGTGCTGTCCAAAGAAGCATGTAATGCACTTATAGGATAAGAACCTCATGGACCTAAGATCATCGAAGCATCCTTCAAAACAAAAATGAAGGAATTACGATGAGTGTCATCCAATCTTATGCACCCACCAATGATAGCAATAGCAACATAGATTAGTTTTATGAGACGCTGTAATCAATCATTATGAAGTGCCCAGAAAAGTTACTGACACTTCCGATGCGAGATCTTAACGCCGAAATCGGATTGGACAATATCGTGGATGAACATATTTTGGGAAGATATGAACTAGGAGAAAGAAATGAAAAAGTGGAGAGGTTTACAAATCTATGTACATTCAACAAACTGGTTATAGGTAGCACAATATTCCCAAACTCAGGCATACACAAGGCTACATGGGTCTCACAGGATCACACCACCGTTAACCAGTGAGATTATATCAGTAAAATGTTCCGAAGAACAATGGAATAAGCTGACATAGAATTAGAACTGTCAACCAAAAATGTATAGAATAGCTAGCAAAGAAAGCGAAACAAGCCGCAACAACCGTACGACACAACAAAGAAGCTAGCGTGGAAATATAGTAAACCAAAGAGAACAGTCAAGGACAAAGAAGGTAGGCCAATCACTGAGGTTCAAGAACAAAAGAACAGATGGGTAGAATACTTTGAAGAAATTCTTAGTGGGGCGGGTCCATTGAGTCCCCCGAATATCGAAGCAGCACCTACAGAACTTCCTAAAGATGTCACTCCACCAACGATAGAAGAAATTAGGATGTACATTAGACAAATCAAGGGTAGGAAATAAGTGGGACCTACCAATATACCATCTGAAGCACTGAAGTCAGATATTGAAGTAACTGCAAACATGCTCCACGTTCTATTCCAGAAGATTTGGGAGGAAGAACAAGTGCGGATAGACTGGAAATAAGGATATCTTATCAGGATACCACAGAAAGGAGATCTGAACAAATGTGAAATCTACAGAGGAATCGTACTACTATCGGTAACAAGATAGGTTTTTAACAGAGTGTTGCTGAACCGGATGAAACATTCACTAAGCGTCCATCTCCGAGATCAACAGACCGAATTTCGCAATAATCGGTCGTGAACAGACCAAGTAGCAACACTACGGATCATCGTTGAACAATCAAATGAATGGGACTCATCACTACACATCAACTTTATTGTCTACGAGAAAGCATTAAATATTGTTTACAGAAGATTATGGAAACTTCTTCAACACTACGGAATACCTGAGAAGATCGTCACCATCATACGGAATTCTTACGATGGAATACACTACAAAATTGTGCATGGAATATAGCTGATAGAAGCATTACGATTGAAGCTCGGATTCAGAAAGGCTTATTACTTCTTCTTCTTCTTCTTCTTCTTCTTCTTCTAGTGATCGACCGGATTATAAAGATTTCCATATATGAGGAGAAGCACGGAACACAATGGACAGCTTGGCTACACCTAGAGAATCTGGATTTCGCATGTGTCCTACCCGTTCTATCTCATACACAACAAAAAATGCAGATGAAGACAACTTGTGTATCATTAGCCTCTGCATCAGTTGGTACACGGAAAACACCAACCCAGCTCTGTAAGAGGCCGGATCTTTAACGTAACTGGGAAGCATCATCGATGAGCAAGGAGGATCCGATGCAGACGTAAATGCAAGAATTAGTAAAGCAAAGGATGCATTCTTACAATTGAAAAATATATATAACTCAAGACAGTCTTACTGTACGGAGCTGAAACTTGGAGAACTACCACGATCATCATCAAAAAGGTACAAGTATTTATAAACGATTGTTTACACACGATAATGAATATCCGTTGATCAGAAACCATCAGCAACAACCTCTTGTAGGAGAGAACGTACCGGATTCCAGCTAAGGAGGAATTTAAGAGACGACACTGGATATGGATAGGAAATGCACTATGGAAATCACCAAAATGCATTATGAGACAAGCGCTCACCTAAATTCCTGAAGGGAAACGTAAGATCGGAGGGCAGAAGAACACGTTACATCGTGAATTAGAAGCAGGTATGAAAATGATAAGTAGAAACTGAGAAGAACTTGAAAGGATTGCACAGGAAAATTTGGGTTGAGAAGGCTGGTGGACGGACTATGCTCCTTCATGAGGGGTGACTGGCGTAAATAAGTACAATACAAATGCACAAGTAGAATCGAAACAGGATCTTGACATAGATGGAAAAGTTGGTGAATTAAAGACAACAGCAGAAAATCAACGAACAGTGAAGCTGCTGTGACAATACCAGCTTCAACAGTGTGAATGAGGTTTTCATTGCACAAAAGAGATTGTCATTTATCAACATTATCACTAACTATGTTCAGTTATGATTGATTACATTGTAGTCAACAGTCAACAGTTCTGAATCCAACCTGGTTGTATGTTCATGAGCATTTAGTTAGTAATTGACTGTTGTGGATATTTCCACCATGACACCTCGTCAAATTCACTGTGTACTTCTCCACCATGATGACACCAATTATCAGATCAGAAAATTTGAGAATACCGAAAGTATATTTTATCAGAGATGGGTAAATTCGATATTACCGATAGACATACATATACATTGACATAGAATTTACTTCCAAGCATTTCTTATATATGGGAAATGTTGACGTGAATTGCCCTACATGAAGTGTGAAGAGGCAACAAGCATGGTTAGTAAACAATAACAATCATACAACTAATCCATGTGGTGTTTATGAGAAGAACACAGTGTTGTTTAACATCTAATCAATGTTTGTAAACACAAATATGTACAACACTGATACATAAACAACGAATTCCAAAGTGAATGGAATACGTGGATGGCAATATACGTCACATTGTTCACATAGTAGTAATAACAATAAACAGGTTGGTGTGACAGAGAAATGGGTCGGGGGGGGAATAATGTGAATAAAGCAACATGATAGCAAGAGTACAAATCCCATTACTTGAATGGATGCAGTTGTTTATTTACAAAATGATAACGAAAATAGCAAATGTAGGTAAAGGCCAAGGTGATGGTAGAGAGATGATGGGAAATCTCTCATTTGTAAACGGACTTTTAATTTCATCTGATGTATAGTGAAAACATGTGTAGATTTAGGGAGCTTCAAATAATCAAAAATTGTCACATTTGAGTAGATTGTTTGAAGGACAATGACATACCGTTGCTAGTGGTCTATGTGATACAAGTCCATGAGGTGTTTGAACATAAACATTCTAACTGATCTGGTTTTATAGTTGTGGAAAGAATTCGATACGAGTTATCATTCAATTGGTGAAAGTGAACCCTGTCTCCATCTAATACATCTTTCATCATAGCAGGCTTCTGCAACCGTCAATGTTTCATTCACAATCTGTTGTATCATATGATGAGTGGAAAGTCATCATAGACAAATGAACTTGTTATATTCCAACATGTGAATATCACTCTGAACTAGGCTATAGAAAATATTGTTGGACGCAGTTTGTGCATCACCTTTTATATATACCACCATTTATTCCATACGTCTATCAGGATGACATTATTACCACGAATGACAAACAAACAAACAAACAAACAGACAGACAGACAGACAGACAGACAGACAGTAAGTTATTGATAGTGTATGCACCTTCAATCCTCATCCGGTTAGATTTATCTAAGGATTCGATTTCGAAACTGATAAGTTCGGCAGTTTGGGATAACGCTCCGATTACATAGGATATCTTCAATCGAGTCGTTGTACCCAAAATTTCAACTTGATTCGCTACATCACTAAGTACTTGGGTCGAATCTGAACCGTTGTCTAACAAGGTGTATGTAATTACGTGTCCTGTGGGCCCATGTAACCTGACAGGTACGAACCCCAGGTACGTTCCAGTAGAATAAATGGAGTTTCGGTGTGTTTGTTTAGAGTCAGGGTCTGTGATGTGAAGAATTTTATGATGGCGTCATTTACATCCCTCGACTTCACACAACATGGGTTGCCGACAGTCCGTTGCTCGATGATTGAGCTTTGAACAATTAAAGCACAGCTTAAATTTCTTCAGTAATTCTGGCCTTTCGTTGTGACTTACTGCTAGCAACTGTGGGAAAGATGCGACTTTGTGGGCATCAGAACAGATTACGCAATGCACTTTTCCTTTGCTCGACAAGGTATGAATCTTAGCCCTAATGAAGACAGACTGGTTGTTCTATGTCGTTTGAGCTTTGTAGCTCCCACTTGCTAACTGTCCATAAGTGTTCGTAGCGATTGACACTTCCTTTTCTAGGAATTGTAACACATCATCGAAATTGGGCTCCAGCCCTCTTCTTAAGATATCATCTGCGTCGTCCGCCCATTTAAACTTTGTAGTTCGTGGCAGTCGTTTTACTATTCGTTTTATGTTAGTCGAACAATTCAGGTCGACATTTCGTCCCATCTGTGACAAGGCCATTTTACAATTGGTCATAAGTTTTGTTAGTTTCTGCAGCCCCGCTACATCGTCCTGAATTAGTGGTGATCCGTTTGATAATTCTATTAAAACCGCTTCTACGGTATCATGTGGTCTGCCAAACTGCTTGTGTAGAATACTAATTGCTTTAGTGTAACCTTCTTCTTCTGGTAGTAGAACACAGTGTTCTATAGTATCTTTTGCTATACCTTCACAATAGTGTATCAAGTACATAGTTTACTCTGTCGGCGATGTTAGGCCTGAATCCCTTCATCCGGACTCTCATAATTGAGTTGGTCAGTCGGCGCCTAGCCGTACTTATGGGACTTATATCTTCGGATCGAGACCCAGGTAACGCAGTAATCTTCCTCGATTTCCTCACTTTGTTTAAAGGTTTCGGTCTTAATTCCAACAATCGCTTACGAAGTTGAAGCTCTCGAATCTCTAACTCAATCTTCTCTACCTCTTTCTCCCTAGAAACAGCTTCATATTCCATTCTACATCTAGTCTCTACATAGGTATCTACTGAAGGACAGCTATCTTTGGGGTTTGGTTTAACATTATCAATACTCAAACTGTCTTCAATGAAACATTTGAATGAGACATATATTCATGATATGAAATGTTAAACCTGACCGACCATCAACGGAACCTATTTACATCATGAATGGGTTTTACATAGTGAATTCTTAAGAGAAGTAAGAGAAGTGAACGAAAGCCTTATTTGAAACAGCAAACAAAACAAATGAGATGTCTGTCGAGTTCCTGTACATTCAGAGAAGTATTCTTCCTAAAACAGACACATATTCTTGTAAGAACATACGAGACAATATGTGACAACTAATTGATGTGTCGAAGTTAGTGGGATAGACAATGTGAAAATGACATGGGAGAATATCAAAATATGCGATTTGTTACTTCGAAACGAACGTTCAACTTACACACCAGATTCTCAAATTTCTATTGCAAGCATTGAAGTGACATGATTGTATCAATGAATAAATTGAATGTGTTCAGTGTATGGATGTGGTCGAGAGTATTCTTTAACAAAACATACCAGTATGTCTTGATACAAGAAAATTATTGATAATCAAACAGACTACTGAATACTGATAAGTAGTGATGTAGAGTGATATACAAAACGCTAGTCAACAACTAGAATGAACAGAATACAATGAATATAACAGACAACATGTCAATTGCAAATATGTTCAATTCAATCGCATGAATAGTCTATTTCAGATCATGTCAACAGAAATGATGGTTTGAATCGTTCGGAAGTATACTTAGATGC
This sequence comes from Schistosoma bovis, assembly GCA_944470425.2. NCBI lineage: Eukaryota > Metazoa > Platyhelminthes > Trematoda > Strigeidida > Schistosomatidae > Schistosoma > Schistosoma bovis. The sequence goes on along the minus strand of OX103958.1, from coordinate 1,161,563 downwards.
ACAAGAAATACAATCAACATTGAGTGAAATGAAAATGTTCCACTCAACCGATTGATCTCATTTTATTCACATTTACTTGATTAAAGGCTTCATCAAGTTCAGGTGTTCACCACATTCAATTCGTCAGTGCTACAATGGAAGAATGTAGTATGTTTCAACCTGTCTAATGACATAAAGTAAATGTTTAGTATTCACTTGTGTCGCCCAAAATTACCACTTGACTTCATTCCAGTGCATATGCACACAATTTTACATGATGAAGCACAGTTTATTCTCAGTGACATGACACACAGTATTCTGATATCAGTCAGTTTGTAAAGTTATGCTGTTGTGAAACATCATTTGTGTTCGAGACTTCAGCTATTTTGATGAGTAAACTATTCAAGTTGAGTGAAGTACACAGTTGGATAATTAGTTGTTTCAGAGTTACACTCAACTTGCACCGTATTTGAACCATGAAAACAGGTTTGCTATCCCTAACCACATATATTAAGCTTCAATGTTTCATTTCTTTGCACTTCTGAGAAGGACGAAATTCTTTCTCCGTTTCAACTTTGTCTACTTTTTGATTTGCTATTTTGTGAACATGGAAACTCTAGTGAGGATTCGATATCACTAATGTCTCGGATAAAACTAGTAGTTTTGTAAATCTACATCAATAAGAACAGCGATGAATGAGTGGATACATGAAAGCACATGTATTTTCCAAAATGAATATGACAGATTACACTCTGTTTCACTATTTCAGATACACATCATTCTCTCTGTCTGTAGGTGTTTTACACTAACGAAGTAAGCGAATCAAATATCCTGAAAATGCTTTAACTCATCGATGAGTGTTAGCATTCACATTTTCTGACTCCGTGCAATACATCATTCGTTAAGTGTTTGAATCCGCATTGTAGTGAGTAGAGACCTATTTCGTATTTGCCTTGTTACTGCTGGTGACCGGATTCAGTAAAGCAAGTTGGAACAGGACCATTGGTCTTGTTGACTGAATATTCATTGTACACAGTTTCCACACTGGATTACTAAGAAAAGTGCATAGGAAAATTTGTAAACACATTTCGTACCAGTTGACACTTGTCAGTGTGATTTGAACAAGCGTTACCAAGCTTCACGATATGACGAATCCCAAGTGAATTATTCTGTTAACGAATTTTTTTACTGAAACTGTGGTATTTTCATTCACCATTCTCTAACATCAAATAGTTCGACGAATTTACGGCCATTAGGATTCAATGATCTGTTGTACATTGTACTAATACTTATTACATACCAACATGTGTTTCACAGTACGCTCATGATACTAAACAATTGGATATGAATCGAATAGTTTATATCAGTTTGAGAAGTAAACCAGTTGAAATTCCTATGAATATTTGTCCGTGATGTAAACAACAGTTATCAATAGTAGTCAGTAAATATACGTACGATTCTACCCATTTGTATGTTTCTACAAGCCTACTCCTACTACATTCAATGTCGACATTTCACTAGAATACCCTGACTGACCATTCATTACTACAGTCTCTCGAATAAATAAATATTTCAATGTACAAAGTTATATTTCACGCTTCAGATCATTAAATTAGTTTGACGCGGCCAATTGAACACTCGTCAGCGTCAGACTAACTAACATTCAACAACTGATTGAAGTATTTCCACTTCAAAACAATCATCTCGAATCATTCAGTTTCATTGAGCTTGTCAAACAACCTTCATTTGAACACGCTTTCGATGAGAGTTTTGTCAGTTGAACATACTATACTTTATAAAACTGTCAGCCAATTCCAATCCACTTACAAATTCGACCACACCACAACATGAAAGCGTACAGTACGGTACCCCAGTGATTCGTATGTTCTATTATAACACTACTGAAATAGTTGTCATGAAAGTTGACAGACGCATATGTAATGCATAATTGATATTCACTTTGTCAATTATAATGTGTTTGTTATTAAGTATTCATTTCATGTTATTTGTGAGTAGTCTAATCAGTGACTGAAAATGATCATTCGAGTGGTTACTTCAATTCAGATTCACTCACATATTGTACATCTCATACTATTCAAATGATGACTGCAGTCACACTTGTATCTATATTGTGTATGAATAACATGAAAGTGATTGATATATGAACAACAGTTGCGTGTGGACACGTGGCACAAATCAGCAATGACAAATATGAAGTAAACTTGTGATGTCTGAAATTGCAACGGTGAACATCATGGAACCTTTCAGCTTAACACTTTATGGATAATATAAGGATGGTCGTTCGACTAGAATAGACATCTGTGATCATCCACCAAATGTCCGGATCCACCATTCAACCATATGCTTCCTTTCACGTCGATAACGCATTGCCACAAACAATCGTGATAAATTTGATCAGTTCCAATATGTAAACAGTAAGGTAGATCTGTACAACAAGTAATCACTGATTACATATTTGAAATTCAACTTTGTCTCAAACACTGTAGCAGTTATCCACAGTTTTGTGCATTTGCTTAAACGCAACAGTTCCCACATTGTACTGCTCTTGGTTCGGGTTTTGCATGTTGATAAACTGTTTCCAAGTTTAGACACAACTACCAGCTGTCTTTTGCTCTATCGTAGGTTGTAATTCTTCTTTGTGTTACTGTTGCAGGAAGCCTCTTTTTCTTTCATACAAAAAAACACGTCAAACGCTACAGACACCTCACAAGTTGAGGTTTGTAACTAATTTTCGTTAATTATTCAATATAGGACGGTTATTGTAGACAATTGGTTGTTATGTGAAATTCAGTTTTGCGCGTATCTCGATTGGCTGACATGGACGCTTCGATGGACCTAACACGAAGTAAATAATCTTCTTATTCGAACTTCCATAATATTTAAATGCAGTTTCATATTTGCGTAATTGGTTGGCTCTAATGTGAGTCAATCATCTATGTACATCGGTAGCTCATTCAAATCATTTCCCAATTTACACTCTTCCCCTCCCTCTTCTTCTTCTTCTTCTTCTCCTACTCATTCTTATTCTTATTCTTACATCATTAAACCATTGTACATTCAATGTAATTTGTAAATGTTTGTGTTCATACGTCTACTGACTATTGTATTGTAATGAATTGTACTGTATTGTTATGCAATGTACTGTGCTGTGCTGTACTTTACCATGTCAGACATTCTGTAACTGAATAGACGAAAAGACAATCGGTTGAATAGTAGTAATTGATTAGATGACGAATGTGTCGTGTATTCTTTCATGGAAGTTCGAATAAGAAGATTATTTACTTCGTGTTAGGTCCATCGAAGCGTCCACGACACCCAATCGAGATACGCGCAAAACTGAATTTCGCAAAACAACCAATTGTCTACAATAACCGTCCTATATTGAATAATAAACGAAAATTAGTTACAAACCTCAACTTGTGAGGTGTCTGTAGCGTTTGACGCGTCCTTTTGTATGAAACAAAAAGAGGCTTCCTGCAACAGTAACACAAAGAAGAATTACAACATAAGATAGAGCAAAAGACAGCTGGTAGTTGTGTCTGAACTTGGTAACAGTTTATCAACATGCAAAACCCGAACCAAGAGCAACACAATGTGGAAACTGTTGCGTTCAACAATGCACAAAAGAGTGTGGATAACTGCTACAGTGATTGAGGTAAAGTAATTACAATGATAAATAGAATACATCTTATAATTATAAGTAAACATTTCAGAATGTTACACGACTACTTGTGTTACAACATGGGTGCGAAAATTGCTGGCAATACAACGATTTACTGAATGTAAATAAGTAGTATAAAATGATACACAAAATAGTGGAGGAGAAGCGAGTAAGAACTATGTGAAACAAGCTTAATACCGACCACCAATGACAGCATGTCTTCCCTACTATCACTGATTAAATATTTAGCGTGAAGACATTCACAGATGACAATGGTACAATTCGCTCTATCCAAAGTCACTCAGGAAAGTCTTTCTACACCATAATACTCAATCGTCTGCTCGTTCGAATAAGCAAATTCTACGTGTCTCTAGTGATTATACATTTCGATGTTCTGATCTTCGCTTGTCGACGATCATTTACAAATGTCAATCAATGATGTGTTGTGCTGATGAGCAATTAATATGTCATACAATACATGAACTACAGACTTATTAAAGAAAAGTCCGAAAGATTGATACTATAGATTAGGCACAACTGTACAGTGTACAGTACAGTGTATATTCAGTACGCGTATTTCAATAAATACCATGCAATGATGATGACATGAAAGAATACACGACACATTCGTCATCTAATCACATTATATTTGACATAGTGAATATCAATTATGCATTACATATGCGTCTGTCAACTTTCATGACAACTATTTCAGTAGTGTTAGAAGGTCCTCATATAGTAGAACAGAGAGACCGGTCAAAGACAAAGAAGGCAGCCCAGTCACTGAAATTCAAAAACAGCGGAACAGATGGGTAGAGTAGTTCGAGGAACTCCTGAATAGGCTTGCTTCAATGAATCCACCCAACATCCAATCAGCACACACAGATCTTTCTCTCTTAGATGTTAATCCACCAACGACGGAACAAATCACAATGGCCATCAGACAAATCAAGTTTGGGAAAGCAGCACGACCCGACAATATACCAGCTGAAGCACTGAAGTGAGACATCGATGGCGAAACTCTGGAAGATGTAGAATCCTTCACATACCTGAGAAGTATCATCGATGAACTAAGAGGTTCAGATGCAGACGTGATGGCGAGGATTGGCAAAGCAAGGGCCGCATTCCTTCAATTGGAGAACATATGGAACTCAAAACAACTGTCTGTCAACCAGTATCAAAAACAGAATCTTCAATACGAACGTCAAGGCAGTTCTACTGTACGCAGCTGAAACTTAAAGAACTACAACAACCATCATCAAGAAGGTACAAGTATTTATTAATAGCTGTCTACGCAAGATACTCAACATCCATTGGCCGGATACCATCAGCAACAGCCTTCTGTGGGAGAGAACAAACCAGCTTCCAGCTGAAGAGGAATTAAGGAAAAGAAAATGGAAATGGATATGACATACATTATGCAGACGGTCAAACTGCATCATGAGGCATGTCTTAACTGGGAATCCTGAAGGGAAGCGGAAAGGAGGAAGGCCGAAGAACACATTACGTCGGCAAATAGAAACAGTATTGAAACTGTGTACAATGAATAGTCAGACAGCATGACCATTGGTCCTGTTCCAACTGGTTTCACTGAATTCGGTCATCAGCAGTGAGAAGACATACACGGAATCGGTCTCTACTCATTACAATACAGATTCAAACACTTAACACTTAGTGATGCATTGCATGCAGTGAGAAAATATGAATGCTGACACTTATCGATGAGTTGAAGCATTTTCAGGGTATTTGGTTCGTTCACTTGTTTAGTGTAAAGCACCTACAGATAGAGAGATTGATGTATATTTGAAGCAGTAGAACAGAGTGGAATGTGCTATATTTATTAACGAAAATACATGTGCTTTCATGTATCCATTCATTGATTCCTCTTATCAATGATGCAGATTTACAAACCACTACTTTCGTCCGAGACATAAGTGATATGCCATTTCAACTGTCGTTTACATGTTCAGAACATACAGAATCAAACATCAAACAATCTATTATGGAGAAGCAATTCCATGCTTCTCAGAAGTGTGAAGATATAGAACATTGCGGCTTGATATCTATCATTAGTAAAAGTAAAGCATATTTCGTAGGTCCAATACAGTCAACGTTGAGTGTAACTCTCAAACAACCAACTATCCTACTGTGAACTTCACTGAAGTTGAATAGATGACTCATCAAAATAGATGGAATCTCGAACACGAATGATGTTTCACAACAGCACAACATACAAGCTGACTGATATCAGAATAGTGTGTGTCATGTGGCTGGCAATCAACTTGACTTGATCATGTAAAATTGTGTGAATATGCACTGGAATGGAGTCAACTGGTAATTTTGCATGACACAAGTGTTATTAAATTAACGTCGAACTTTTTCATCATGTCATTAGACAAGTTAGAATATACTACACTCTTCAATTGTTGCACCCACGAATTGAATGAGGTGAACACCTGAACTTGAAGAAGCCTTCCACAGAGTGAAATTGAATGAATGCAGATGAATTGGATGAGTGGAACATTTTGTCAAGTTGTTGTATGCAGACATACTGATATCTGAATTTTTATAGAATATTCTCAACCACATCCATCCACTGAACACATCCATTTGATTCATTCATTTAAAATGAGTTTTCAACCAGTTGATCAGAGTTGATCCAAGTAATTATTATTAGTAGTTAGAGAAGAAGGAGTTTAACGTAGCAGAACACACATAGCATTTAAAGCAATATGTATTATTGAAGTGGATAATACACGTATTAGTCATTGAACGGGCAGAGAGAATACCTGTTGTTCTATTGGCTTTACACAAAACAAAGTCAATCGAAGAATCAGTTTGTGAATTCATCGTGCACTGTAATCACATGAACACTTCATTCAGTGAATTATTCATCATCCGATAGTCAGTAATGTCAACTGTCGATTCTATGAAATCATGGTGTACATAATATATGATTGCTGATTGAATAGTGATATTTTATTATCATACCAGTTCATTGACGTCTTAATAAGAATAGCCCACGATATTTTTCTGTGTTGTACTTATAAGTAGTGATTGAGGCAACTGTGAAAGTGTACACTTGCATTCATTGATGAGAATGTGCAAATCAGGCAATGATGAACACGAGAAAGTAACGAAAATGATGAAGGAATCTAATCTCGTATTGAAAAGTAGATGCGAGACCATGTTGTTAATTGAATTTGACAGGGTGTTATTGTAAATGAACTGTAAGTGAGAAACTAACATACAAGCTCTGAATTATAGTTTGAATAGAATAAGATGATGATGATGATGATGATGATGGGAATAAAATGCCCTATTTACTACAATAACAATAAACATGTTGATATAATGGAAGGATGTGGGAACCACAATATGACGAAAGCAGATGTCGAATGTGCAACTTCGTTTTATGGGAAGAAGAAGTTCATGTTTGTGTGAAAGCGTTCACCAAACAACAAAAACAATAATAATAATACTCATAGAAATAACAATAATAATAATAATAATCAAAGGTTAGCTAGAGTACATATTCCATTACATGAATGGATGCAGTTGTTTACTTACTAACATAATGATGATGATGATCAAAATAACCATTGTAGGTTAAAGTCAAGGTAGTGGTAGAGATGGGAAAGTCTCTCATTTGTAAACGGACTTTTAATTTCATCCCATGTTTGAATAAAATGTTCTGTTGTTTAAAGAAGCTTCAAACGATCGACTGTTGTCAAACGTGAATAGATTCTGAGTGAAAGAAACAGTGAAATGTGGTTGTGAGTTAGCTGTGTTGCACAAGTTAGTAAAGTGTTTGAAGTTAAACATTCTAACTGATCTCGTTTCACACTTGTGGAAAGAATTCAAGACGAGTTATCGTTTGTTTGCTGAAAGTCAACCATATCTCCAGCCAAAACATCTTTCATCATAGTAAGATTGTGCGACAATCGTTGCTTCATTCAGAGTCTGTTGCATCGTATGATAGGTGGAAAGTCAACAAAAGAAAAAATTCAGTTGTTCTGTTCCAACATTTAATATCATCCTGAACAATGCGGTAGAAAATGTAGTTGGACACAGTTAACCGACCACACATATTTCATTTATTCCGTTTTTTGTCTATCATGATGAAACTATAACCACGAATGACAGATTGGAGATTGTAACGTTTTCGAAAATCATCAGTAAACTGATTCGAGATCGATGTGTGCATTCTACATTGGAAAATGTTGATGCTGGAATATTTCCGTTGGTATTCGTAGTAACATGCATATATCAACTGAAACTACGCTGCCTTCGTAATAAAAGTCATAAACATCGTATGTCAGCCTACTGAGTCACGATCCGTGCTGTGATTTCATTGATGTAGTCAATTTGCAGGTGGAACACTATTTGATGTCACTAGGAATTGATAGGAAATTGTCATGGTCGGTTTATTGAGAAACGATTGGTGACGGAATATGTGGGGAACATTTTCAAAGGAGGTCGGCTGATTCACACACACTCCCATGTCTTATATTCACTGTCCTACATTCTCATACTACTTCTCTAATCGAAACGTGAAATTTTCGCTTCATAAATACAACATCAGAGAACTGATTAATTTGTTTGGAAACTTATAAAGCACAGTAGTACTGTATTAAACCAACACATTCTGTTGAGAAAATCACATGCTCCACTATTGAAATTCAAAGTGAAAAGAAACAGTGAAGGCAATCGATTAATTCTCATGGATAACTCATTCAATTTAAGTAATGTTGCCATCGTTCCTATGAGATGAGAACAGACATAAAGTGACGAGTTCATTAGATGAGAAAGGGAATGATCTCTGTTCAAAACAATCACATCATGAAAATTGAATTGTTATTGGTTGTGATGTAGGAAGCAGTTATCTTCAGTGCATTGAGATATTCGTGAAGAACATAAGTTTGTCGGTTCAAGATAGTAATGTTTAACGAGAGTGCAACATTGAATCACGCACAAACATCAGTTATGAGCACATCAATATGGAATCGGAACTAGACTTAATTGACGAAGTAAATGACACAGTATCCTCAATTGTCTTAACATCAACATAGAATTGACGGAAACATGGGCATGTAAACTCGAAGAAACTCACCGTGAGAGCCCTAATGACTATTCATAATGAAATAAATGACCAATACAGTTTGCATTCATCCAACTGGTTAGAAATTATTCATTTTATCAATGAGCATCCACCCAATTGGTCAATTTGTGGATATGGGAAATTCCACCAATCAATTGATTCATCTCCACTATATAAACAGCAGCGGCAGCAGTAGTAGTTGTTGTTATTGTCGAACAATAAACCATTTCCTATACATTTCAAGTTACATCAAATGATTCAATATTCATTCTTGATCACTGTATACATTTCAATTCATCTTTCATATTGTTTGCACACACAAACAAATGTGACAAATCATTCGACATTGTTATCCTCATGTGAGCAGTGCTCGAAATGCAGCACAAATATGCGTTGCAACTACACACAATGGATAGGCAAATTGGGACTGTTAGAGCAGACATTCTCACAAAACTACTGGTTGAATTCAGTCAAAACGAAATCAGATTGCCTCACTGAATGCCGATCTCATCCACAGTGTAATCTATACACATATCAAATTGTAAGTTTAACATACATTTTCACTAAATATGTAATTGTCTAACTGATATATCACTGTATATATACATACTTCCAGTTGAATTGATTATCACCGATTCATCTCAACATCAACATATTCTGATATCTTAACAGAAATATTATTGTTATTCTTAGTTGTAGAGAATAAGAAACGTTTGCAATTTGACTGTACGGAGTGTTTCATTGAGATGTCAAGTGTCCAATTGGAGCTATTATTATTATGATTATTATTACCATTTATATTAGATGGAATGCTACATCCATCAACCATTTGATGTATGAATTGCAGATAGACGTTACATTTCAAACTTCTCCTTATTTACAGCTCAAACCGATATGGTGCGATCTGTATTCTGGACTGATTGAAAACGCTACGATAAAGATCATCAATTCAACTGAGCATATGACTGGAGCAAGAGTGTGTTGTTGTAAGTTGAAATCATGTTTATCATGGTCATATTAATAATACTAATAATAATGATAATCATAATGAGAAATGTTTCGAATATCCAGTGTAATTAGGGTCAGCGTAACATGGATTATATGATTGAGGGTAGTTGTGTTGTATTTTATTTCGGTGAACTGAAATGACATAAATCATTTGAGAATATGTAGTTGGCATAAAGAATGAAGTAAGTGTCTCAAAGTAAAGTTGATGGTTAGATGTGAGCTACTGTTTACTGAAAAATCTACTGTATGTTAATTGTCCATAGGAATGTCAGTCAGTAAGCAACGGTTGACAGACGTTACAGAAAAGTGTTAAGTGAAGTTGAACAGTGAAATACGTTTTATCACAGTGTGTGTATTTGAAGTTCCAGTTAGCATTCTTGGAAATTCAGTTATTCTAATTAGCTTTAACTTGCAAATGCCTCATAACATCACCAACCAGAATGTTGCAACTTCTCTCTTCGAGGCATCTCCTTGCACTAATATGTTTGCAAAGTTGCTTCACACATCTGATGTTCCTCCAATCATTAAACTGTAGACGATTACGCATGAATAAATAAGAACGTTTGTGGTAAGTGAACGGACAAGTTTACACTGTGAACTACGTACAATTCATGGTAATCGCAATCACTCATCATAATGAATGTTCTTATTAAGTAAACTGTTTGCTGAATATCTATCTGTTGAATGTTAGATATCAGTGAATATTTAAATGCAGTTTCATATTTGCGTAATTGGTTGGCTCTAATGTGAGTCAATCATCTATGTACATCGGTAGCTCATTCAAATCATTTCCCAATTTACACTCTTCCCCTCCCTCTTCTTCTTCTTCTTCTTCTTCTTCTTCTTCTTCTCCTACTCATTCTTATTCTTATTCTTACATCATTAAACCATTGTACATTCAATGTAATTTGTAAATGTTTGTGTTCATACGTCTACTGACTATTGTATTGTAATGAATTGTACTGTATTGTTATGCAATGTACTGTGCTGTGCTGTACTTTACCATGTCAGACATTCTGTAACTAAATGTAAATAAACTATTCATTTGTTGTTTACCATGTGTTGTTCTTTGAAATTAATCAGTGAATAGACGAAAAGACAATCGTATGAATAGTAGTAATTGATTAGATGACGAATGTGTCGTGTATTCTTTCATGGAAGTTCGAATAAGAAGATTATTTACTTCGTGTTAGGTCCATCGAAGCGTCCATGTCAGCCAATCGAGATACGCGCAAAACTGAATTTCACATAACAACCAATTGTCTACAATAACCGTCCTATATTGAATAATAAACGAAAATTAGTTACAAACCTCAACTTGTGAGGTGTCTGTAGCGTTTGACGCGTCCTTTTGTATGAAACAAAAAGAGGCTTCCTGCAACAGTAACACAAAGAAGAATTACAACATAAGATAGAGCAAAAGACAGCTGGTAGTTGTGTCTGAACTTGGTGACTGCATATCAACATGCAAAACCCGAACCAAGAGCAACACAATGTGGAAACTGTTGCGTTCAACAATGCACAAAAGAGTGTGGATAACTGCTACAGTGATTGAGGTAAAGTAATTACAATGATAAATAGAATACATCTTATAATTATAAGTAAACATTTCAGAATGTTACACGACTACTTGTGTTACAACATGGGTGCGAAAATTGCTGGCAATACAACGATTTACTGAATGTAAATAAGTAGTATAAAATGATACACAAAATAGTGGAGGAGAAGCGAGTAAGAACTATGTGAAACAAGCTTAATACCGACCACCAATGACAGCATGTCCTTCCCTACTATCACTGATTAAATAGTTAGCGTGAAGACATTCACAGATGACAATGGTACAATTCGCTCTATCCAAAGTCACTCAGGAAAGTCTTTCTACACCATAATACTCAATCGTCTGCTCGTTCGAATAAGCAAATTCTACGTGTCTCTAGTGATTATACATTTCGATGTTCTGATCTTCGCTTGTCTGACGAGACCATCTTCTTCTGGTTTAACACTTACCACTAGACCTTTAAGCCAGATATGTCGCACATAAGTATCTCCAATGATCGAGACCAGATCGCCAGCTTGCGAATCTCGCCTTACTTGTGTCCACTTTGTTCACGTCTCCAACACTGATAAATATTTCTTTATCCAACTTAACACTTCGTGGTGAAATTTCTTCCAAATAGACTCATTTACAAATGTCAATCAATGATGTGTTGTGCTGATGAGCAATGTAAACTACATCTGCTCAACAGTAGGTTATGATTTCTAGTTAGCACATTAAGAATTGAAACGCGCACAACAATACATGAACTATAGACTTATTAAACAAAAGTCGCAAAGATTTATACTACAGATTAGGCACAACTGTACAGTGTACAGTACAGTGTACATTCAGTACGCGTATTTCAATAAATACCATGCAATGATGATGAGCAGATCATTGTCAAAATCATATGGAAACTAGACTGAACACATTGATGATGAATTGATGAAGTTTGCGAAGTCGATATCACTGTCCACATATTTTCCGAAAAGCGAGAGATGGATGAATGAAAGTCGGAAAGAAGTGTGTTTACTCTGAAATCAATAATAGTAAAGATGAAGATAGAATGGGAAGTTTCTCGAAGTCAATTATCATTTCAGAATGATATCTCAAGTCTACTACATAATTGTCATTGCTGATTGTTGCTACGTGTCCACACACAACTGTTGTCCATATCTCAGTCACTTTCATGTTATTCATACACAATATATATACAAGTGTGACTGCAATCATCATTTGAAGAGTATGAGATGTACAATGTGTGAGTGAATCTGAATTGAAGTAACCACTGGAATTATCATTTCTAATCACTGATTAGACTACTCATCACAAATAACATGAAATGAACACCGATATCAGTAGATCGAATACTAAATAACAAACACATTATATTTGACATAGTGAATATCAATTATGCATTACATATGCGTCTGTCAACTTTCATGACAACTATTTCAGTAGTGTTAGAAGGTCCTCATATAGTAGAACAGAGAGACCGGTCAAAGACAAAGAAGGCAGCCCAGTCACTGAAATTCAACAACAGCGGAACAGATGGGTAGAGTAGTTCGAGGAACTCCTGAATAGGCTTGCTTCAATGAATCCACCCAACATCCAATCAGCACACACAGATCTTTCTCTCTTAGATGTTAATCCACCAACGACGGAACAAATCACAATGGCCATCAGACAAATCAAGTTTGGGAAAGCAGCACGACCCGACAATATACCAGCTGAAGCACTGAAGTGAGACATCGATGGCGAAACTCTGGAAGATGTAGAATCCTTCACATACCTGAGAAGTATCATCGATGAACTAAGAGGTTCAGATGCAGACGTGATGGCGAGGATTGGCAAAGCAAGGGCCGCATTCCTTCAATTGGAGAACATATGGAACTCAAAACAACTGTCTGTCAACCAGTATCAAAAACAGAATCTTCAATACGAACGTCAAGGCAGTTCTACTGTACGCAGCTGAAACTTAAAGAACTACAACAACCATCATCAAGAAGGTACAAGTATTTATTAATAGCTGTCTACGCAAGATACTCAACATCCATTGGCCGGATACCATCAGCAACAGCCTTCTGTGGGAGAGAACAAACCAGCTTCCAGCTGAAGAGGAATTAAGGAAAAGAAAATGGAAATGGATATGACATACATTATGCAGACGGTCAAACTGCATCATGAGGCATGTCTTAACTGGGAATCCTGAAGGGAAGCGGAAAGGAGGAAGGCCGAAGAACACATTACGTCGGCAAATAGAAACAGTATTGAAACTGTGTACAATGAATAGTCAGACAGCATGACCATTGGTCCTGTTCCAACTGGTTTCACTGAATTCGGTCATCAGCAGTGAGAAGACATACACGGAATCGGTCTCTACTCATTACAATACAGATTCAAACACTTAACACTTAGTGATGCATTGCATGCAGTGAGAAAATATGAATGCTGACACTTATCGATGAGTTGAAGCATTTTCAGGGTATTTGGTTCGTTCACTTGTTTAGTGTAAAGCACCTACAGATAGAGAGATTGATGTATATTTGAAGCAGTAGAACAGAGTGGAATGTGCTATATTTATTAACGAAAATACATGTGCTTTCATGTATCCATTCATTGATTCCTCTTATCAATGATGCAGATTTACAAACCACTACTTTCGTCTGAGACATAAGTGATATGCCATTTCAACTGTCGTTTACATGTTCAGAACATACAGAATCAAACATCAAACAATCTATTATGGAGAAGCAATTCCATGCTTCTCAGAAGTGTGAAGATATAGAACATTGCGGCTTGATATCTATCATTAGTAAAAGTAAAGCATATTTCGTAGGTCCAATACAGTCAACGTTGAGTGTAACTCTCAAACAACCAACTATCCTACTGTGTACTTCACTGAAGTTGAATAGATGACTCATCAAAATAGATGGAATCTCGAACACAAATGATGTTTCACAACAGCACAACATACAAGCTGACTGATATCAGAATAGTGTGTGTCATGTGGCTGGCAATCAACTTGACTTGATCATGTAAAATTGTGTGAATATGCACTGGAATGGAGTCAACTGGTAATTTTGCATGACACAAGTGTTATTAAATTAACGTCGAACTTTTTCATCATGTCATTAGACAAGTTAGAATATACTACATTCTTCAATTGTTGCACCCACGAATTGAATGAGGTGAACACCTGAACTTGAAGAAGCCTTCCACAGAGTGAAATTGAATGAATGCAGATGAATTGGATGAGTGGAACATTTTGTCAAGTTGTTGTATGCAGACATACTGATATCTGAATTTTTATAGAATATTCTCAACCACATCCATCCACTGAACACATCCATTTGATTCATTCATTTAAAATGAGTTTTCAACCAGTTGATCAGAGTTGATCCAAGTAATTATTATTAGTAGTTAGAGAAGAAGGAGTTTAACGTAGCAGAACACACATAGCATTTAAAGCAATATGTATTATTGAAGTGGATAATACACGTATTAGTCATTGAACGGGCAGAGAGAATACCTGTTGTTCTATTGGCTTTACACAAAACAAAGTCAATCGAAGAATCAGTTTGTGAATTCATCGTGCACTGTAATCACATGAACACTTCATTCAGTGAATTATTCATCATCCGATAGTCAGTAATGTCAACTGTCGATTCTATGAAATCATGGTGTACATAATATATGATTGCTGATTGAATAGTGATAATTTATCATCATACCAGTTCATTGACGTCTTAATAAGAATAGCCCACGATATTTTTCTGTGTTGTACTTATAAGTAGTGATTGAGGCAACTGTGAAAGTGTACACTTGCATTCATTGATGAGAATGTGCAAATCAGGCAATGATGAACACGAGAAAGTAACGAAAATGATGAAGGAATCTAATCTCATATTGTGAAGTGAATGCGAGACCATGTTGTTGATTGAATTTCACAGGTTGTTATTGTAAATGAACTGTAAGTGAGAAACTAACATACAAGCTCTGAATTATAGTTTGAATAGAATAAGATGATGATGATGATGGGAATAGAATGCCCTATTTACTACAATAACAATAAACATGTTGATATAATGGAAGGACGTGTGAACCACAATATGACGAAAGCAGATGTCGAATGTGCAACTTCGTTTTATGGGAAAAAGGTTCATGTTTGTGTGAAAGCGTTCACCAAACAACAAAAACAATAATAATAATACTCATAGAAATAACAATAATAATAATAATAATCAAAGGTTAGCTAGAGTACATATTCCATTACATGAATGGATGCAGTTGTTTACTTACTAACATAATGATGATGATGATCAAAATAACCATTGTAGGTTAAAGTCAAGGTAGTGGTAGAGATGGGAAAGTCTCTCATTTGTAAACGGACTTTTAATTTCATCCCATGTTTGAATAAAATGTTCTGTTGTTTAAAGAAGCTTCAAACGATCGACTGTTGTCAAACGTGAATAGATTCTGAGTGAAAGAAACAGTGAAATGTGGTTGTGAGTTAGCTGTGTTGCACAAGTTAGTAAAGTGTTTGAAGTTAAACATTCTAACTGATCTCGTTTCACACTTGTGGAAAGAATTCAAGACGAGTTATCGTTTGTTTGCTGAAAGTCAACCATATCTCCAGCCAAAACATCTTTCATCATAGTAAGATTGTGCGACAATCGTTGCTTCATTCAGAGTCTGTTGCATCGTATGATAGGTGGAAAGTCAACAAAAGAAAAAATTCAGTTGTTCTGTTCCAACATTGAATATCACCCTGAACAATGCGGTAGAAAATGTAGTTGGACACAGTTAACCGACCACACATATTTCATTTATTCCGTTTTTTGTCTATCATGATGAAACTATAACCACGAATGACAGATTGGAGATTGTAACGTTTTCGAAAATCATCAGTAAACTGATTCGAGATCGATGTGTGCATTCTACATTGGAAAATGTTGATGCTTGCATAAGAATATCACACACGCTTCACGTGTGTGTTGATTGACTGGGTCTTAATTAATCACGATTCCTTTTTATCATGTTGATCTCAGAGTCAAAGAAATTACACATATATTACAGAACATGCTATAAGTACAATCAGCACAGATAACTACCTGATTGGTGTTTTTCAAAGTGTAAACGTATTCACTTGGAAGCAATCGCTTATCAACACGGTTAGTCTAAGGCTTAACTTTGTGATTACAAATTCAATGTTTTCTGTTCAAACTAATATCGATATCTACACTTCCAGTAGAAGCTAAATGTTTGTCAATGTCAAGGTGTTTACCAACAACTTCCTGCAAATCGTTTATTAATTTCCCATCACATGGTATCTAAACTCTTCGACCGAAACACATTTACCTATACAAATTATAACAGAGGTGGGACTGAACTTATGATTGACAAAATGATTGTTCAATTGTTTGTCGAATGCTATCATGAGACGAAATAAATGATCAAATCATCAACGCTACATATACGGAAATTCAAATCAGTACCATTTAAAGAAGCGACGGTTAACCACATGAAATTCACGTTTACCATAGAACATATAGAGCATTAATTAAAATTAAATGATGCACTTGACGACTTTCAAGTGTAAATTCGCAGTTTTCTTGAAGTTTTGGCCTTTAAAGTCAATCCTCCACCATCTCAAAGTCAATTCAACTAATGAAGATGAATATCAGAAGGGGTTTTGTGGAGATCGTAGTAATTTCAATAGTTGAATTCATGAATCAGTTGAAGCTAGACCACCATGGAAAACCTGGAAGCACTGGAAGGCCGTTTTGTCTTATTGTGGGACTCAGCAGGTCCGGAGTTTAATTCCCGCGAGGCAGGGTCCTGGATGCGCCCTGTTGAGGAGTCCCACAACAAGAAGAAACGGCCATCCAGTGCTTCCAGGTGGTCTAGCTGCAATTGGCTCATGATCCCAACTATTGAAATCAGTGAAGATGAACTCATAACAACTAAACTGGATTTTTTTTTGATAAAAATTCACAGCTACTTAATCACTGCATATTTCAATTTTCAAGTGATTGAGATTATATTAGTTTTGCTTTGTAAACATCACATGCTTAGAATGAGAACATACTTACTGATCACTGGTAGTATTTTATCACCCATTACTAAATTCTTTTCAGTTATGACACTGATATTACATACGTGGATACTTATATGAACATCTCACCTGTATACTATAGTTTACCGTTCGTCACAAAACCTGGCCATTATTGGCTTTATCAAACATTATACCTTAGATACAATATAAAATTGTCGGGGCCATGTATTTCAACACGTTTCCTTTTAATCGTTTAAAGATCCCCGTCATATTAAAAGACTAATATTTGAACGAAGAATATTCTTTCCGATAAATATGCAAATAATATATTTTATGTATGATTTTTATATTTTGCGAAGGCACTGCGTAATTTTGCATGAAACAATAAATTGGCTTTTCCAACCTGAGTTCTCGTTTAAAACACCAGTACCGCTCGCTTCATACGCTATCGTGTTGTCCATTTGGCTACTGAGTCTAGACAGGTATGAGAGATAATTCATTCTCTGTATGAACACCAACTTTGGGATGCAGGTAAATCCAGCTGATGAGTCCCAAATAGAATGAATTGCATATCGTGGATTCCAATACTAGCCACATTCCATCCATTCTATATCAACTTGTGGTAAATGGCTATATAGAGGGAATCCACACATGGTCCACATTCACCAACCAAGTTTTATCAAATTTCACTCAAAAATATCAACAATGAGATAATCTGAACCTTTTCAATTTGAATCAAAGCGAGAAATTGTTTCAGTGTATACTTACCCTCCTATTTCTTTATACAATCTTTACTATTGCAGTGTTTTACATTTCTTGAGACATTTGAAATTTATCCATTGATGGTTTTTAGTTTTGTTTTCTCGGGTGATATCTACCTTGAGAGATTGAAATCAAGTCGGGCATGTATTGAAAACGGTTAAATACTGTGAGCTTGTGACTCCTCAGTAATGCACACATCACAACCTTACATGCTATTGCATGTCAAAAATGAAACTACAGGGAATATGTTCAATTGGATGCTAATGATTTTCAAGATAGTTTTGTGTAGAATACTGGCGTTTTTTTTAAATATTTTGGCTTAATAGTCAAAGTCTTAGTTTCCATTATGATAGACTGTTATTGTGTTCATAAAAATTGACATCAAACTGTATGATTCATTGACCCGATGTTCATCCGTTAATCAATTCAGTTTATGTGGATAGATTTATTGACTTCAGATTGACCTGAATAACCAGTTTGTTTAAAGTTCCCTCGATCTAGACTTACAACTTATTCATATTCATATTCGTAATAATGTACAAGCATTATTATAATGTTCACATATGTTGTTCCGTGAGGTGATCTAACTCTCCACCCTTGGTCGTACAAAGGCATTTGGAGGGCGAACAAAAGCGTAGACGTTTACGACCAACACTAGAATCTAGAACGCTCATTTCGTCCTATTCGGAACTCGTCAACTGGATGTACTTGTATTTCAATGTTATTGGTGCTCAGATTATTATTCAAACCCATTATTTTTCACTTAAAACACAAAAATGAACGATATAGCATGCTTAGCGAACATTAAAAACTAGATAAATAATCTCAGCTGGATTACGCCGTTGTTGATATTTAGGACTGACTTCTGATCAGTCTTCGTTAACCTAAGTGGATGTTCTACAGTTTTTCTTGTTATGATCATTTTGTTACGATTCCCATCTAAATAAATGAATCATTAAAAGACTAATATTTGAACGAAGAATATTCTTCTCGATCAATTCTCTTCAGGTTCTATTTTTATTTATTTTATTATTATTATGAGCTTTATTCAATATTATATTTTTTTTACGCTGCAGGGTAAAGTATTTCAACAAGTTTCCGTTTCTTTCTTCTTGGTCGGTCCTGGCGATAAATATTGAGTGATCGCCAGTTAGATGTTAGTAGTTCAGTAAGTGAACATCTGAATAATGTGCATTCTTTTCGTTGTATATTGCCAGCAACCACATTGTCCCTTATTGAGTTGTTTGTAACTTTGACAACGAAAGGTTGTACACTTTTCAGAAACGCAGCAGAATAGGTTGTGCAATTAATAAACATAATGATATATTAAAACAAACAAAAATAGATAACTTGTTGAAATATCTAGATGGAAGGAACAGGTAGCCCAGATGCTCAAGCAGGCCGTCGAATACAATTATATATCCAAATTAATAATCCGAAAAAATGGTCAGGTTAAAGGCAAAGTACATCGTTTAGAGCATGTGAATTTAGGATTGTGATACAAGTTAATTTGAATCAGCTTATATGTTAAGTGAAATTTTAGGATCCATGATCAGAATAAATATGGGCCAAATAGGGTGAGAGAGAAATAATAGTGCAATTACAATTCGATCAATTAAGTAAGACGTAATACGGAGGGATGAATGCGAAGTGACTGAATCATGTATAGGGGAGATTAATGATCTTTAACCAATAATATGAATAATAATAATAATAATAATAATACGAATAGTAATAATAATACAAAGATTTATGAATAAAGATAACAGGGACAATTACAATTGACTACGAAAGGTCATAGTCAAATTGGGTCATTCAATAGTTAAGATTGCGATTGATTAATTGGCCTTGATGTTGGCCAGGGGAGGAGGAGTGGTTGAATATATTTCTTCTGCACGTATAGCTCCGGTTTCTTCATCCGGATGGCTACTGCTTCAGCCGTTTGAAGGACTTTCGGTCTGACCAGTTTTGGCAAAAAATTACTTACTTTATAAATAATTGAAAAAGATTGATTTATACTGGCACTATGACCAGTTTGTACTAAATGGGCCAATATTGAGCTGTTCACCTTCTTCATCAAACCTTTGTTTAGCCACGCTGGAAGGTGTTCACGAGCACGAAAATGTAAATTCCTACAAATTCGACCAATATAACTCGCTCCACAGGAGCAGTCGAACTGATAAATACAAAATGAGGTGGTCATTCTAGGTAATTCATCTTTTAGCTTTGGTGTAACCATTGGGCGGCGTTAAAAGACTTTTGTATTGTCTACGTAATCTCTGAGTTAGTATTTCACTAGCCCCATCCCCTCTGAACTGTAGTCGCATGAACATGGATTTCTTCTTCACTGTTTGTATTTCGCCTACTTTCGCCTTTGTGACCATATACTTGATTATAAACTTTCTAGGGTAGCCGTTCTCCCTGAGAGTATTATGCAAGGTGGTGAGCTCTTGTTCGACTATATCAGCAGAACATATAGTGCGAATACGGTAACTGTAGAGGTACAAAGCTCAGGAAATTCGTATACTGCCCAGTCCATGTGCTTTTTCTGTTTATATTTTTTTAACGATCCATCCGCTCTCTTAGTCAAGACAACGTCCAAAAAGGCTATTCGGCCATCACTCTCTTCTTCATATGTAAACTGAATGGCTGGATGCACTTCATTAAATCGTCTAAGAACCTCTTGCGACGACGTATTATCTTTACAGAGGATGAACGTGTCATCCACGTATCTACAGTAAAATGTGAAGTTGTGAATAATCTTTTTTAATGGACCATTTTCTTGTTTGGCTAGAAAAATATGAGCTAGTAAAGAGCCCAGTGGTGAACCCATTGCAACTCCATCTGTTTGTCTATATATTTCACCGTTGAACTTGAAATTTACATTCATGGTGCACTTGAGTAATAACTCCTTCACGACACTAATAGGGACAGTAGTTTCAATTTCATTTTCTATCAGCTGTTCACCTATATATTCTACAGTCTCTGTGAGTGGGACGTTTGTGAATAACGATGTTACATCCAATGACATCATCTTTAGTCCCAACGCATTTGCATTTTTGATTCTCTCAACAAACTGGAACACATCCTTGACACTATATTTTACAAGCTTTTCGTGTAGAAGTTTCAATACAGTTACCAACCATTTAGCTATGGTGTGGGAAGGAGAGTTATGCGTGTCTAAAATAGGTCTTAATGGGACCTACGCTTTGTGCACTTTTGGCAATCCATACAATCTCGGCAGATGGGTTCCCACTGGTCTAATCATTTCGCATAAACCCGATGAGATAGCCTGTTGGTCCCTGAGCTTCTTCAAAGATCTGGTAAGCTCATTCTCTATCTTATTATTCAAATCTTTCTGGTCAGTTGTTTTTTGAAACTTTGATTTGTCATTTAAGATTATACTCATTTTTTCAATATAATCACTTTTATTAGGAAGAACGACATCTGAACGTTTGTCAGGTTTTGTGATCAGTAACGTCTGATCCTTAAGAAGTAGTTTGATAGCTTCCTTGTGCTTCTTCGTAAGAATGCTTTTGTAACTAAATTTATTGTTCTTATATTAGTAACAACAGTCTACAAGAGTTGATTTAAAATGTTCAAATTGCTGGTCAGAATTCACAACTAAATCACGTGTCTGACTATAAAGATTCTCGAACTGTATATCTGTATCGATGTGGTTACAGTTATTACGAGTATCACAAAATTTTAGACCTAGGGATAATACCTCTGGTTTTTCTTCATCTAGTTCAACACTTGAGAAATTATGTATATACCTTTTACAGTCAGTCGGAAATTCGCTTTCGGCGGTTTGATTTTCCAGACCTTTCAGTAGCTGGATGAGTTTATTCCCTGATCTTTGATCCATAAGGTTTGTAATATAGTCCATAAAAGGTATTTTCAAATCATCAGTTAAGTCATTTACTGCATACTTTCTGCGAAAAACATTCACCTCATATCGTTTATGCCTGAATACAAGGTGTAAATCTGGTTTAGGGCGTGACGTTTTTTCCTAATACTAGGTAAATCCTGATGACAAATATTGAGTGGTCGCCAGCTAGAATTTAGCAGTCCAAGAATCGATATCTGATTAACGTACATATTTTTTGCTGCATATTGCCAGTAACAACGATGTCTGTGATTGGGCTTTCATGCAACTTGTACAGCGGAAGTTTGTAAGCTTTTCATAAACGCTCCTTAACAGGTTTGCGAATAACAAACATGGCGGTGTGTTAAAACAACCAAAAACGGATAGCTTGTTGAAACATTCAGATGGCATAAGCAGGTGGCCCGGATGTTCAAGCAGATAACAGCAACAACAGCAAAGAATGATCATAAGTAGTTCATGTTCATTGATAAGACATGACATGTAATCACTGAGCTACATACATTCTCTATTTATTGTAAATATCACCTCTAGGTCTAATATGAAATTTCATGCAAATCATGACCCTATTTGAAAAGTATTCTATGAGTTGTTGTGTATGGATTCGCTAGAATCATCTCATGCTACGTGGTTTATAACTGATAAATGACAATCTCTTTTGTGGAATGATAACCTTATTCACATTGTTGAAAATGGCATTTTCACAGCAGCTTCACTGTTTGTTGATTAGCTCCTGTCATCTTTAATTCGCCGTTTCTTTCCATTTGCATCAAGATCACATTTTGATGTTGCATGTACACATTCGCGTTGTGCTCCACTGAAAATGTTGTTGAACATCAAATGTTTCCTGCACTCCGGTTTGCTTATCCGATTTCGTAACTGTTAAGGTTTGCGGCTGATTCCTGATGAAAGTCATCTTTACAAATCACTTACAAATTTCACGAGATCATTTCGAACCTATTTTGTCAATACGGAATTCCCTTTCCCCCTGTTCTACAAAAAAAGTAATTGTCAACTTCTCCAGTGTAAACGTTTTATTGTTTTTACAGTTACATATATATGTGTACACACCAACCATTGAGACCAATCTATTTGTGGGGGCCTGCTCATTAGCTTTGAAATAAAACAAAAACCAAGTACATTAATGAGGAGTAGCCAATTTGAAAGAGTTAACTAACGTCGTTTACATAGATTCGATTGAAAGTATTAAAACGAGTTATTCTATATATGCTGATGAATATCATCCCCAACAGTTTGTGTCTTCCAGTCATGGCATGGTTAATGAATCCTTGTTTCGAACGTTATGTGATTGAACTGACCATAGAATATTGTGTTATCAATTTGTAATCAACATACTGAAACATGAAAATCTAGAGTAATTTGCTTTAAAGAATCAATCATTGGAAACGATGAACACTTGTGGTTGTTTAAATCAATCTCTTGTATTTAAATGTATGCTATGCTCATATTTATCGGTAGTGGGATGCTGATAGTTTCTCGACGTTCAGTAGACCGAATCAAATGTTGTGATCGAGATGTCTGAGTTACCTGGAATAACTAATTTTACGGTCACATATCGTTATTTTGTTGTTAAAAGGGGATGAATGTTAGGGAAGTTGACATATTAATAATAATTTTTGAGGTTATCATTATTTTTATTTCTGTTATGTAATTAGTATCGGATAACTGTATGGTTGCCATCATATAATACAGTGTTTATAAGCTTTCATTTGATCTATTGACTAGTGCTGTACACTTTACTGCCCTTGGTAATTGGTAATTTATAATGCATCATTTGTGCTGTTCTCTATCACGTGTTGATCGATAATTGGAATACTGATTGAGTAATATGGCACGTGATATTTATTAATATCTCTGTACATGGTAACTTAATGACTGCAAGATGCAACAGTCTATCTAGCCATTTACATACATCTCACAACCAGAATACTACATTGTTGTATCTGGTCATCAACACGTATCATATCAACTTGAAATATTTCATTTCATCCCAAATTGTCACTTCAGAATTGATGGTCTACTACTTTTGTGTGGTTGTGGTTTGTATCTACGATGTCAGTTTGCACTGTCATAATAGATGATCTTGTTACGGCGATGTGAATTTAACTTTTATTCAAAATCTTACGTGTTACTAGTAAATTAATTTCCATCCGAATGTGGTGAGAACTGAAATCATAAAGTTAAACCAGCATTTTCACTTTTTTTCCAATGAAATTCACATTTGACATCATTATGTAAAGATCGTTTGAAGTAAAATTCAGGTTCACTGGTTTTAGAGAACACCTCACATTTGCTTTGATTCAATTTTAGTCAAGAATGTCCAATAATCTAAGTAGTAATACCATTCGTTGTACTTGATTTCTTGCATCTCAGTGTTGAACTGAATGCTATGAGACGAATATCATACCTCTTGCTTTGAACAGTTCAGTGACATTTTACGAGCTGATCAGTTTATGTAGCTGATATACCGGTTTAACAAGCATGACATTATTAATAATGATGACCATCCATTGGTTGGATGTTTGTGTATCCAGTTGATCAATCGTTAATAAAACAAAGTGTGAAGTCTGAATTCGCTTACTAGCCAAACTACACCTACTATGATACTGAGCAATCGAAAACCTTCAGTGGTTTAAATACCCGACCATAGAAGATTTCAAACATAGTCAGTAAAAGGTATGAAGTGGGATATTGTTAAAGTTGTTTAGATCGATATTGAAAAACACTGATTTTCGAACCAACCAACGAACATCATACTGGAGAGACACTCAGTGATAACTTGCAATACAGTTTAATAAAAACGACTATCCCATCATCTGTGATATGACATAATAGCTCAGTTTAAACAAAATACCAATGACCAACATCATGCGTTGCATAATAATTCACATCGCATCTAACACACAATTGAAATGCATCGATTTGATGGACTTACACAAATATTTACTGAATTTAGAATTCACAAAATGTAAAGTATCCAATCTGTCATTGACATTCTCGAAAACTTTTATGAAAAAAACACAATAAGAAAATCAACAGTTTGATTTGCTTCATTAATGGTGAAATAAAGAAGATGGTCAGTCATTGGAAACAAATTCTAATACAACATTCTAATACACATTGGTGTCGATTAGCACTTTTGATATGACAACGACTATTATAGGCAAGTCACTTTATCATAAACTGATCCTACTTCACTACAAAACTGAACAAACATTAAAGATTTGTCTTACCTTCAATATGTTGTGGTAGTAGGTTGATGTAACACGCTGAACCATTGCGATTAGCTGCCTCCACTATTCAATTGAGAAAAGTAAGTAACTTGAAACACATAATCACGACAAGAAAAAATCATATCAACCTGATGCTCGTTGAGTCAGTTACGCGACCTACATGTCATTTTATGTTTACTTACTCGTGTACGAAGTTACTAGAAGTATATCTGTGTAGTGATATTGCCAAAGAACCAAGTACGTCAATGATGGACATTGTAGTTCAACGAGGTAACAAAATGTATGAAACAACGTTTTCCCTCCTCATATAATAAATAGATAAATGCAAGTTAGTATTCAGCAACGTGATTGCTTGCAATATGAAGTCATGTGTACTATCACTGTTGACGTTGTTACCAAATAATACGAGCGTGTTTTTTCAACTGTTTGCAACCAGTTGTATGTCTCACCTTTTAACACAGACTGTTCACCTTCCATCCAGTGACTACTACACATATGACGTCAGGACCTATTTCAACTTCATATGTTCACATAATCATAACTATGGAAGTGTCATTTCTCAGTCATCAATTCACTGAATACGTATGTAACATTGAAATTGTTCCAGTATGTTGAAATAAAAGACTCATAGTGATGTCGTGTAAGTTGAAACGGAAAACTTGCAAACTGATGTCATCCGAACATGTAGAAAGTGTTCAATAATCAATCTTTTAGATAGTATGGATGGATTTTCCTCTCTGTTTACTTTCTATTGTCAGTAACGAGCAAACGAGCAAACGTCTTTCATGAGCATTCATGAACACAAAAATGTCGAGGAGTACAAGTGTGAGAAAACATCTTGACAAATATATCTCTTACTTTGATGATGCTTCTTTTGCTTTTCGAAACAGTCGATCAATTCAGTGAAGTTATAGTTGGTAACCAGAGCTGATAATGAAGATAAATTTGAAACATTCATCGAAATACTAAGAAAACCATTGTATTCAAAAGTGTAGTTAACTGTCTGAAAGTGTCTCTATCTTATATGTAAGTTGAATTGATCACAGATAATTGATGTAGAATAGACTAAACCGAAAACTTACGACTTTTAAATTTGTTGGCATGAATAGTTTTTATTAAATCTGAAAGTGTATAAACATAGAACTTGATCTTATATGGGTGTATAAATGGCTCATTCAGTACAAATAGAGTGAAGAATATCATAGAATACAACATCATTCACCGATCTCACTCATCAGTTAATAGAATTCAATATTGGATATGTGACACAGAACTCGGTTGGTCAGAAAAAAGTAACACAAGAGTTATTAACAATTAATCAACATGATATCAGGAATCTATCGAAAACTTTGAGTAATTAGTCGGAATCAGTCTTCGTTTACACAAATCACTTCACAGATTCACCATTTTTTCCATGCACCCCATCTAATCACTTAACAATATTCACTTCATGGTTTCATCAATGGTCAGATGTGGTCTGAAGATATCTGTCATCAATTGTAAATAACATTTTCATTTTCATTACCTCTATCAGCCAAACTTCACTTCCACAATCTAACACAAAGCCTCACTGATCTACAAAATACCAAGTGTCCTAGACATTTCCGTGACTAATCAACCAACCGAGATAGTAAATGGATAGTACGAATGAAAATAAGCTTCACACTATGTTATGTGTTATGTTTGCGATTAACGAAGGTGGTGAGAACGAATTTCAAGTGACGTGTTTGTTTGAGCTGAATTTTGCAAGTTACTATTTACTGGAGCTTAATATTGAAATGCAATATTTACCGACAATTGTACGAACTGAAGTACACTGGATATTCTTCCAGGAATGAAAGACTAGATACCACCGTATTAATACCTTTATACATGTGCGTGTATAATTCCGTCTGTCTTTGATTTGTTTGCTTTCACTCATTTCTTATGTTTATCACCGATTCTCTTCCACATTCAGTTCAAAACAGCTGGAATTACATTGATGGATATAATGTTTTTTCCTTTAGTAAGCTGACTATATGGCATAAACGTTACTGAAGTAAATACATTGTGTGTGAAGAGTAGCATTAGACAATATCACCATTCCGGTACATAAACGAAGCATTCAACTAACCTTCACATGACTTGACAAGACTTCATTTAATCTGGACAGTTAAAGATAATCTGTTAGATCGAAGTGTTTTATTTCAACATCACACAATCATGTCTCATTCACAAAGCTTTGGAGCATTCTGCGCAAAAAGTGTTTGGTGTGAACAATATTTTCGCATCTGTTCTATCCGTCAAAATACACCGAGTATCTCATATTGAAAAGCAGTGAACGGAATACACGCAGGAGGATGAATGAAACCAAACATGTACGCATGAATGCAAAAGATCGTAGTGAGAATCGAATACATTACAGGACTAAATATCCCAGTATACAGTAAAGTCCGATGCGACAAACGATAATTCCCCATCTTATAACTGCATAAACTGATAAGCTGAGTTGCGATATAAAAGCCACCACAATCTCTAATGAATCAAATGAAAAATAATTTTCGACGAATAACGTACCATCGAAGATTATTGCTCCATGTTCGTTTTCATAAAACATGCGTCGGCATTCGATCACTAAATTTAATGATTTCATCGTTTCAATATTATTAATCGATAACTTACCTTCATCAGACTGTACACCGTGATTCTTCAAATCTGCATTTGTTTCCTCTGTGAACACATACATTTCATAACAACAGTATTATATTGTAGCATAAGAATATGGATGGATCGTCGAATTTCATGGTTTAAAATCGGTAATTATCTTCATTTTAACAATCGTTGAACGACAGTAAGCAATAGGTACCTGCTGTGAGGATTGATGTCTGACTATCACTGATTTTCTACTCCTATACGGCTAGCAATACAGAACTATACACAGTTGCATTATCCTCAGCTTTGTTAAAAATTGTCTAAAAAATGCCAACTAACATAGCTTGTCCGAGTAACCACTACATAAAACAACTTGGTTCGTCCTCTGTTTTGTTCTCTTCAACGTACATGCATCTTAGCCCCATCATAATATACCACACTCGAACCTATTTTATCTACACTGCTGTTGTTCAAATCATTCATAAAATGTTTCAAGTCTCATGCGTTTATGTTGCATTATGTTTGATTACAGAGTAGAGACTGCCTCGCAAAACCATGAAACCATCTTTCTCAACACTAATCAGGGAACAGTGAATTGAAGAATACTTTTAAATCCGGTGCTATCAACTCAGAATGATCCACTACAATCCCTTGTACAGACTATCCTGTCGTTAAATCATTGGTCACTGAGTCAAGTCGTGAACTATATCACTAGAGTAGCATATGAAATTGATCAGCACACCAATTCCTATCATACTAGAGATTTCAAGACACAACACAAACCGTGAGACAGTACGCATGAAGAACAAGCAACTTCACATGTTCACAGTATTCATGCAAGTGTGAAATCAACCGTTGTCTATTGTTCACAACCGTAGTTGTACAGTTTTCTGGTTCCCCGAACAAGATATTGTATCTATCATATGTACTCCACGTTTTGAATTTTGACTCAGTTAGTTACGTCCTGGAATCGGGCCGTCAGTACACACTTAGCAACCAGAAATATCAGTGAAATTTTCAGGGTCATTCATGATGATGATCAATCAACTCTTTGATTCAGTAAATTTGAGATATCCAAATAATTGACGTACCTCTAAGCTTCTCAATAACAAGTCTTGTCTTTTGTACTCTCTTGTCCATCGTTTCTAATTCACCTGTGAAAAAAGTACAGAAAAGTTTGTCTTTGTTGAAAAACCTATCTCACTTTATTACCGAAAAATCAATATGTGGAAAAATTTGCTTAATGAATCACAGTTGTGTGAGATTATCCAAGATTCGAAAGTTGTATATGCAAGCACACATGTGTGCAACGTGTTGGGTAACACAGATGCGTGAATATAGGTGATAACTACTCCCTACCAAAGAATGATATGCAGTTTTCACATAGAACTGTCGTTGGTCATGGAAATGAAATCCTCGATGTTTGAAAGAACTAGGTCAGTATCTGTAATTCAATGTGATTTATGATCTTCAGTGGACAAAGCGAACAACATAACATGATTTCGGTTAATAAACAGTGTCACATCGTGAATGAGTGATTTAGTGATTTAGGAAGATAGAGAAATTGTTACTTGCGTTTATAATATTTCATAAGTTCTTCAAACGAATCCATATCAATTTGTGAAGATTTCACATCTAAATATCGGAAAGATTCAAAATGTCAATTACTAATTCATCCAACAAGTAAATCACGATCATAAAAATGTATCCACAGGAGGAGGATGGTAAACTTGATGTGTGTATCATTGTCATATAATTGAATGTATCCATTGTATATGCGTATGGAAGCGTAACTAGCTCCTTTTGCTGATATGAAACAATGTGACTTAAATAAGGTGTAATCGCTTAGTCAGTTGAGGTTATAATTACAGAATACCGTTACAAGAACGACTCTCTCGTAATTAGAATAGGAAGCCTTGACTAATATCAGTGAGTTATCATTCATTATCCTTGTTTGACGATTACATAATTCTTCTTAAAATTACTGAATTTTAAAGTGAGAACAATCAAAATATGAGTCAGTGATCTAAATGTATCCTACTTGTCATGAGACATAAATCGTCAATTTTGCTAGCCATCAATGGTTCACAATGTTGAGAAGAACGTAACTAGCATTAAATGACTGTACAGTGTTATCTGCTGTCTTCTATTTGACCACGTCATTTGGAGATTACGAGGAATGTCATCTTGAAACTAAATGCATTGCAAACTTGATCACCTGTGATTTGTAAACAGGATGTAACAGATAACAAACAACTACAGAGTAGCAGTATAACAATCACATCAGAGCATGAGATTCATGTAAAATGACTAAATAGAGATGATATTATTGGTAGTACAAACTGTTGCTTCATAGTCAGGTTTGTCATAGTTTATTTCGACTCTTGTTTGTCTGAAGGAGCTGTCTTACATTGAAATGGTATCAGTGGATAAATCTGAAATAAACTGAATGACAAGGATTCAAACGTTCATCCTCGTCATTCTGTTTCCTATTTGATAATGCTGAAACAGAACCACAATTCAAATAGCTTATCACTCGAGGTAGATTACAACAAAGCTGTGTTAATATAACAATCAGAACACTATGTTAACTATAACTAGTCAAGTATGGTTAAAGTCAATATTGGGGAAATATTATATCTTATGAATATTCGAACACACTCACCCATTTGTTTGGTTACACACAGCAACAGAATAATGATGATACAGTTGTATGCCATCGAATGAAGTTCAACTCTGATGTTTCTCCTAATGAAAAGGCAGCTATCACTGTCATTCTTTATATAGTGAATACAGAATAGAAAAGTATTCACCAATCACATTTTGATAAATACAGTAAAATATTTGAATAACGATGAATGGCGTTGGTGATTTCGATAATCCATCTTCATAGTCGGTCGTTCCACATATAGAAAACACCCACACTCATATAGATCGGAAGTATTTCTTTGATCACATTAAATGATTGAAGTTTATCTTTTGTTATTTGGCTTCATTTAATGAATGATTGTTGACAAAAAACAAAACAAAACCAGACTAGTTCTATCTGGAATGCTCGAATCCTGTCTGGTCAACACTGATATGCTCACAGTAGTCTACAAAAGTCTATAAAAATATGATTAGACTGAAGAAATATTTTGTCTCAATTAGCTGTTCATTAAGGCTCTACGGAGATTGTTGGGTTTCACAAGTGAGTACAAAGTCGATACCATCTAATTGAAATCATAAGTGAAGCGTGTTTTCAGAATCACCTAATGACCACAACTAATTACATATGAGATACAATAGGAATGAAAATTACATATCAATAATGTTGATGATGTTTTCGTTACCGGTGATAATATTGATTCGTTTTCAGTAGGATTTATACAATGAATGGTAGACAACAGGGATCTAGGTATCAATGCCAATGTTGGACCTGATAATTAGAACGTTAATAACCGAATTCAGGTATTTGTTTACTCTGAAGAGGTGGCTAACACGAAGTCACGAAACGTCAAATATACCTTCTTCTAATCAATGAGATATAACGAAATATATTGACTATTAGACAAAAGGATTATCAAACAGGTTACATACGATTAGACTGAGAAACTACTATGCTTACAAAATAGAATTGTGTATGATTTTGGAAGAGAAGAAAACACTTTGAAAGATGTGACAGTATTTCTGTAGAATCCCAATGGCTTTATAAACTTTGCCACTTGATGGCTATTAGATCACACAATATGGTTTTCTATGGTTTCTAGATTATTAGTGTAACATTTGGATTAGTGAAGTATGGGGTGAATTCTCTGATAAGGACGTAACATACATGACATTGCTAACCACCCAATGACAAATAAATTCTTGATAGGAGTTGGTCATATGTTGACTACGAATATCCGAAATACTCTTGGTCATTTGACTTAATTTAAACTAAAACTAAGTTTTACAACCAACTGTATTGTTGATAACCAAAAGCCGCTTAAACTGTAAAGTTAACGCCTACCACTTCAGAGTAATTAAATGTTTCGGTACACCATATTGCAAACTGATTATGCAGGTCCTCTAATTTCGTGGCTTTCATTTCATGTTTACAGAGAATAGTTAGTTGTCTAGGCGACGAATTTTACTCTACACATACAAATGAAGTTAGAAACACAGTTTGTTAAGTCTTCACGTGTATTTTCAATCTCAAACTATCCAAACTACAGTTGATACTTTTAAAAAGTAACTTTGATTTAGGTTAAAAGTGATGTGTTCATGACTCAAAATGAAGTTAGATCTAATTTCTGGTCATTCTTCGATCACCACAGTTCACTTATATCATCTTGTAAGTGAATATCTAACCTACACTGGAACAATTCTGGTATTTAAATAAAGCAAGAACAAATATTGATGCAGAATAGTATGAATTCGAGGTGTCTCGTCAACTGCTTACAACCAAATGTGAAATAGAATTTCACATGGAAATAAGAAATAGTATGGAACAATTGACATTGTGGCAAGCCCATTTGACCACTGTATCATTTGTCTACCCATTGTAACTCAGACACTTAATTCACTATGTTAATTTCGGTGTGTATGATCGATTGGATGTCTGTACATTAACCCTTAAGCTATCCTCCCCTATTGGTTGCAATGTGCAGATAATCGATAATTTATCCACACCCGATTAACTCTCAAAAAGATATATGGATTATTAACACACACTCACTCTGTTTCATCGTGTGCTTGTTCGCTGCTGTACGCTTGTGGATTTATATTAATCCTTAACAATAAATTCTCTCTACAACTGGTGTTCAGGCTTCTCAATCATCTCGAGTAAATCCGTAATTCTACTAAGAGATTAAGTCTACGTTAAATACTCAGTTAACGGGATATTATTTATTGGAGTCAGATATTGAGAACATTAGCCTCAACAACAGAAATCAATGTAAATGATTGGAATGATAAAGGTTTACAATAATAACTATTGATGTGAACATGGAAACAAGAAACCCTGACAAACTATGAAAGTTAGTTTTCGGCACGTTATTTCATTTTATTCAAAGCGTGTAAACCGCTGACATTTATTTTTGTCCCTATTCTATTCTACAGAACAATGAGCTTTCATTCGATGTGTCATTCATTGTCATACTCCTTTTCTGTTCCGAATCTATTGTCATTTAAACATGATATTTTGCATCTTATTTTCTACTTTAATTCCCAGGTTTGGACATGATTGTATTATTTTCCCAAATGATTGTACATTGTGGTCGAATTAGTCACCTATTTATTCATGTACCTTTTTGCATTAATCTGAGTTCAGAAAATCGGAATAGAATGAATCGTGTTCCAGTTGTCTTGTCTTTCTCTCATTACCGTGCTTGTCAGCCAATCGGTTGATAGAATAGATTTCTTCTCTCTCTACCCCGCCTCGAACACAGGCGTATTAGCCTCAAGGTTAAACCGGTCAGCCTATTGGGTCAAGGTCGTAATCTAGAGTAGACAGATCAAGGTCATAGCAACTACATATATTATGTGTATATGCAAGAACAAGTCATAGGGTAATTGGTGTTAGAATTAAGAAAACAATTAGGGGGTGGGTGATGTAATGGTTTAGTGGAGTTATACATTGTGTGATAATTTTAGAGGTAGTGAAGGCCTCGTGGAATTAAACAGTGATAAAGTAGGTTACGTAATAATTGAATGGAATTTGAAAGGTGAAAATAATTTAAGAGGGTGAGTGGTGGGAAATGTGTGAATGAAAGGGTGGTTTACGAGTTCGGTTGTGGGGGAGGAGGGGAATATAACACGAAAATAAAATGAATTACCAGGGTAATAATAAGTTAACTACTGTCTCTTTCTGAATACACAAATTCGGTTTAAGTTTTCTTATGGCGATCGCTTCGCCAAAATGGAGAGTAATCGTTATTTTTTTGTCTACTGATAATTTTGAAAGCGTGCAGAATATTGATGGTATGCCCGGTGTCAAGTAAATGTCGAGCTATTGCACTATTGAGAGCCTTAGTCCTTTTCAGTGTCACGTTTTTCGGAACATGCTCAGAAATGCGAACATGTACCCTTCTCTCAGTTCTTCCAATCTATGTGCTGTGGCACGTATATGTGAATTAGTAAATGCAATTGGAGCTACTGAGAAAAGAGGACTTGTCGATTTTAGTTAGTTTGAGAGAGCAGTTCGTTTCTCATAACGTTGTCAGTTTAACTGCAGGATAGGCCACCTTTCATGCGGAATTTATTCTGTGATTGATTATTCCGGTGACTTCATCTCCTTTGAAGCTCAAGTATAAGAAGCAATTTTTCTTTTCAACTGTATGAAATTGCATGAAATTTTGGTATTGTCAACTGTTCCTTGAAAAATACCAAAATGGTTGATTACTAATTCATCTTTTACAATCGTCCTTCTAACTAGCATTATACTACATATATTTCTTAGCTATCTGTTTAATAATCAGACAACTCTTTTTATTAGATTCAAGAGTCCTCTTAGGAAACAATCTTGTTATATCGAAAGAATTAGTGGCACACTGGTTTTATTATTGAGATATTTATGCTGGTGTACCAATTTCATTCGATCGCCAATATAAAGGACAGTCAATTATCGTTCAATGTGCGCTTCTTTTTAACTATTTTCTCCACATTGCTGAATACTACCTTAGGATTGAATACGATTACTTCTTCACTATGGTGCTTTACGTAGATTGAAACTACCGTATGACTCTTTCAAAGCATGATTTCACTAACGTATTCTCAACCTAATACTTAGCCGATTGGTACTTCATAATAAGGTTATGGACACTGCATCACTTTCACTTTGTTTCTCATTGGTTTCAATGCTCTTTTAGGCAGCACAGAATTTTGTTGTAGCCGAGACATTCAACGCTCAAGCTTTCCGTCACAAGTATTCTTCAAAGAACTCTGAAGGTTTATATAGATCTACAGTTTCAATCTATATTCACATGTTATGCAGTCACCAGTAATTCATACTAGATTCAGATGTTTTTCCACTTTTTTTCAAACGCACGTAGTTGGGTTATCAGGATAAATACAAAACTACAAGAACGTAGAATTAACATAAATCACGCCATTTTACTCAATCCATTCTAAGCAGTGAAGATTCTGTGATAACAAACTTCGTTTGACCTAATTATACAGCAATAATGTGCGGTAGTATCTATGTTCATTAATTTATAGTAATCTTTGTTCAACGGAGCTAAGTACCCACATATATTCCTACTTAAAACCTTCAATCACTATTCAGAATATAATAAGTCACCAAGCCCAACTTATCCGACATGTTGCTTTATCACCCAGATCTATCACCAAATTACAGAACCTGAAGTTACAAAGAAATCGAGAAACAAGTAATCACTTTTTCATCAGAGTATTGACTAAAATCTAAGTTTCTTATGATTATTGTATCTATACTGCCACAATTGATTGTCTAAACTTTAATACACCCGTCCAGCATGTTGCAGTAATTGACAATCTGGGAAAAGACGAGAAGGTCAGTAAATAATTCTGTGCTCGATTTTTAAATCAATAAAGAATAAGTTTCACTTTACTACGATAACCAACTCCATCACCAACCCGTTAGGAACAAAAGTTTATATCTACTGAAAAGTTAAAGTAAATATTACATGAAAAAACTGTTGCAAACGTACTCATGGTAACTACTCATCTAAACGTCATTTTACTTTAAAGTCTGCAGAAGCCTCAGATAAATTCATCGTTTATATTTATATGCCTACGTGCCTTGTTTGCATTTGTATGTGCATGTTACTCATTATTTTATCAAGTGTTTGTCTCAGTGTCACACGAAGAAGTATCTATATTGAGCTATATAGACCCTGGTACGGCCGAGAGTGGGGAAAGTCCGCGCGCTCTCTCTTCCTCCCTTTCTCTCTCTCAAAATCCTCTCACATGGCCACGCGTATACACCATCTGTCAGGGAGGTCATACTCACTGCCTTCTCGTGGAGAGGGAGTTGTTTACGAAATCGAGAGGACAAAAAGCTTTAGCCGGGTTGGTGGACATGGAGAGTTCAGCTAGGGGAGTTGGAAAACCCTGATTCCAAACCAATGATGCACATGGGCCCCAGTATCCTGAAGGAACAAATGGCGTATGAACTAATCGTTGGTCACCGGCTACCATGAGACTGCATCTCCTTACGATGCTCCACTGCCTTGTGGATCAGACCTTCATGTCGAAGGCTCTGGGTGTGGCTCTCTATGAAAACCACGTGGTTCGGTTTGGGCACCCGGGCAGTATCACAGCCCTCACACATACTAAATGAGATCTGTGTGGCGCATATGTATTTGGTGCCTCCTGGTACCAATATCTATGTGTTAATATAAATAAATAAATAATAAGTGAGAAAAGTGAGTAGTATAATGTAGTTGACATGCTTGGCTATACAATTTGCAAATCATTGTTTAACTGTCACTTACGAGCTTCATTGTACCGTCATTCATGTTGTTAGCTTGATGGCTACCATTTTCCTTCTCTCTTCTCTTTATTATAATTCACTCAAACTTCATTTCTCAGATATCCCACTCTTCCCATCATCTTATTCAATTCACATAATAATTCAATATTTATTTATCAGTGTTACATTCATTGTTAATTTACAATAACACTCAGTGAAAACCAAACAACATTGTCTCGTATTCATTTAACCATACGCGATTAGGTTTCATAACCGATGTTTTTACTGTCGTGTGTTCGGACCACATTTTCAACATTCTCTTCATTGAATGAAACTGTACACCTTCACAGTTGCCTGAATGAGTCAATATGCTACTATTACGTGATTTACCATTGGTAAGTTAGTCCCAGTCTATTATATACAGTCTCTGCCACTTACAGCCACATTTTGCTTCATCATGTATAACTGTCATTTTCTACTTTATGGCATGATGCGGTCTGATTTGCCTGTATACAAACTGCGTATATCTAAAATACATGATTCATAAAGTGGAAGCTGAGATTGTGTTCTGAACACAACGGGCAGAACAAAGAGATAAATCTCAATAAGTATTCTCTAGTGACTCATGACTGCTTGTGCCGGTGAACGCGCCACCGGTTTGGTACGGCGTAAAGGTCACGTAAGTCTGTATTCTTAGTAGCGATCTTGTCAAGTGATACTTGATAAGACTTAGAACAGAACAGATATTATAGTTGACTAACCTTCCCAAAAATTGTAATATATATCATACTGTCTACAGCATAAGAGACTGATGGATAATGTGTTTGCATATTGAACACCATGGTTTTATGGAATCGGCTGTCAATGTTGCTGGGTATCGGACAATGAATAATTCAGTGGATGAATTGTTCATGTGATCGCAGTGCACAGTGAAATCAAAGACTGAATCTTCCGTTGATTATATCCTGTACAAACAATAAAACAACAATTATTCTCTCCGGCGTTTCAAGTATTATAACAAGTCTTTCCACTTCAGCAATACATATTTGTCTAAATGCTCTCTGTGTACTGCTACCTTAATTTCTTTCTACTCCAACTACTAATAATGATGAGTTAGTTGATAAGAGATTATAAATATCTCATTTTATATCACTTACTTATCATAATAAGTCTCGGGATGGAGTTGGTTGAGTAATACTAGTCGGTGGCCTATGTTCCATTGAACGTAACTGGCGTATGCAAGCAAGTAAATAAGCAATTTTTCACACTCTCTATAGTATATGAGACAGGTGGATAATAATTTTGCCACACATGGCTTGATCTTGTGTAACTGTTAATTTCCACTCAAAGGTATGATGAGGACTAATTTGCCTGTTTTCTGAATGCGTATGTCTAAATTACATGACTCATACCGTTGAAGCTGAGGTTATGTTCTGATGTCGACAGGCAGGTCAAGACAATAAGTACCATGATGAACTCTGGGTTGACTCATGACTACTTGTGCCGGTTAAAGCGCCATCGGTTTGGTACTATTAGTGACGATCTTGTCAAGTGATACTTGATGGGACTTACGACACAATAAATATTATATGTGGATAACCTGATCAATTTATGAATAAACTCAACGAAGTTGTGTAGTGTTTAATGGTTGAGGAGCTTCATCTAGAAATTCGAGATTGTAAATGAAGAAAATTCCTTGATTTAAATGTCGTTCAGTTGTGTGAATATTAATTGGATCATTCATCCAGTAAGTATTCGAAGAACCCCCAATATGGATTGTGAATACTCAGACAGTCTTTAGTGAAACGTCTGAATGAGACAAACATTCATAATATCATCATTTAAACCTGACTAACAGAGGCACCCAATTGCATCATGAATGGACTCCATATAGTAAATACTTTAGATAAGTAAAAGATGTGCTCGAAAGTTTTATTTGCAAAGACAAACAAAACAATGGAGCTGTTTTTCGGGTTCTTGTATATTCAGAGAAGAGTGCATCTTCAAACATATATGATCTCGTAACAACATACCATAAGTTATGTGACAACTAATAGATGTGTTGAAATTTGTCAAAATTAGAACGAGAACACCAAAATAATGAATTCGTTGGATAA
Source organism: Schistosoma bovis (assembly GCA_944470425.2). Taxonomy (NCBI): domain Eukaryota; kingdom Metazoa; phylum Platyhelminthes; class Trematoda; order Strigeidida; family Schistosomatidae; genus Schistosoma; species Schistosoma bovis. Next base: position 1,123,135 of record OX103958.1, on the reverse strand, counting down.
CGGCTCAGTGACCTAGGCGCTATAATTATTAGCTTTATTCAATGTTATTGTTGTGGATGCGGAGGAATAGACCAATAATTATCATGTTAAGTCCAATGGTGTCCTTGGACTTTAAATGGACATTTTCTATTGGTCGATATCTGTTCACTTGTTGTGTATTGTACAAAATGTTGTTTTCTATTTTATGGTACGATGTGGTGTGCTTGATTAGTATATAAATAGAGTATGTTTGAAATATAATGATTCATATCTCCGAGGCTGTGACTCGTGTTCTGGATTTAACTGGCTGGGTTATACAGGGAGGCAGGACCAATCAGAACCCTAGGTCGTTCTACGTGTTTGTGCGTCTTTGGTCCGATCAATAATTCGCTACCCCTTAATCCGCAACATTATTTTTCACAGTCATAACAGTTATATTATTGATACAATATAGAATTCTCAGCACAAAGTATTCCAACAAGTTTACGTTTCTTACTTCCTTGTCGATTCTGTCGAAATTGAAAGTTCAGTCAATCGACATCTAAATAATGTACGTTCTTTTGATGTTTATGGCCAGCAACCTCGATATTTCTGATTGGGCCTTTTGTAACATGTACAAGGAAATTTATGCACTTTTCAGAAACGCACTCGAATAGGTGATGCGATTGGCAGCCATAATGATGTATTAAAACAAACAAAAATAGATAACTTGATGAAATATGTAAATGGTAGCATCTGGTAGCCCAGATATTCAAGCAGGCCGCCAGTTATGCATCGACGTGCCAGACGGGAAGTCGTGGGTTTTAATCATACATGTAAGATGGTGTGTGCGCACTTCTGAGGAGTCCCATACTAAAATGAGACGATCTTTCGAAGCTTGCTGGTTTTCGATTGTAGTGTAGCATTGATCCATTCACTATATCAATCTAAACTCATGAATATCTGCGATCGTTAACTAGAAATGCGTAGCAAGTTATCGAATGTCCAACCTGTACACAAGAATTTAAAATATCTGTAACAAGCATTGAAGTGACATGAATACATCGACGTTGAAATCGAATGTATTCAGTTTATGAATTTGCTCGAGAATATTCCATAACAAAACAGACATTAGTGCGTTTGGACACAGAACAATGAACATAAAAGAAGACTTATCAGTTGCAAATATTTCAAATTCAATCGCATGATTAGTCTCACTCACCGACCATCAATGAAAATGAGAGTTTGCATCAGTCAGAGAGATGCTCATTAAGAGAAGAAATACAATTAACACTCAGTGAAATGAAGTTGACAAAATAATCCACTCAACCAATTGATCTTATTTTATTCAATTTCATTTGGTCGAAGGCTTCTTCAAGTGCAGCTCTACACCTCATTCAATTCGAGGGTGCAACAATTGAAGAATGTAGTATGTTTCCACTTATGTAATGTCATGATGAAAATATTTAGCATTGACTTTATAACACTTGTGTCTTCCAAAATTATCAGTTGACTCCATTCCAGTGCATATTCACACAATTTTACATGATGAAGCACAGTTCATTCTCAGTGACATGATACACTAGTCTAAAATCAGTCAGTTTGTATGTTGTGCCGTTGTGAAACATAATTTGTGTTCGAGATTCCACCTATTTTGATGAGTAAACTATTCATCTTCAGTGAAGTACACAGTTGGATAATTAGTTGTTTCAGAGTTATACTCAACTTCAGTTGTCTTCCACTTATGAAAACAGGTTTGTTTTTCCTAATCACATATATCAAGCTTCATCGTTTCATTTCTTTGTACTCCTGAAAACCATGAAATTGGTTCTCCTTAATTATTTGTTATGTATTTGCATATTTTGGTTTTGGATTATCTATCTGACTCCTATTCGATGATATGATTATCGTTATCGAATTGTACATTTCGCCAATCCCCGCATTTAATTATTGACTTCATTCGCCCTACTGAACAACGCAATTATATAAGATAAATAAACGAATGGATATATTCCCTAAATTTTGATCTGAACAGACAATCAGGGAGACGGAGCAAACGAATTAATAAGGAGGAGAATGAAGCGGAACTAAATGACGCATAGTGGAGAAGGCAAGCGAGCCAACGCGTCCTTTGCATGAAACAAAAAAAGCTTCCTGCAACAGTAACACAAAGAAGAATTACAACATACGATAGAGCAAAAGACAGCTGGTAGTTGTGTCTAAATTTGGTAACAGTTTATCAACATGCAAAACACGAACACATTACAAAACAATGTGGAAACTGTTTCCTTTAACAATGCACAAATCTTTGGATAACTGCTACAGTGATTGAGGTGAAGTAATTAAGAATATTACACGACTTGTGTTACAACATAGGTGCAAAAATTACTGGCATTAAAACGATTTACTGAATGTAAATAAGTAGTATAAAATGATGCGCAAAAGAGTGGACGAGAAGCGATTAACAACTATGTGAAAGAAGCTTAATACCGACCACCAATGACGACATCTCCTTCCTTACTATCACTGATTAGATATTTGGCGTTAAGACATTCACAGACGACAATGCTACAATTTGCTCTATCCAAAGTCACTCTGAAAAGTCTTCCTACATTCTACTACTCAATCGTCTGCTCCTTCGAATAAGCAATGTTTACGTGTCTCTAGTGATTGATTATCCATTTCGATGTTCTGATCTTCGCTTGTCCGACGAGATCATCTTCTTCTTGTTCAACACTTACCACTAGACCTTTAAGCCAGATACCGTTTACATATTGGAAATAATCAAACTCATCACAATTGTTTGTAGCATAACATCAATGACGTGAAAGTAAGGATATGATTGAATGATCGATTCGGACATATGATGGATGATCACAGATGTCTATTCTAGTCGAACGATCATCCTAACAATGTCCAGATAGTGTTAGGCTGAAAGGTTCCATGATGTTCACCATTTCGATTTCAGGTATCTCAAGTCTACTACATAATTGTCATTGCTGATTTGTGCCACGTGTCCACCTGATGAAGCCTTTAATCAAGTAAATGTGAATAAAATGAGATCAATCGGTTGAGTGGAACATTTTCATTTCACTCAATGTTGATTGTATTTCTTGTGCATCTAAGTATACTTCCGAACGATTTAAACCATCATTTCTGTTGACGTTATCTGAAATAGACTAATCATGCGATTGACTTTAACATATATGCAATTTACATGTTGTCTGTTATATTCATTGTATTCTGTTCATTCGAGTAGTTTGACTAGCGTTTTGTATATCACTCTACATTACTACTTATCAGTATTCAGTAGTCTGTTTGATTATCCATAACTTTCTTGTATCAAGGCATACTGATATGTGTTTTGTTAGAGAATATTCTCGACCACATCCATACATTGAACACATTCAATTTATTGATTGATACAATCATGTCACTTCAATGCTTGCAATAGAAATTTGAGAATCTGGTGTGTTAGTTGAACGTTCGTTTCGAAGTAACGAATCGCATATTTTGATGTTCTCCCATGTCATTTTCAAATTGTCTATCACACTAACATTGACATATCAATTAGTTGTCACATATCTTATTGTATGTTGTTACAAGAATATGTATGTGTTTTAGGAAGAATACTTCTCTGAATGTACAGGAACTCGGCAGACATCTCATTTGTTTTGTTTGCTGTTTCAAATAAGGCTTTCGTTCACTTCTCTTACTTCTCTCTTAAGAATTCACTATGTAAAACCCATTCATGATGTAAATAGGTTCCGTTGATGGTCGGTCAGGTTTAACATTTCATATCATGAATTGCTGTCTCATTCAAATGTTTCATTGAAGAAAGTTTGAGTATTGATAATGTTAAACCAAACCCCAAAGATATCTGTCCTTCAGTAGATACCTATGTAGAGACTAGATGTAGAATGGAATATGAAGCTGTTTCTAGGGAGAAAGAGGTAGAGAAGATTGAGTTAGAGATTCGAGAGCTTCAACTTCGTAAGCGATTGTTGGAATTAAGACCGAAACCTTTAAACAAGGTGAGGAAATCCAGGAAGATTACTGCGTTACCTGTGTCTCGATCCGAAGATATAACTCCCATAACTACGGCTAGGCGCCGACTCACCAACTCAGATATGAGGGTCCCGACGATGTGAATCGAGTAGTTTATATCAGTTTGAGAAGTAAATCATTTGAAATTCTCATGCATATTTGTCCGTGATGTAAACAACAGTTATCAATAGTAGTCAGTAAATATACGTACGATTCTACACATTTGTACGTTTCTACAAGCCTACTCTTACTACATTCAATGTCGACATTTCATTATTTTAATGCAATTCACTAGAATACTCGAACTGATCATTCATTCTCTTGAATCAACAAAAATATTTCAATGTACAATGTTATATTTCACGCTTCATATTAGTAAATCAGTTTGACGCGGCCAATCGAACAATTGTCAGCGCCAAACTAACCAACATTCAACAATTTATTGAAGTATTTCCACTTCAAAATAATCATCTCGAATCATTCAGTTTCAGTGAGCTTGTCAAACAACCTTCATTTGAACACGCTCTTGATGAGAGTTTTGTCAGTTGAACATACTATACTTTATAAAACTGTCAGCCAATTCCAATCCACTTACAAATTCGACGACACCACAACATGAACGCATACAGTACGGTACCCCAGTGATTCGTATGTTCTATTATAACACTACTGAAATAGTTGTCATGAAAGTTGACAGACGCATGTGTAATGCATAGTTGATATTAACTATGTCAAATATAATGTGTTTGTTATTTAGTATTCAATCTACTGATATCGGTGTTCATTTCATGTTATTTGTGATGAGTAGTCTAATCAGTGATTAGAAACGATAATTCCAGTGGTTACTTCAATTCAGATTCACTCACACATTGTACATCTCATACTATTCAAATGATGATTGCACTCACACTCGTTTATGCATTTTGTATGAATAACATGAAAGTGACTGACATATGAACAACAGTTGCGTGTGAACACGTGGCACAAATCAGCAATGACAATTATGTAGTAGACTTGAGATGCCTGAAATCGAAACGGTGAACATCATGGAACCTTTCAGCTTAACACTATGTGGACACTTTAAGGATGGTCGTTCGACTAGAATAGGCATCTGTGATCATCCACCAAATGTCCAAATCGACCATTCAACCATATGCTTCCTTTCACCTCCATAACGCATTGCCACAAACAATCGTGATAAATTTGATCAGTCCCAATATGTAAACAGTAAGGTAGATCTGTACAACATGTAATCACTGATTACAGATTTGAAATTCGACTACAATGTGCATGAATCGGAATATTATTCTGAAGCAATAATTCATTCCAAGAGATTCCTCATTCTATCTTCATCCTACTAGTATAGGTTTCAGAGCGAACACAATCTTTTCCCAATTTCCTTCATCCATCTTAACTGTGGGAAAAATGTGGAGTGTAACATCAACTGTGCAAACGTCATCAATTGACCATCACTGTACTCAATCTATTTTTGATAAGATTTCGACAGATCTCCGCTCATCATTGCTTGGTATTTATTCAAATGCACATACTGAATGTACACTGTACTGTACACTGCATAGTTATGCCTAATCCATAGTATAAATCTTTTTGACTTTTGTTTACTAAGTCTGTAGTTCATGTAACGTAGTGCACGTTTCACTTCTCAGTTTCCTAACTACAAATCTCAACATATTGTTGAACAGATGTAGCTTACGTCGCTCATCAGCACAACACATACTTGATTGAAATTAGTAAATTTGTGCATTTGGAAGATGTTTCAACACGAATTGTTAAATTTGTTTAACATTGTTCTTACTGGCTTCTCTCCCACTCCCTTTTGCCTATTGTTTTATACTACTTAATAATAATATTCAGTAAGTGGTTGTATTCGTAACAATTTTCACGCTTATGTTGTCAGGCAAGTTGGTCGTGTCATATTCTGAAATATTTACATACACTTATAGTGTTTATTGCATTTATCATTGCTATTACTTTGTCTCAACCACTGTAGCAGTTATCCACAGTTTTGTGCATTTGCTTAAACGCAACAGTTTCCACACTGTGTTGCTCTTGGTTCGGGTTCTGCATGTTGATAAACTGTTTCCAAGTTTAGACACAACTAGCAGCTGCCTTTTACTCGATTGTATGTTGTAATTATTCTTCATGCTACTGTTACAGCAAGCGTCTTTTGCTTCATAAAAACGGACGCGTTAAACTCCACAGACATCTCACAAGTTGAGGTTTGTAACTAATTTTCGTTAATTATTCAATATAGGACGGTTATTCTAGACAATTGGTTGTTTTGCGAAATTCAGTTTAACGCGTATCTCGATTGAGTGACGCGGACGCTTCGATAGGCCTAACACGAAGTAAATAATCTACTTATCCGAACTTTTACGAACTGATATACACAAGATTAAAACTGTTTACTGCTTCATATTTTAGTTTATGTGATCAATGTACTAATTCCCTTGAAACAAACGGTTGAACGGAATAATTCCGATGATGATGATCGGTTTCGTAAGACGGACTAGTAAGTTCAGTAGTTTGAATGTTCCGTTTGACGTAATCAGTCAAATGGTGTCATTTACTGAGATAATCGAATCGGTCAACCTACTCGTTCAACAATCAACTACAATTTCGTCAGTTTCTCTTCAGATTATTCACACATAGTTCAGTGTTATCCATGAAAGAAAACACGATCCAATCACCTTGTCTATTACAATGCATACGATTGTTCTTTCGACTATACATTTGATCTTCAACAATTTATTTGAAAGAACGACACTTGGTCAACAACAAATGAATAGTTTATTTACATTTAGTCGCAGAATGTCTGACATAGTGAAGTACAATGCAATGCAGTACAGTAAAGTAAAGTACAGTACAGTACAGTAGTAAGTAGAGGAACGAAACGCATTTACAACTTTCATTGAATGCACAAGAAAGTGTACAGTGGTTTAAGAATGTAAGATAAACAAGAAGGGGATGGTTTGAAAGAGCTACCGATGTACATAGATGGTTCACTGACATTAGTGCAAATCAATTACGCAAATATAAAACTGCAATAAAATATTCACTGATATCTAACATTCAACAGATAGATTTTCAGCGAACAGTTTACTTAATAAGAACTTTCATTATGATGAGTAATTGAGATTACCATGAATTGTACGTAGTGTACAGTGTGAACGTGTCCATTTGATAACCACAAAGATTCTTAATTAGTCACACTTAATAGTCTACAGTTTAGTGGTTCGAGGAACATCAGATATGTGAAGCATCTTTGCAAACATAATAATGGAAGGAGATGCTTCGGTGAGAGAAGTTTAAACATTGTGGTTACTGATGTTATGAGAAATGTTGTAAGGGAAGGCTTTCTAACATTTCTGAAGTTCCGAGAATGTTGACTGGGACTTCAACCACACACACACACACACACACACTTACACAAAACTTATCTCACTAGTGAACTTCACTTAACACTTTTCTGTAACGTCTGTTAACCGTTGCTTACCGATTGACTGACTGACCGACTGACATTTCTATGGATAATGGACATACAGTGCATTTATCGATAACAATTAGCTAAGATCTACTGATCAACATTGCATGGAAACACTTACTTCATTCTTTATGCCAACTACATATTCACAAATGATTTATGTCATTTCAGTCGACCGAAATAAAATACAACACAACTACCCTCAATAATACAAACCATGTTACACTGACCCTAATTATGAATATTCGAAACAATCCTCATTATGATTATCATTATAATTAATATTACCATCATAAACACGATTTCAACTTAAAACAACACACTCTTCCTGCAGTCATATGCTCAGTTGAATTGATCTTTATCGTAGCGTTTTCAATCAGTCCAGAATACAGATCGCACCATATCGGTTTGAGCTGTAAATAAGGAGAAGTTTGAAATGTAACGTCTATCTGCTATTCATACATCAAATGGTTGATGGATGTAGCATTCCATCTAAAAATAATAATGATGATGATAATAATAATAGTTCAAATTGGACACTTGACATCTCAATGAAACGCTCCATACAGTCAAACTGCAAACGTTTCTTATTCTCTACAACTAAGAATAACAATAATATTTCTGTTAAGATATCAGAATATGTTGATGTTGAGATGAATCGGTGATAATCAATTCAACTGGAAGTATGTATATATACAGTGATATATCAGTTAGACAATTACATATTTAGTGAAAATGTATGTTAAACTTACAATTTGATATGTGTACAGATTACACTGTGGATGAGATCGGCATTCAGTAAGGCAGTCTGATTTCGTTTGAACTATATTCAACCAGTAGTTTTGTGAGAATGTCTGCTCTGGCAATCCCAATCTGCTTATCCATTGTGTGTAGTTGCAATGCATATTTGTATTAGATTTCGGGCACTGCTCACATGAGGATAACAATGTCAAATGATTTGTCACATTTGTTTGTGTGTGCAAACAATATGAAAGATGAATTGAAATGTATACAGTGATCACGAATGAATATTGAATCATTTGATGTAACTTGAAATATATTGGAAATGGTTTATTGTTCGACTACAACTACTACTGCTGCCGCTGCTGTTTATATAGTGGAGATGAATCAATTGATTGGTGGAATTTCCCATATGCACAAATTGACCAATTGGGTGGCTGCTCATTGACAAAATGAATAATTTCTAACCAGTTGGATGAATGCAAATTGTATTGGTCATTTATTTCATTAGGAATAGTCATTATGGCTCCCACGATGAGTTTCTTCGAGTTTACATGCCCATGTTTCCGTCAATTCTATGTTGATGTTAAAACAATTGAGGATACTGTGTCATTTACTTCGTCAATTAAGTCTAGTTCCGATTCGATGTTGATGTGCTCATAACTGATGTTTGTGCTTGATTTAGTGTTGCATTCTCCACAATAATCATTTATCAACTAAACGCTCATGAACATACAACCAGGTTAGATTCACACCTGTTGACTACAATGTAATCAGAGATGAGCGTTCCTAATGATTGGGTTTTCCTATCGAGAATTCGGAATGCTTTCTCTGGGTAAAGTGATCAGTTGTAGTGTATAGAAGTTTCATTCTGGGATTTTTGAGGGCAAGAAATATTTTAACGGATAAATACAAATGAAACCTACAAGAGTCATCGTTTTCTAGTCGCAACAATATCAATGAAGTATTGTGTTATGAAACATCAATCCGGGTTCGTTACATCCTCACGAAGAATAAATGGATGTTAACTACTGGAATTTATAGATCGACTGTTGTTACATATATATTCTTATGATATAACTAATAATATACGATTTAGTATTCCTAAGTTATTCACAATCTATTAGTTACACTCTCTCACATTCACAGCCACATTTGGCACGATGTTGTATAACTGTCATTCTCTACTTTGTGGTATGCTGAGGTCTGATTTGCCTGCAAACATACTGCATATGTCCGATATACATGATCCATATAGTGGAAGCTGAGATTGTGTTCTGGACTCGACAGACAAGACGGGCAGCACGTGAAGAACCAGTTAGGACTGTGAGGTGATTCTAGGCTGTTCGTACTGGTTCACGCGTGATTGGTTTGACACAGTGACAAGGTCAACTGAGCTTTCCACTGAAACACTCTCTCTGTAAAGCTAAACAATAAACAATTATGTTTCACACACACACTCACGTTGTCAATACAATCATTATCCATGCTACATGCACTGACTATTAAACGCAGATGTCGATTTCCAATCAACTATACTGTTGTTTGTGAGAAAATCCATCGCGGTCACAATCTCATCCTGATCAACAAAAATAATAAAACTGACATGAGTACGATGTGAAAACAGCATGTGATTAGATTTCGCGTAGCATAGTTCAAGGAAATAGCTTGATATCCGCATAGAATATTTGCAGTTGTTCACTACTGATTAACTGAGATCATCAATGGAACATCAATGGAACTGTCAAGGCAACATTGCACGTTACACAATCTTACTACAAATAAAATGAAATCAATTGATTAACATGGTTGATGCCGGAATCAAGTGAGATTAGATTGAGATTTGCTGCTCCTTATATTGACTCTGTCATAATATCGACATGGTGGTATGAGGAGTTTAGAAATTCCTTGAAATTTTATCAACTCTAACTGTTTCACTCAATTGATCATTCAGATATCCATCGAGATGGAATTCAAACTCTGTTTACAAATGAATTATTTCCCATCTTCACCTTAACCTTTTATCATTGTTATTGTTATTATGATTTCTATTGTCCTTATTATCATTATTATTATTATTATTATTGTAGTTGTTGTTGTTGTTTGGTGAACACCTTCACACAAACATCAACTTCTTCTTCCCATAAAACTAAATTGCATATTCGACATCTGCTTTCGTCATATTGTGGTTCACACGTCCTTCCCTTATATAAACATGTTTATTGTTATTGTAGTAAATAGGGCATTCTATTCCCATCATCATCATCATCATCATCTTATTCTATTCAAACTATAATTCAGGTCTTGTTTGTTAGTTTCTCACTGAAAGTTCATTTACAATAACACCCTATGAAATTCAATCAAAAACATAGTCTCGCATTCACTTTACAATACGAGATTCGGTTCCTTCATCGTTCTCGTTACGTTCTCGTGTTCATCATTGCCTGATTTCCACATTCTCATCACTGAATGCACCAGTACACTTTCACAGTTGCCTCAATCACTACTTACAAGTACAACACAGAACAATATCGTGGGCTATTCTTATTAGGACGTCAATGAACTGGTATGATGATAAATTATCTTCAATCCTCAATCATATATGTACATCACGATTTTGTGGAATCGACTGTCGACATGACTGACTATCGGATGATGAATAATTCACTGAATGAAGTGTTCATGTGATTGCAGTGCACGATGAATTCAAAGACTGATTCTTCGATTGACTTTGTTTTGTGTAAAGCCAGTAGAACAACAGGTATTCTCTCTGCTCGTTCAATGACTAATTCGTGTATTATCCACTTCAATAATACATATTGGTTTAAATACTCTGTGTGTTCTGCTAGCTTATTCTCCTTCTTCTCTAACTACTAATCATAATTACTTGGTTCAACTGTGATGAACTGGTTGAAAACTCATTATAAATGAATGAACGAATGTGGTCAGTGGATGGATGTAGTTGAGAATATTCTATAGCAAGACAGATATCAGTATGTCTGCATTCAATAAAGTTATGGGTAACCAAACAGACTACTCAATACTGATAATTAGTAGTGCCGAGTAATATACAAAACGCTAATCAAACTACTCGAATTGACAGAATACAATGAACCTAACAGAACACATGTCAATCGTATGATTAGTCTCACTCACATAGTATCAATGAGAATGAGGCTTTAAATTGGTCAGAGGGTTACTTAATTGCAGAAGAAATATGATCAACATTAAGTGAAATGAACTTGACAAAATGTTCCATTCTTCCAATTGATCTGATTTCATTCAATTTCACTTTGTGGAAGGCTTCTTCAAGTTCAGGTGTTCACCTCATTCAATTCGGGGTTGTAACAATTGAAGAATGTAGTGTGTTTTAACTTGTCTAATAACATGATTTCTACTGCATACGGTTGAAAAGATATCAAACATTGCAGCTTGATATCTATCATTAGTAAAAGTAAAGCATATTTCGTAGGTCCAATACAGTCCACGTTGAGCGTAACTCTCAAACAACTGACTATCCAACTGTGTACTTCACTCATGTTGAATAGTTCACTCATCAAGATAGCTAGAATCTCAAACACAAATAATGTTTCACAACAGCATAACATACAAACTGACTGATTTCAGAATAGTGTGTATCATGTGGCTGGCAATCAACTGGACTTGATCAAGTAAAATTGTGTGAATATGCACTGGAATGGAGTCAACTGGTAATTTTGCATGACACATGTGATATTAATTTAACGTCAAACTTTTTCATCATGTGATTAGACAAGTGGAAACATACTACATTCTTCAATTGTTGCACCCACGAATTGAATGAGGTGAACACCTGAGCTTGAAGAAGCCTTCCACAAAGTGAAATTGAATTAGATCATATCAATTTTGTGAGTATATGAGGAGCTTCTAACTCCCAGGGCAGAGTGTAAATGGTTTGAATTAATTTCTCTGGTTAGCGTTGTTTTAGCGAGTTAGATTTCTACGCGATGAAGTCGACAACCCCTTGCTCAACACTCCTACTTTACCCTGTTTGGGACCGGCAGTAACTCTAGAAGAACTACAGGCGGAGTTGCTTGCGTCGTATACATCGACCAATATACAGTAATCCGGATTCAGTGTACATTGGTGTTCACCGTACTGATGCTTATTACATGCTGAATTGTGTTTCGGAGTACACTCATGATACTAAACAATTTGATGTGAATCGAATAGTTTATATCAGTTTTACAAGTATGAAGCTTGTTTTGGTGAGTTCATACTCGCTTCTCCTCCACTCTTTTGCGTATCATTTTATACTACTTATTTACATTCAGTAAATCGTTGTATTGCCAGCAATTTTCGCACCCATGTTGTAACACAAGTAGTCGTGTAACATTCTGAAATGTTTACTTATAATTATAAGGTGTGTTTTATTTATCATTGTAATTACTTTACCTCAATCACTGTAGCAGTTATCCACACTCTTTTGTGTACTGTTTAAAAGCAACAATTTCCACATTGTGTTGCTCTTGGTTTGGGTTTTGCATGCTAATAAAATGTTACCAAATTTAGACACAACTACCAGCTGTCTTTTGCTCTATCTTATGTTGTAATTCTTCTTTGTGTTACTGTTGCAGGAAGCCTCTTTTGGTTTCATACAAAAGGACACGTCAAACGCTACAGACAGCTCACACGTTGAGGTTTGTAACTAATTTTCGTTTATTATTCAATATAGGACGGTAATTCTAGACAATTGGTTGTTTTGCGAAATTCAATTTTGCGCGTATCTCGATTGGCTGACATGGACGCTTCGATAGATCTAACACGAAGTAAATAATCTTCTCATTCGAACTTCCATGAAAGAATACACGACACATTCGTCATCTAATCAATTACTACTATTCATACGATTATCTTTTCGTCTATTCACTGATTAATTTCAAAGAACAACACATGGTAAACAACAAATGAATAGTTTATTTACATTTCGTTACAGAATGTCATACATAGTGAATTGCAGCACAGTACATTACATTACACTACAGTACAGTAAAGTACAGTACAGTTGATTAGAATACAATAGTCAGTAGACGCATGAACACAAACATTTACAAATTACATTGAATGTACAATGGTTTAAGGCTGTAAGCAGAAGAAGAAGAAGGAAAGAAGAACAATAAGAGAAGAAGAAGAAGAGCGTAAAGGGGAAAATGGTTTGAAAGAGCTGCCGATGTACACTGATGATTGACTCACATTAGAGCAAACCAATTACGCAAATATAAAACTGCAATAAAATATTCACTGATATCTAACATTCAACAGATAGATATTCAGCAAACAGTTTACTTAATAAGAACGTTCATTATGATGAGTGATTGCGATTACCATGAATTGTACGTAGTTCACAGTGTAAACTTGTCCGTTTACTTACCACAAACATTCTTATTTATTCATGCGTAATCGTCTACAGTTTAGCGATTCGAGGAACATCAGATATAAGTGAAGAGAAGTTGCAACATTGTGGTTGGTGATGTTATGAGGAATTTGTAAGTTAAAGCTAATTAGAATAACTGAAGTTCCTAGAATGTAGACTGGAACTTCAAATACACACACTGTGATAAAACGTAATTCACTGGTAAACTTCACTTAACACTTTTCTGTAACGTCTGTCAACCGTCGCTTATTCACTGAATGACATTTCTATAGACAATGGACACTTAGTGCATTTATCAGTAAACATCAGCTCCGATCTACCGATCAACTTTGCATGGAAACACTTACTTCTTTGTTTATGCCAACTACATATTCACAAATGATATGTGTCATTTCAGTTCACCGAAATAAAATACAACTGAACTACCCTCAATCATATAATCCATGTTACACTGACCCTAATTACACTGGATATTCGAAACATTCCTCATTATGATTATGATTATTATTAATAATATGACCATGATAAACATGACTTCAACTTACAACAACACACTCTTCCTCCAGTCACATGGTCAGTTGAATTGATGTTCATTGTAGCGTTTACAATCAGTCCAGAATACAGAGTGCACCATTTCGGTTCGTGCTGTAAATAAGGAGAAGTTTGAAATGTAACGTCTATCTGCAATTCATACATCAAATGGTTGATGGATGTAGCATTCCATCTAATAAAAATGGTAATAATAATAGCTCAAATGGGACACTTCACATCTCAATGAAACGCTGTTGCTTCTGCTGGCTGCTGCTGCTGTTTATATAGTGGAGATGAATCAATTGATTGGTGGAATTTCCCATAACCACAAATTGACCAATAGGGTGGTTGCTCATTGGAAATCAATAATTTCTAACCAGTTGGATGAATGAAAACTGTATTCGTCATTTGTTTCATTATGAATAGTCATAACGGCTCTCACGGTGATTTTCGTCGAGTTTACATGCCCATGTTTTGGTCAATTCTATGTTGATGTTAAAGCACTTGAGGATACTGTGTCATTTACTTCGTCAATTAAGTCTAGTTCCGATTCCATGTTGATGTGCCCATAACTGATGTTTGTGTGTGATTTAGTGTTACATTCTCCAACCACTCAATGACAAATAAATTCTTGATAGGAGTTGGTCATATGTTGACTACGAATATCCGAAATACTCTTGGTCAGTCGTCTTAATTTAAACTAAAATTAAGTTTTACAACCAACTGTATTGTTGATAACCAAAAGCTGCTTAAACTGTAAAGTTAACGCCTACCACTTCAGAGTAATTAAATGTTTCAGTACACCATATTGCAAACTGATTATGCAGGTCATCTAATTTCGTGGCTTTCATCTCATGTTTACAGAGAATAGTCAGTTGTCTAGGCGACGAATTTTACCCTACACATACAAATGAAGTTAGAAACACAGTTTGTTAAGTCTTCACGTATATTTTCAACCTCAAACTATCGAAACTACAGCTGATACTTTTAAAAAGGAACTTCGATTTAGGTTAAAAGTGATGTGTTCATGACTCAAAATGAAGTTAGAACTAATTTCTGGTCACTCCTTGATCACAACAGTTCACTTATATCATCTTGTAAGTGAATATCTAACCTACACTGGAACAATTCTGGTATTTAAATAAAGCAAGAACAAATATTGATGCAGAATAGTATGAATTCGAGGTGTCTCGTCAGCTGCTTACAATCAAATATGAAATAGAATTTCACATGGAAATAAGAAATAGTATGGAACAATTGACATTATGGCAAGCCCATTTGACCACTGTCACATTTATCTACCCATTGTAACTCAGACACTTAATTCACTATGTTAATTTCGGTGTGTATGATCGATTGGATGTTTGTACATTAACCCTTAAGCTATCCTCCCCTATTGGTTGCAATATGCAGATAATCGATAATTTATCCACACCCGATTAACTCTCAAAAAGATATATGGATTATTAACACACACACTCATTCTGTTTCATCGTGTGCTTGTTCGCTGCTGTACGCTTGTGGATTTATATTAATCCTTAACAATAAATTCTCTCTACAACTGCTATTCAGGCTTCTCAATAATCTCGAGTAAATCCGTAATTCTACTAAGAGATTAAGTCTACGTTAAATACTCAGTTAACGGGATATTATTTATTGGAGTCAGATATTGAGAACATTAGCCTCAACAACAGAAATCAATGTAAATGATTGGAATGACAAAGGTTTACAATAATAACTATTGATGTGAACATGGAAACAAGAAACCCTGACAAACTATGAAAGTTAGTTTTCGGCACGTTATTTCATTTTATTCAAAGCGTGTAAACCGCTGACATTGATTTTTGTCCCTATTCTATTCTACAGAACAATGAGCTTTCATTCGATGTGTCATTCATTGTCATACTCCTTTTCTGTTCCGAATCTATTGTCATTTAAACATGATATTTTGCATCTTATTTTCTACTTTAATTCCCAGGTTTGGACATGATTGTATTATTTTCCCAAATGATTGTACATTGTGGTCGAATTAGTCACCTATTTATTCATGTACCTTTTTGCATTAATCTGAGTTCAGAAAATCGGAATAGAATGAATCGTGTTCCAGTTGTCTTGTCTTTCTCTCATTACCGTGCTTGTCAGCCAATCGGTTGATAGAATAGATTTCTTCTCTCTCTACCCCGCCTCGAACACAGGCGTACTAGCCTCAAGGTTAAACCGGTCAGCCTATTGCGTCAAGGTCGTAATCTAGAGTAGACAGATCAAGGTCATAGCAACTACATATATTATGTGTATATGCAAGAACAAGTCATAGGGTAATTGGTGTTAGAATTAAGAAAACAATTAGGGGGTGGGTGATGTAATGGTTTAGTGGAGTTATACATTGTGTGATAATTTTAGAGGTAGTGAAGGCCTCGTGGAATTAAACAGTGATAAAGTAGGTTACGTAATAATTGAATGGAATTTGAAAGGTGAAAATAATTTAAGAGGGTGAGTGGTGGGAAATGTGTGAATGAAAGGGTGGTTTACGAGTTCGGTTGTGGGGGAGGAGGGGAATATAACACGAAAATAAAATGAATTACCAGGGTAATAATAAGTTAACTACTGTCTCTTTCTGAATACACAAATTCGGTTTAAGTTTTCTTATGGCGATCGCTTCGCCAAAATGGAGAGTAATCGTTATTTTTTTGTCTACTGATAATTTTGAAAGCGTGCAGAATATTGATGGTATGCCCGGTGTCAAGTAAATGTCGAGCTATTGCACTATTGAGAGCCTTAGTCCTTTTCAGTGTCACGTTTTTCGGAACATGCTCAGAAATGCGAACATGTACCCTTCTCTCAGTTCTTCCAATCTATGTGCTGTGGCACGTATATGTGAATTAGTAAATGCAATTGGAGCTACTGAGAAAAGAGGACTTGTCGATTTTAGTTTGTTTGAGAGAGCAGTTCGTTTCTCATAACGTTGTCAGTTTAACTGCAGGATAGGCCACCTTTCATGCGGAATTTATTCTGTGATTGATTATTCCAGTGACTTCATCTCCTTTGAAGCTCAAGTATAAGAAGCAATTTTTCTTTTCAACTGTATGAAATTGCATGAAATTTTGGTATTGTCAACTGTTCCTTGAAAAATACCAAAATGGTTGATTACTAATTCATCTTTTACAATCGTCCTTCTAACTAGCATTATACTACATATATTTCTTAGCTATCTGTTTAATAATCAGACAACTCTTTTTATTAGATTCAAGAGTCCTCTTAGGAAACAATCTTGTTATATCGAAAGAATTAGTGGCACACTGGTTTTATTATTGAGATATTTATGCTGGTGTACCAATTTCATTCGATCGCCAATATAAAGGACAGTCAATTATCGTTCAATGTGCGCTTCTTTTTAACTATTTTCTCCACATTGCTGAATACTGTCTTAGGATTGAATACGATTACTTCTTCACTATGGTGCTTTGCGTAGATTGAAACTACCGTATGACTATTTCGAAGCATGATTTCACTAACGTATCCCCAACTTAATACTTAGCCGATTAGTACTATATAATGGGGTTATGGACACTGCATCACTTTCACTTTGTTTCTAATTGGTTCCAATGCTCTATTAGGCAGCACAGAATTTTGTTGTAGCCCAGACATTCAACGCTCAAGCTTTCCGTCACAAGTATTCTTCAAAGAACGCTGAAGGTTTATATAGATCTACAGTTTCAATCTATATTCACATGTTATGCAGTCACCAGTAATTCTTACTAGATTCAGATGTTTTTCCACTTTTTTTCAAACGTATGTGGTTGGGTTATTAGGATAAATAAACAAACTACAACAAACTTGTTTCAACACAAGTCATGCCGTTTTTCTCAATCCCTTCTAAGCAGTAAAGATTCCGTGATAACAAACTTCGTTTGACCTAATTATACAGCAATAATATGCGTTAGTATCTATGCTCATTAATTTGTATAAAAGTTTGTTCAACGGAGCCACGTACCCACATATATTCCTACTTAAAACCTTCAATCACTATTCAGAATATAACAAGTCACCAAGCTCAACTTATCCGACATGCTGCTTTATCACCCAGATCTATCACTAAATTACAGAACCTGAAGTCACAATGAAATCGAGAAACAAGTAATCGGTTTTCATGAGAATATTCATTAAAACCTAGGTTTCTTATGATTATTGTATCTATACTGCCACAATTGATTGTCTAAACTTTAATACATCCGTTTAGATCGTTACAGTAACCAACAATCTGGGAAAAGACGAGAAGGTCAGTGAATCATTCTGTTCTCAATTTTTAAATCAATAAAGAATGTTCACTTCATTATGATTATTAACCCGTTAGAAACAAAAGTTTACGGTTAACTGGAAAGTTAAAATGAATAATACGTGAAATGAATTATTAGAGAAGTAGTCATGGTGATTACTCATACAAAAGACCTTTTTCCTTAAAGTATAAAAAGACCTCAGATAAATCCGTTGTCTATGTTGAAAAGATAATCCCCATATTTATTAGTGAAGGCTCGCAAATTTCACTCTGACCATTTTAAACAAATCAGAGAGATGTGGGTCTGGATAATTTGTTTCCAGTGTAGCGTTTTGCTTTGTGAAACATCCTAACTAAGTTTCTTGGAGGCATGTGCAATTTGCGCGACGACTCGTTTTTCATCTAGATTCAAAACTTCCCTCACTTTATATACTATATTCTAAAACAACTGTGAGAAATGATCAAATTTTGCTTGATATCTTCAAACACAGTAAAACCTTAATGAGGAATTGATGAAGAGTGGATATTAATTAGTCTGCGACCATCAATCTGATAATATTCCATGGAGAAGTTGCTAAGCAGGTCACAAAGATGAGCACACGTTTGGTAAATCCTTGTTCTGTGGAACGTTCCACCCTTGTAATTCATATGTATTTCGTAATTCTAAAAGCTTTAAATGTGGTATGATTAGACACATACAAGCAGGTTGTAATACTACTATTCATTTTGCTGCAAGTAGTGATAAGTCTTGTCGTTCTGGTCCTATGAAGTTGACGGTATCTAATGATCATTTATCATTATCCACGACTTTGACAAACAGTGTACAATCATATAGCAGTCCAGAGTTAAATTAAACTCAGAATCATTGTGAGAAAAAAGCTTCTAGTCAGTCGACCTCTCATAAACCTTAGGAAAATATATTAAATGAATCAAATCATGATCGGAAATGTGATGCAGTTTACATAGATGCTGATTTTTCTAATGATCCAATACTCCTCAATGACATTCTCAATAGATTTGAGGAAAATACATCAAAAGAATCAAATCCTAATATCATAGCAAATGTTATTTATCTTCACAAGGAATCTATCTCTAGTTATAATCTTTAATGAAAGTGACAAATATGTTCCGAATAAGTCGAATTCTAGCCACATTTCTTATGTTATAGCACCAGTTGTTGGATAGTCTCAAAATCAATTTCTGTCGAGTAGAATCCCTTGTCAGTGGTATGATGAATCAGAGAGAATAGAAAGTTTGTCCAAAGTAATTAGAGAACAAGTTCCCCAGATATGACGTTTTCACAGGCAGAAAATCCAAATCGGGTTGAAGATTATCCTAATGCGTATGATGCAGATGCACATTTCCCATATGATATTTTTGCAATCCAGTCTAGCTTAGACATACTTATCTGTGTATTCCAATATGGAAAACAACGGGAACATGTACCGTGTATTTTATGCAAGTCAAAGTCACATGACGAGATGCCTCAAATAAGGTGTCAGTGCTTATCCCCAAATACTCACATATAATATTCGAAGCGCAGGCTATGAGAAGATGATACGAATCGGGCACATCAATTTGGTCATAACATTGAGACGTAAAGACCCTACTTTATTTTGTGAGAGAGGATAGTGTTGGAGAGTCTGTGATTCAAATTCTAGACATCAGTGGTTTCACTAAACAACCGACGTGGTGATTGTATACAATTCCAGGACGCCGGTGAGTCCCTTCCGATTGTAGTGTTTGTTTGAACTAATGATCCATTTGTAGCTGATGACTGCTTGATTTCGAATTCCAACTACAATTCGTTCCCGCACATCTAGTACTTTTTTGTAAGATCGCGGTATTTTGGGGATTCTCAGGTTGTACAATAATTCACAAACTTCTATCTGAAGTTTGTGCTGATGATGTCGTTCAGAAGAACGATGAAAGCTCCATGACCAAACCATCCAGCTCAGAGAACAAAACTCCACCAAAATCATCCACCTGAGCTACAAATCTTCTCCACCATCTCAATAATTCAAATACTTCTAATTATCACAGTCCAAGTACTGGATGGGATGTCGTGCTTTCGAGTCCATGTGTGCCATAGAGAATACGCACTGCTAAGGAGTCCACCAACAGGACAAAACGGTCATTAACAGCTTTCAGGTTTTCAATGGTGGTCTAAAATTGATCCACTCGTGACATCAATCTAAATTCAACAATCTCCGCTACCGTAATCTGGTAATGCGTAGCAAGTTATCAAATGTTCAATCTGTACATAAGAATTTAAAATATCTGTTGCAAGCATTGAAGTGACATGATTGCATCAATCAAAAAATTGAATGTGTTCAATGTATGGATGTGGTCGAGAATATTCTCTAACAAAACACATATCAGTATGCCTTGATACAAGAAAGTTATGGGTAAACAAACAGACTACTGAATACCGAAAAGTAGTAATGTAGAGTGATATACAAAACGCTAGTCAAACTACTCGAATGAACAGAATGCAATGAATATAACAGACAACATGTAAATTGCATATATGTTAAAGTCAATCGCATGATTAGTCTATTTCAGATGACGTCAACAGAAATGATGGTTTAAATCGTTCGGAAGTATACTTAGATGCACAAGAAATACAATCAACATTGAGTGAAATGAAAATATTCCACTCAACCGAATGATCTCATTTTATTCACATTTACTTGATTAAAGACTTCATCAAGATCAGGTGTTCACCACATTCAATTCGTCAGTGCTACAATTGAAGGATGTAGTATGTTTCAAACCGTCTAATGACATAAGTTAAATGTTTGGTATTCACTTGTGTCGCCCAAAATTACCAGTTGACTTCATTCCAGTGCATATGCACACAATTTTACATGATGAAGCACAGTTTATTCTCTGTGACATGACACACAGTATTCTGATATCAGTCAGTTTGTAAAGTTATGCTGTTGTGAAACATCATTTGTGTTCGAGATTTCAGCTATTTTGATGAGTAAACGATTCAAGTTGAGTGAAGTACACAGTTGGATAATTAGTTGTTTCAGAGTTACACTCAACTTGCACTGCATTTGACCTATGAAAACAGGTTTGCTATTCCTAATCACATATACGTACGATTCTACACATTTGTACGTTTCTACAAGCCTACTCCTACTACATTCAATGTCGACATTTCATTATTTTAATGCAATTCACTAGAATACTCGGACTGATCATTCATTCTCTGGAATCAACAAAAATATTTCAATGTACAAAGTTGTATTTAACGCTTCAGATTAGTAAATCAGTTTGACGCGGCCAATCGAACAATTGTCAGCGCCAAACTAACCAACATTCAACAACTGATTGAAGTATTTCCACTTCAAAACAATCATCTCAAATCATTCAGTTTCAGTGAGCTTGCCTAACAATCTTCATTTGAACACACTTTCGATGAGAATTTTGTTAGTTGAACATACTATACTTTATAAAACTGTCAGCGAATTACAACCCATTTACAAATTTGACGACAACACAATATGCACGCATTCAGTACGGTACCCCAGTGATTCGTATGTTCTATTATAACACTACTGAAATGGTTGTCATGAAAGTTGACAGACACATATGTAATGCATAATTGATATTCACTATGTCAAATATAATGTGTTTGTTATTTAGTATTCAATCTACTGATATCGGTGTTCATTTCATGTTATTTGTGATGAGTAGTCTAATCAGTGATTAGAAATGATAATTCCAATGGTTACTTCAATTCAGATTCACTCACACATTGTACATCTCATACTCTTCAAATGATGATTGCAGTCACACTTGTATATCTATTGTGTATGAATAACATGAAAGTGACTGAGATATGAACAACAGTTGTGTGTGGACACGTAGCAATAATCAGCAATGACAATTATGTAGTAGACTTGAGATACCTGAAATCGAAACGGTGAACATGATGGAACCTTTCAGCTTAACACCATGTGGACAGTTTAAGGATGGTCGTTCGACTAGAATAGACATCTGTGATCATCCATCAAATGTCCGGATCCACCATTCAACCATATGCTTCCTTTCACGTCGATAACGCATTGCCACAAACAATCGTGATAAATTTGATCAGTCCCAATATGTAAACAGTAAGGTAGATCTGTACAACATGTAATCACTGATTACAGATTTGAAATTCGACTACAATGTGCATGAATCGGAATATTATTCTGAAGCAATAATTCATTCCAAGAGATTCCTCATTCTATCTTCATCCTACTAGTATAGGTTTCAGAGCAAACACAATCTTTTCCCAATTTCCTTCATCCATCTTAACTGTGGAAAATATGTGGAGTGTAACATCAACTGTGCAAACGTTATCAGTTGATCATCACTGTACTCAATCTATTTTTGATAAAATTTCGACAGATCTCCGCTCATCATTGCTTGGTATTTATTCAAATGCACATACTGAATGTACACTGTACTGTACACTGTACAGTTATGCCTAATCCATAGTATAAATCTTTTTAACTTTTATTTACTAAGTCTATAGTTCATGCAACGTAGTGCACGTTTCAATTCTCAGTTTCCTAACTACAAATCTTAGCATACTGTTGAGCAGATGTAGTTCACATTGCTAATCAGAACAACACGTACTTGATCGATATTTGTACATTTGTGTATTTGGAAGATGTTTCAACACGAATTGTTTAGTTAGTATAACATTATTCTTACTCGCTTCAATACCACTCTTTTGCGTATTGTTTTATACTACTTAATAATAATATTCAGTAAGTGGTTGTATTCGTAACAATTTTCACGCTTATGTTGTCAGGCAAGTTGGTCGCGTCATATTCTGAAATAGTTACATATACTTATAACGTTTATTGTATTAATAATTGCAATTACTTTATCTAAATCACCATAGCAGTTATACACACTCTTTTGAGTGTTGTTTAAACGCAACAGTTTACACATTGTTCTGATCTTGGTTCGGGTTTCGCATATTGATGAACTGTTATCAAGTTCAGACACAACTACCAGCTGTCATTTGCTCTGTCGTATGTTGTAATTATTCTTTATGCTACTGTTACAGGAAGCGTCTTTTGTTTCATAAAAACGGACGCGTTAAACGTCACAGAAACCTCACAAACTGAGGTTTGTGTCTAATTTTTGTGTATTTTTCAATAATGAACCGCTAATCTAGACAAATGGTTGTTTTGCGAAATTCAGTTTTCTGCATATTTTCAATCTAGTGACCTGGACGCTTTGATAGATCCAACACGAAATAAGTGATCTTCTTATTCGAACCTTTACGAACTGATATATACTGCTTCATATTTTAGTTTATGTGATCAATGTACTAATTCCCTTAAAACAAGTGAACGGAATAATTCCAATGATGATGATCGGTTTCGTAAGACGGACTAGTAAGTTCAGTAGTTTAAATATTCCGTTTGACGTAATCAGTCAAATGGTGTCACTTACTGAGATAATCGAATCGGTCAACCTACTCGTTTAACAATCAACTATAATTTCGTTAGTTTCTCTTCAGATTGTTCACATATAGTTCAGTGTTATCCATGAAAGAAAACACGATCCAATCATCCTGTCAATTACAATGCATACGATTGTCCTTTCGACTATACATATGATCTCCAACAATTTATTTGCAAGAACAACACTTGGTCAACAACAAGTGAATAGTTTATTTACATTTAGTCACAGAATGTCTGACATAGTGAAGTACAATGCAATGCAGTACAGTAAAGTAAAGTACAGTACAGTAGTAAGTAGAGGAACGAACGAAACACATTTACAACTTACATTGAATGCACAAGGAAGTGTACAATGGTTTAAGGATGTAAGATAAACAAGACGAGAATGGTTTGAAAGAGTTACCGATGTACATAGATGGTTCACTGACATTAGTGCAAACCAGTTACGTAAACATAAAAATCCAGTGAAGTATTCACCGATAACTAACATTAAACAGATAGATATTCAGCAAACAGTTTACTTAATAAGAACTGTCATTATGATGAGTGATTGAGATTACCATGAATTGTACGTAGTGTACAGTGTGAACGTGTCCATTTGATAACCACAAAGATTCTTAATTAGTCACACTTAATAGTCTACAGTTTAGTGGTTCGAGGAACATCAGATATGTGAAGCGTCTTTGCAAACATAATAGCGGAAGGAGTTGCTTCGATGAGAGAAGTTTAAACATTGTGGTTACTGACTTTATGAGAAATGTTATTAATGAAGGCTTTTTAAAATTTCTGAAGTTCCGAGAATGTTGACTGGGACTTCACCCACCCACACACACACACACAAAACTTATTTCACTCGTGAACTTCACTTAAAACTTTTCTGTAACGTCTGTCAACCGTTGCTTACTGATTGACTGACTGCTGACTGACTGACATTTTTATGGACAATGGACACTTGCTGCATTCATCAGTAAACACTAGATCTGATCTACAGATTAACTTGACATTAAAGCACTTGCTTCTTTCTTTATGCCAACTACATGTGTGTTGTTTCAGTTCACCGAATAAAACACCACTACTACTCTCAATGATGCAGACCATAATACACTGGCCTCAATTATGGATATGCGAAACATTCCTTATTATTATTATTATTATTACCATGATAAACAGGATTTCAACTTACAACAACACACTCTTCCTCCAATCACATGGTCAGTTGAATTGATGATCTTTATCGTAGCGTTTTCAAACAGTCCAGAATACAGATCGCACCATATCGGTTTGAGCTGTAAATAAGGAGAAGTTTGAAATGTAACGTCTATCTGCTATTCATACATCAAATGGTTGATGGATGTAGCATTCCATCTAAAAATAATAATGCTGATGATAATAATAACAGTTCAAATTGGACACTTGACATCTCAATGAAACACTCCGTACAGTCAAATTGCAAACGTTTCTTATTCTCTACAACTAATAATAACAATAATATTTCTGTTTAGATATCAGAATATGTTGATGTTAAGATGAATCGGTGATCATCAATTCAACTGGAAGTATGTATATATACAGTGATATATCAGTTAGACAATTACATATTTAGTGAAAATGTATGTTAAACTTACAATTTGATATGTGTACAGATTACACTGAGCATGAGAACGGCATTCAGTAAAGCAATCTGATTTCGTTCGGACTGAATCCAACCAGTAGTTTTGTGAGAATGTCTGCTCTGGCAATCCCAATCTGCTTATCCATTGTGTGTAGTTGCAACGCATATTTGTGCTGCATTTCGAGCACTGCTCACATGAGGATAACAATGTCGAATGATTTGTCACATTCGTTTGTGTGTGCAAACAATATGAAAGATGAATTGAAATGTATACAGTGATCAAGAATGAATATTGAATCATTTGATGTAACTTGAAATGTAAGTGAAATGGTTTATTGTTCGACAATATCAACTGCTGCGGCTGCTGGTGCTGTTGCTGCAGCTGTTTATATAGTAGAGATGTATCAATTGATTGGTGGAATTTCCCATATCCACAAATTGACCAATTGGGTGGCTGCTCATTGATAAAATGAATAATTTCTGACCAGTTGGATGAACGTAAACTGCATTGGTCATTTATTTCATTATGAATAGTCATTATGGCTCTCACGGTGATTTTCATCGAGTTTACATGCCCATGTTTTCGTCAATTCTATGTTGATGTTAAACCAATTGAGGATACTGTGTCATTTACTTCGTCAATTAAATCTAGTTCCGATTCGATGTTGATGTGTCCATAACTGATGTT
Organism: Schistosoma bovis; assembly: GCA_944470425.2. Classification (NCBI taxonomy): domain Eukaryota; kingdom Metazoa; phylum Platyhelminthes; class Trematoda; order Strigeidida; family Schistosomatidae; genus Schistosoma; species Schistosoma bovis. Next base: position 1,096,887 of record OX103958.1, on the reverse strand, counting down.
TGTGTGTGATTCAGTGTTGCATTCTCGTTAAACATCATTGCCTTAAACAGACTTACTTATGTTCTTCTCGAATATCTCAATGCACTGACGATAACTGCTTCCTACATCACGACTAATAACATTTCAATTTTGATGATGTGATTGATTTGAACAGAGATCATTCCGTTTATCATCTAATGAGCTCATCACTGATGATCGCAACATTACTTAAATTGAATGGGTTATCCATGAAAATCAATCCATAATCTTAACCGTTTCTGTCCATTTTGAATTTCAATAGTGGAGCATGTGATTTTCTCAACAGAATGTGTTGGTGTAATGCATTACCACTGTGCTTTATAAGTTTCAACACAAATTAATCAGTTCTCTGATGTTGTATATATGAAGCAAATTTCACGTGTAGATTAGAGAAGTAGTATGAGTTTGTAAGACAGTGAATACAAGACGTGGGAGTGACTGTGAATCAGCCGACCTCCTTCTAAAATGTTTGTTACATTTTCTATCACCAGTCGTTTCTCAATAAACCGACCTTGACTATTTTCTATCGATTCCTAGTCACATCAAGTTGTTTAATTTAGCCGTAATATTCTGACTTCAAATTGAGTTCATGTTAGATCTTTCGAAATATCATTATCATCTTTCAATTGGGATGAATTATTCACTAGCAAATGACAATGTACCATTTAGGTTAGCTTATTCATTCTGACATCTAAATCACTTTCTTTCCTGACAGTCGCAACAATACGCATAAGTGTAGCCATGAACCCGGTTTTCTTGACTTCTTCGTGTTTCTTCGTATACCGATTTACTGACCAACACCATCAATTCATAACCGTGTTCCCATAACTGTTAAGTAATTTTACAATTTCACAAGTTACATCAAGTTGCCATGTTGGAATTAATCGAACACTAATTTTAACCAGTCTTGACTTTTTCACATACACGTTTAATCGTTTTAACGTAGCGCAAATAACAAGTGGCATTCGAGTATGACCTACTGAATAGATTGTAACTATCAAGAAACTAACTTCGTTGTCATTCACTGAGATGAATTATGTGTAATGTGAACGAAATAAATGGAAGTAACTGGAAGCTATTCACGAACAATCATGGCGTTCACTTTACTCTCTGTGTTGCTATCAGTTTGTGTTATCTCTCTCATTGCACAAATGTATGGCCTATTAAACAGTACTTTGTTCGGTGTTTGGTTTTCGTCCAAACCGTAATGTATATTGAGTTCGATTAGAATTATCAAGTGATTTTAAGCTAGTTAAACTCACTTGCATGTGTGCCCTAATTAGACGTGTATATTTCAAGAAATGTTGGATGACATACAGCTATGTGTACCGAATGTTTTTGTTTTGTTTAACTTTAATGGAATGAAACTAATGCCTCGAAATTCCTTCAGGTCCGGAGTTCTTTGGCAATATCTTAATACGTATCCGACTTTTCAAGAAAATTGTATAATTTTCATTTACAAATAGCCGAGATTTTCTCAACAGATGAAATTCTTTACTAATTGGAGCATTTGAGATGGTGGAGAAGATTTGTAGCTCAGGTGGATGATTTTGGTGGAGTTTTGTTCTCTGAGCTGGATGGTTTGGTCGTGGAGCTTTCATCGTTCTTCTGAACGACACCTTAAATTAAGGTCAATAAGAACCAATCAACGTCGAGGTGCACAGAACAAGCTTTGAGACACATATGGAGAAATTCAAACACTTCACTTCTATCTGAAGTTTGTGCTGATGATGTCGTTCAGAAGAACGATGAAAGCTCCACGACCAAACCATCCAGCTCAGAGAACAAAACTCCACCAAAATTGGAGAATTTCTTTTATTATCACACCATTTTGCTTTACATCCACATGTCTTCCTTTGCACACCTTTACAAAGGCAGTGACTAATGTAGCTTTCGTAAGTGTTTTTAGGTGAAATAAGTAAATAATTCTTAAAAGAAAATGTTATTTGAATACGTAAACACAGTTTAGTCGAATCATCTGAGTAGTACTATCTTCTCAATACTTGTGATAACAAACGCAATAAATAAGAATCTTCATAGTTTAAAGACTGATGTGTTACATATGAGATTTTGTATTGAAATATAAAGAAGTGCATATACGTCTATTAGGAATAACTATCGTCCTGATATTCTTTACATTGAAGATAAAATCGTTGGTGTGTTCTTCACGTACGAGTTGAAATTACGTTATCAGTGTTTCACAAATAGAAATTAGTCAGCCTTTTGTGTAGAAATCGTAATATCAAACGTTTCCATGTTAACAGTACACAATCAAATGCATCATGTAACAATAACCGTTGAACCTGACAATGAACGCTGTCAGAGCCTATGTGAAATGTACATTATGCTCGAACGCTAATATAAACAATGTTTGCCGAATTAAATACTTCCAATTAGATCGGCTAGTACTTATGAAGTCAGCTGAACAGAATGTACACAGTAAATACCGTTTTCAAGGTGAACCTTTCATCAAAATTAATAGATATATTTGCAGATAATAAGTAATACATATGAAATCTATAATGGTCACTTTTACTTTGGACAGCCATCCACACTTTGTACTTCATTTCATACGTCGTGCAAGATAACCTAGCTTACAACATACAACCTAAAAGCATATCACGGGATTTTTATTCTTCCAATGCAGCTTCTAGATTACGATCGAAATATCGTGTCGAAAATCAGCCTTTTCATGTTGCCTGCAACGTGAAGCATTGAACAATCTAGTTTGCTTGTTTATTAATGGCTCTCAGCGTAAAAGCGACAGTTATAAATGAATAGCCAAATTATCTTCATCAACGACTCTGAATCATCATTTATAACGGATGTTCTTATTGTTACTCGACGCGTTACAGGAAACGATAAAATAATAGACTCAAACAGAATGTTTACGCAAAATATGGCTGCTGATAGTAATGAGTTTCAACCAAAAAGTGATAGGAATCTTCAACACCAAAATCGTTCCGAACATAACCCATTTTCTGGTGCGCATTCAACAATAAATTAACTCTGATAGTACTGGCTTGGAGCTATGACTTCGCATAGATAACGTTTAAATATGAGATTCCGCTTGAAAAATAATAATTTTGATCCGGTCAATGAAACAATGCCCACTTTTAACGATTTCAACAAATATCATGATAACAAAAGAAACAAACATGGAAACACTGAGCTAGCTGTTATAACATGTTAGAACGCATAGTGTAACGATTTCTTTCTGGACAAACATACTCAGTGAATGATACCTATGAACACCGATGAAGTGTGAAGTCGAGTGTGGAAACAGACTAGGATGAACTCTATTCACCACTGTTCATATTCGTACACATGCCTTCATTTAAGATAATATTGACTTTGTAAAACGATTCATCAGACTATCTAGTTCCACCTTTCCAGGAAACTCCAAAGTACAAATTTGAAAATAATAAATCCCAAGTTACTAACATCAAAGGGCACTTCATGACATGATCACAAATGTTTTTTTACAACTATCTGTGATGTTTGAAATCTTCGTTGTTGTCCATTTGGGTGGCGTTGGAGGATATTTTTGAAGATTTGTAGGTTGTCACTTGGTTTTCAGTAGCGATTCTCGCTCATTGATATGGTGAAATGAAGTAGCAACAACTTTCAATAAGACTATTGAGTAGAGACTAATTTCGTATTCGTCTTGTCATTGCTGATGACTGACTTCTGTTAAACAAGTGGGAATAGGACCATTAGTCATAATGACTGAATATTGATTGTGCACAATTTCGACATTGGATTTCTGTAGAAAGTCAATAAGAAAACATGTAACTAGATCTCGTGTCAATTGACATTTGTCAGTGTGATTAGAACAGGCAACATCAAACTTCACAATATGACATATCGTCAATGAACTATTCCGTTGACAATTACCCTGCACTAAAATTGACATATTTCCATTGACTGTTTGTAAGTATCATATACATTAATGAAATCACAGTAGTAATAATGACTCAGTATCCTGGTTAACGAAAAGAACATTGTTTGAGCTGATATATTCATGTTACCACGAATGCATACACATCTAGATTATAACTCATAAATAGGGTTGACCCTGAAGTCATAGAACCTGTGACAATTTACCAACGGAAATATCGTTATGCTACGATCAACATTTTTCAATGTAAAATGCAGACATCGATTTCAAATCAGTTTACTGATGATTTTGGGAGAAGTTGCAATCTACAATCTGTCATTCGTGGTTGCAATTTCATCCTGATAGACATGAGGAATAAATGGTGTATATGTGATCCACAAAGTGCTTCCAACTACCTTTTCAATAGGCTAGTTCAGGGTGATATCCAGATATTGGAATATAACAAGCTCATTTGTTGGGTATTGACGTTTCATCTATCATATGCCAAAAATAGCATCTGAATCTTACTATGATAAAGGATGTATTAGTTGAGGATACGATTGACTTTCACCAAATAAACGATAATTCGTCTCGATTTATCTCCACAAGTATGAAACGAGATCATTTAGAATGTTAATCTTCAAACATTTTATGAACTTCTACAGGACAGTTACCTCACAATCGTATTTCATTGTCGTTTAAACAAACTACTCAATGTCTGACAATATTTCATTATTTGAAGCCCCTTAAATCTACAGGAGTTTTGATCATAAATGAGATAAAATTGAAATTCCCTTTACAAATGAGACATTTCCTATCTCTACCATTACCTTGACCTTTAACTTGAATTGTTATTTTGATTATCATTTTGTAAATAAACAACTTTATTCATTTATATAATGCAAATTGTACTCTTAATATCATGTTTATTTATTCACATTATTCCTCCTTATTTCTCTGTTACACTAACGTATTGATATGTAGTTAAACAATGAGATGTATAATCCGATTAACTTATTCCATTCATTGTTTATGCATCAGTGTTGTATATATTTTGTTTATAAACATTGTCAGAATGGGTTTTGTGGAGAGTTTTAGAAATTTTCACAGGTTGAAATCATGAGTCAGTTGAAGCTAGACCACCATTGAAAACCTGGAAGCACTGGACGGCCGTTTCGTCCTGGTATGGGACTCCTCAGCAGTGTGCATCCACGATCCCGTACCACGCGGGGCTCGAACTCAGGACCTACTGGCTTCGCTTGCGAGCACTTAACCACTAGACCACTGAGCTGGCCGGCATCCAACGGTGTTAATGTCTACCTTCAACCAATCCACGAAGTTGCGCCACCGTACACCATTGTCTTCAGTGAGTTGTTATCTCACAACAGACCGGTTGAACTCCACTGGTAACGGCTTCTCACTAGAACTCCAAGAGTTTTTCTTGAAGTCAGTCACTAATGAGCAGTTGATTATTATCAGAATGGGTTTTGTGGAGAGTTTTAGAAATTTTCACAGGTTGAAATCATGAGTCAGTTGAAGCTAGACCACCATTGAAAACCTGAAAGCACTGGACGGCCGTTTCGTCCTGGTATGGGACTTCTCAGCAGTGTGCTCGCGCGCGAAGCCAGTTGGTCCTGGGTTCGAGCCCCGCGTGGTGCGGGATCGTGGATGCGCACTGCTGAGGAGTCCCATACCAGGACGAGACGGGCGTCCAGGGCTTCCAGGTTTTCAATGGTGGTCTAGCTTCAACTGACTCATGATTTCAACCTGTGAAAATTTATAAACATTGATTAAATGTTAAACAACACTTTGTCTTTATCTTAGATACCATATGGCTATAAGCGAAGTAAATGACAATTGCACAACAATAAGTTAAGATTTGTATTAAGAAAGAAAAAACATCATACAGGTACTATGTTATATAAACTATAGACTGCATAAACAAAAATTAAAGAAATTGAAGATGTAACTGCAAACATTCTATAGTGCCAAGATCTTTTTGAAAGTGAACTGATTACTGTAACAATTAGTGCATGATATTTACTTAATTGATGTTATAATCCTTTTTTTCCATTGTCAAGATGTGAGCGAAATAACGGAAAACAATAGTTTTGGCTTTGAGATCAATGACAGTACAATGGAGAAAGAATACGAAATCCATGGAAATGAATTATTGATCCAGAAAACAATTCATGAATATCACAGTCTAATTTCAAATCTATGGACACTACAACAATATTCCGTAAAATGATTCGTCAGAACAACCAGAAGGTTAGAGAATTTATCCTTGAATTGGAGGAACAAGCCGCCAAGCGTCATTTTGGTGATCGACTTCATGTGTATGTGTGTGATCGGACGATTGTAGGCATCAACATACCAAATCTGATGAGATCTCATACAACTGCTGAAGTATTCCTTTCAAGATAATAGAACCGTGTGTATTAATTATGAGGCAGTGGATGAAGTTGATCAACAGAACATCAAGTATTTTACTACATTATTTAATTTTCCAAATCTGGAGTCTGCTAAAGCTGATGTATGGTTCATATGCAAGCCAGTCAAAACAACCGAAAACGTTACAAAGAACCATGTAAGTTTGTTCCGATTTTCGTTGTTAATTCTATTTCGAATCAGTACATTCTAGGTCTTGAATAGCTTATACCCAATACACAACTTAAGAGACACTGGAGGAACCTAAGGGGAAAAGGTATAGTGGACTGCAGTAATTTGAATTTCGATATAAGCTGTGGAGGTTGTGGTTTTTATATGAACTAACGATTCCTCTTCACTTGATGCCCGCTGATTTCGGATTCGAAATATTTTACATACATTTGTACTCGTCTAGTTCTACTTGCTGTAAATTGCAGTATTTCGTGAATTCTTAGCTAGGAAACAGATCTTTATGGTAGTAGTTCACGTGTTTATCTGATGAACCATATGATCATAGTTTTCGAACAAATTATAAATCAAGTAGTAAGTCAGCCTAAAAATCAAAGAATTCGGACTTTATTCAATCTTTTACAGAAATCAAACCTCATTTCAAATACTTTGATTTGAAACCGTGCTCAGAAGCCCTGGTAAGCATCTAACGAGAATGGCAGTGTAGCGCCTGCTGCTCACATGGGTTATTTTAGATTTCGGGCGAATCAGTTTGCTCGTTCTTCCTAAGTCACATTTTAACTCTGTCAATTATTCACTTATTCGTCTTGACTGCTTTTTATAAGCGTATGTGGGTGCATTGTTTATCCTGTTCATCAAGTGTCCGTAATTTATTTTTTTCGGACTATAAATCCTGTGTCACGCTTTATCAAATCTAATTGGCTCAATCGCACTCTCCGGTCCACTTTCCTTTCTGTTTCCCCTATTCTTATTCCGAATGTTTGTTCTGATCAACGAGTGAATAAAATATACACATTCAAAGTTCATCCTCGTATTTACTTCTATAATGGTTACCGAGACGTATATTTCAATAATAATCACAATACGTACAACGAGGTTTGGATACAATGCCGCAAAATCACAAATCGAAGTAGAATAATCCACACTTGGTCAATGAGAAGAACTAATCTCATGACTGATAGTTTTTCATTTATTGCTCGTCCATTATCGAATTCCCATTCATCGATTCGGGGCTGAATCTTTCACGCTTGATAGAGAAGATCTTGAATTCGATTCGTGTTTGTAGATGCACACTACTTTGTAGTCTTTTATTGACATATATATTCAATATTTGTTGTAAATACAAAATAACAACCACACTGTCTCTCTATTTTCGACACTTTCTATGTAGTCACATTTTTCTTCACTATTCATTGTTATTCTGTATAAATTTGTCTGACTGTAATAATATAGAGCGGTGTTTGATTGAACAACTGATCTCTTTCTATTCGAGGGCTGTGTGATTTCGAATTCCAAATACAATACGTTCGTTCTTACTCATTTAATACTTCTTGGTTAAATTGCGTTGTTTCTGGGATTCCTAGTTTGTACTATAATTTAAATATGTCAGACTATCACCATGGCTTTGCGTCGGAGCCTGAGACGTAAGAGTTCAACCTTCATTCAACTTCCGAATTCTCTGATCTAATCTGGCTAGCCATTGCAATAGCAGTTGAGCACGGCGTTACCACACGTGATCTGGTACGGATGCATGACCGAGCGCCTTCAGCTAGTTGAGTCCACTAAAACATGTGGTCAGCATCCAATGTCGAAAACTTACAGAGCTATTTATTTTGGGGATTTATTTACTGCTACATGATAATTACAGGGAAAGGTTTGCACTCTGCACTATGACCAAAGACGTTTTCGTGGATGTTAATAATATCACTCATTTCTCATTATTCATAGGAAAAAAAGCTTACTGTTCATTAAAACTCTGTCATTTCAAGGTATTGTTTTACTGTACTTGTTCGTTTAACTGTACTAAAAACATACATTATTCCGTGGATTGTAACAATGCACGAACTCGGTTACGCTCAGTCACCTTACTTATACTTCTTTGGCACGATCTCGGTATTCTTTCGATACCACGAGATCGTCAACAATTAAATCTCGACTGCAGCCATAAACTGCCTTCTGGTATTTGGCTTACGTGGGATCTTATCGGTTAACTGGCACGTAGTCTTCCTGTACTGGTGATCATAGTCAAACGCGACTCGACGCCACACTAAGGGCCTATTTCACTTACTAATACCACTCCTAAAGCAATACTACTAAATCATATAAAATATATGCATTTCGAGTGCTACAAAGGAGGAAAATTCTCACAAAATGACTCGTCAGGACATCAGGTATTCCGATAAATTCATATGTCATACCAATCCAATGCGTACTCAAGGTTGTGCAGGTAACGAGTTGTGAAGCTGGTCACGAAGATGTAAATGTATATACTGTGGTGAGTTTTGCTCATTTCATTCATTTATATTTCGTGATTCTAAATGCTTAAAATGTGGTTTGTTCGGATACACACAGACAGTTTGTAAAATTGGTTTTCATTTCACTGCAACTAATGCTAAACTTTGTAGTTCCGGAAGTTTCAAAGAATCATACTCCGACCAGTTACATGATATTATTTGGCTAGATATGCGTTGTTCTCATGATTCATGTATTTCCAGTGAAATTATTTACAAATATGTGGTAGAGATGTTGAGTGCACCAAATCCCGATCAGAACTCTGATGTTATTTTATCAGATGTGGTTTGTCATGATGATTCATCTATTTCCAGTGAAATCCTAATTAGATACGGGGAACAAGTTCTTAGTAGCCTCAAATCTTATTTCAGTTTTTATGGTTTTGCATCAAATGTTACTTGTCTTCCTAATGAATTTATCCCTGGTGATATCCCTAATGAGCGTGACATATATGCTTCGAATGAATAGAAGTCCAGTCACACTTCTGATGTCATTGTATCAGATGTTGAAAAGTCTCACAACCAGTGTGCGTCGAGAAGAATCGACAGTCAGTGGTATGATAAATCTGAAGTAATGGCAAGTTTTCCTGAGGCAGCTGGAGAGCCGGTGAAGGTGCTACAGGTGTTTCCAGTCTGACAACGCTTCAACCAGTACCGCCTTCTACTATGAATCGTGTCCACCAGGTGAAATCAAAACACAGAAGCGAAGATATATTTGATAGGCTATCAACATATTGAGGATCGAATGATCTGGTGCAGATGCATGATCGAGCGCCTTCAGCTAGGTGAGTTCAATAAAACTAGTATGGTCAGCATCCAATGTCCAAGAGTTATAGAGCTATTTATTTTAGGGATTTATTTACAACTACACCAGTTTCCTCAGATAATAAATTCTCATAGACAGATAACTAAAATCATGTCCAAGATTTCCCTAATGCGTATGAGGCGGATGCATATTTTTCGTTTTATTGTTTCACAGGCCTGTCAAGCTTAGCTGAATCACATGTGATAAATTCACATATCGATGCATATTTATTTGATAACTGGAACAGTGGCCTTGTGTACTTTAACACAAAATGTGAAAGAAACTTTTGCCAGGTCGTTTATGCGCGTCAAAGTCACATGATGGAATGCCTCAAATTATGTGTCAGTGTATATCACAAACACTTGCAGATAATAATCAAATTATGATATATGAGAAGATAATGCAAACTGGAAAGATCAGAATGGTTATAACATTGTGACATCAGAACCCTATATTATTTCGTGGGGGAGGACGGTGTTGGAGAGTCTAGGGCTTTAACTCCAGATATTATTTATCCCAGTACATAAACAACATTTTGATCATATACAATTCCACGAAGCAGGTGAGCCCATTCCAATTTCGGTTGTTCATTCTATTACTAATGAGTGTATTCTAGATCGTAAAACGTCTAAATCCAATATACATTCTGACAGACACACGACGAACCCGAGGAAAAGACGTACAATTAATTACAGAAATTCGGAACTGAATTTAGGCTGTGGTGGATGTAGTGTTTGTACGAACTAACGATTTTTTAGTACCTGATGTCTGCCTTATTTTGAATTCTAAATACAATTCTATCGCTTGGGCTCACCTAGTTCAATCTTTAGTTTGTATAATATTTCACACACATCTATCACAATGGCAGGACAGTTTTCATTTACAATACTGTACACAGAAAGGAGTTGAAGCTGCGAAATATAATAATGGTCACTTACCGATCTTAGTGTCACCTATTACCGAATCAACGGAGGTGATAGAATAATTCAGGTGTCGATTCAACTTGAACAGCACAAAGTATTTTACTGAAGGAATAAACTGGTTGAGTATAGATTCCAAATCACAAAATTGTTGGATTATACAGGAGCAAACATAACTACCATACCTAGGGTTTGATGAAGTAGTACTAGCTGGAGACTTCTACACTCCACCATAAATCTCATAAAGCAGGGTGTTTCCATAAACGGCTTGACGTAGCCACTAGGAGTTTACTACTGACTTTACATGTGGGTGGCGTCACAAGACAGGACGGCGATATAAATCCCTCTCAGTCGAATTACTTGTTGATAGATATTCAGCTTCTAGTTGTGGGATTCCATGCTCACGCACCGGTAGGAAGTAGTTACAACGGCATAGCTATGTTAGCCGTTTCACCTACGGAATAATTCAGGAGGACAAAACTGTTTCCCTTCTTAGCTACTCTAGGGAATAATACACGATTGTGAGGGAGCACTTTCAACATACTCCATGGCCTCAAGATTGATGGGAAGCAATAGTGTATGACTACCAAGGATTAGTGAAGTAATTCACTTAGAATGCGATCCTACACAATGTACCGTGGGGTAAGCACAGATCTCTCTGAGAGACCAGTCGTTTTTCATAAGATAAGAGAATCTTTAAATACAGAACCAAAGGCAAGATTTGAACACGATCTCAATCATATTAAGACATCATTAAGGACACTAATCGCAGATACAGTTTCAGCAGTTGGTATTTGTAAGCTTTATAGAACAGGAAAAAAGGTGGATTCTGGAAGTCCTCAGAAAAACCGCCTCCTAAAGGTTACATTCAACACGGTGGAAGAAAGGAACCTGATTCTAGGTAACTCACGTAAACTGATTGGATCCGGAATATATGTCCGTGAGGATCTCAGCTTATCTGATCGTATTAAGAGACGAGCTGCAGAAGCGGAAATAAATGAGCGTCGTCAAAACGGTAAAATAAACCTCGTTCTTAAGGGTTTTCAAATTGTAAAAGTTCGGAGCAAAACGATCCCCAAGCCACTCTAGGTAGCAGGGGAAAGCTCTCCACAGACTTAAAGGTATGATACACAAATGCTCGCAGCCTTTTAAATAAAATGGCGGAGCTCAAGTCAGTGGTGGATAAAGAAAAACCGGACGTTATTGCTGTCTCGGAAACTTGGTTAGCGTCAGAATTATTAGATAGTGAAATCCAATTGACTGGTTTCATAACCAGTAGGGCTGATAGATTAAACTGAGGGGGAGGCGGGGTTATTCTGTACACGAAAAGTACCCTAACCATAAGATTAGCTGAGACAGTAGCACATGTTTCAGGGACATGTGAACTGGTGAGATGGAAGTTGAAATGCCGACGGCAAGATATTGAGTTAGTTGTAGTATATCGCAGTCCAGAATGTGTAGCAGATGATTTTATCCTAAATAAACTTAAGTCCTGGTGTAACAACGGTAAAAGTCTTGTGGTAGGCGACTTTAATGCAGCACATATAAACTGGGTTAACTTAGAAGTAGGGTCATACATATCGTCGTTCCACTGCAAACTGTTAAAAACCTCGATTGGATTAGCATTATTCCAGCACATTAGAGATCCCACAAGATACGACTTGCGAAACTCTTCTCTTTTGGATTCAGTCTTGACACACGGTGATGACGTTGGTCAAATGGCTTTTCTCCCACCACTTGGGAGAAGTGACCATGCAGTCATCATGGCTGAGATTACCTGTCAAACAGTTGCACCGGCCCGTCCCAACATATGGAAGGCAGATATGCGGGCAACTAACTCCGCAGCATCAGCTGAAAACTGGGATATTGACTTAAAGGCATCAGTACAAGAGGCATGGACTCTATTCAGGCAGTTATACAATCGGGTAACTCAACCATACATACCCTGGACTGTCCCAAAGAAAAAGAAGCACAGACATCCCTCGATAGGGCGGGATATTCGACGCTTACTAAGACAGAAGAAAAAATACTGGGATGTTGCCATCCACCTCGGCACAGCAGGTACGATGGAACGCTAAAGATCGATAAGAAACGAGTGTATAACAAAAATTCGTGAAGCTCAAAAAAAATATGAAATGCAGTTGGTACAATCTGCACTCAAGCATCCCAAGAGAATATTCTCGTACATAAACTACAGAACAAAGATGTATCATTGGATTCCCAACTTAATTAAAGTAAGAAGTGAATCCGAAGTGATAGAGGGAGATCAGAAAAAAGCAGAGGCTATGGCTGACTACTTTGGGGCAGTTTTCACCCAGGAACCTCTACTAGAAAAAGAACCAAATCAAAATAAACAGTCAACAAACCACCTGCTCACCGTGGACTTCGACCAAAACGATGTGCTTAAAGCTCTTAGCAACTTAAACGTGGAAAAGTAAACAGGACCAGATGAACTATACCCCAAAATCTTGAGACATATGGCACAATATATCGCATCCGCACTGACTGTGATATTCAACATGTCACTTGATCAGGGAGTGCTACCAATGGACTGGAAGGATGTGATCGTCACTCCCATACACAAAACAGGACCAAAAAAATTATCGAACTACAGACCTGTAAGCCTCACCAGTGTTGTAGTTAAAATATTGAAAATAATAGTCAAACGGACCATAATGGCATTTATGGAAACCGACAACCTGCTAAATATAGAGCAACATGGTTTTGGGAGGGGTCTGTCTTGTACAACGAACCCCCTTATAGCAAGAGAGTTCTGGATCGATGCGCTAGACAACAGAAACTCAATGGATGTTGTCTACATAGATTTCAGTAAGGCTTTTGACAAGGTGCCAACTAATAGACTGCTATTGAAGTTGGCAAACCTTGGTATTGCCGGACCTCTTTTAAAATGGATTAAGGATTTCCTAGTAGGTCGTAGGCAAAAAGTAAGAATAAATTCCAAGTGCTCCATCTGGAGATCAGTACTTAGTGGAGTACCCCAAGGTTCCGTCCTAAGTCCTTTACTTTTTATAATGTACGTTAATGATCTTACAAGTATTGTACAGTCTCCAATGTTATTATACGCTGACGATGTAAAAATTTGGCGAGTAATAACTGGAGACAAAGACGCATTTGCTCTTCAGGCATACTTAAATAAAATGATAAACTGATCTAAAGAGTGGCTGATGCCTATCAACGCGGAAAAGTGTGTCTACATGCACTTGGGGGATTCAAAGTTTAATACATACAATATAGGGGATGTGTCATTACCCGTAGTCCGGTCTCATAAGGATCTAAGGGTGACAGTGAGTAATGATCTTAAGACGACGGCCCATTGCAGGCAGGTCGCAGCCAAGGGGTTTCAAACCCTCTGGGCTCTAAAAAGGACATTCACTAAGTTAGATACTACCATGTTCACCACAGTATACACATCCTTAGTGAGAGCCCAGCTAGAGAACTGTGTTCAGGCTGCAAGCCCCTGCTTAAAAGGTGACTCGGACATACTAGAAAAAGTACAGAGGGCAGCTACCCGTGCAATTCCGGAACTCCGGAGTTTTTCATACAAAGAGCGGCTTGAAAAACTGGACCTCTTTACTCTGTCCTATCGCAGACTAAGGGGAGATCTAATTTCGATGTACAGAATACTGAGAAATGATTTTGGACCTAACTAATTCTCTCTCTTTCTTCACACTAGATCGGGACACCTCAGCGGACATAGCAGGCGAGTGGAAAAGTCAAGAACGAACAAAATACCCGTGGCATACAGGTTTTCACACCGAGTCATCAATACTTGGAAACTGCTGCCTGAAGCAGTTGTGTCCGCACCTTCAATTGACGCTTTCAAGAGAAGACTGGACACTTACAGAAGCGTACTAGAAAGGGAATAACATAGGCCGTAGGCCTTCTGTCCTTACTACACAAATCTGAAATACCTGAAAGGCGAAGTTTCAAAGCTAAGCGAGGCACAAGATGCTTGCTACAGAACAAGTGGAAAGTCTTTCAGAAGAATTCAGTTTAAAACTCTTACATGACATTCAAAAACGAATGCAACACTGAACTCTGCGGAGATATGGGTTTCTATAGGCCTGGCTAGCAGATAAAACATAAGCCGATTCTAAACATCTACATAGACTCATGATCAGATGAAGACCAAAAAAGCTGGGGATCTGTACTCTTAAAGGGTTAAACAGAGAAAATCTCACTACCCTAGTAATGGCAAAGATCTTTAGTGCTGACTTCACAGGTCAACTAAACGAGGATTCCGCAGCCACGGAACATTTAAGAACTCTTTTGATAGTAGAGAAACTAGGATATATTCAACTTACTCCCGAGTTATTAATAAAAAGACTATAAAGTTTGTGTTTAGGAAAGTCCCCTGTATTCGATAACATTCGGTCTACAATCGTAAAACAGTGTGCAAAAGCCATCGGGACACTAGAGTGTTACCTGCTCAGTCACTCACTAGATCCACACTGACTCACAATATAACAGAAGCAGGCCGCTCTCTCCAGTCTTCAAGAGGGTGTTAGAAATGACTCAGCTCGTTACAGACCAAGCGTATTTCTCTTATTACTGTCAAAGGTTAAAAACAACATCCTCCATGAAGCCCAACACGGGTCCCTTGAGTCAGCTACGTCTGATACTTGTCTCACAACTTACCACGATTACCATGACCGACAATACGTAAAGTCCTACTATCTCGCATAATAATATCTCTGATTTCCCTATTATTTTTTAGTTTCGTCTTCTAACATTGACTTCATTCTCAATAAGTTGTAAAGATGCGACAGGTATTCGGAGTTTGGCAACGCCTAAACAAGTAATAACTTTATGATCAAAGCATATCAACTCAGTCAAATCAGAAGTCAGAAATGAAGGGGTACGAAGATATATTTGAAGGCTATCGATAAATAAGAAAGCGTTTGGTTTAAGATGGACAACAGTTATAGGGAATGCGTAGCACGGCATATCCACTCGTTCTCAAATGTGTATGCGTGACCTAACGCTTTTATCTAGATGTGTCCAGTAAAACTAGTCAGGTCAGCATTAATTTCAAAGACTTACAGAACAATTTATTTAGGGAATTTTCATCGCTATAGTTAACTTATTCATTTGTTCGCGGGACAATTATCTTTTGACAATTTTATTATCACATTATCTTCAAATTGCAACCAACCAGCTTTCTACCTCGTAATGTGATAGCTGCTGGTATCAAGACTCCGTACTGCCCTGAGACCAACGGACTCACCCAACTTTATGATATACACATCTACAAATAACTAACAAACTGAATGAAATTATTGCGGTCTAGTGGGTAGACTACCACTCCCTAAACAAAACCGAACCCATCGAATTGTACTGATACAACAGTATATACAATATCAAGACAAAGATATTGGACATCGGATTCATTGTTTCTGGCCAATCAAATAGCAGCCCTGAAACAAGACAACGTTTGTAGAAATTTGAAGCTTTCAGTTTGTTGTCGTGACTGAAATAACAAACCTATTTAAAAGCACTCACTTCTATTTCTTTTCTATTTGAATATGTTTCGCCTTGAAATTGTCTACAAGTTATTTCACTTTATGCATTTTCCAAAGGAAGAAGTAAGTGCTTATAGATGTACAATTCTGCTTACATCCTCTAGTTCATTATCTCTAGAAATATATCATATTTGTGTTCATATTTTATATTATCCTGTCTTTAAGTGCTATACTGGAATCAGGTTGACGTCCTTCTTCGCTTTCCCGTGCTCATGTTTTGTGCTAGTGTTTATAATTTAGTTCGTTTTCTTCCTGATCACGTGAAAACTATCACCTGGTTACAAACTTCATTTTGGTTAACAGGAGCTTCAATCATTTGTTTTCCTGTTTGGCCCACTCTTCTACATTCTGTGAGGAGAGCTAACACAGACTTATTTTGTAATAACTTTATCATTACTTTTGTAAATGGTATATTTTTGTCCACCACAATTATCTGGTAAGTCTGACGTGATACGAACATGCAGCCTTCCGATCTGGAGTCAGATACACAGCTACTAAAGTGGAGTTGGCTCACTCGCTTTCTCCGTTCTTCTTCGCTTCGCTTTCCCCACTTTGTTTCTCTAATTTTCTGTCCAGATAAACGAGTATATGAAATAAACGTGTTCAGAACCCATTCTCGTATCTGGTTTATTTAATTCAACCATTCACTAACAGGATTCAAGTCGATAGTTATTTACGAGGGTAGTTGGCATGTATATTTCGATAACTATCGGCCTATGATCTAACTGGAGCCAGATACAGGGCCACTATGGCAAATTGACTGATAATTAATGGTAGTTAAATTTAGCAAGGAAATGAATCGATTTTATACCCATCTAACTCGTTTTACTAAGATAACTAAAAGCCTGTCGAGTAAATTTTTCCTGTTCCTCCTTTTCTTGTTTGTAGCAAATGAGTCCAACTTGATTTTTGAGCTTCTTGAGTTCATGTTAACTGTCACTGCACTCAGAAGTATTGCGGTACTAAGTATCAAACTAATACATTTTTATTCCTCGTTTCACAACTTGGTGTCTAAATAAGTAATAGATGAATTGTTCACTAGCACGTTGAGAAAGCTTCATAAATAATGTCATAAAAATTATGTTTTATTGCAAAATCATGCTGGCATTCTATTGTTTGCTTCCTGTTTTTATTTCTCATGGTATATGATTGACTTATGTTCACACACTATCCGTACGACATAACATTGATTTATTTCTTGTTCATCTCTATATAGATACATGGATACTAACAGGTAATTATGTGATTCCAAATGCGATTTCAGATATAAACCCGTCACCTATGTATCTTGTGGTATTTAGAATCTGTGGGTCAGTCTTTATCGTATAGCTCATCACCATACCAACTTAATACTTTTTGTTTTAAGCTTCAAGAACCTTATCAAACAAAAGATTATTTATAGATTGTAACCTAGTTCAGAGACGTGGAACACTTATTAATAAGCCAGACTATCTTTTCTAATTGTGTTAAACTCAGCTTAAAGTTCTGCTCAGGGATGTTTTACGTGATCTAAACGTTGGTAAGCTAGGTTAGCTTTCAGAATAATAAAAAATAGCCTGTGATTACTGTATATTGTTGTCTATCTATTTACAGAGTTTATTCAATGTAATAAATATAGAAAATCATACTTCTGGCAAATTTTAGTAACCCACCATATAAACAAATTTTAGTACACTTACCACAGATTCAAAATATAATTATAGTGTATAAGCCTGTCCATAGACATTCAAAGGTTAAGTTCATTCTCGTCGAAACCTAAGCTCAATCACTAGTACAATTGTTTACCGATAAATATTTAATAGGTTAACAGCAATACACTATTACGAACTGTAAATGTATAGGTGCATTTTTGTCAGTCATTTTCCAGTGAAACTAATCTTTTTTGCTTTACTTTGATTAAAAAACTACAGATGGACGTATTTTCTAAACCAACATTATTCACTCGAGTCTTTGCTCTTTCTATAAGAAATATGAGTTCAACAAATCAACAACCAAAGCATAAAATTCTTATCGTAGGTGGAGGCGCAGGTGGTTGTTCAATAGCTAATCGTTTATGTAAACATTTCGAAAAGAATGAAGTTGCTGTCATTGAGCCGTCTGCAGTAAGTAATTCTTAAATCTTATTGGAAATCCTTTATGGCAAATTACTCTTTTTTCTACCATGTTGATATTTTTATCTTAATAATTTCATCTGGTTGTCCTGTTATAATACGATAACGTAGGCTGATAGACTTCCATGTTGGGTCTTACGTTTATTTCAACTGTCTTGTTTAAATCATTACAAAATTACTGTATGGCTTGGGTTTTCTTCTTTTAACAACTTCCCGAGCTAAGAATCTTCTGCAACTATGCTTATTCTTATTCGTTCACACTGCCGTATAAGTAACACCGAAACTGAGCACAACAATGTCATAAGTATTGCCATTTCCAAACAGTATTTTTGACGGATCAAATACACTTTAATTGTAATTTCAGTAACCTTCATGCTAAACATTATCTGACACTCAAGCTGAGTAAAAAGGACAGGAGGTCAGTTTGTACCACTCATGAAAGTTGGAAAAATATGATCCCAAACTAATGGTGTGCTTAGGCTCCACGGTCCTAAGCAGATGATTGACATAGGAACTTATTTTTGGTTACCAGTTACAATGATACAACGTTTGACGTGAATTCACTGGTTTAAGAATTACACCTCCAAGTCAGAGGCTTTCGAAGTGATCTCCCTGGATAAGTACCTGGTCCACCTTGGGAGACTATACACTATCTCAACCCACAAATTCTCTTTTGTATAGCACGTGATATTTTTGGTGTCTAGTTTTACCTGATTTTGCATGAATTCGCACGCCACAGGATAAAGTTTTTTGTTGTTGATTTATTAGCTTTCAGTCTATCACAAATACCTGGACAAATTCCTAAAAGCCTTGGAATTTAATGACTCAATACTTTTTCAGGCATGGGTCAAAATGAAACTCAATTACACTCATTGATGTAATTGAGGTTTTGCTTTTTTTTGATGAGCGATAGAACATACTTTTTGGAGGATTAATATATTAACTGTGTTCCTGTTTCAACGTCAGCCTTTACTATTCCATATTCTTTTTCCTCGTGATATCGCTATATTATTTTTTTTCAATAATATTGTTATTCAGACTCATTATTACCAACCTTTATGGACACTTGTTGGTGCTGGTATTAAACCGTTAAAGGAATCAGCTCAACCTCTAGAAAAAGTTTTAACATCAAAAGCCACATTGTATAAGGATAAAATTACACATATTGAACCAAAAGAATCTTATGTTGTACTATCAAATGGAGATAAAGTGAGTACTTTCATGAAACTAATTTTTATGTGAAAAAAAGTTATGCAAAATGCATATTGTTTCCTTCACTGTTTTTTTATTTACTTAATACAATGTAGCACATACATGCAATTAATAAAGAAAATTCTGAATACCTACTTGTAGTTTCTTAAGAAAAGCTAATTTTATTACAAAATGTATCTTTTTCTATTTGGATTTTATTTTTATTTTTGTAGCTACAAGTAAAGTGACTATACTCATGAATATTAGTAATAAACTTGTCTACTTTATTTAAAAAAATGATATGTAAAATGAAATTTCTATTTTAATAAAGTCAGTCAGTCAGTAACAACGTAGAACTTCGTACGTACGTAAATCAGTTCGAGTTGCCATACCACATTAGCACAGAGATGCAGTTGTCGATTCAAATCTCATAGTGGTAGAGGTAATAAGAGTATAAGCAGTAATCGGGAAGATTAGGGTTTTGAGATGTTATTTAAAGAGTATAATCCAGTGAAATAAATTTGGAAAGAGGAAAAAAGGGACATGAAGAATTCAGAAGATAAGGATTTGAGAGAACACAAAGAGTGGACGTACCTGCACCATTGCAAACGATTTTCAGCCATGTCATTCAAGGTCTCTAGCCATCGGTTGCTATCAACTCACGGATCCCAATCAAGTAGTCTATACCTACCAAGATAGTTCAGTTCACTTGTCAGTAACTTCATGAATTTCTGCCATGTTTTGGTCTGGCCGGCCCTAGCTTTCTTCCAACTTACTCCTACACCATGAAACATCGCTCGTCGGGGCAGTCGGTAGTTAGTCACGCGCAATACGTCTCCCAGTCATCTCAACTGATGAAGTTTCACTACTTCATCAATTGATCTGCCACCCTTACTTAGTACCCGTTTTCTAACAACTGCATTACTTACTCGGTGGAATTTTACACTTTGATATATACAATTTTTAACGAAAGTGAAAGTTTGTAGCTCACGTGGATGTTTTGACAGAGTTTTGTTCTCTGAACTGGATGGTTTGGTTGTGGAGCTTTCATCGTTCTTCTGAATGATATCATCAGCACAAAATTCCACCTAAAGCTCCCTGACCAAATCATTCAGCTCAGAAAACAAAAATTTCACCACAGTTATTAACATTTTGCGAAATTTACTTTCAGTTTTTAACCAACAAATAAATATATAGGTTAATAATATTAGGGCTGATAAGATTTTCAATGAGCTGTCTGAATTCCTGTGTTAATAACAACATATTTGCTTTACTGTCCTTGGCAGTAATTAAGATTTCGTTTAGATGTGGACCTTTTCTGTACGATATCTTTTTGTTTGATCACTCTGTGGTCTGGATTTATGTGATATGTATTAAGTCCTTTATTATCTCGCTTCTATAAGATTAGTTGATTTCTTATGGTCTGATTTTAGTTATGATCTTCATCTATCACATATACCAACTTCATAACTATTTTAAATCATATCTTACGCTCTGTATGTATTGTATTTTTGCATAGTTTTCGATCTCGTTCTTCTGTTCTTAAAACTTTAACTAAAATTTAACAAACTTTGTTGCTAATCAGCATGTAAATTGTTAGTATTATTTTAGTATTGTTGAACTTTCATAGTTAGATGGCTTAATTGCGGATCTTTCATTAGTGATCCGAACAAGTTAAACGACTACGTAATTTAGAAGTTTCTCGATTATCCTACGAGCTCTTGATCAGCCCATTTTGGTATCGTTGCTTGTGTTTGATTATGTTTGTAGGTTTTGTCATTTTCACTTTTTTTGATATTCAATCTGACTGTTTTGTTCTGTTGTCCTCTCATCATGTGCTGGATGAACCTTTTTCATATGGGTTAACAAATATAATTTATTGATGACCAATGGGTATAATTGCTACGTTTCTAGAAATTATTTGCCATTCTGAAAATCCCATCAGTGTGGAATTTAGACGTTATCCCACTCGAATTTGTATCCATGGTTGTTTACACATACATTAATATTAATGATAACGTAGTGCGTCGTTTCACTGATATTTTATGTTCGTGTATGCGTTCATTTTGTCCAATATAGTGTTTGCTACAGCTTTTATGATTTATTGTGTTGATGATGTGAAACGTGTCGTTCTTTTTTTGTTGTGTCTTTGGGTTCGCATAGAATAAACTTTAGTCACTGCATTGGTTTATTAGTAACATTGACTGCAGGATGTTTAAAAATCCTCGTGATGTTTTATCACATATAATATTGTTGGGTTTCACAACTGATTGATCACTGAGTGAGATTATAACAAATGTCATGTGTATCAAGTTCTTCTTAGTGCAGATCGTATGCTATCGACCAAGTTGCAATGTGGCCTTAGTCTAGGTGACTCGACATTGCGTGCACTATGTTGAGATAGAATGGTGGGTTTCACATATCGGCTGAATATTTGGCGGGTACTGTGATCCAGTGGTTTATAACTTTCTGTCATTTAAAACACAAACTAGAATCGAAATTATGTATGAACATCAGTACTGAGACCACAAATTATATCCATTCAACTGATTAAAAATATAGACTCTTTTAGATTGTAACATCTGATTGGTTTATAATACATTTTCTTTGTTCATGCTTAACGTTTACTTCCAAGTCGTTTAACATGAATTTCGAAATAGTTTTCTACTGGGCACACACATTTTTAAGCACTATTCAAGGAAATTTCCTTGAAAAAGCTTAGACCAGATTGCAAGGCTATACGTTGGATTTACTTCGAATTCATTTGCTGAGATTTTACAAATACACTATTCTTTAATGACTATTCTAGGAGCTTGGCTCTTATGATCTATTTTCTGAATATTTTAACCTTTTTCTAACAAATGAATTCCAATGGTCAAATAAGAGACTGATCATAAGGTTGATATCAAGTCAGCAGTTGTAGTGTTGTACAGAAGCCTTCAAGGGCGTATCCTAAGATTTATTGAAGCCTTGGCTATACGGAAACTGAAACCCCCTTTATGTGTTCATAAACGATTCGTTCTTACCCTTAACCTAGCTTAGTAATATTGGTTTATTATCCAAAGTGGCTGTCAGATTATTTTTGTATATTTTTTAATTGTTGAGATCATGAGTCAATTGGAGATAGACCAACATAGAAAACCTGGAAGCACTGGACGGCCGTTTCGTCCTATTGCGGGTCTCGCGCGCCAGCATTTAACCACTGGACCTCTGAGCCAGCATCCAACGGTGTTATTGTTTAACTTCAACTAATCCACGAAATTGAGCGACACACCCACCATTGTCATCAATGAGTTACTATCTCACAACTGACTCTGTTGAACTCCACTGGTCACGGCTTCTCACTAGAACTCCAGGATATACATCTTGAAGCCATTCATTAGTGAGCATATGTTGATTAATATCAGAAGGGGTTTTTGTAGAAATTTTAGTTATTTCAATTGTTGAGATCATGAGTCACTAGTGACTGGCTTCAAGATGTATGTCCTGGAGATCTAGTGAGAAGCAGTGACCAGTGGAGTTCAACCGGGTCAGTTGTGAGATAGTAACTCACTGATGACAATGATGTATGTGTCGCTCAATTTCGTGAATTAGTTG
This sequence comes from Schistosoma bovis, assembly GCA_944470425.2. NCBI lineage: Eukaryota > Metazoa > Platyhelminthes > Trematoda > Strigeidida > Schistosomatidae > Schistosoma > Schistosoma bovis. The sequence continues at coordinate 1,073,912 of OX103958.1, read as the reverse complement.
AAGTTAGACATTAACACCGTTGGATGCCGGCTCAGTGGTCTAGTGATTAAGTGCTGGCGCGCGAGACTGATAGGTCCTGGGTTCGGATCCCGCGGGGTGGGATCGTGGATGCGCACTGCCGAGAAGTCCCACAATAGGACGAAACGGCCGTCCAGTACTTCTAGGTTTTCTATGGTGGTCTATCTTCAATTAACTCATGATCTCAACAATTGAAATTACTAAAATCTCCACAAAACCCCTTTGTGATATTTTATCTTTCTTTGTTATGGCTTACCTTTAACCTATCTAGTTGACCTTTTAGTTTTCATATAAAAGTGTTCTTAACAAGTATATATGTGATCAGATTGTTCGAAATTTATTGCGCAATTAAATCACATATTTCTGATAACCTTTGTCTTCTCATTGCATTAAACTTTTTCTACTATATTCTTTCAAAGTTTATCAGCATCGTGATATTCTGGGCTGCACAATATACTACTTTATTCAGTGAGACTAATTTATGAACGACCTTTGAGCGGCGTCAAAGTGACCTTGAGAGTGTCCACCTAATAACTAGGACCAAATGAGAGTTATAAACCAGTATGGGGAATTATAATTATGATTTACAGTTGATATTTAAAGTTAGAAATTAAATTTAGGGTTTTCATCACGAAATGACATCAACTATAATGCCAAAACTCTATATAGCCAACTGGTTGAGTGACATTTCGCGCCAAAATCTAGGACCTATCATTTTATACCTGATTGGTTCATCCATAAATTATAGTCTCTCCGCATAAAACAATAATCTTCATAAATTTCCTTTCTTATGATATTTCCTTTCAGATATCATATGAATATTTAATCTTGGCACTTGGAATAACTTTACGTTATGATAAGGTAAATATTTGTACCGTATATGTCCATTTTTCATAGACAAATTTTGAAATCATTATCTCATGCTTATATTGTAGTTAAGCTTCTTGTAACCTTTAGGTAGTAGAATCGCTGAGCTTGTTCATTGATCTTTCACATCTGCATAAATTGTGTCATTCTGATTTCCGGCTTTTCCTCTGAACACTGTGTCAGTTTGTGGTCAACCGATCTTTCAGTCGCAACGTAGAATTTGGTTCATATGTGTATAATTAATATAACTTCGAGGTAGTATCCTGCTTCAATAGATCAAAATGTATATCCTTAACTGAGATTGAGAAACAAATATCAGACGTTAAAAATCACAAAAAGAAGTATAAACACTCACTTCAGAGACATTTCCTTGACCACCATTAATAATATCACAGATATTCTTTTCTAATGTTCCCACCTGACCAGCTATAAATAATGCATCATAAAAGAATGAATTTACTCAATTTATGTGTAATGCATGACGGGAAATCTGTGATTAATATGATAATAATTGTCTTTCAGTGGGGTAGAACTGATTGAATACCAAATCGAATATGACATTAGTGAACAACATTGTCTGTGCTTAGACTGTCATCAGGTTTTACGCCAATCGTACAATAAAATTTATACACATATATATGAATAAAGGATATTCGTATTTGAACAAAGATGTCTTCAAACAGTCAGTCGGTAGCAAAATTTAACCTGATATGTATGTACATCAATGAAAGTTGTCATACGACATTCGCTCAGAAAGATGAAATTATTAAGGCGAATTACACAGTGGTGATAGAAGTAGTAACAGTATCAGTGGAAATGGAAAAAACTGAGCATCGAAGATACGATTAGAGAAAATACAAATTTGTGACTTCAAAAGAATTATGAGGAATTCAGAAGCTCAGCATTAAGGAGGATACAAAAAATGGATGCAAATGCGCCACTCCAAATGATTTTGAGCTATATTATTTACAGTCTCTAACTATTGGTTACGATAATCACGCGGTCCCCTGACCAGATAGTTTACATCTATTAACGTGACCACATTTCGTTCGACCGTCCTTAAATTTCTTCCAGCCTAATCCTACACCACAGGTTGAGATAAGTGGAGGTTCGGGATACTTAACATATATCAGAACTAACTCAGTTGATAATCATTCACTACCTCATTAATTAATTCACTATCCAACCTAATACTTATGTATAGCCTCGACATGGATCATTAGAAAGTCTCAAAAGATAACAGTGATTCTTCGAAAACACTTATGATCGACTGCTAGCAGCCTAAGAATGTCATTTATTCTTAATGGCTGTTTCACCAATGCTGTTGCTTCTGTTCAGTCAGTAACAACGTAGAACTTCGTACGTTGCTTCTGTTACTACTCTGGGACTTTACTTGACAGTTCTATCTCAATGTAATAATACTTAATGGTGGGGAAGATTTGTAGTTCATGTGGATGATTTTGATGGAAGAACACCTACTCCGAAAGGGATTAAACTACAGTACTACGACGCCTCAAAACTTCCGGAATCAGTGAAGAAACACAACAAGAAATAAGGCAAACTGTAGTACCGCTAACTCAACAAGTGAAGGAAAACAACCAACTGACCCCACAAGAGCAAAAAGCTTTGAAGGAACTCAGAACCAGAAAGGATATTGTCATAGTTCCAGCGGACAAAGGACGCACCACAGTAACTATGAACAAAGAAGAATATGTCGAAAAAACCGAAGAACTACTTGAACGTAAGAGTGCATACAAACTGATGGATATAAATCCCGTCAAAAAATTAGACAACCGAATCTCAAAGACTTTAAACAAGCTAGTCAATGCAGGAGAAATAACAAAACAAGACCGATGGAGAATGAAATCCAGTGGACCAGTACTCCCTCGATTCTACGACAGACCCAAAATACACAAACCAAACATTCCACTATGTCTAATTATAGTACTCTCCGAAATTTCAAGAATACTGAATCATTTAGTCGATTCATCCAACCACTCCATCAAATCCCCCACACAATTCCTGAACCAAAATATGGACATTTAAACCAACAACGACGAACTGATGATATCCTTCGATGTAACAGCGTTATTCACCTCAATTGAACCAAGGTTAGATAGAGAAACCATATCCCTGCTCCTCACTAACGACACAAATCTAAGTACACGAAGCTTCGAATTCAAAGTCTACTAGAACTCATCGATTTATGCCTAAAAACACTTTCAATTCAACAACATAATCTACGAACAAACGAAAGGGACACCAATGGGATCAACAATATCAGGACTGATCTCAGAAACAGTGATACAAAGACTAGAAGCCGCGATATTACCAGTGATCAAGCAAAAAATTTGGATTCGCTACGTAGACGACACCTCCGTCATCGTCAAAAAGGATGAACTGGAAAACACATACAAACTGATCAACAACGTTTTCAATGACATCAAGTTCACAATGGAACAGGAGTCAAACAACCAACTAGCATTCTTGGATATATTGATCACTAGAACCGACACAGGAAAACTGGAAACTCAAGTATATAGGAAACCGACCCATACAGATCAAATTCTCAACTACAACAGCAACAACTCAAGAGCTCACAAAATCAACTGCGTACACACATTGTTCAAGAGGGCGAGGACACACTGCAGCACACTGGCAGCACGAAGAAATGAAGAGAAATACCTAAAGGATGTATTTCAGAAGAACGGCTACTCAATCAACTCCATCAAAAAGCACCAATGGCACACAGCATCAGAACCCAAGTCAAGCACAGAAATCAACAAAAGGATCCCCTACCATACATAAAAGGCATATCAGAAACCTCAACGAGACTGCTAAAAACCTTCGGGATAGGTGTAGTACACAAACCAACAAAATCACTACAATCAATCTTATGCAAACCAAAGGATGAAATAACAAAGGAAAACAAATCAAACATCATCTACAAAATAAATTGTGCCAACTGTGAAAAACACTACATCGGACAAAGCGGACGCCCCCTCCACCTACGCCTACATGAACACCAATTAGCAGTCAAACGCCATGTTATCTCTTCACTTATATCAATACACGTGGATAACTACGGACATTCATTCGATTGGGAAAATGTAGAAATCTTAGACTGAGGAAACTCCAAAAACACCAGAGATATTTTAAGCACTCAAGTCAATCAGCAATCAATAAGCACATTGAAATCGATCCAATTTATCAACCAATCAGAAAAATCATGCACAAATATAGGAACAAAAATCAAACCGATGGGAGACGCAACCAAAACAAAGAAGTAAACAACGACAAATTTAAGGTCAATAAGAACCAATCAACATCGAGGTGTACAGAACAAGCTGTGAAACGCATATGGAGAAATTCGAACATTTCACTTCTATCTGAAGTTTGTGCTGATGATGTCGTTCAGAAGAACGATGAAAGCTCTAGCTCAGAGAACAAAACTTCATCAAAAGCAGATACTTAGTTACAAAGTAAATCAATAGAAACGTGTTTCAGGTTGTACGTTGCGTATGACTGACTGCGTGTTGTGTTTAACGGGAATTACAGTCAGTAAATTTATGGGTATAGATAGAATGACTTTAACAATCGTCAAACAACCTACTCATTAATTTCGCACTAATTTTCCTGCCTCTATATATATTTGATTAATTGTTTTTCCATTTTCTTCTCTAAGATTATTGGAGCTGAAGAAGCATTGAAAAATGATCCGCGTGTTTGTTCAAACTATTCTACAGATTATGTAGAAAAAACTTATAAAGCTTATCAAAATTTCAATGGTGGTAATGCTGTGTTCACATTACCAGCTGGACCAATTAAATGCGCTGGTGCACCACAAAAGGTTATGTACCTATTTGAAGATTACATGAAAAGGGTAAGAGAATATTCTTGTTTTGATTAAATTGGTATAGTTACTTTCATAATTAACCTTTGTCAGTTGTGTAGTGAAACATTAAATATTTTATCATAGTTTTATGATTCTTTGGAACAAACCAGTTTCTATGCTGCCTCAATAACATCTATCAGACTTCTCTGTCCTCCATGAACATTCTCAATTGATCCACCTAACGAGGTGGAATTCCGGAAGGAACCCTAACTTTTAAAGCTAAATGAGTCACCAGGCCTCGATGACTTACCTCCGGCCCTTTTTAAAGACGGTAATGGATTTCTGATCAGGGAATTGTTTGACCTGTTTGAACAAGTTTTTAAATTATAGTGTGGTGTGTGCTACTTATATTGACATAAGTAGTAGATGATGTTAGTCGTGAACAGAATGTCTGCTAGCAGAGAGACAAGAGGATCGAACAGTAGAACATGGAAACAAATACAATTTGTATGAAAATGCAAGAACAATCAAGTTTGAGTCATTATGAGACAGTTGATGGACATTTTGCAAATTACGTATTTACTATTTGATTGTTAGATTTTATTAACAAATCCTTTAATTTTGTGTCAAATACATCCGATTGTCCCCACTCGTGTCCTGTTCCCTACAATGGTATCATAACGTCCTAAAATGAGGTGATAGTTATCCTTATCTTGAAAAACGGTTTACGTCATCCATGAAACAGCTTTCAAGGGATAAGCCTACTTTCTCAACTTCCCTCTTTTATCTCTTCACAATCTCTTTTTTTTATTATGTAACGCATACTTATTTTAGTTTTTCTTTGTACTAATGTTTAAATGTTTAAATAATGATGATAATTAGGATCTTTTTGATGGTAATGCGGATCTCTGACTCCACAAGTCAGAATCTTATCACATGATATACTTCAATTATGTTTCATTTTGTACGGTTATTTTTTGTATTATATACAGTGAACAGTCATTTTAAAACTACAGAACAGTAGAAAATATGTTCTGAGTATGCAGATTAACATTCCAATATTGGTAGTATAAGAGATAATTACTTTGTAATTTATGCTTTCTTAATTATTGAACTAAATGTGCTTCATATCAAAGTTAGCAATACTAAATGACTACTGAAAATCTTAAGTAACTGAAGTTTGATTCAAAGAGATTCATTATTATGTTCTGGATGTATTCAATAACTAGAGGAATAATAGACTTTAAAATGCTAAGTTACTTATTTACTTACGCTTGTTACTCCCAATGGAGTATAGGCCACCGACCAGCATTCTCCAACCTACTCTGTACTGGGCTTTCCTTTATAGTTCGATCCAATTGTTGTTCATTCTTCTCATGTCTGTCTCCATTCATTGGCATAACGTGCTATTTGGTCTTCCTCTTCTCCTTCGGCTTTGAGGATTACAAGCGAGAGCTTGCCTTGTGACGCAGTCGAGTGCCATCCTCAATGTGTGTCTCATCCACTTCCAGCGCTTCTTCCTGATTTCCTCCGCTGAGATCTGGTTTGTTTTCTCTCATAGTAGGTTGTTGCTAATAGTGTTTGGCCAACGGATCCGAAGTATTTTTCGTAGACAGCTGTTAATAAACAATTGTATCTTCTGGATGATGGCTTTCGTAGTTTTCCAAGTTTCCGCCCTATACAGTAGAACTGTCTTGACATTTGTATTGAAAATTCTGACCTTGGTGTTGGTTGACAGTTGCTTTGAGTTCCATATGTTCTTCAGTTGTGAATATGCTGCTCTTGCTTTACCGATCCGCGCCTTCACATCTACATCAGATTCACCGTGTTCATCAATGATGCTGCCCAGGCATGCAGAGGGAGGAGTATTTATTTATTTATTTATTTGAACACATATATATTGGTACAGGAGTGCTCCAAACATATATGCGCCACACAATTTCAGTTCATTAATTGCGTGTGGGCTGAGTTACTGCCCGGGTGCCCAAACCGAAGCAGGTGGTTCTCTTAGGGGGCCACACCCCGAGCCTTTGACCTAAAGGTCTAACCCACAAGGCAGTGGAGCATCGTAAGGAGATGCAGTCCCATGGTAGCCGGTGACCAACCATTGGTTCATACGCCATTTGTTCCCACAGGATACTGGTGCCCATGTGCACCATTGGTTTGGAATCCGGTTAAAGCGCCGGACATTCGCTTTTCGTCCTCTCATTTTCGTAAACAACACCCCCGCCACGAGAAGGCAGTGAGTAGGACTTCCCTGGCAGAGGCTGTATACGCGCGGCCGTGTGAAAGTATTTCGAGAGGAAGGGCGAACCCACCCCGCTCTCGGGGTGGGAGGGAGGCTGAAGCCCCTCTGGGGCTACTACCGGTCCCAAGCCCGGATAACGGAAGAGGGTTGGGCATGGGATTAGCGACCCCATACCGTAGAAGACTAACTCGTTATAAAAACGCTATCCAGAAAAAAACTGAGTTACGTATACTTAAACTCTATCATAGCAACTACGACTTGGATAGTTCGGGTTTTTCTAAGTTTTACACCATAGCTTTGCTTTGACGTTTAGTACACAAAATTGTAGTTGTTTGGATAACTTTTTTGCATATATTCAAAAAAAGCAATGTACCTTAAAAAGTATCATCTGAATGTAATTAACATTTTGGAAATACATTAGTTACCGGTTCCCTTAAAGAGGAAAAATACTTTGAAAGTGTTGTTGGGATCAGTCAACACTAATACCTTGTTTTGACTGGCCATAGAAAATGCGCATACTAATCCAGTCGATGATCGTTCACTCCCTCATCGATCGTCAATTTTTTGATTGTGGCGATCTAATCAAGTTTGAGAAAGTTTTCCTCATAGACGGAATCTGATTGATAAACAACACGAAAAGCCGGAGAAGTTGAATAGCTATTCTAGTTTAGGACAATTTATGCAATCAACCAACCAACTTAAGTGTCAGAATCCATTATGTTTAATAAAGATAAGCTTGTGAAGTTGTAATATGGATTGATAACGAGTTGATTTTAACTGTGTATCACCGATGAGATTGGATTGTTATTATTACACTTTAACACAAATGTTCTGTAGTGGGAAATGTATAAACGATTAAATAATGATATAAGCGAGTGGATCTTGATACAATAATCAAAACAGATTTCCACTGATGACACTTGAGTAAATATCAAGAATGATTGTTATTCCATAAAATCGTATATATCAGTGTGCCCTAGAATATAAAGTGCAAAAGCTCAGCCATTGATTACGAAAAATATCAATTTTTGTACACACTTTTAAGCACAATACAATGAGTCATCTCATATTTTTCAACTCTGTCTTTGCACGGAGTATTGCCTCCAAATGCCCTGGTACGGCCGAGAGTGCGGAGAGTCCGCTCTCTCTCTCGAAATGCTCTCACATGACCACGCGTATATAGCCTCTGCCAGGAAAGTCCTACTCACCGCCTTCTCGTGGCACTACTGTTGTTTACGAAATTGAGAGGACGAAAAGCGAATGTTCGGCACTTTAACCGGGTTGTTGGACATGGAAAGTTCACCTAGGGTAGTTGCGAAACCTTGATTCCAAATCAATGGTCACATGGGCTCCAGTATCCTGAAGGAACAAATGGCGTATGAACCGATTATTGATCACCGGCTACCATGGAACTGCATCTCCTGACGTTGTTCCACTGCCTTGTGGATCAGATTTTCAGGCCGAAGGTTCCGGGTGTGGCCCCTTAAGAAAACCACCTGCTTCGGTTTGGGCACCCGGACTGTATCACAACCCTCACACAAATCAAATGAGATTTGTTTGGCGCATATGTATTTGGTGCCTCCTTGTACCAATATCTATGTTTTAAAATAAAATAACAATAAAATGCTTATTATTCTTGTGACTTAAAGCAATATTGAGGCCATCCGCACAGGATGCACACATACCAATGATAGACTGATCAATCGCAATCTTAAACATCAATAGGGAGTTCCAAATAACCAATACAAAAATGAATTAATGTTAACTATCTCATTAAATATTATTATCATAAATCAATGTAATTGTGCAAATTCGAATCTCATTGATTATTTCAATTAACTTCCTTAAGATTGCAGATTTATACTGGTTGTTAACGAGTTCATATACTGATAAAAACTGGTTGCTTTGCTACTGAATGCTTACATTACTATAACGAAAGTCTTTATTCATACTGATTAGTTAAAACACTAAGAGAATAGTCATCAATTAGTAACCTAATTAAAGGTGTATCACTGTTTAAAGTATAAGTTGCAGTTTAACAGTTAATGTCAACATCATAATGTAGATAAATCTAATTGACGAGTCTGAAACAGAATGTAATGCCTTCCGTATATATATATATATATATATATATATATATATATATATATATATATATATATAATGATATGTTCAGCCAAACGACATTTTTTCAAAGCTCCATTCTTGGGTGCAACATTTATTGAATACTTCGTGATTTTCAGTGATTGTTTAACTGATATCTTTACTTACTAGCATCAGTGCAACTCCTTATGTATGTAGAGCATTTTCTTTTTCATGTTCGGAGTATAACAGAAGCTTCCCTGAAGCTAGTCGTTGTTGTCCAACCTGCGTCAAATGTGTTTCATTGATTTCAAACACCTCGAAGTTGTATCTCCTCATTTCGGCAGCAATTTCGATGACTCTCTGTGTCTCCCATATTGTACGAGCATTTCATGTATCTAAATTAATGATTGCTCTGGTTGTCACAAGAGGCATCAGTTTCTTGACTTCCGATGGAACTCGGCTTTCACCATGAGGCGTTATAACTCTTCTAAATTAAGACCTTCTAACTCTCAGGGTTGAATTTAGATGGTTTAGATTATTTTTTCTAGTTAACGTTTACTTTAGCAAGTTAGTTTTCTACAAGATGGGATCGCTAACCCTATTACACAACCCTCTACCTTTATCCAGGCTTGAGACCTACAGTAGCCCCAGAAGAGCTCCAGAAGGATTTTACCTACGTATGCCCAACGACCGACTACCTCGACGTGCTATGTTCAGTGGTATAGGAGTAGGTTGGAAGAAAGCTAGGGGTGGCCAAACCAAAACATGGCACAATTCCATGAAGTCACTGACAAGTGGACTGTATCATGTTGGTAGGTGTAGACTACCTGGTTAGGGACCACGAGATGATAGCAACCGATGGTTAGAGACCCTGAATGACATGGCTCAAAATCGTTTGCAATGGCGTAGGTGCATCCACTCTTTGTGTTCTCCCAAATTCTAATCTTCTGAATTCTTCATGTCCTTTTTTTCCTCTTTCCAAATTTATTTCACTGGATTATACTCTTTAAATAACATCTCCAAACCCTAATCTTCCCGATTACTGCTTATACTCTTATTACTTCTACTACTACGGGATTTGAATCGACAACTGCATCTCTGTACTAATGTGGTCAGTCAGTCAGTCAGCTACAACGTAGGACCAGGCACATATGTGCATCAGTCCAGGTTGCCATACCTCATTAGCACAGCAAGATGAACAGTGGATTCATAGGAGTGGTTAGGTCAAAGGTTGCAATAAGGATATAGTATAGGAAGAAAGAATTAGTTCGTAGACAGAAAGAATGAAGTTATTTTAGTCTCTTAGTTTAAGGGAAGACAGGGAGTGTATACACCGACGTCATTGTGATCGATTCCGAGCCATGTCCCCAAGAGTCTCCAACCATGGGTTACGAAAGTCACGCGGACCCCAACCAAGTAGTCTGCATCTACCAACGTGGCTCAGACTAAAAGTTAGTGACTTCAAGCACTGATGCCACGTTTTGGTTTGGCCGCCCCTAACTTTCTTCCAACCATCCCCTACCCCGGTTAGCATTGCACGTCGTGGTAATCGCTGGCATCTTGAACTGATGTACGTACTTACGAAGTTCTACGCTGTTACTGACTGACTGACTACCTGATATCCAATATTTCCTATTATATTTCAATGGGTTTTTTTTGTTTTGTTTTCAAGTTTAAATTTCATTTACCTGATGTTTTCTTCATTCTTTTTTTATTTATAGTCTGGTAAAAAGATTTTGGCAAATATTCATTATTTTACTGCTACTAATAAAATGTTCTCAGTTGATAAATATTCAGAAAATTTAACAGAAATCTGTAAACAACGAAATATCACTTGTAATTTATCATACAATTTAGTTGAAGTAAGTAATTCATTATTGTTTTAATATTACGATATCAGTTGTAATATTTTAAGTTATATATATACAAACAGATACTGACTTAACTATATTTGTTTTCTTTGCCTGTGTACATCCTAACAAGATACTTTATAGCTAGTTATCTATTGATGTTATATAATGCATTCTTTGTGTGTACATTTCAAGGATGAATCTCTTATCTTGAAACTTAATTGTTGATTCGATGTATCAAAATAGCATACTTTTATTCCATAAAGTTTATTTATTTATTTGGACACATGAATATTGGAACGCAAAGGTTCAATCGGAAGAAATCTTTCAGGTAAGGGAGACAGAACCACTTTTTATGAAGAAAGTAAAAGAAGGTTACAGCAGGATTGCCACTGGCTTCTATTCTGAACCATATCTGATAACGTCTCTAGCCACTGTGTAGCACCATCTCTCAGACCCCAACCAGGGAGTCATGAAGGACCAACACAAGCCAGTCCTTTGCAGCTTTCTTTCATGCCACGACTCCATGTCATGCACTGACCACCTCTCCACTTCTTCCAACCAGTCCCAGAGTCGGCAAATAATGCACGACGTGGAATTCTCTGGGACGACATTCGGAGAACATGTCCAAGCCACCGAAGTCGGTGTTTCAAGATGGTGACACCAATTGAATCATCATCTCTGTGCCCGGACACACGATGCCGAACCTCTGCATTACTGACATGGTGTTGCCACTGAATGTCAGCAATCCTTCGAAGACAGCGATGATCGAACACAGAGAGTCGTCTAACGTCCTCAACTCGGAGAGGCCAGGTTTCCCAAACATAGAGCAAGACTGCTCTCACCGACGCGTTGTAGATCCGACCTTTTACGGCCAGACTAACATCATGAAGGCGCCATAGATGGCCCAGATTGGCATAAGCCGCTCTGGCTTTCACTATACGTGCATTGATCTCATCACTCACACCCCCACCAGCACTTATGCAGCTACCCAGATTCACGAACTTCTCGGCTACGTCTATCTGCTCACCATCCAGGGTGAGTATAGGATTGGAATCCTGCCAGTCTTGTAGAAGTACTTTGCACTTCGAAGGTGCAAAGCACATACCATACCTACGGACACTGATTGCCAACTGATTAAGTGCGGATTGCATGCCTTGGGCATTATCGCACAGTAAGACAATATCGTCCGCATACTCAAGGTCGAGAAGTCTTTCTCCAGGCAACAGATCCACACCACCATTACTTACATTCATCAGAGCTGTTTCCAGAATGTCATCGATGGCAAAGCTCAAGAGGAATGGTGATATTGAGCAACCCTGTCCAACTCCACTACTTTAATGGAACAATGGAGAGAGGTGGTTGTATGCCCTCACTCTGCCTGAGGTGTTTGTGTATAGGGTCTTTAGGATGTTAATAAACTTCTCAGGCACACCCTTCTTCAATAGACAATCCCAGAGAACAGTCCTATCCAACGAATCGAAGGCAGCCCTGATGTCAAGAAACACTACGATCATTCCATTAAGACACTGAAAAGCATTCACAATTATCAAAATGCTGTGAATAATGATGCAAGAAAGCGTGGAATGCATTTGTCTCCATCATTGAATGTCAAAGGTTGCTTCTAGGACTGGTCCTTGTCAAGCGTGTGATCACTTTATTTATCCTTGATTTTTTTTACAGGCCTTGATAGATAGGCGAATCACGAAAGTTCGGTAAGAATAGAAAACCTGTGGATGGATCTACCTGTAGGGTAAATGATTGGAAGTACGCTGAGAGGCAATTCATACTGTCTTGCCCAAATACGTGTTACATGGCTTATAAAACTGTAAAACATAGATAAACTATACCTTGCTCATTCATATTGGAACTACCAAGTTAGTAATGTTGGGCTTAGGTATCGAGTTCTAGGTACAAAAGAGCAAGTCGATTGATCATTGAATCCATACAACTAAGACCGGTCACCTTAAAGTCTCGAACCATTAATCAAGATTATCATGCAGTTGTTATCCAAGAATTATATACTATTTCGAGCTGCTCAAGTCAATGGTCAGTAACTTCATAGACTGATATCGTCTTAGGTTTTTTTCGCTCTGAACCTTCTGCTTAATCTTTTACTTTAAATTATCCAGTGACTATGTATGCCTGATACACTTGTCCTTTAACTTCCTCATTCTATCAAAACTCATAACCTTATTAATCACTTTTTATCAGTTCTATTATACTTGACTTCAGCATTACTTACTCAGTGATGTTTATATAATTTATGAACGATTGATTCATTGCATCGTGTAGACTTGTTGGTAAATGTCATTAAAGTATAAGTTGAGAACTTGACCATTGTTTCGCGTAGTTGAACTATTTAACAGGTAATCACTCAGATGTATACTTATATAGTGTTTTAATTAATCCACTTTGGACAGTCAATGAATATCGCGTTAACCGTTACACTTGATTTGTACAACTAAGAATCAAGTACACAAAATTTATGTGCACTTGGTTACTGAGTTCATGAAAATCATATTTTTGATTTTTGATGTCGGTGTACCAACTTAAAGATGGCCAAATCAAAACGTGGCATCAGTCCTTGAAGTCACCAACTTCTGGTCTGATTCATGTTAGTAGATGCAGATTACTTAGCTGGGGTTCACGCGACTATCGTTACCAATGGTTGAATACTCTTGGTGAAATGGCTCAGAATCGATCACAATGGCTTAGGTGTATACACTCTCTGTCTTCCCTTAAACTATGCGATTAAAACTGTTTTATATCTTTCTTTCTACGAACTAAGCCTTTGTTTCTGTACTATGCCCTTATACACAATCTTTCTTTTATATATTACTACCATTGAATTAACTACTTCTATGAATTTGTTCATCTTGTTGTGCTAATGATGTGTAGAAACTTGGACCGATGCATATATGCTCCTGGTCCTACGTTGTAGCTGACTGACTGACTAAAGTTGATTATTTTAAATGAACTGTCAGCTGTCATTTTCAATAATGACGTCTGACATTAGTATTTAATGAATTATTATTTCCATGTAGTCTGATCAATTTCACAAATTCATTTACTGTTGAGTCGCCATTCCGAGAACTTCAACGGAGCCTCCAGAAGCCCTAAAAGAGCCGAAAAGTCCTAGCCAATCAGAGCATGATGGAACTTTCTAGAATATCAGCGTGGCGTGCTACTATTGGTCAGTAGCACAATATGTCTTTTAGAGGATTGGCCAAAATTTGATGTTGATTTAACAGATGTTAACATCTATAAATACCCGTGTTTTTCTGTACAAAAAGGAACCTTTGGAGAAGTGTTTTTCGCTAATTTTCGCCTTTTCTCTCAAGTTCAGGTCGCCACGTAGTTCTAGCTTGCGGGTTACCAGAATAGCTTAGGAACCGAATAAAGCATTCGAATTCGCAAGACTTAACATTTAATCTTCCCGTATTTTATTATCTATGGCTATTTTGTTTTTCCATCTAATACTGTTACTACTGTGGGATTTTTATGAATCATTTCATCTGGCTTTAGTGATACGGTGTTGTAGCAAGTGGGACTGATGCACATGTGTTCAAGATTCTACGTTGTTTATTACTAAATTACTAGTTTGTTTCATCATTATTACTGCTGATAAAGATAAAGTCATTTTAATTATTATCAGTGTTTCTGCGCTCATATTGGTTAATACATTTCTTAAAGATATCAATATACCATGTAAGATTCCTAGCTTAATAGGATGTGTTGATAAATGTTTTATGGTAATCTACAATCGTTTTTATTGTAATTCGCTTGTGAAATGGTTTTGTAGATAATGAGAGCAAGAAGGTTCATTGAATATTGTCAGTGATAACAACATCGCCAAAAATCTTTCGAACTTGCTGGATGACTCACATAAAATAAACACATCTGAAAACTTTTTACTACAGTAAACGTCATATATGAACAATTTAGTCTCATTGGGATATATTGACTATGGGGAAACTTTGGACGGGATAACAATCAAATCGTTATCCCATTTTGTATTACTGATGCTCTTATGCATTGTGTGAATGGTAGACCTTAATTAGTAATTGATTTCTTCGTCATTCAAGGCTTTTCTTTCAGAAGATGATTTATTTCCTAAATCACAACTTAGAGTTAATCGACCTTATATCGTTTGTCGCATTTTGAGATATATCTTGATGGTATTTATGGACCAGAAAGTGGATAAGCTTCTGTTTACTTTCTTCCAGATATCGTATGAGTAAAACTAACATATTCGAGTTTTTTTATGTGAAAAAAGTATTACACAATACTATTTGATTATGATGGAATTTTGTTCTCTGAGCTGAATGGGTTGGTCGTGGTGCTTTCATCGTTCTTCTGAACGACATCATTAACACAAACTCCAGGTAGAAGTGAAGTGTTCAAATATCTCCACATGTGATTCACAGCTTGTCCTGTACACCTCGATGTTGATTGGCACTTGTCGACCTTAAATCCGTCATTGTTTACTTCTTTGTTTTGGTTGTGTCTCCCATTGGTTTTATTTTTGTTCCTATATTTGTGCATGATTTTCCTGATTGGTTGATAAGTTAAATCGATTTCAATGTATTTGTTTATTGTGCTGATGGTGTCGTTCAGAAGAACGATAAAAGCTCCACGACCAAATCATTCAGCTCAGAGAATAAAACTCCATCAAGATCATCCATCTGAGCTAAAAATCTCCACTATTTGATTATAAATAATACTAATCATTTAGGTTTAAGCAACCCTAATAATTTACCACAGTATTTTAAGAGTAATATTACTTCTCCTTGTAACAGTTACCTCAGCAATATTGTTATATACATAGATACCATCGAGTTTAGTATAAAATAGGAAATTTCTGTATCAACTATGTCTATATGAGTTCTTATTTCTCTGGGTTTTTTTTCAGGTAGATTCACAAGCTAGTGAAGCAGTATTTCAACACATGGAAACTAAAGAACTTAAACGAATCAAAGTATGTTGTTAAGTAGAGTTTGGGTGTGTATTACATTTCTTTTTCAACTAAATTATTCAACAATATATTGACCAGTTATAATTCTTATACTAAATATAAACGATGATGTCTGTCTTCTAGCGCTGATTAATTGAAATGAAAATCAGTTAGCCTGTTCCTGCGTGTTGCTGTTTCGAATATGCATTGTCCGAGGCCTTATCATGCTAATAGTTTATAAACAGTGACTAAGACCATGTCTTGTAGATCTCAATCAGTATACCTGGATCTACCAATACTTGTCAGACAAAACATAAATCGACTGTATTATCACCTTTCATCACTACTTACCTGAACTTAACGTTAGCAATGCTCTGTTGAGAATCATGATTGAAGCCAAGGAATTCGCTCATATCTTCATAATTTTTAAGGCTATATCTCTCGGCGATAAATACATAGCTATGTACTCTATGGTTGACAGATTTCCACTCATTGATTTAGCCAGTTTTGTGGTGTATGCTACTTATGTCGAGAGATATAAGTAGTATATGTAACATCCGTGAAAAGTGGAATGTCTGACAGCAAAAGGTTGAGAAGTTCCAGTTGAAGAGAACAGGATTGTAGACAGAGAATAATTACAATAGCAATGAAGGAAAAATGGAATTTACGATAATTGATGAGACATTAGCAAATAAAGCATTTAATGTATGGTTATTTACATTTTACAAAAGAACTTTATTATTGTGCATTGATTAATAAACTGACTGCCCCCATCTGAGTTCTCGTTCACTACAGTTGAACGTTCACTTAATCGATTACCATCAGTTTTACACCTTTAACAATAATTTCACATGTGTTTATTACTTAAATACATACACATGTGACTTTTAATTTTCTGGTAACCGTCTTGGACAAGATATTTTTTTCAAACAAAACACCATTGACGACTAAATAAAAAAAATAGTACAAAATAATAATACGTTTTAATTTCCATAGTAAACAACCTTAAACTATACACGTACAACAATCCCAGTACTAAAGCGTTTTAGGAATTTCAAGGTCACAGTACCAATTTCAGTACCGGATGCTCACGTTCGATCGGTTCACAGCGGAATTTAGAAAAGAAATTATAATTGAGCGCCTACAACAAATGGGACTACTAAAAAGGTCCTTTATTTATGATTGTGGTAATCAAATGACTTGTGAGCTTTGTTCAGACTTACGTTTTGATGTTGTCTTTCTACGATTCCTCTGTATTTCTCACATTTGCTCAGATCTCCTTTCTTTGGTATCTTGATGAGGTGCTTTCTTTCCAGTCCATCTGCTCTTGTTCTTCTCCCAAGATCTGCCTGAATAGAATGTGAAGCGTGTTTGTGGTTACTTCTATGTCTGGCTTCAAAGTTTCCGCTGCTTTTTCGCTCCTGATTTGCTTGGTAGTCATCCTGATTTCTTCTACCTCCGTGAAGTGACATCTATTGAAAGGTTTATGTGCGCTGCTTCGATGTCCGTTGGATTCACTGGAGCTGGTCCATTCAAGAGTTCCTCCAAGTATCCCACCCATTTGGTCCTCTGTTCTTGGGTCTCGGTTTTTTTGACCGGTCTCTCTGGTTTATTATATCTCTCTGACAGTTTCTTCGTCGTGTCATATGGTTGTTTCACATTTCCTTCTCTTATATTTTTTTCCGCTGTCGTCGTTAGCTCTTCCACGTTTTTCTGCTTGTCAGTTCTAACGCTCCTCTTCTACCTTGAATTTCACTGCACTTGTTCGGCTGTTGTTAATTGCTGTCTTCTTGGTCGTCTTTTCTTGAAGTGTGTGCTGGGTTTCCATTCCTTATGATGATGCTTGTTACTGCACAGAACCTCGTGACACGTTAAAATTAGCGCTTCTTTCATTATTTCCGGTTGTCCTTTA
This sequence comes from Schistosoma bovis, assembly GCA_944470425.2. Lineage (NCBI taxonomy): Eukaryota > Metazoa > Platyhelminthes > Trematoda > Strigeidida > Schistosomatidae > Schistosoma > Schistosoma bovis. The sequence goes on along the minus strand of OX103958.1, from coordinate 1,056,140 downwards.
TAGTGGTTTCTCCATTCAGTAGATCCTGTAAGGCTTGGAACCGGTTATTGAGAGTCTTCTCGAATTCGTTGTGTCTGTCAGTATCTCGAAGGAAGGATGTATTCAACCTTTTTAATGCTGTTTGTCCAGTTGTCCAATGCTTCTTTAGCTTCAGTTTCATCTTGGCCACAACCAGGTGGTTATCTTTAGTTATGTCACTCCCTCTCCTGGTTCTCACATCTTCCATTGACCTTGTGAATGTTTCCCTGATTCAAACAAAATTTATCTTGTTCTTCGTCGTTTGGTCCGGTGAGATCCATGTATCTTTGTGAATGCGTTTGTGTGGGAATATTGTACAACCTATAACCAACTTAATGAATGCACGTAGATTTGCAAATTCACCGTCTACGGGAGTTGGAAAATCCTCATTCCAAACCAATGGTGCACATGAGCTCCAGGAACTTGAGGGGACAAATGGCGTATGAACCAATTATCGGTCACTGGCTATCATGGAACTTCATCTCCGGACGTTGTTCCGCCCCCTTGTGGATTAGACGTTTATTTCCGGACAGTATCCCAGCCCACACACAAATCAAGTGACTAGTGTGGTACTTATGTATTCGGTGCCCCTTCGTACCAATATTTATGTTTCAAATAAATAAATGATTCCAAAGTCACATTTATCAGCGTTAAAATTCAATCATTTACGTTTAGTTTTTATCGTGAATTACTTACTCTATGTCAATTAACTAGGTCACAATTTGTTTACATTAACAAGTAATATAATTATTCATTAATTCATTCTAAACCATGTCACACATCGTTTCTGACTATTGGTTAGAAAAATGACACGGAGCCTAATCATGTAGTCTACGTCTACCAAAATATAATATTGAATAAAGCCATTAATAATAACAATAATAATAATAATAGTAATAATTGCTCAGTTCAACAGTCTTTGTCTGCATGAACTAATTCTATGCCGGTATAGGCAAGTTTGTAGTCTCAAAATACATCAGCGATGCTTCGAATACATCTTTGATCGAATACTAGTAACTTGCGAATATACTTATTAAGAGCACGTTTCACAGTTGTAAAGTAAATCCGGAAGGACTTCCGCTTAGCGAACTAGTCTTTCGAATCGCAAGTGAATATCTCGCTTACTCTGAAAATAAGCGATGCTACAAACTCTAACCGGAGTTCCCAAATCTCTGTCAACATTTCGTCAGGCACCAGCCCACTGGGATTGATGAAACTCCTGAGGTAAGTAAAGCGGTCAACGCACTCAACTACTTTACTCATTGTCGTTGATTCAGGCAGTGCCGCAGGCCGAAGCAAGATTGCTTTCATCGTTCCTTCAGGAGGTCAAAAAACTGTATTTTGTCTCCGTCTTCACCAATCGTGACCGTGTCATCTGCGTATTATTAGTCAGCAAGTGAATCTCCTGGTAGGATATCAATCCCTGGAAAGTCAGACAGTATTTTTAAAATAATATGTATGACAAATATAAATAAAAATGAGTAAAGCGGACAACCATGACGAACAGCACTTGAGGTAACAACTTTCGTACTAGTCCTCTCCAATCTCTGACTCGATCAGTAGTGTTCAAGTAGAGAGCTCATTCAAAGAAATGTACTGTTTTATATATCATGATAACTGAATTCAACTACATTTGTTGGAACATGTGTTCCTTAAGATTTCACCGTAATAGGCAGGTCAATCGGAAAGCTGTAATACTAAAAACAGTAAACTAAAGATCTGACAGTGAGATCTTACTGCCAGTTGTAATGAATTGTGATGGCATTAAAGTGCTTTCCTCAAACAGTCAACATTTTTGTGACACTGCTTTCCAACAATAAGAAGAAAGGGTTAGTAAAGGTTGAGCCTAATAGTAACTTACGTCGTCTTCTCTTACCGGCAATGAAATCACAAAACTACAGGGCTATCGTAACAAAACAACCTAAAGAAGCACCATTTGTGACTGTTCTCAAACAGTTATCACTTGAGCTCTATAATCACACACCCAAATCATGAAAAGTTACCAGTAACCGATCCTTAGTTTTTACAAAGATAAGTGCCTTAAAAGCAAACATTCGTACTATATTGAAAATAAACTTCAGTCAAATTCATTCAACAATAAGTCATCGGTAAGTCGAATCCCGCTTAATTAACAGATTTTTTCACTAGGACATTTAGCCATGTCAGTTATCTGCTTACTGAAATCATTCCTCTTAATAGATGTATTATTGAGTAATTAGGTTACAAATTAACATGTGATGCTGTTAATTGACTACAATTGATCAGTACCTTTTAGTGTATGGTCTTCCCGATTAAATTGTCTCGATATTAGTACTGAATGATAAGTTTTAATTAAAGTTATATGGCGGTTGGAAGAGGAAAACAGAGATAGGCATTTCGTCCTATTCAGAACTGGTCAGGTGGGTGTACTTGCACCCCAGTTTCATTGGACACATTTACACTTGAACTCAGTACTTTTCACTTCAAACGCGATTGCGTTATTCACTGAGTCCCACTGTAACCATCCATACTGGTACATTTAGTTGATGTGTTCCAAATAATGTGAAATTCCTATGCTATATTCCAATGTTAGCCATTATTCCAACTTTACCGTGTGATAAATATTTTTAGTTTTGATAGATGAGAATTTTACTTCTCACTCGCTGATCAATTATTGTCTTTTAATATTCCAGCGACTCATTTAGTTTTATAAGATGTTCGAAAAGAATGTAACATGAACCAAATCTTATAAATTGTTGACTCATGTATTGTCGTATGTAGTATATTCTTTTGATCATATGATGGTACACTTGGTCACCGCAAACTTAAAACTCATTCTGATCAAACAGAGTTACTACAAGCTTATTATTTACGCATATCAAATACTACTACTAATAATAATACTTCATTTTGACTTTTTTAAATTACCAACATTCCACAAGTTCTTTCTATCGTTGAGGAAGCGTTATCATCAAGAAATATCTCAATATCATTTCATTTTGTTGTTATTGTTTTGTCTATTTTGCAGTATGACTTTTTACATATCACTCCACCAATGTGTTGTCCGGAAATTTTAACTAAAACACCAAAATTAACTAATCCAAAAGCATCTGATTATGTAGATGTCAATGTGAAAACATTACGACATAATCATTATGATAATATATTTGCCCTTGGCGATTGTGCTGCATTGCCCACATCGAAAACTGCTGCAGCTGTAGGTAAGTTAATAATATTATTATGTTGAATGCCAACAACCAAAATCACATGACAAATCACTGATCGAAATCCCGATTCTAATTTGGTCTATTTCGCGTTGACTAATTACTCTATGACTTAATGTTGCTGAATGGACCAATTTTACATCCAAACAGCATTATTAACTTCAAGTCAACAGCTAAGTTCTTATTGGTCCACCTGTCTCCAGCTTCACTCACTCTCTCTGTGACTCGCCTTTAATTTCAGAAATCAGCAACCAGCTTTTGTTATATTTCAAGCGAATGTAGTTTATATACAAGCAGACCAGACCTCATCACACTGTGAAATGAAAAATAACAATCATGCATAATCAACTCAAAAAGTGTTTGTAACTAAGGGAGACTAAATAACAAACTGATCCGTCAACTTAATCTAAACTTCATAATGCTGTAAATTATTCTAATATTAATATGGAGCTCTGTGAAGCATTGAATTAAGAAAGTACTAAACACGTTATGATTCAAACATAACATCACTATGTAAATTCATCTCCTGTTAAAATGATTCATATCATGATAGATATAAGCTTCATGATTGTGGAATATTCAACATAGTCGTTTGTAAATGATCAGATAACTCACATTTTCATTTTCTCATTCAATGTTTTCTACATAATCCGACAGGGCTGTCCACTCTCTCCATTGCTGTTTAAATTTTTCGTTGATATTCCTCATCTAAATTCCCAGAGGTTGAACTTTTTCCGGGAGATTCATTTGTTGACGATGATGTTGCCGATGACGTAGTTCTATTTGGTGAAGACGCTGACGAAATTCAAAGTCTTCTGACCACTATAAGCAACAATCATGCATGTTCGGGACGCGATTTTCCCCCGAGAAATGCAAAATGTTGCTTCAGGATTGGGTTGCATCGATACGTGAACTAATGATAAGGAGTGAAGTACTTGAGCATGTAGATCTTGCAAGTCTCATTAGCCCTTGTGGTCTGGTGTGTGACGAAATCTCAGCACGGATACAGAAGGCTCGACTAGCTTTTGCCATTTTGCGTCATTTATGGCGTAGCCCAGATATCCGTCTACCAAAGTAAGCATGCGTTTACTGCTCAGCAGTTCGTTCCGTCCTACTTTATGGCATCGAAACATGGCCGGTAAGAGTACAGAATATTCGTAGGTTACTAGTATTTGATGACAGGTGTCTTCGAAGCATTACTCGTGTATCCTGTGAACTCCGAGTACGTAATTAAGTTGTTAGGAAACGGGTACTAGGTAAGGATGGCAAATCAGTTGATAAGGTATTGAAACTATATCAGTTAAGATGGCTGGGACACGTGTTATCAGAAACATTCTCAATCACAATTGATTGATCAATGGATGATGATCAATGTCATGTGTGTCATGTCCTTCTTGGTGCAGATCGAATGTTATCAACCAAGTTGCAATTTGGTCACATTGCGTGCACTATGTTGAGATTAGATGGTGGTTGGAGGGTTTCCTGTTGACTACCTCCCACCACCATCTAATTTCAACATTTCCAATGTTTGTTTAATGTCTTCACATAGAGTATATTTGGATATTTTCGTAAACATTTTTATACGTGATTGTTACGTAATAATGTGTAATGTTCATTAAGAATTTCGTTTCATGGTCTAAGGTTTACTTAGCCTTATGTTTTTCACCCGATAAATAAGATAGCAACAACATTAAATATGTTTTTTTTACAGACGTTCTTGAATAACTCTATGTATTTTAAAGGGAAGTATTTAATGAATATTACATTCTAGTATACAGAACTTACTAACTAAATGTCCTGGTAAGGTCGAAAGTGGAGAGAGTCAGCTCTCCCTCTTCAAATGCTCTCACATGACCACGTACATACAACCACTGTGAGGGAATTTCAACTCACTGCCTTCTCGTGGCGGGGGTATTTACGAAATTGACAGAAAGAAAATTGAATTTCCGGTGCTTTAACCAGGTTAGTGGAAATGAAGGTTCCACATAAGGAAGTTACTTACTTACTTACTTACACCTGTTACTCCTCGTGAAGGAGCATAGGTCGCTCACCAGCATTCTCCATCCAACCCTGTCCTGGGCAATCCTTTCCAGCTCCTTCCAGTTGTAATTCGTCCTTTTCAAATCTGCTTCTATTATCCGACGTAATGTGTTCTTTGGCCTTCCTCTTTTCCGCTTCCCTTCAGGATTCCAAGTTAGAGCTTGCCTCGTGATGCAGTTTGACGATTTGCGTAATGTATGTCCTATCCATTTCCATCGTCTTTTCCTAATTTCCTCTTCAGCTGGAAGTTGGTTTGTTCTCTCCCACAGAAGGCTATTGCTGATGGTATCCGGCCAATGGATGTTGAGTATCTTGCGTAGACAGCTATTTATAAATACTTGTACTTTCTTGATTGTGGTTGTTGTAGTTCTCCAAGTTTCAGCTCCATACAGTAGAATTGCCTTGACGTTCGTATTGAAGATTCTCACTTTGATATTGGTTGAAAGTTGTTTTGAGTTCCATATGTTCTTCAATTGTAGGAATGCGACCCTTGCTTTGCCGATCCTCGCCTTTACGTCTGCATCTGAGCCTCCTTGTTCATCGATGATGCTTCCCAGGTATGTGAAGGATTCTACATCTTCCAGAGTTTCGCCATCAAGAGTGATTGGATTGCTGTTCTCCGCTTTGAATTTGAGGACCTTGGTTTTCCCTTTGTGTATGCTGAGGCCTACTGATGCAGAGACTGCTGCTACACTGGCTGTCTTCATCTGCATCTGTTCGTGTGTACGTGATAGAAGGGCTAGGTCATCTGCGAAGTCCAAATCGTCTAATTGATTCTGAGCTGTCCATTGTATTCCGTGTTTTCCTTCAGATGTTGAGGTCTTCATAATCCAGTCGACCACCATAAGAAAAAGGAAGGGGGAGAGTAAACAGCCTTGTCTGACTCCGGTCCTTACTTGGAATGCATCCGTCAGCTGTCCTCCATGCACTACTTTGCACTGTAGTCCGTCGTATGAGTTCCGGATTATATTGACAATCTTCTCAGGAATTCCGTAGTGTCGAAGAAGTTTCCATAACGTCCTCCTGTCTACACTGTCGAATGCCTTTTCATAATCAATGAAGTTGATGTATAATGATGAGTTCCACTCAACTGATTGTTCGACGATGATCCGTAGTGTTGCAATTTGGTCTGTGCACGACCGATCCTTTCGGAATCCAGCTTTTTGATCTCGAAGTTGGGCATCTACTGCATCCTTCATCCGGTTCAGCAACACTCTGTTGAAGACTTTCCCTGGTATTGACAGTAGTGTAATGCCTCTGTAGTTTTCACATTTGCTCAGATCTCCTTTCTTTGGAATCTTGACGAGGTGTCCTTCTTTCCAGTCCATTGGCACTTGTTCCTCCTCCCAAATCTTTTTGAATAGAAGGTAAAGCATGCTTGTAGTTACTTCGATGTCTGACTTCAGTGCTTCAGCTGGTATGTTGTCGGGTCCTGCTGCTTTCCCGTTCTTGATTTGTCTGACGGCCATTCTAATTTCTTCCATCGTTGGTGGGTTGACATCTATAGGAAGATCTGTGTGTGCTGCTTCGATGTCCGGTGGATTCATTGGAGCCGGCCTATTCAGGAGTTCCTCGAAGTATTCTACCCATCTGTTTCGCTGTTGTTGAATTTCAGTGATTGGCTTGCCTTCTTTGTCTTTGACCGGCCTCTCTGGTTTACTGTATTTCCCTGATAGTTTCTTCGTTGTATCGTAGAGCTGTTTCATATTTCCTTCTCTAGCAGCTTTTTCTGCCGTCGTTGCTAATTCTTCCACGTATTTCTTCTTGTCGGCTCTAATGCTCCTCTTCACTTGCTTGTTTGCTTCTATGTATTCAGCTTGTGCTTGGACTTTCTCTGCTCGTGTTCGGCTGTTGTTAATTGCTGTCTTCTTGTTCTTCCTTTCTTTGATCTTGTCCAGTGTTTCTGTAGAGATCCATTCCTTATGATGGTGTTTCTTTAGGCCCAGAACCTCTTGACACGTTGAAGTCAATGTTTCTTTGATGCCTTTCCAGTTGTCCTCCATGGTAGTTTCTTCTTCCTTCAGTAGATCTTGAAAGGCTTGGAACCTGTTGTTGAGAGCTATCTTGAATTCATTGAGTTTGTCAGTATCTCGAAGGAAGCCTGTATTGAACCTTTGTATTGCTGTTTGTCCACTTGTCCAGTACTTTTTTAGCTTCAGTTTTAAATTGGCTACAACTAGGTGGTGATCTGAAGCTACGTCAGCACCTCTCCTGGTTCTCACATCTTCCATTGTCCTTCGGAATTTTTGTTGATGCAAATATGATCTATTTGGTTCTCTGTAGTGTGGTCCGGTGAGATCCATGTAGCCTTGTGTATACGTTTGTGTGGAAATATTGTGCCTCCTATGACTAATTTGTTGAATGCACACAAATTTGCAAATCTTTCTCCATTTTCGTTCCTCTCTCCCAGTCCATGTCGTCCCATAGTATCTTCATATCCAGTGTTGTCTATTCCGACTTTGGCATTGAGATCTCCCATTAAAATGGTGAGGTCCTTTCTTGAGCATTTCTCTATGATTGACTGCAGCCGCTCGTAGAATTGATCTTTAATGTCGTCGTTGCTATCATTGGTGGGTGCATAACATTGGATAATATTCATTAAGATCCCCTCCTTCTTTGTTTTGAATGATGCTTTGATGATTCTGGATCCGTGGGATTCCCAACCTACAAGTGCATTTCGTGCTACTTTGGACAGCATTAGAGCAACTCCCTGAGTGTGTGGAGCATTTTCCTCTTCGTGACCGGAGTATAGCAGCATCTCTCCCGTAGCTAGCCTTTTCTGTCCAGCTTGGGTCCAGTGGGTTTCGCTGATTCCCAGTACTGCCAAGTTGTATCTCCTCATTTCCATTGATATTTGACTGGTCTTCCCGGTTTCCCACATTGTTCGAACGTTCCATGTACCTATAAAAATTTTTGCTCTGGTTGTTAGAAGGGGCATCGGCCTCGTGGCTTCCGAAGGAACTCGGCTTTCACCATGAAGCGTCATAATTCTTCTAAATGAAGACCTTCCAACTCTCAGGGCAGAGTTAAAATGGTTTGAATTATTTTTTCTGGTAAGCGTTTTTTTAGCGAGTTAATTTTCTACGGGATGGGGACGCTAACCCCATGCCCAACCCTCCTCCTTTACCCGGGCTTGGGACCGGCAGTAACTCTAGAAGAGCTACAGGCGGAGTTACATAAGGAAGTGGCGCATATATATTTGGTGCCCTCTTGTACCAATATTTATGTGTTCAAATAAAATAAATAAAAACAGGTTGGAAAACCCTCATTGCAAACCATTGGTGCACATGAGCTTCAGAACCTGAGGGAACAAACGACGTATGAACCAATTATTAGTCACCGGCTATCATAGAACAGCATCTCCTAACGTTGTTCCGCTCCCTTGTGGATTAGACCTTTAGGTCTAAGAATACGGATGTGGCCCCTCAAGGAAACCACTTGCTTCGGTTTGGGAACTTGAGCCGAATCATAGCCCATACACAAATCAAGTGACTTGTGTGGCATATATGTATTCGGTGCCCCTTTGTACCAATATTCATGAGTTGAAACAACCATGTTTAGTTATCCGAATTGATCATAGCTCGATAGATGCATTCGCTCAATCTGTTTTTCCTCTTTAAATCTTATTCTCGTGTATTCCTCCACATACATCTTTCCATTTCATCTTCTCACGTCATATTCTGTAGTTTATATCTTTCTTGTCATCATTTAACGTAGAATTATAGCGATCTTTTTGCAAATCATCGTTTTAATTTGGTTTTATTATTACTGATTTAGTTATGACAAGTTAGTCTAATGTATATTTGTCCGTATATTTGTACGTTGATTATATTTGATTAATTATTCATTTAGAAATCATCATTATTCGTATTATCAGATTGGGGGTTTGTGGATGTTGTAGAGATTTTAATAGTTGAATTCATGAGTTGATCTAGGCTAGACGACCACTGAATACCTAAAAGCACTGAACGTCCATTTCGTCTTAGTATGGGACTTCTGAGTTCGAGACCCGCGTGTAAGGTCTTAGATGCACACAACTGAGCAGTCATATACTGGGACGTAACAGCTATCCAGTTCTTCAAGGTTTCTACTAATGGTCCAGCTTAAATCAACTCATGAATTGAACTATTAAAATTATTCATATTATCTATTTAATTTTACTAGGCAACTATGAGCTTTATCAACATGTTTCATGCTTTGTATTATTTTAACAACAACAACAACTGGTGCTTTATAATCATTACATGAACAGTATTAGTAAATCAATGAATTATTTCAGTTTGCTTCACTATAGACAAGTTTGTTTCTTTTTTTCATGAAGCGTTTTGTTATTGAAAAATAAAATCAGTATCAGATTTATTGATTGTATAACGTGTATAGTCTACGTTACCTAATGAAGGTATGTAGAAAGATTAGAACATTCATTACTTAAATCCATATATATATATATGCTTAATTTACCAATCATATTATTGCTATTTTGGCCACTTTATTAATGAATTTACGTTATTGTCAAAAAAGATAATCACTTGATGACACTCCGTTGAAAGTAGAATAATCGAAGGTGTTATTTTGATGGGATTGTTGTGTGTGTGTTTCGGGTAGATTTTACTAAATTCACTCATGGTATTTGAAGTAGTTTGGTGTTTTTATTATTTCAAATTGTTGGATAAGAGAAAGTAAACTTTCATTTTATGATTGAGCAATGTTGAAAATTTAGGGGCACTGAACAGCCGTTTCAACCCTAATGGGACTCTTCAACAGAGCGTGTGTACGAACCAAAAACCTTGATTCGAACTCAAGACCACTGGTCTCACGTGCGACAGTATTGATGTCTAACATTAATCAATACACGATGTTACGTAACGATCTTCTATCATTTGTGGTGAGTAACTGTCTCACACAAGAAATGTTTAAACTGCTCTGGTCGTCGCTTCTCTCTAAAGCTCTAGAAATTTCACCTAGAAGTTAAGCAGTTGTGAACGTACGATTATTTTCAGTGTAAAGTTTCTATTGGGGATTCCGCTTTAGTCAGTGATCTAAGCGCTACGCGTTTGCGTGCGTGCCAGAATGTCTTGGGATCGATTCCCGGCTGCGTAGTCATATATATGTGTTTAAACATACTTGTTTATCATTCTCATTCTATTAGCTTGTGACTTACAATCTCTCGATTGCTATCCTTAGTGTAAATCAATATACGACTGTAAGATCATTTGAGCTATTGTGTTCGTTCTGGAAAACGTCATCGACGCTTACTTTTACATGCAAACTGTCTAGTTCAGAAAGCAATATCCTCTACAATTTCAAAAATTTAAGGGTAATTGTTTTTTATTTCATAATGTTTGTTCGGATCCTTTTGAGCTAATAGCATTATCCACTTTGTTACCACTTAACTCTCATAGAAAATAAATTTTAACCACTTCTGATATAGTTCTCTGTAACCTTCTTCTTTTTGAACAAGAGTCGTATGTCAAGTACATCATTCATTCACTCCAAAAAGTAGACAATTTGATATACTTAGATTTACCAACTAATTGTGGTTAGTGTCTTTTATTGGGTTTTTTTCTCTTATCTCTGTTACTAACTGTTAATCCAACTTCTTTATCAATCATAGAGCCTAATGATACAATCATAGAATTCAGATCAAAGTAGAGGTGTTAAGAGAGTAGATTCGAATCGGTTACTGAAAAGTTTAAAACTCAAATCTTTTCTACAAATAACCTGCTTTTTTTCATACACCTGATTCATTACAATGAAATGTATCTTTGTTCATTTTAAGTGCCTAAGTACATGAAAACGTATCAATTATATCAATTACCATCTACTGTGAATACGTTGAGACTATAATAGAATAACCTTTAAAGCTACTTTTGTGAGGTGATCCGCACAGGATGCACATATGCCAACATGAGACTGATCAATCGCAGTCCGAAATAACAATGGGAAGATACAAGTAAAACAACACCAAGTGAAGTTAAACTTCACCCCATTGCATAACCAGGTGGCTACCAGGACTCTGTAGCTAAGTGGATAACGCGATAGCGTTTGTATACGGACGGTACTGGGTTCGAATATAGGAGTGAACAGCAACTTTGGGATGCATGTACGTCCAGCTGACGAGTCCAAAAACAGGACGAAACGCGCATCCTGGATTCCACTGCGAGCCACTATCCATCTTTGCTTAAAAAAGTGCCTTATAACTACATCGAGGCAATCCGCACAGGATGCACATATGCCAATGTGAGACTAATCAGTTACAGTCCTAAACGGCAATGGGAAGATACAAGTAAAACAACATCATGTGAATTTTTACTTTTGTGAAATCTTAAACATTTTAGTAACCGACACCAATCATTTATTCAATAATCGATATTTATATTAAAGGTCTCGTTTTTTTGGAGTACACAGCTTGAATGTGTCATAACCTGTATATACCGTCTACGTTTTGGTCACAATTTATTCATTACTTGTATTGATTGATTTATCTTTTTTATATATATTTATGTATGTGTGTTATTTTCTATTTATATGCAACTTACAACCCGATACATGCTCATTGATTTAAGTTGCCACAGCGAAACAAAATTATGCAAGTAAATTCTAGAGTATTAGAAGTAGTAATGGTATCAGTAGTAGTCGAGACCATTCGACATAGAAAAATGAAAAAAAGGTAATAAGGAAATTTCGGAACTCAGGACCTTGGGGAAATTAAAGACTGAATGTCCCTGCGCTAGTATAAATGATTCTGATCCATGTCACCCAAAGTTTCTAACCATTGGTTACGATAGTTTCACTAACCGTAACTGGCTTACTACACCCACTTGCATGAGCCAGAATAACAGTTAATGACATCATGGAATAATACCATGGTTTTGCCGCCCGCACAACAAACCACTGTGCGATCCTCGGTAGACGGAGATTGGGGATATGAAACACTTGTTCTAACCACATCAGTTGATAAAGAGTTATTTCACAAAACATTTTGTTATCTTCACACAATACTCCATGCCTGGCGTCAGTATAACTCACTTATTGGTGCTGAAATATACGACCGTTCGTTCAAAGTCTTAGATAGCATCTAGAAGCTGGACCTGATCACATCTGACTGGTCTCGATCTCTGATCGTCTCAGTTTACAAGAATGGACAAAAATCCTATGTTGATAATGACAAAGGAATTCTTTCAAATAATATAATCCCTAAAATATTAGCCTCAATAATATTTCGACGTCTAATTGGGGCTTGTGACGAGCAAACTACAGAAAACCAAGCTGGTTTTAGACGTGAATGTTTAGACCAAATATTCACCCTTCGGTATGTCCCGGAACGGAGACATACTTTTCGACATCCGACAATATTTGTATTCCTCGACTTTAAGGTGGCGTTTGACACCTTTGATCATGAAGTTCTGTGGTAGTTTCTGTCATTGAAAGGCGTACCAAAGAAGTACATTCACGTTGTACAGACTCTACTCGTAAATTAGAGGCCAAGTAACAGCTTATGGTGAATTTTCATTAGAATTAATCACTTCTAGTGGTGTCCGTCAAACTTGTCCACTTTCCAAATTTTTATTTAACTCTGTCATAGATATGCTTTCAGAGATAACACTCATGATCTTAATTTTCAGGTTATGATCTACCAAGAGATTCACTTGTTGAATTCGAACACACAGATGATATAGTTATGTTTGGTTTAGACGGTGACGAAATGCATGGCTTTTTACCACGTTAGGCACGAGTGCAAGCATGTATGGGATACGATCCTCTCACTTCAAACACAAAATGATGCTCCATTATTGACCTGCGTCAGTGCCTATGGGATTCGCCTTAATAATTTCGTCTCTCTGAGCGAATGGCGTATGACAACTTTCAATAATGTTCATACATATGAGGTTAAATTTTGCTACCGACTGACTGTTTGAAGACACCTTTGTTCAAATACGAATATCCGTTACTCATCTATATGTGTATAAATTTGATTGAACAATTAGTGTAAATTACTAGTATAGGGGTTGTGGAGATTATTAAGTTTTTGATTGAGATAATAAACCGATTGATGTTAGACCACCTTTGGAAACCAGGAAGCACTGAACGGCCGTTTCGTCCTATTGCGGGACTCCTCAGCAGTGCGCATCCACCGTCCCGCTCGTGAGACCGAAGGCCTTGGGTTCGAATCCCGCGAGCGGGACCGTGGATGCGCACTGCTGAGGGGTCTCGCAATAGGACGAAACGGCCGTTCAGTGCTTCCTGGTTCCCAAAGATGGTCTAACATCAATCGGTTCATGATCTCAATAAAAAAATTAGCGTAAAACCTGATGACAGTCTAGGCACAGACAATGTTGTTCACTAATGTCATATTCGATTTGGTATTCAATCAGTTCTACCCTACTGAAAGACAACTGTTATCATATTAATCATGCATTACACATAAATTGAGTAAATTCATTCTTTTATGATACATTATTTATAGCTGGTCAGGTGGGAACATTAGAAAAGAATATCTGTGATATTATTAATGGTGGTCAAGGAAATGTCTCTGAAGTGAGTGTTTATACTTCTTTTTGTGATTTTCAATGTCTGATATTTGTTTGAGTCATTTTACTTACGTAGTTACTTACGCCTGTTACTCCCAGTGAAGCATAGGCCACTGACTAGCATTATCTAACTCACTCCGTACTGGGCCTTCATTCCTTGTTCGATCCAATTGTTGTTCATTCTTCTCATATCTGCCTCCGTTTCTCGGCGTAATGTGCTATTTGGTCTTCCTTTCCTCCCTCGACCTTGAGGATTCCAAGTGAGAGCTTGCCTTGTGACGCAGTTGAGTGCCTTCCTCAATATGTGTCCCATCCACTTCCAGCGCTTTTTCCTGATTTCCTCCTCCGCTGAGATCTGGTTTGTTCTCTCCCATAGTAGGTTGTTGCGGATAATGTCTGGCCAACGGATCCGAAGTATTTTTCGTAGACAACTGTTAATAAACACTTGTATCTTCTGGATAATGGCTTTCGTAGTTCTCCAGGTTTCTGCCCCATACAGTAGAACCATCTTGACATTTGTACTGAGAATTCTAACTCTAGTGTTGATGGACAGTTGGTTTGAGTTTTTAGTTTTAAATATGCTGCTCTTGTTTTGCCTATCCGCGCCGTCACATCTACATCAGATCCACCGTGTTCATCAATAATGAGTCACTTTATCTAATGTTAACACGTTCGTCATGAGATTTAAAGGTGTTTGGTCTAATGCTTAATGGGTATATAGTTTTATTTGGGCACAAATCAAGTATCCACTACTACTGGTTCTTGGTTTTTATTTGTTTCTTAGTAGATATTCAATAGTAATGAACATCAATCAACCCCATTCTTTATAAACTCTCTAATGTAGTTAATAAGATAGAAAAAATGGACAAATATTTGAAAGTAAAATTTACAGTGATATTCGAGTCAAAGTATTTTCAATGTACATTTGTCAAAAATATGTAATTCATAATTATCTACTGCATAATGCCAATTGAATTCAAAGAAGCAAATATTTCAACCATTTGAAATGATATACTGGGAAATTTTAGGGATATGATCTCTGTTTTTCTGAGAACAATTCAGAATCGTAAATCTTCCAATCTCATAAATGTAGTCTAGTGAACCGTTAAGTAGTGTTGATTATGACTAATTGCTGTTACTGATGGTGTCCAAAATCTGATATTGATATATGGTGTGTTACGCTCTAATCCTCTAACTAACTACTTGAGCGAGAACACAAGAGTGACAGAGAAAGTGTATTAGACTACTGAATAAAATGAACAAATACTCATTCATACATATACGATTCTATCCTTATAAAATTGACCCCAATAAAATGCACTTGACCTTTGTGTCACTTTTGATTGCCATCGATTGACTTTCTCATTAGGCTATTTCTGATTGGCTCTCCATATCACTAATTCAAATTGACTTATTTCGTGAAACCTCAATGATTTCTCTTGAGATGTTGAAAAATATTTGTTGCTGAAGATGAGTGTTTTGATGGTGTTTTATTCTCTGATTTTTCTATTCTAATTGTCACAGCTGCTTATCTTTTGATGGCGAGACCTCACACTGTGTTATCTTGAATTGATGAACTCATTGTTATATCTGATGTTTTCAACTTCTATTTAATCGTCTTGTCAGCTGGAATCAACTTTTAATTCATTTAACCTCATCTTGGTGCTTACTAGAATGCGTAAATGATAATCCACCCTTTTATCCTTTCAATGTACGTGCTTTTGCACATACATTTAGTGCAGTTGAATATAGTCTGACATGAGTTATTCAATATAGAATTAACATATGTTTTTCACTCATAAGTCAGTTGAATCTTGCAAATTATTGTCCACACAAACACAAATCAAGTATTCTGTTCATACATCAATAGTATTCACTATATTCATTTCATAATAGTCAACGCCTATATCGTTTAGCAATGATTATTGATGCATTGATAAGTTGTCGAGAACGAAATCAGACTATGTGCCAACTGCCCGGCTGGGGTGTGCACAATTATTATGACCAACGATTAAACAACTTAACGGACATGGCCTTAGAATCGGTCTCAATGGTGTAGATTCATTCTCTATTTACCTTTGTATTCAGCGAGTTCCTTCTCCAATAATATTGGATGTCTATTGTTTTCTACTACTATTAATACTGTTATCACTTACACTGCTATGATGTTTGACGTGATGATATTTCCCTTGTTGTGTTAATAAGGTGATGGGTATTGGAAACGTGAACTAATGCACATATGTAAAAGATTCTACATTACTTTCGACTGACTGACTGACTAACGTTCATATTATCCTCCTTTTATTTATTCCACTTTTCAGTATGACGGATATACAGCTTGTCCTATAGTTACAGGTTATAATCGTGGTATTATAGCGGAATTTGATTATAGAGCTAAACCATTAGAAACATTGCCTATTGATCAAGGGAAAGAACGTTATTTATTCTATTTTACAAAAACATACCTCCTACCACCACTTTATTGGGATGGACTTTTAAGGTGAGTTTACATTGGTATTTATTTAACTGTAATTTACACCTCTCTTCTATTTTAGTAATATTTATGTCTTATAACTTAATATTATGTAACATACTAAACATAAGACGAGGTTGAGTTCTGTTAGAGATATATTAATGGATATTAGGTTTCATGTCTTCCACAAAGTGAGAAGATATTTCATCTTCAAAGATCTGTAAATGAAAATCCGAGAACAAAACCCACGAATTCAGAGGCACATGACCTAACATTATTTAAAAATGTTTTACTCTGTGTGATTCTTCCTTGAAGTTACTAACTTCTAATCTTAGCCATGTTGGTAGGTGCAGACTATCTAGTTGGGATCCGCGCGACTATCGTAACCAATGGTTGGAGACTCTGGTTGACATGAATCAGAATCGACCACAATGGCGTAGGTGTATACACTCTTTGTCTTCCTTTAAACTATGAGATTGAAATTATTTCACATCTTTCCTTCTACGAACTAATTCTTTCTTTCTGTACTATATCCTTACATAAAATCTTTCCTTTATATATTACACCATTGAGTTAACTGCTTCAATGAACTCGGTGTTCGCCTTGCTGAAAAATGAGGTGTGCCAACTGGGACCGATGCATGTATATGCCTGGTCCTACGTTTTAACTGACTGACTGATACCCGCAATATTTAAGGCGAAGTAGGGTGTGTTATTTCGAGAGATGAAATTTCTTTAATCACAAACAGCTTTGCTGGAGATGTCTGTTACCTGTTAAAAATATTCTATCTCTATCACACTGCAGTGCATTCGGTACTACTACTGTTTCTAGGAACAAGTGTTACAACTACTGTTACTGGATAAAGTCTTTATGATGCGTGACCCTGACCGTCACGTTTAGATAGTAACTTATAATCTATCTATACTGATACAGTCTGCAGATTGAATCTGTGAACTCATTCAGTTGGGTAATATTTAATTATATTTATTTAAAAGGTATAATGGGGTACTATATGAGAACTAATTTATCTCCTACTAGATTTTATTTATTTTATTTATTTTAACACATAGATATTGGTACAAGGAGGCACCAAATACATATACGCCACACAAATCTCATTCGATATGTGTTAGGGCTGTGATACTGCCCGGGTGCCCAAACCGAAGCAGGTGGTTTTCTTAGGGGGCCACTCCCCGAGCCTTCGACCTAAAGGTCTGACCCACAAGGCAGTGGAGCATCGTAATGAGATGCACTCCCGTGGAAGCGAGTGACCAACAATAGGTTCATATGCCATTTGTTCCTGCAGGATACTGGAGCCCATGTGCACCATCAGTTTGGGATCCGGTTAAAGCGCCGGACATTCGCTTTCCGTCCTCTCATTTTCGTAAACAACACCCGTGGTGCGAGAAGGCAGTGAGTAGGACTTCCCTGGCAGAGGCTATATACGCTTGGCCATGTGAGGGCATTTCGAGAGGGAGAGCGGGCTTTCCCCACTCTCGGCCGTACCAGGGCATTTGGGGGCACCTACTAGATTATAGCAGGATGTTTTATACTTTTACCAATACTCATATATCAACACCTATCAATAGTCTGATGATTACACCTATCTGTCGAACTCCATATTGGAGTAAATATTCCCTCCCAAAATATTATTTGATGTCTCCCTCTACATATATTATATATTATAATCAAATCATTTCTACTACGAGTTCATTTTTCAACCAATCCTAACTATACATGCACTACCAATTTTTAATACTGACTATGATCAGAGTGCATAAATGATCTTAACTAAGTGCATTCTATATATGTGTGTACTTCTCTATTGTAATAGAAAGCTATGATATTTTAACAATTCTGTATCTAAATTCAGTTTAATTGTATGCTGATTGTTATCGCAATATAAATGTCGCTAACCCTCGTATATTTTTATCGACTTAATTCACGTTTAAAGAATAACGGAATAAAAATAAGTTAATTACGAGAATAAAATTCGATTGCATATATGATATGCACCCACTGACCTGGACAAACAATCAGGGAAACGAAATGACGCTCAGCGGAGAAGGCGAGTGAGCCAACTCGTTTTGATCAAGTGTATGTCGATATTTATAGTCAGGCAAAAATCAGTTACAGATCATGTAAAGACAGTTAGGGTTAATAAGCAAATAAGTGATAAGCTTAAAATGGAGTCCAACTGGGTCTGTTGTGAGATAGTAACTCAATGATGACAATGGTGGGTACGTCGCTCCATTTCGTAGATTAGTTGAAGTTAGACTTTTAACACCGTTGGACTCCGACCGGCTCAGTGCGCGAAACTGATAGGTCCTGGGTTCGGATCTCAAGAAGCAGGATCGTGGATGTGCACTGTTGAGGAGTCCCTCAGTAGGAAGAAGCAAACTCCCAATGCTTCCAGGTTTTCCATGGTGGTCTAGCTTCAATTGACTCGTGATCCTGACCATTAAAAAACCTTATCTTCAATTTATTCTTTTGAAATCAACATATCATTCGTGTTCTGTTTTTTTTTCTTTCTCTCTCTTTTACTAGAGGAATATGGTCTGGTCCAAAAACTATCCGAAATCTGCTGCACTTACATCGACCTTCATATTCAGATGCAAAAGAATGATCGTTTAAATACCTTGAAGAAAAATAATAATTTTCTGACATTTCTCATGTATTCTTTCTCTTATCATGAACGTGTGTGTGTGTGTGCGTGTGGATGTGTATGTATGTGCCTATTATTATGTAATTGATTATTTCCTAAACATTTACACATTGTGTTCTAGTTCCATTGACTTTTTCTCTCTAGTTTCATGTTTGCGTAAAAAAATAATAATACATTTCATTTTGTTCATTGATTTGATTGTTATAGGTAAGTGTGCATTTTCCTCGTCAACGAATATCATAATAACATCCATTCCCAGATGTCAATGCCTATCCCTTTATACCTTGTAATGGTCATCTACTGAATTACGTAATCATATTCAACTAAATGATATTATATATGTTATGTACATTGTAAAGGTTTCGACACTAATAATGTTCATATACTTAGTTAAGTTTGTTGAATGTTTATTGTGTGAACATCAATAGTTAGAGCTGGAGGTATGCATCCAGTTGATGAGATTCCTTGTGGGATGCATATACCCGTCTTGGATTTAACTGTTATTTATTATCTAGTAGTACAATGTTACAAATAATAATTGAAGACTTTAACCATTATCAGCAGTATCATAAATTTTATTTGAATATCGATTTGAGCAATAGTTTATCAGCTTACTAATGACTCTACTTCTAACCTGTTATGTTCAAGGTAAAATTCTGCTCTAGGTAGCCACGTCGTACAATCACCAACTCTTACATTAAAAAAAATGTTTGCCAGTAAATCTCATTTTTCTATAGTTTACGTTACAAAATAACTTCAGTTAGACAACCATTCAATAAGAGAAGGGATTGAATAGTTATGGAACATTTTAATAACGCTACTCCACCTTTATATTAATGATAATCATTTAAAGTGTTAATTCCTGTAGTTCTAATGAGAGGTCACGATCAGTGTCGTTCAACCATGTCGGTTGTGGGTCAGGTTTTTACCAGTGGCTGTTAGTCAGTCAAACTAAACGTAGAACCTGACACATGTGTCATTTGATTCAAGTTGCCATACCTCATCAGGACAGCAAGACGAAACTTTCAGGGAAAATCCCTGAGTATTTAGTTTAATAACAGTATTAGTGATGATAAAAAAAGATTACACGCCAAAGGTACGATTCTAGAAAAAAAATATAAATTAGCGAAGTTAAAAAAAACTTTATGAGGGAATTTATAAACTTGGAATCTAAGGGGAAGACAAATAGTGAATACAGCTATGCCACATCAAACGATTGTTAGCTATGTCACCTAAAGTTCCTGAGTGCTTGTTTCACGCGGACCTAAACCAAGTAGTATGGACCTACCTACAGACTCAGTCCAATGATGAATGTCTTCAAGAACAGGTGCCATATCTTAGTTTGGCACCCACTTTGTTTCTCCTATCATACTACAGTGAACACGATCACGCGTCAAGATAGTTTGTGGGTGAGCTTACGTAAAGCGTGTCCTATTAGTCTAAATCGATAGATGCTCACTACCTAAACGTATTTGTCATACCTGATACTCAGAGTTGCTAGCTCAATGGTTCCAAGGTATAAGAAAAGTGGTTCGAAGACGCATGACCAAATATTAGTGAACTACGAGTATCCTGTACTTTTAACGACGACGTGTAACAGCCACAAAGTAAAATGGAGCGGAATGTTAAGGAATTAGCTCATTATTTGTTCGGCAGACGGACATCTTGCCTAAGTCACATGTGATGCAAGTGGTTAGAAGTCAACCAAGCTTGCTGAATTCGTACAGAGATTCCGTCAAACACCGACTCAACAGGACCGGTGAAACTTCCAAAGAAAGGAAAGTGATCGATGTATTCAAGTACTTCACTCCTGGTCATTGAAATGTCAATTGGTTAAAGTTATAAATCTAAACCATTGGACTCAAACTCAGATATGAATGCCAAGCAGTCACCTTGGAACTTAGAGATTCTGGTTTTAGTCTATGGTAAGATGATGAATTCATTTATTCAAAGAGTCCCATTCTAAAACGATATAGCTATTCGATGCTTTCTAGTTTTCAATGTTTATCTGATTCATATCATTTTGTAATATAAATCATAAAAATTTAACGATTCATTACATTGAGTTGCATTATTATTCTAATTAATGGCAGATTTCTTATCTTATATCATTATACTGTGTATAGTAACTACAAGTTGAACGTGTTAACTATGACAATATAAACATGCGTGTTTATTCAGTTATCATTGAAATCAGATGACAATTTTATGAATTTCTATAAATGTAATGTGGCGCTGTTTGTTTGTTTGTTTGTTTATTCATTATTAGAAACATAGTATCTAGCGTAAATGTTTATCGATTCAAGGTATTACATAAAGGAAACAATAATATAAATTAAAGAATTCCTTACAGTGGACGAATAAAATGATGAAAGCTCCACGACCAAATCATCCAACTCAGAGAATGAAACTCCATCAAAATCATCTACTTGAGCTACAAATGAGCAAATGTGAAATAGGAAATAGTATAGTGTTTTTTAATGGTTGGAGATAATAGACAAGAAAGCGATTTTACTGAACGGAATACACTCATTAAGACTTTAAATACAAAAGGTTAGTTCAGCAAAGAGTTTATTTTCAAGGAATCAGAAATTCTCCTCTCTAAGATGTTTGTGGCTCTTTAAAACGAACATTCTTCCCAGTAACATTGCGAATGGTATTCTCCAGCCAATCATTGTTCATTAATAATCACATCTGATCGAATCAATATGCACTTACCAATTTACTTTCTCATGTAGAGTTAGGTATATAGGTCGTTTGATGCGTACATTATCCAAAAGAATTCAAGAACATTACCAGGCGTGGCTAAAAAGAAGAGGCAATTGCTCAATAAGAAGTTCTATAATCGAACTACTCGTGCACACAGTTCACGCAATCAAGACAGACTCTGCGTTCAAAGTCATCTACAAGGTAAGTGGAAGTCTTCCAAAGACAATTAGATTGCATCTTCTTTGCATTGCCGAAGCTATAGTCATACATCTGGAAAAACCAGAATTGTATGTGCAAAAGAGATTGGTACAACCTCTTCTTCTACCATGGTCTTAATGTCGCATAACTTTTTTTCTTTCTTCATACTCTTCTTCCTTTACAGCCATCTTCCCCTCAGATATCCTATCCCCAACTGATTTATCTGTTTCTACGATCATCCTGATTAAATTTTATCTCAATTTCAACATTTTATCTTATCATGCTGAGCTATCCTTTCACAATGATAATTTTCCTATCTATCTTTTGATGATGAGAAGCCGTGACCAGTTAGGCTAATCCGTGTAGGGTAGAGACAGGTATTTATCTCAGTACAATTGAAGATGATCGCGCAATCTCGTGGATCGGTTAAGGTTAGACATTAACACCGTTGGATGCCGGCTCAGTGGTCCGGAGGCTAAGGGTTCGCGCGCGGGATCGTGGATGCGCACTACTAAGGAATCCCACGATAGGACGGTTGATTTTAATTTGGTTATCTGAAGTTTGTGTTGATGTCGTTTAGAAGAACGACGAAAGCTCCACAACCAAACCATCCAGCTCAACAACGAAATTCCATTAAAATCATCCACCTGAGCTAAAAATCTTCTCCACAATCTCAGTAGAAAAATTAGATTTTCTGACATTCCGTGGTTTAGTGTAAACCACCTCTTCAGTGAATAAATAACCAAATTAAAATTAAGCCAAGTTTAAATAGTACAATGGAACAAATTATGAATATTAGGTGTGACCAATCAAAAGCACGTTTGATCAAGTCATTGTTATATCATTTCAGTCAAGGTGATTTATAATCGACTGTATGTAAATTTTTGTGCGTGTATGTGTGCAAGGTTAGGGATAAAAAATGTGTGACCTTTATGGTGAGAAAGGATAAAGTTTAATTTGTATGTGAGAGAATAGTGTGAAATGTGAATAATATCAGACTAGGTAGCTAGGATAGATAGTCCAATTCGGATGTATAGTGAGGTCTTCTTTTCTATTGAAAGCAGTAGGATTAAGCTCACTTGGTATTATTTGGCTTGTATCTTCCTATTGAGGTTTAAGACTGCAATTGATCAGTCTGTTATCGGCATATGTGCATACTGTGTGTATGCCTTAATTCACAAGCTTTTTGTAGGCAATGGTGGATAGTGGCTAGCAGTGGAATTCAGGACACGCGTTTCGTCTTATTTGGGACTCGTCAGCTGGATGTACGTGCATCTTAACTCTGAGATAACGCGATGGCGTTTGAAGCTAATGGTACTGGGTTCGAGTCCCAGAGTGAACATCAACTCTGACATGCAGGTACATCCTGATGATGAGTCCCAAATAGGACGAAACGCGCGTCCTAGATTCCACTGCTAGCCACTATCCACCATTGCTTACAAAAAGAAGGAATAAGCATTATATGGACAGCTTCAGCTAGTCTCCTTTCTTTGTAATTAGTAAGGCCGTTTTGTAATGTTTTGATGTTTTTGAAATCGATTTGATGATTGTTGAAAATGGTGTGAACTGCTATTGCTGAGTTAGCTTGAAGTCTATCCAGTTTAACGGGACTGCTTTGAGTACCTAATATATTCTTTGGCTCTAGTCAAAATTTCGCAAGATAACTTTGCAATATAGAAGGCACCATATTCGACACTTCCTAATTTGTAGACACAGTTCTGTGTTGACGTAAAGGGGAGTTTTTCTTTTAAGCGAACTAAAGTATTTCGAAGTGCGTCTATTGTTTTGTAATATACTTTAATTCTGCGTTGTTTTAAGATTCTTTGGAGTTCTTCTGTTTTATCATGACGGTGTGGTAAAACTGCAATACCAATCCATTCGAGTCATTATTTAGCAATGAAACATTTTGTTTTAATATACTTCTAATAATTTTCATAGGAAAACTATTCAATCGTAAGATGTTGATTATATGCTTTTGTTCTTTTTCTTTATCCTCTTCCAATGTGACAATCCTGTTAGCTCTTCTAAAAAGATTTAGGGCTAACGAAATCTTTGCCTTGAATGGACATGCTGAATTAGAGTCAATATAACGATTTGAGTGTGTAGGCTTTCGGTAGATGGATATATTTAGATTTCTTTTCACTAAGCAATCTGAAAATGGTAGCTCATCATGTTCACTTAGATTCTTGTTTGTTAATTGGATGTGATATGAAAGTGTATTGATCCGTTTTATCACTACATAGGTATCATATACATATCTAAGCTTTTTGATAGAGTTTTGTTCTCTGAGCTCAGAGAACAAAACTCCATCAAAATCATCCACCTGAGCTACAAATCTTCTCCAACATATCTAAGCTAAATTCATGGTTTAATGTCATTGGCGAAAATATATCCGATTCTATATGTTCTACCTGAAGTGATGGTTTACATTTTGTTTTCTTTTAATTATTTAATACTCAAATTAATGTGTTTTTAGGTCACCCTCCTTGCAGGCTCTCCAGTAGTACGTAAACAGTTTTTGTGCGTTGTGCGTTCCTTAAGTTACTTACTTACGCCTGTAGAGGAGCATAGGCCGCCCACCAGCACTATTCATCCAACCCTGCTCCGGACAATCCTTTCCACTTGTTACTCATCTTTTTCATATCTGCTTCTATTTCCTGACGTAATGTGTTCTTTGACCTTCGTCTTTACCGCTTCCCTTCAGGATTCCAAAATAGAGCTTGTCTCATAATGCAGTTTGGTGATTTTTGTGATGCATGTCCTATCCATTTCCATCGTCTTTTCCTAATTTCCTCTTTAGCTGGAAGCTGGCTTGTTCTCTTCCACAGAAGGCTGTTGCTGATGGTATCCGGCCAACAGATGTTGAGTATCTTGGTTTCTCAAGTTACTGTTAATTTATTACGGACCTAGTACTCAGTTCTCTTCCACTTATGACCTAGTTCCTGAATTATGTTGATTTGTGGTCGACATTTTACGTTATTTTAATGTGTTTTGAGTCATGATTAAAATGAGTATATAATAGATGTCAGATCCTAACTTCTCTTTGAACTCTAGGCAAGGAATAAAGAAAAGCTTGAGTATAGCAGACTAACAGCAGATAAACTTGTAACGGCTCTTGTTTGATGGTGCAGTTTAGACGATTAATTAAGACACGAGGCCATAAAAGAAGTAGTTAACGCGGAATAGAAAAATTAGAACACATGGTATCAATCAGCGCATTCAAGTTGTAACAGCTACCTTCGTGTCTTTCAAGCCGTGATGATCTCCTATATGACAATAATATTTATATTAATTAATCACTGAGTAGTGGTGAATGTTATATTGATCTAGTCTTTGGCGCTGATCATATTGGGTCGATCAATCTAAGTAAAAAGTATGAACAGATGTACTTTATTCCTGCTTGCTTTGAACTATTCTATCCAAACTGTTCAACCGTAAATTACAGTTACTGAATACATTTTAATCAATACCTTTCAACCTTTCGCCACAAAGATGGCCGGTGATGACTGATCCACCAAACGAGGCGGAAGTCCGCAAGGAACCCCGATTCTTGAAACGCTACAAATCACCGGGCCCAGATGACTTACCTCCGGCTCTTTTTAAAGATGGTGGTGATTTTCTGATTAAAGAACTGACGACGTTGTTTACAAAGGTCTGGGAACTAGAGAGTGTACCAACGTCATGGAATGAGTCGATAGTTGTCCCTATCTTTAAAAAGGGTTCACGTCGTTCCTGTAACAACTATCGGAGGATAAGTCTACTTCCGATTGCGTCCAAGCTATTGGCTTCCGTCATACTTCATAGGTTGTTCAAAACCCGAGAAAGATTGACTCGCGAGGAGCAGGCTAGTTTTCGTTCAGGTTGAGGATGAATTGATCATATCTTCACCTTCCGCCAAATGTTAGAACACCGCCATACTTATCAAAGGCCAACAATCGTAGTGTTTCTTGACATCAGGGCTGCCTTCGATTCGTTATACAGGACTGTTCTCTGGGATTGTCTATTGAAGAAGGGTGTGCCTGAGAAGTTTATTAACATCCTAAAAGCCCTATATACAAACACCTCAGGCAGAGTGAGGGCATAGAACCACCTCTCTCCATTGTTCCATTCGAGCAGTGGGGTTAGGCAGGGTTGCCCAATCTCACCATTCCTCTTCAACTTTGCCATCGATGACATTCTGGAAACAGCTCTGATGAATGTAAGTAATGGTGGTGTGGATCTGTTGCCTGGAGAAAGACTTCTCGACCTTGAGTATGCGGACGATATTGTCTTACTGTGTGATAATGCCCAAGGCATGCAATCCACACTTAATCAGTTGGCAATCAGTGTCTGTAGGTATGGTATGTGCTTTGCACCTTCGAAGTGCAAAGTACTTCTACAAGACTGGCAGGATTCCAATCCTGTACTCACCCTGGATGGTGAGCAGATAGACGTAGTCGAGAAGTTCGTGTATCTGGGTAGCTGCATAAGTGCTGGTGGGGGTGTGAGTGATGAGATCAATTCACGAATAGTGAAAGCCAGAGCGGCTTATGCCAATCTGGGCCACCTTTGGAGCGTTCGTGATGTTAGTCTGGCTGTAAAAGGTCGGATCTACAATGCATCGGTGAAAGAAGTTTTGCTTTATGCTTGTGAAATCTGACCTCTCCGAGTTGAGTACATTAGACGACTCTCTGTGTTTGGTCATCGTTGTCTCCGAAGGATTGTTGATATCCAGTGGCAACACCATGTCAGTAATGCAGTGGTTCGGCATCATGTGTTCGGGCACAGAGACGATAATGCAATTGGTGTCACCATCTTGAAACACCGACTTCGGTGGCTTGGACATGTTCTCAGAATGTCGTCCCAGATAATTCCACGTCATGCATTATTTTCTGACTCTGGGACTGGTTGGAAGAAGCGGAGAGGTGGTCAGTGTATGACATGGTGTCGTGGCATGAAAGAAAGCTGCAAAGGACTGGGTTGTGTTGGTCCTTCACGACTCCCTGGTTGGGTCCGAGAGATGGTGCAATACAGTGTTTAGAGACGTTATCAGATATGGCTCAGAATAGAAGCCAATGGCGATTCTGCTGTAACCTTCCTTTACTTTCTTCGTAAAAAGTGGTTGTATCTTCCTTAACTGAAAGATTTCTTCTGATTGTACCTTTCCGTTCCCTCATTAATACTATTATTACTACATTACCTTACACTAATCTGTTCGTTATTGTTCTATTTTTTATTTTTCTTTCTCTTCAAATTCTCATTGTTTTGCGTGGCGCATATATATTTGGTGTCCTCCTGTACCAATATTTATGTGTTCAAATAAATAAATATAACGAATACCACAAAGATTGATGCCATGTATTGAGTCGTCACACCCCTATATATATACCAGCCAACATCAAACCGATTAATGAGGTAGATGGTTAACTATGTTAAATACTTGATACCATAAAAGTTCACGACCTTAACAGTTTACTGACTATAAACTATGCATTATTTAATCACTAGCTGTATAGTATATTATATACTCTATCATTTATTATAGACAAAAATGGTTCGAAG
This sequence comes from Schistosoma bovis, assembly GCA_944470425.2. Classification (NCBI taxonomy): domain Eukaryota; kingdom Metazoa; phylum Platyhelminthes; class Trematoda; order Strigeidida; family Schistosomatidae; genus Schistosoma; species Schistosoma bovis. The sequence continues at coordinate 1,028,762 of OX103958.1, read as the reverse complement.
TCTAATATTATTCGGTTGTTAAATGAACTATGAATAATACCACTATAATAGTTCCAAAGTTTATCAAGTAAATTGTATTCTAACTTTTAAACATTATGTAGTCATGTAATTCATATTTATGGATTAGTGGTCGAATTTGGGAGTCGTCAGCTGGCTATACCCGCATCTTAGCGAACGGTATTGGGTTCGAGTCCCAAAGTAAACGTAAACACTAAGATGCAGGTACATCCAATCGACGAGTCCGAAATAGGAAGGAATGCGCGTCCTGGATTCCACTATTAGCAACTATCCATCTTCGTTTATAAGTCTTTAATTACTAAAAAAATATTATCCTCTAATAGTTCCTAGTTTTTAAATGTGTATTGGATATTAATATTGACAATTGATGGGAGCTGCTTTGTTTCTAAGTACAATACCACTGACTGGCACGATCGCACATTTACTGGAGATAGATTAGTTCAACCTTATTATGAAGGGAACGTATGTATTTCCGAGTATTTGAAGTAAACATGTGTTATGAATCACTGTGATAGAAGTTGGGTGGGTGACCAGTAATTTTTATGGGCGAGGGTGGGGAGAGACAGCTCTCTTTCTCCAAATGCTCTCACATGGCTACCTGCATACAACCACTGCCAGGGAAGTCCTACTCACTGCCTTCTCGTGGTGGGGGTGTTGTTTAAGAAACTGAGAGGACGAAAAGCGAATGTCCGGCTATTAAACCGGGTAGGTGAATATGGAGGATCCACCTAGAGTAGTTGAAAAACCCTGATTCCAAAGCAATGGTGCACATGGGCTCCAGGATCTTGAGGGAACAAATGGTGTATGAACCAATTATTGGTCACGGGCTATCATGAAACTGTATCTCCTGACGTTCCAATGTTATATGAATTAGACCTTTACGTCGAAGGCTTCGGGTTTGGTCCTCTCAGAAAACTACCTGCTTGGGTATGAACACCCGGGAAGCATCCCAACCCTCATACAAATCAAATGATTTATGTGACGCATATCTATTTGGTGCTTTCTTGTACCAACGTTTATGTGTTTAAATGAATGAATAAATAATAAAGCTTTATTTCGACCTATGAACTATTATTATATGATTTACCATTTTTGAGTTATGCCTGGTCTATGAATTACTATCTCCTATATTCACAGCCACTTTTGGCTAAATCTTGTACAACTGTTATTTTCTATTTTATGGCACGATGTGGTCTTTTTGGCTGGTATATAAACCCAGTATGTTTGAAATAAATGATTCATACTGCGGAGGCTGAGATTGATGTTCTGGAGTTAACAGGCAGGGCTAGACTGGAAGCAGCACCGATAAGGAATCTAGACTGCTCGTACGGGTCTTATGCGTCATTGATCTTGTCGATAAATCACTGTTCTCTAATTGGCGGTATCAGTACGTTATGTATTAACAGACCACGAGTTATAGCAGTTGTTACTTATCGATCAATCGGACCATAAAAAAAATATTTCTTCCTGAGTAAACGAAAAATTGAATCTAGATCAAATATGATTTTCACGAAGCGAAAGCATAACTGCAAAACTCAAAGGATAACTGCTTAATGAAAAGTACACAATGCCTTTCTTTGAGTAGTTCTTGATTTGTTAGCTCTATGCTCTAGAAGACTTATCCCGGCTTATGTAATCCTTGGGACAAAGCGGGATGATTAGTTTTTATAATTAGACTTTCATAATCCTACTTCAGTTGTACGAAGTCAGAATAGTTCCGAAAGCCAATTGTCTAGGGGAAACACCACAGTACCGTTGATAAGAGGTGTTCAGCTTAGTTTGCTACTTTTGGTATTGCCAGTTTCCAACTGACCACTCTGATATGACATGACCTAAAGAAAGAAGTGCTTCAGTAGGTGAGACCTGACTGAGTCTTCATAAGAAGAAAACAGACTTGACCACAACTTCCAAGTAGCATATTCGATCGAATAACCGTTTAAATAACCCAAAATTATTGAACATCAACCTTTCATCATATTTCAACTTTCTGATACACCAAATTTTCCAGAAATTCACTGATGAAAGTAAATTACAGAACCTGTATAGTATTTATTGTGGTGCGCGGTGTCACTTGCGTTTATCACATAGAAATCTCTGATTGACTAATTGTATTGTAAAATATAATTGCATTTTATCAGTCGAACTTCATAAAGCTCTCTTGAATATTTGCATTCAATAATGTTTTGATATGTCTTATTGCCAGTCAACTAATATGTGACAAATGTGCTCATCAGAGCATCGACTTATATGACATTATCCCTGTACCGAACAATGATTCATCAAACAGAAATAGGAGCCTTGAGTCAACCCTGTATCTCTGTATAGTAATTTCTCGCCTAGCCCCTCTGTTCAGTCTAAAACACAAATATCAACCTCCACTGTGTGAATCGTATATTTCAGACATACTTGGCTTATATACAAGTAGACCAGACATCATCACACCATAAAATGAGAAATAATAATTATACAAGATCAACCTAACAGTAGCTGTGAGTATAGGAGACTGTAACCAATCGATTGGGAATAAATTAAGGATTGTAAATCGCATAACAGTAACTAACGGGTCAAACGAAAGTTTATGGTAAAAGGAATATTAATATATACATCATCCAGTTACTAAATAGTAATCCAACGGGAATATATGTTATAATAGTTCATAGATAATCACTAACAGTTGCTAGTTATTTATTGTTCGTTCGGATTTAACACTTTTACCCATAAAGTCTAATGTGTACCTATCACTTAACTACTTCGGTTAAAATTCCCAGACTGATAGGTCTTAGGTAGGGATCTTGCTAGGCAGGATAGTGCGTGCACCCTACTGAGGAGTCCCACCATAGGAAGAAACTCCCGTCCAGTGCTTACAGGTTCTCCATGGTGATCTAGCTTCAATCGACCCATGACTTCAGTTATTAAAATTAAAATTGTAAGGTTGGTCACAAAAAGCTTATTATAACTTTTAGAACAGACGGTCGTTACTGCTTAAATCGATTTAAGTAGTTAAATAGTTTTGTGTGAATATTCCAAACAAAAGCTATTTCACCCAATCACATAATACATTATTTTTCGGACACACCTCTAGTACTTCTCTAAATTCAGCATGTCTTTGGATCATTGCTTTATACATATGAAATTGCATTGTCAATACCTTAAGATCTTCGGTGATAACAGTTTCTGTAAGGTGCTGAAGCTGACACTAAATCAACCAGGAATACTAGCAAATAACTATTTATTGATTAGAAACTAAAGTAAAGTGTGTCAATTCATCTGAATAGGGAACTAATTTCATCTGAAATACTTCAGAAATTATAAGCATAAAATCAAGTTAATCCCATGAAACTCGAGAAGATATGATGAATCGACAGTTAACCAATCCGAAACACGATATCATAGTGTATAATAGGGAAAATGAATAGTTGAATTTTCAATTCTGTTGTTTGTTCCTGTTTACCAAATGAATATGGTAGTTGTGAGAATGGGTGTTGTGGATATTACAGTAACCTTAATAGTTGACATCATGAGACAATTGAAGCTAGACCACTATGGAAAACCTGGAAACACTGGATGGCCGTTTTGTCCTATTTTGGGACTCCACGGCAGTGTGCATCCACGATCCCGCCTCGTGAGATTCGAAACCAGGAACTATCAGTCTCGCACGCTAGAGCCTAACCTCTAGAACACTGAATATGATAGTTAATAAGTAATAATAATTCATTGGGAAAATCAATCTATTTTATCTAGTTCTACGTATGTACTACTTATAAAATTTTGATAGACAGTGGCATTTTAATAACAACATAACTTGATGTTACTTATAAAGTTTTTATGAAAGGAATGAATTTTTTGGCTTAAAAATTGTAACAGTGATAGTTTATGAATAAATAAAGAATAAAATATTTGAATAGTAGCAAGAGTAATTCATATGATTAGCTAACAGTATAATTTCATGTACCTTTTCCTCAATCTGTTTTATAATATTACACTGATAATCAACTCTGAGATGCAGCTGATGAGCCCTAAATTGGACGAAACTCATATCCTAGATTTCGCTATAAACCGCTATCCATCTTTGCTTAGAATTCTTGTGAACTAAAGCAATATCGAGGCAATACACATAGTATACACATGTGTCAATAAGAGACTGATCAATTGCAGTCCTAAGCATCAATGGGAAGATTCAAGTAAACAACAATACCAATTTAATTTAAACTTCATTCGATTGCACAAGTAAGTGGCTATAAGGACTGACTAGCTAAGTGGATAACGCGATAGGATTTGTAGCGAACGGTACTGAGTTCGAACATGAATGAACATCAACTCTGAGGTGCAGGTACATCCAGTCGACGAGTTCCAAATAGAACAAAATGCACTTCCTGGATTTCACTACTAGTCACCATCTACATCTGATGAAGATACAAATTGTGTCTGATGTTTGAAGTCATTTATAAACAACATTTTTATAATAATTTGTTTCCAGAAATAAACTTAACTTTAGAAGAATTTTGTCAATCGATAAACATTGAGTTTACAAATTCCTAATATATTAAAAACAAGGAGATAAAAACGAAGAACACAAATTCCACGGTTCTACATCCAAGTAATTACTCTGAATAGATATTCAATTTTAAAAGAAATACATCTTTTAAAATAACAACATTTGAATTTAGGATTATGTTAGATTAAATTAACGCTGAAGTGACATTTTAATCCTTTAATGTATACTAACTACTTAAGTAGTAGTACTTTATATTACAGAAGAATATTAATCAGTAAGTAATTTTACTATTATATATAATTATCAGAATGAGTTTTTGTGGAGATTGTAGTAATGTTAATATTTGAATTAATGAGTCGATTTAGTCTAGATCACCGTTGAAAAGATGAATTTTCTGAACTTCTATTGAGAAGCAGTGATCAATGGATTTCAACTGTGTCTGTTGACAGGCAATTACTCACTGAAGAAAACGATCGCGCAATATAATGGATTGGTTGAAGTTAGACAATAACACCATTGGATGTCAGATCAGTGGTTTACGGGCTAGGTATTTGCGTGCGAGACCAAAGGTGTTGGGTTCGAGTCACACGTGCGGGGTTTTGGGTGCGCTTCGCTGAGGAGTCCCATGCTAGGACGAAACGGCCGTCCAGTGCTTCCAGGTTTTCTATGGTGGTCTAGTTTTATTTGACTCACGAATTCAACTATAAAAACACTTTTGGATTAAATTTATTCAGTGCCAATTTACATGCTGTTTATTTAGAAAAACTAGTAATATTACCTTGCTGGAATTCACATCCTCAACCTACTAGTCAAGAATCAGGTACTTCGACACTATGTAAAATGGTTGATGTACACTCCTAATTCTTTTCAAACTATAACGAGACATTAAATTAGTTCTGTCTGATTGTAGTTATTGTTAAATGTAACTGAAAGCATCCCTCGTAAGCAGATATATAAGGTAATAGCTCACATTCGACTATATGCATCTGGTTGTTATATTATTTTCATGTGATCTAACTCAATCGTCAGATGTACACCTCTTTGATAACTTTATGATATCCAATAGTTACTGGGGTTGAATGGCGATAGATAATATTTCTAGTTCGTTTATATTACCCGTTGACATCTGTTATGACTTTATGTCCGGCTTTTTATCACGTGATTTATCCATCAATCAAAATACGACTTGTACTATCTTAACATTGTGCCAAACCAATGAAGTTCGACCGATATGAGCAGCCTAGCGTCCTTATTGGTCCTATGTCCGCTTAGCCCGTCCACTTGAGTCCAGAACACAAATACCATCTTCCACTACGCGAATCATATATTTCAAACATACTGTGTTTATATATCAGAATCGGTGTTCACTCTGGGACTCGAATACAGTACCGTCCGCTTCAAACACCATCGCGTTATCCACATAGCCACTTCCTCTTGCAGTCGAGTGAAGTTTAAACTAACTTGGTATTGTTGTTTACTTAAATATTCCCACTGATGTTTAGGACTGCAGTTGATCAGTCTCTTATTGACACATGTGTATACTGTGTGGATTGCCTCGATATTGTCTTAATTCACAAGAATTCTAAGCAAATATGGGTAGTGGCTGGTCGTGCAATCTACGATGCGCGTTTCGTCCTATATTTGAACTCGTCAGCTGGATATACCTGCATTTCAGAATGGGTGTTCACTTAGGGACTCGAACCTAGTACCATTTGCTTCAAATGCCATCGCGTTATCCACTTAGACCGACCAATCGGAGCCATAAACATCAATGAGAAGATTCAAGTACACAATATCAAGTGAACTGCATCAAATATTTCGATAATCATTTCATACTTTCAATGTTATTGTGTCTCAATCTATTGATTTTCTTATAGTATACTGTATACGCCAATTAGGTGTTTCGTTCTTATTGTATCAATCTGCAAAACTACTATCAATCTATGTGTGTTGAAAATAACGTGATTCCAAAGGTTTCTGCATAAAATTAGATGAGTAATCTATTAACGTAAACTAGGATTAGAACAACTAAAAATATGCAAGAATTCGTTTCATTTTGTAAATCTATGGAAGTTTTTTGAATATTTTTAAAAACGAGAATGAGTATTATAGGCAAAGATGAATAGTGGGTAGCAGTGGAGTCCAAGACGTGCGTTTCGTCGCACTTAGGACTCGTCAGCTGGATGAACGGTGCTGGGTTCGAGTCCCAGGGTGAACATCAATTCTGAGATGCAGGTACATCCAGCTGACAAGTCCTAAACAGGATGCAACGTGCGTCCTGGATTCCACTGCTAGCCACTATCCATCTTCGCTTATAAAGCTTGTGACTTCAGGCAATATCGAGGCAATACGAACAGTATGTACATATGTCAAAAAGAGACCGATCAATTTCAGTCCTAAAACAATAATGGAAAGATACAAATAAACAATATCAAGTGAAGGAAAACAAGTATATCAAATTTTCGGATAATCAAACACCTCTGAGAAAACCAAATGATCATAAAGTGATGAAAATTGTGTGGGAATGTTTTTGAAGTCAGATAGTAATATTATCTAAACAATGTCGACTGGTTATTGGTACTTGTTAAGTTTTCTTCTGTAGGATTTTCTAGACAGTTTTTTCACAATAAAGATACGGTACTTCATGTCAAAATGAATAAAGCTTTCTGTCCCAGAAATCTGAGTTTGCAATGTTTAACAGCTGACATGATAACGATCATACTATTGGTGGCTAATAAGAATGTATGTTGATCTATCAAACGTTTGGAAATAAAACATGTTTACTTGCAGCCTAACAATAGATTATATCAACATCTCAATAGAACTTATTAATCATGGGTAATGGTGAGGTGGTAGATTATTCACCTAGATAAGATCACTGACACCATGTCATTATCTAGATCGATATGGGAAAAGATGAATAACGAAATAATGAGCCAGTCCAACCAATAAAATTACTGAACAGGCGTTTCATCCTAGTACAAGGTCGTGAAGGCGTATTGCTGAAAAGTCGTCAATTAGGATGAAACGACCATCATATGCTTCCATAGTCCCAATAGTTGTCTAACTCAAATCGATGCATGGTTTTAGTCAAATTAAACAGTCCCTAAAACCCCAAACTCCTAATTTGTTATTGTTCAAAATTTTAGTTTACATGCTTCTCAACAATCTTTAATCTATACTGTTTGCAAATATGAGTTAGTCTGGCATTAGGAAAACCATAGTAACCTAACTGAAATACACACGCACGCACACACACAACAAAACAATGTTACCGTGTGATCAATTAATTCAAATCAAAACATGGTAACGTGATATAAATCAAATTCACTTGCCAATTTCAAATAAATCCATGCTAACATAGAAAACAAACTGGTCCAACACACACAGCGACATCATGACAATAACCATAGTTATCAACTATCTGACAGACTCAAACCATAAAACTCTGAAAGGTATCAGAATACAAAATCAATTTACCTAAATCATAAACTTTTCAATCATTTCCAAAATAATAAAACTAATAGCTTATCATTGGTAATGCAGTAATTACTTTTGGTGAAATCCCCCCTTTACAGCATATAGTTACAATCTTTAATATTATAATGATTGATATTTCCTTAATGTATAATGAATTACTTATGTCAAGTATTGTGCTTAACAAACAACAGCTCTTTTAGGAAATCTAATGATGCTTTATCATGTACATAATAAATGAAAAGTTTGCATTGTTTCGATGAAACCATTTGAGCAAATTACGACACATGTAAATACATCAGATGATGATGATGATAACTTGTACAAAGTTGATATCACACTTGATTATATTTCGATGGAGATTATACAACAAACGATTAGTTTAATGATGATTAGAATACAATCTCAATTGTGCCACTTTATATTGTGTGAAGATTTCTGTTTTGGATTTTTCATCATATCATTATGTACAATGTTCATGTGAAATGATGCATGAGAATATCTTGTTTAAACATTTCACATTGAAAACTTTATCAGTATGAGGTTGTGGAGACTAATAAGTTTTTGATTGAGATCACGAATCGATTGATGTTAGATCAACATTGAAAACCTGAAAGCATTGGATGGTTGTTTTTCTTGGATTGGTTGAGGTTAGACATTAACACTGTTAGGTGAAGACTCAGTGGTTTTAGAGGTTAAGAGTTAGCGAGAGAGAGAGAGAGATCGCAGGTGCACACTGCTGAAGGGTCTCGTAATAGGATGAAACAGCCGTTCAGTGCTTCTATGTTTTCATTGGTGATCAGACATCAGTCGATTCATGATCTCAAATGGAAACTTTGCCGACAACTATAGTCTAATTCTCATCCTGTCACTTTTCAGTTTTGTATGAAGACTATAATAACACACAGTTCTTCAACGTTCGAAATTTCATCAATAAAATGTTAAATTTCATTCAGTTTTTAAATAGGATGTTATACTACTTTCATTTATATAAATAACTGGACTGACGTTAGACAGTCCACTTGTTACATGCTCTATCAATCTCTACCTCTTTCATACATCTCCCCAATTCTATATCACAGTACCTGAATAACAGTGGTTCAGCAGTGTATGACATCCTGAAGACTGCTACGAAATTTCACTCTAGTATGATCAAAGGTTTAAATGTAGCGAAAAGCTGACAAATCAAACAGGTTAAACTTGTAGATATGTCGAATAAATGCAGAGATTTTTGGTAAAATGCAACATTCAATATGTTTGCTCAAAAACTTATCAAGTCAATAATTTTCACAATTGATTTGCATATACAGAGAATATTCTCAGACAGTTTCGACTCATTCACATAACAGCTTTGATGGAGGAGGCCTGAGATAATGTTCAGCTTAAGTATCAGTTAAAATACAATGGTGATCATTGAGCTATCAATAGCTACTTGTAACTGTTCAACATGGGATTTTCTCGACTCCATCATGAACTTAACCAAGGCTATCACCTTGAGTTGACATTGCTAACGACTATAATAACACACAGTTCTTCAACTTCCGAAATTTCATCAACTAAATAATTGAACTTATAATAGATGATGCAGTCCAATCCTTATTCCATGGATCAGTGTCTCAGTGGCTTGGGGTGTTCCAGTCTCAATTACAAAGTTGCATGTTCCAACGCCACTAGGTCTACTTGTGCTTAAACAACTATGTAGTATCACTTGTCTTCACACTCAAATATATGTTTCAAAAGTTTATGCACAAATCTTTAAAAGGTGAATTAGTCAGCAAATGAAATTCCTTAATGTAGTCGACTTATATTATTCACAAACAACAAGAAATTAATGGAAATGAAATTTAATAAATTCTGTATGACAAAATAACAAAACATTTGTAGTTACCTTGATCAACGGCTTCTAAGTGACAACATTCAAAGGAGTCATTGAAAAAAAACATATCATGTCCATGAAATTATAAGCAACTGCTCATTAGAACTGTTCAATATTAAAGGTATAAAGATCACGAATAAACGATTAGATAAAGTTAAGAAAGTATTTAAACACTGATTTGATCAGTAAAATATTTTTAATTATTGAATATACTACTTAGGCTACTATTCCGTTGGAGCTACTACATGTCCAAGAAATACTGGCACAGTATTGTTCCATATAATTGAAATGAAGAATGGATGATCAACACGGAATTCCTCATCAGGTTCTTCAGATTCACATAAACAAAGATTAATAACTTCTACAGAAGTGGCTGCAGCTGCCACTGCACCTCGCTCATCCATCTATGGACAAAAATCAATAGAACTTATATTAACAATTTTTAAGTGGAAGAAACAGTAGAAATAATAACAATATTCCACGTCATCTGAAATTCCAGATTTACTCATTATCGTTTTGTCTGAAGCATTCATCAACGTGAACAATGTAAGAGGGATTAGGCAACTCAGATTTAATTATGTTGAGTCACCTTGTCTCCAACGTTAACTAAACTCTGTGAACCAATGTGGTTCCAAATCGTAGTGCGTCGTGATTGATTCTGGGTAAATAGAAATATGTGTGACATAATTGGAAATCGAAAGTCAATAACGGAAGTCAATAAACTCACGGCTCTAATGCGTCATTCAATCATGGAACACAAAAACGCTTATTGAGATATCAAGTTCATTGGACTACTGATAATACTGCAACTAAGTCCACAAAACTTCATCACCTCTAACAGATAAACAACATGACATTGGTTACAATTCGCTGATCCGTCAATTTTAATATTCAGCTCATACAGGAGATTAGTTGTAGCACAAATAGCTCAGTGGTAACATCTTCAAAAGTGACAAGGGTTGATGTGAATTCGATTTTCACAGAGGGCGACAGTTCCCCCAAGGTTCCAGTCTCAGTCTTACAGTAACAAACTATCACTGAACCTAGGTCAATAGTTTCGTTACAACCACCTCCAAACACTTTCAACACATCACAGTGCACTGCAATGCCAAGCCACCTAAACTAGCGGTCACATTGCAACTTCCTCAATAGAATTTCATCACAGTTAAAGACAAAATCAATCACTCTGTCATCAGTTACTGAAAGCACTTAATATGAAAACACTTTTCTGAATAAAACTAATCACAATGAGTGGTGAAATCTATCTCAAATATCACTAAGAAATAAAACCTGATTAGTGCTCTAATAACCATAAGGTAACCATAACGAATTGGAATGAACAACAAACTTTCCTTTATAAAATAGTCTTTCGTGAGTGACGAAAATATCAGTATCACTGATATGTGAAGTATTTTCAAGAGACTGACAAAAGCCTGTGGAAAAGCGACCGATGTAATTGAAAATAACATGCCTTCAGGTGGTTACATGGATTTTCGTAGACATGTTAATGGATTGTATTATATTTAAAGTTATTTCACGACAAAGAGGTTGAGTGAGAAATCAAGAAACATTATCTGAATGAAGTCCATCCATGTGATACAATTTTGTGGTGTTAGGCTGACTCAATATTTCGATAGAGTCCTACGAATCAAACTAGTTATCGGCTCTATATGTTGAAGGGTGTGGCTCCGAATAAATAACATGAAGCACTACTCGCAAGTATGAGTTGCTGTATAAACAAGTAGGCAGAAATCGAATCTCAACCATACTGGCTACAACCAACCAGCGCTTCAAGTTTATTTCACAATATTAACAGGTAAATGCAATCTAACAACGAAGTTTGTTGAGAAACACAAGATTTATACAACTCACTTCGAGAATAGCCTTATGAAGTATATCTCCTATACAAAAATTACTTGATTCAGACATGTTTGTAAAGTTAGCTGATCCTGGACAAAAAGCCTCTCTCATTCCCATTTTCTGTAGATAGTCTACAAGGCTTATAGCACTGCCTTCCTTCAGTTTGAACTTTGGTAAGTACAAATGTATACTGGTATCCGTAAAGTTAGAAGAAAGAATTGATGAAATTCCTTTGTCTTTACACAATGATTTCAGTAAATCAGGTAATCCGTCATTTGTGTTTGGAAGAACGACCAATAATGAGAATCTATAACAAGAATAGGTTGAAACCAAGATAATACAAGATAGAATATTAGGGCAAAATGAACAATCATCCAATATCTACATATTTAGAAACTGATGTGCTGAGAATTTAATGCCGACCAGACAAATAAAATATAGATGGCATTATATTTTCGGCATGGTTTTTGAATCAGTGAACATATCTTTTGTGGGTTTACTATGTGGTGTCAATGAATCCTCATTTTCAGTCTTGCCAGCTTTTTGGATAGATATATAATCAATTTCGTTACACTGTAATAAGTAGCAATTTTTTCGCAGTCATAACAAATTTTTTTATCAAGTCGTTACACAGCTGTCTTCAACTTTTGCATAACATATTGTAAGTCTTTTCAAACTGTATAAGATATGTATGTCTGCTGTTTGTTGTAATGACACATTAACAGTTCAAACTGAATTATTGTCGCAATGATTTCAACTAAAGTATTAGAAAGTAAACATTCACAACTATTTACACAATGACGTGAAGTAACTAAAACTGTACACCGTTGTCTTTCTAGTACCATAGATATTTACACATAAAAGTGAATAATTTTAGTATTCAACATTTTAGCAAAAAGATCAAAGTCATTTCGCAAACAAATGTTAAGTCCCTTAACCAAGACTAATCGACCTCTTTAGGTTTCTATAATATATAACTTTTGGCCTCCTTTTCAATAGTATGGATCATTCTACAAAGCTAAAGTTTGATTGATTCATTAAGCGATGTAGAAAATTCTCCAGTCCGCGGATTATTTTCTTAAGACTTCTGAAGTGCAATATTTATATGACACTAATTGATAACATGTTCCTCAAATATTTTACTTAAAAGTATCTAACAGATTGTTGTCAAGAAAACCAGATGATATCTGTCAAGAGGAAATATTATATTCTGTCACTTTTAAAGATTAATGAAAGCAAGACTGCAAAGCTGACTATAGAGAGGATGGAAAGAATCTCGTGTTAGCAGTGAAGTTTCAAGAAATGGCATAGATGGTTGCTTTCACTATTGATAGTCACTGGACTTAGTACTATACAATCGTCTATAATGAGGCTAAGGAATTGTTTGATGAAAACAAGTACATAAATCGTGTTGCTTAGTTCTTCATTTTCTCCATAGTTTTTTATCTGGTTTTAAATAAAAAGGACATTTCACGAAAACCCTAACATGTAGTTGTTCAAAATATTGAGAAACAGCAAACATAAAAACCAGGTAAAAATTATAGGCGTCCAAGTGTCTCGATGACCTCTAGGTTTGGCTAGAGCCAGTTGATTGTGTTCACGGCTTAATTATAATCAGTTATCTGATTTCGCACAAAATTTATATCATGTTATTATCGGTCAGTTTTAACTGGAAGATCTACTTAAGAAGAATTACTTCGTAAATACACAGAGTTTCGATAAATGTTAGTTATTCTATCATCTTTGCTAGTTGTGTATACACCTAGTAATCCACTTTACATTTTGAGACGTCGTTGCTTCTTAAATTGAAATGATTAATTTGTTTGATTGGGATACTATTCACCTATTAGATCTTGTAAATAAATTTTATACTTCCTGATAGTATTTTTAAGATTTTAATAATTGATTGTCAAAATTTTTATGTGCAAGCAAAACCATATGGGAGCAGGCTCGAATTTTACAATTTATGTAATCATTCTGCATTATTAGAATTTTCGGCGTGAAAAGATTGGATATATCGATATAAAGATTAACTTAGAGATAGATTATAGGCATCATTACCAAGGTTTGACTTGATAATTTCGAATAAATTTAGCATCGGGTAGACTGCTATAAATAAATAATATATTTTTAATATCCCAATGAGTGGAAAAATTAGATTTGCTGAAGTTTCGTGATTCAGTGTAAGCCAATTCTTCAGAGAACAAATAACCAAATTAAAAATAATCCAAATTTAAATAGTACACAGGAAAAACACAAGAATATTTACTGAAATTTAATCGTACATAAAACGTATACAGCAGCGTTTTATAAATTCAAAGAGGGATTACGCCTAGCCAAATGAGACAAAGCCTATTTACTTTGAGGGTACATTGTTGAAGTTTCCCAGCTAAATAGTTGATCACAACGACAAAGCCCATAACTCCTAGATGACGAAAATTAACGGTCCGTGAAATGATGTGGATTATCTGGACTCAGTAGCTAACTGGATGATGAGGTGGTGCTTGAAATATACGGTGCTGAGCTCGGCCCCCATAACGAACATCAGGTTCAAAATGTAGGTGGATTTAGACGATATAGTCTAAAACAAGGCGATCATTGCGTCCTGGACTTCACTGCCAGCCACAACCCATCTATTCTACATTAAGTCAGAGACTTTAAATATCGATATTATTTACTAGAGATTTTTCTACTCCATTCGCAGTTTAGACAAAATTACGATTGAATTAAATTATACGTTGAAGTAAACTATTTAGTTGAAAATTACTAAGCATTTGTAATAGTTGTCGAACGTTTTCGAATTTTTGATCATGAGGACTATGAAACTTCTCAGCATCTTTGTCTTACAGATCTAATGGCTGCACAAGCTCACTTCCTTGCAGTGATTTGGAAAGAAACACATCTTCTTGAGTAGTAAAATCTCATAATTCAGTACTTGAAAGAATAGCATGAGGATTCTCGTGAACAAACCTAAAACTTTGTTCACTAAAATAAAATAAAAATAAGTATTTTAGAAAGGTTTCAAAATACTTGCACTTACTTAGGACTCTTGAAAGGTATCTTGATAGCTCGTGACTTCAAATGTGGCAGGCTGACCATGCCGAATGAGGAATTAATATACATAAACCTTACGTCTATTTTTGACCTGTCTAGACGAAAAAACTTATCAACGTGAGAGTTTCGCACAGGAAAAGCCGATTTCCATAAACCTAGAAAACAAAACTGGTTATAAAATTGTTAACAAACATGAAAATTATCATCGCCAAATAAAATGAAGGATTTAAGACTTTAAAGACATTTATAGGTAGTGTAAGCTAAACAGATAGATTCACCTTTGAAATATGTAGTAGCTAACACTACAACCCGTGTGTCTTCTTCTAGAGACCCAGGTGAGAGGAGTTGTTGGATCTTTCCGTTGGTTTGTTCACTAACCCACTTGTTTATTCGTTTACGAGCACATTCTATGTCCGTCTGAAATGTCATCTACACAGATAATTAATGATTCAAAATAAAGACCCACATGTTCTATCAGTGCATTATAGTAAGTCTTCAAATAAATTTCGAATTGCTGCTTGATACTAACATCACGTTCAACGAAAAGTCCACTGCTAAGGATAATGTTAACACCACCACGTTTTGAACAGTTATTGAGAAGTTCACTTATTCCGCTATGAACTTTATCATGTTCTAAGCATTCAGATAATTGCATTGTTTTCATTATCTCAGCCTTTGTGTTCAATGCACTGCCAGACAGAACCATTCCGAGGGTAGTATAGATATTGAAAGGAGAGAGGAAAGTATTCTCCAGTTTTTCTAAGCATACTAACCAGTGTACTATGGAAGACTATCTTACTCTTGTTTTCTTCCAATATCTTCCCATAAAACTTTTCGCTGAAGTTCATAAGCGATAATTGTACATCCATCTTGTTTGAAGTTGCAGTCTGTCAAGACAACTAGAATTAATTATCTGTGTGACAAGAATACCTAAAACTATATACAAATAGATCGCTCTTTAAAATACTGTGTTGAAACTCATTATTATAATAACAAGTTATTGTCATGTAAGAAAAAAGTACGCTGTTAATGAACTACTTAGGATACACGCAAAACCTACATTGTATTAATAGTGCCCCCGAATACGGTCGAGGGTGGGAGAGTCATCTCTCCATCTCGAAATGCTTTCACATAATAACGCGTAAACAGCCACTGACAGGGAAGTCCTACTCACTGCCTTCTCGTGGTGGGGGTGTTGTCTCAAACGTGAAAGGACCAAAGGAGAATGTCCGGCACCTTAACCGAGTAGGTAGATATGGAGGATTCACGCAGGGAAAGTTGGTAAACCCTGATTCCAAACTAATCGTGCAAACGGGCTTTAGAATCCTGAGGGGACAAATGGTGTATGAACCAATTATTGGTTAGCGGCTATTATGAAACTGAATCTCCTGACTTTGCCCCACTGTTTTGTGGATAAAACTTTTAGATCAAAGGCTTTGAGAGTGGTCCCATTCACTCGTCGTTTGTTCTTCAAAGAGAATGGCGGCAAGATTATGATTTGTGGATGAACCAACTAGATCTAGGATAACAAAACTTGGATTTTGACGCAAAATTCATTCATCCACATGATTAGATAGCATTTGAGCATTATAAATGACGTCAGTTCATGATAAAAACCACAACCTTAAATATCTGCAATACAATGTTTAAAGATTAATTATACTATCTGAATGGTGTAGCGGAAAAAAATATTTTGCCAAAGACCCTAAGTGAATTTAGGAACAGCCTTGAGATTAATCAACCAAGGACAGACAAAATGCGGCTTTTTGAGAGCTCCAAGACACATAAAAACGTCAAAAACCGGTTATTAGTCTTGAAATCATTGTTAGCACCAAATGCAGAAAATTTTGGATTTAAATTACAGTGCTGCATTTTAACTTGACCATAATTCCTAGCCCAAGACTCAATACTTCCAAAACACGGAATTCATTAGAAGTCACGAGTTTCAGCAACATACTAACCATAATCGTATCTTAAATCCATACATCCTCTAGCTTAATTTTGGTTATTCGCTCGACGCTGTAAATGTGGTGTGACTTCATCACATTTGCTTCTATTATTTTATCCCAATATTGAGGACTGCTGAGAACAAACGGATCATACTAACGTTTGTACTTAAAGTTAATTATCCCTATGTTTACGATCGTATAATTCGAAGTCCGTTTTCGTTAACAGGACAAAGATAATGGAGTCTTTTGAATCTATGAATACAGTTGTATCAAAATACAGATCACTGTTGTTCAAACGAATTAAATACTATCTGGTTAAACATGGTGGTCATGAGCTCGAAGATCTTGACGATCACAGTGAAAACGCCTAACAAATTCCAATCCTCCCGCTCTCTTAACACTTAATCCAATATCCAATATCAATATGTAGTGAGCCAGTTGTTCGTACTACTCCGTGGATGAATGTATAAATATGCTTAAAATATAAATCTTTCGATTATCTCCGTGCATTATGTAGGCTAACCTCGTTTGTTTGACGGTGGTAATAAGAAGTCGAATGTGGATGATGTTGGAGTAATTTATTTTAAGCATTCCTTTGTCTAGACAGAAACTCATGATAGGAAGCAGAAACGCGAAGCGGATCGACGAAGGCTAGTGAAACAGCTCAATCTGATCAAATGTCACTCAATTTTTATGGTCGGACCAAAAATAAGTTGTAATGTGTAGGACAAGCAATCAGCACACATACGATCATATAAAATCAGTCGGGGTTAATATGCCAGTAAGTGACAAGGTTAAAATGTGGATTGAGAGGAATGAATAGGTTGATCTGTCTCAAAACCAGAATAGCCGTTGAGTGTAGCAGTGTATTTGTGAGCGATACTCTGTGTGTCATGTTATATTTGTTCGCAAACCGGAATGGAAGGTCAAAGGTCAATTCGCTATTTTCTAAGCAACAATTCTGCAATTATTGATGGTAATTGTATAGATTGTGAGAATTGATGAAAAATGCAAGCAACAACAAAAGCTGATTACAAAACAGGTCTGTTTTAACTATTCCCACAAATATCGTATCAATATGCTCGTACAAACCAATTGATTTTTTTGCTCGTTTATTATTGTTTCAGTATGGTTCCAGGTATTCGACTATGTCCAACTGATGTTAGTCTAGCCAATCAACTACGGTGGTTTCAGCTAGTTTGGTGGTTATTTGTGATTATGTGTAACTTGCAGTCAGTCTTCAGTAATAAGGATGGGTTTTTTTGGCTAACGTCATTTTTAGCAAGGTCGTATTTTACGGGATGAAGTTGACGACCTCATGCCTAACCCTCCTCTTTTACACGGGCTTAGGACTAACAGAACCCTATAAAAGCCGCAGTTGGAGGGAAGAAGACCATGCAAGAAATCGCGCTGTGAATCGGAGGCAAACATCAAAAAGTATAGGAACATTTGCCAACGATTGCCCAGGACAGAGTTCTTTGGGGACTTCTGGTGAGCGACCCACGCTCTACAAGGTGTAACAGGCTTCGGTAAGTTCTATCCTCTAGTGTAGCCTGTTTTTTTTCAGGGAAACTTTAGATCCAAATTAAGGTTTAGACTGAAGAATAGCTGTCTAGGTGGGTTAGATACTCGCACTTGCCCGGTTGAAATCAAAACAAAGTAATTGGGTAAATTGACGATCTTAGTATTTGTTCATATTTAGCCTGTCTGTCGATGAGCAAGAATAACAACGTACGTCACAGACAATACTAATAATGTTTCCCTTTATTTCTAGGATGAGCTCAACAATTCATTGAATGAATTCCATGGGATATAAGAAGTACAGTCTTATTTTTTTTTAGATTAATCACAATCATTATGTCCATCATGGTAGTCGTGTAATTTTGACTATGTATTTTCCAACTTTTAACCCTTTTCTACATGTCATATTGCAACTCTAATCATATATCATGAAATCATAGAGGATATTACATGGTCAACATTTAGTAGGCCCCAGATGGTTTGATAACAAACGAATTGAAGGTTGTAATCTGAGAGTAGAAAAAATTGTTAAGTCAACAGTATTACGAATGTCATCATCGAAAGGAGTAATCCGGTGTATCTAGAGATTAATTCCTTTCTATTTGACTCCAATATATGTTCCGTTAACTGAGTATTTCAGCAGGCTAATTTTCCTAGAGAGACAATTTATTTGCCTGAAAATATTTGAAACCCAGAATATGAAATGCCAGGAGGGTGTTTTTTATTTACCACACTAAGTACATAAGCGATTTATCCCTAAACGATACACGGATAAATATATGTGGAAAACACTATACTAGCACGAGTAACTCATAAAGGAACAAAGATACTTCGACTAAAGTGAGTGGTAAGAGCAGTAATCAATCACTTTTTATATTCTTTTCTTAATAGAAGACAATGCGAAATTTGGATGGTAACATGTAACAAAATCCCTATGAATGATTATTATAAATACATGCAATCAACCCTCACAATAACGACTAATTCCAAAATCAATGTAGGAGAGTTTCACTGCTTCACTAAATGATCCATAGGGCTTTCAATAATTTATATCATGCAGCATCTTACATTCAATTGGATTATTCATATAAATATATATATATAATCTTTAAAACTTCACTCACACGCCCACTTGTTGTGTAAGACATATTTACTGGTTTTGTAAGACAAACTACTATGGACGAATGGTTCTTAGATGAAGCATTTTAGATCAATCAATCGCTCAATACTTGTTGGTGGTTCTGATTGTTATTGTTATATGCATATAAACGTTGTGCACTAGGTTAACGAAAATTTCTGCGACACGACTTGTAATGTAATCAGCTTCTCGGACTATTTAGCTTTGTTCAAAGTTTTTTTGATTTTTATTTGCTGACATTTCCAAAACAATAAGCGAGATCGTATCTTAAACGATCGAAATTGTTCGGCATCTCAATCAACATAACCTGGTTTCCCTCATAGCTAACGTCAAATCATAGCGATAAGTAACTATTTATAATGGTCTCTCGACATCGTCATAAACCTTTGTTACGATATAACAGTCACGTAATATGGTCGATGTAAACAATGAAACCAAGAACTGTAGGAGCCAATGATCCGATTGATGACTACTTTCACAAATAGTATTGTTTCCCAACGATCATCTTTATCCTTAATCGATGGTTATTATTTTGGTATCAGTTGGCCCCTTGGTATGGGCAATGGAACAATATAAGTTTGACCAGAGGTTTGATGACAGTCATTTGCGCATATCTTCGACGTCAGCAGTCGAGCGAATCTCCTGCAAACTGTGAGTATCATTGTCAACTTTATACAAACACCGACTAAACGTTCGTACTATTATTATGGAAATGGGTTGAGAGTTATGAACTCCTTGCCGATGACCTGTGTGGTCTCTGATAACCACATGACTGGCACTCGCTTTATGGACCTATAGATAATCAATTAACTGAAGATTTCGAACATTACATCATATTTATTATTATTTCATGAGCTATGATGATTTCACGTACTTAATTTCAAATGGACTGAATTACAGCTTCTGTTTGACCTTAGGCGTATAACTAGCCTATATTCACGGTTATTCCCAACTAACCATCTATTAGCACCAATACAGATAGCTCGTCCTCTAGGTAATCAGCATCACCCTCGCTGCTATAAACCTGTTGAAACAAACGTTTTCAGTCGTCAGTACGAAATTCTGGAAGTCATCATTAGAGCCATGTGACGAACCCCTGTTTTACATTAATAACAGTCCACATATTGTAGTGCATAACTAAAATTTGCAACGCATGTGGGCAGAAGACACTTATTCTCTTCAAAATTTAAGCGGTTAACCGCCGACTAACGCTACGCGTTCCAGTGTGACCTATCAGGACACCTTGGTGTAATAGCCCATTCTTTTATTTTTTTTATGTCTAAGTAACTTGCGTCCAACAAATATCGTATGAATGTGAGGTTTATGGGAAAGAGCACCGACCCCGCACGTATTCGAACCGTTGTCCCCCAAAATGCTAGGTGACGCACTTTACCAAAAGGCAACACCGGTCCGTAGTAGACCTGACTGCAATATCTCCTTACATTAGTAAATTATTAGCGTACCCACAACTAACAGAACATCCTTTCGTCTGGGGGGCAAAGCAACTTGGTTCCTAGGCGACCGTAGGAAATATAGCCTCAATATTGAGATGGTGGATAAGATTTGTAGCTCAGGTGGATGATTTTGGTGGAGTTTTGTTCTCTGAGCTGGATGGTTTGGTCGTGGAGCTTTCATCGTTCTTCTGAATGACATCATCAGCACAAACTTCAGATAGAAGTGAAGTGTTTGAATTTCTCCATATGTGTCTCAAAGCTTGTTCTGTGCACCTCGACGTTGATTGGTTCTTATTGACCTTAAATTTGTCGTGGTTTACTTCGTTGTTTTGGTTGCGTCTCCCATTGTTTTGATTTTTGTTCTTATGCTTGTGCATGATTTTTCTGATTGGTTGATAAATTGGATTGATATCAATATGCTTGTTGATTGCTGATTGACCTGAGTGCCAGGCTTCTAAAAATTCTCTGGTGGTTTTAAAGTTTCCTCTGTCTAAGATTTCCACATTTTTCCAATCGAATGAGTGTCCGCAGTTGTTCACGTCTATTGATATAAGTGAAGAGATATCATGCCGTTTGACTGCTAATTGATGTTCATATAAGCGAAGGGCGTCCGCTTTGTCCGATGAAGTGTTTTTCGCAGTCGGCACAATTTATTTTGTAGATGATGTTTGATTTGTTTTCCTTTGTTATTTCATCTTTTGGTTCGCATAAGATTGATTGTAGTGATTTTGTCGGTTTGTGTACCACACCTATTCCGAAGGTTTTTAGCAGTCTCGTTGCGGTTTCTGATATTCCTTGTATATATGGTAGGGGATCCTTTTGTTGATTTTTGTGCTTGACTTGAGTTCTAATGCTGCGTGCGGTTGGTATTTTTTTGATGAAGTTGATGGGGTAGCCGTTCTTCTGAAATACATCCTTTAGGTATTTCCCTTCATTTCTTCGTGCTGCCAGTGTGCTGCAGTGTGTCCTCGCCCTCTTGAACAAAGTGTGTACGCAGTTGATTTTGTGAGCTCTTGGGTTGTTGCTGTTGTAGTTGAGGATTTGATCTGTATGGGTCGGTTTCCTATATACTTGAGTTTCCAGTTTTCCTGTGTCGGTTCTAGTGATCAATATATCCAAGAATGCTAGTTGGTTGTTTGACTCCTGTTCCGTGGTGAACTTGATGTCATCGAAGACGTTGTTGATCAGCTTGTAAGTGTTTTTCAGCTCACTCTTTTTGACGATGACGAATGTGTCATTTATATAGCGAATCCAAATTTTTTGCTTGATCACTTGTAATATCGCGGCTTCTAGTCTTTGTATCACTGCTTCTGCGATCAGTCCTGATATTGTTGATCCCATTGGTGTCCCTTTCGTTTGTTTGTAGATTTTTTTGTTGAATTGAAAGTATGTTGTTGGGCATAAATCGATGAGTTCCTGTAGACTTTGAATTTGAAGCTTCGTGTATTTAGTGAGGTTTGTGTCGTTGTTGAGCAGCAGGGATATAGTTTCCTAACCTCCATTCTCTTACAAGTCCTGGACTTCATAGAGAGAATACGTTCCACAATTCATGTATGATAATTTGTGGTTAAAGTTAAATGCTACAAGACAAGATAACAAACTAGTAAAGTATATGACATCTATGGAGTACCTCCGAATACTGACTAGGCGTTGATCGTCATTGACTGAGAGTCAAACAATGAACAAGCTGGTTATTCTTTTTTTAGGATGCGGAAGCTAGATTGATATGCTTTAGGTCGGTTATTTGAGTGAAATTACATTCTTATGGAAGTCGATTGTGGAAGGAAGCTGATGTAACAACATAGGTTCATTGGTTAATAGTTGGCCGCAAACATCTCAGTAATGTCAGAACATCATAGGTCAAGTATTCGTTCACTTCTTTATTTTGTGTAAGTATCATATTTCCTATTATTATGTATTGAATGTTGCAAAACTTTATGTGTCCGATAAAGATAATCTCGTAATCCAATTGTCCACTTTCACTATTTAAATAAAGACCTATTCACCACTAGTTTGGTTTCTACTATCGGTTGGACGAGGGGCACGAACATTATCCTCCAGCTAATTATCATGAAAACATTTGAATGGGCATCGTTGTAAAACGATGCGTAAGCTGAGAATCTCTTCAAACCGATATTTTGAACAGTATTGCTGCTTCCTCGCTCTTTTCCTTGTTTTATATTTTACTTTTTTCTCAGGTCTCTTGTAACCATGTTTTATATTCTGCAGTCCACAATTTGATTATTTGGCTTTGGTCAGAGATCTGTGATGGCATTGGACCCTAGCCGCAATCTTCAAGGCTGAAAATGAGATAACTGGGAAAATAGACTTTTGACAGCAACACTATTGTCAATAATTGTGTACGCGGTAACGCCCATTCGAAATTCAACCAATCGAATGAAATGGCTCGGCCTTGCAAACGTGGTCACTCCTGCGTAGCTTATAACGTTTAATCATATTAAACATATTGTTTTATATCTTGCCTATAGGTGTTCCCCATCATGTATTTGTGATTGTTACGATATGATGAGTCAGTGTAGACAATGCTGTGATTTCCATGTAAGATCTTACAGATATGGAAGTTACATCATGACAGATCTACAATTTTAGGATAAAGTCTATTATTAGAACAGTAGTAATGACGAAGTAGATCATAATTCTACAGTTTAACCGTTACAAGTTTATCTTACAGTTCCATGTTTCGATTGTCAATGGATTTGTTTTAGGCTAGACTCAGGAGTTTAGTCGGAATATTGAAATTTCTGTCTTTGCACTAGGTTTAAGTCAGAAAGACATTCTTTTGTAAAATTCAGTGAGAACTTGTGCGCAATCAGTACACATATTTATTTCAAATGTGAATGGTTTAATTGGCAATTTTACATAGCTTTTATTCTGATTTTTATTCGACTCGCCTACTCGTTTCATCTTCTAACAACTGATATATTACAGTCAGCTCATCACTATTCAGGTTACTTGATTTGCTTACAAAAGTGTCGCAAACGTTACCATTCTGGTATTGATGACATGCCGCTTCATAGTATTGTATTTAGCATTTCTATATATCTGAGTCCATGAGTCCGGATAATACAGAAGATACATTTTTGTACAGGATCTATTGCTTACCGTTCATGTGTCCTCACTGCTGTAGAAAATTTGGGGATGTACACCAATTGACAACGGCGGTCAATGTTTGCTGCCCACCCTTCCACGAAGTCGTCCAAACGATCTTCTACAGTTGCCTAGGAACCTAAGGGAAATTTATTGTGCCAAACCATCCTCAATGCCTGACACCTTACATAACTGCACGCTATCCTGTTTTGATTTTTATTTATGCTAGGTCACCAAAATCTTACTGCTATAAATGTGATCGTTGTTAAAATATCCGGATGCTCAAGTCTGTGCACTTTATGAAAGACACTGCATCGATGACATTTCGGTAAGATTGGACAATCTATACTCGTAAGTGTGTTGCACAGTAAGGTTTCCTTACCACTTTCCGATTATTTCATTCGTAGTTTCAGAGTTGTCAATGGTAGCACATGTTGAAAATTGACATCCGCTTTTGTGATCCGAGCTGGTTTATAAGAGTCAAAGTTCTTCAAAGTACTTGAGAAAGTTATGTTATACATCCGCAGTAGGCTGAAAGATATTCAAATATTGCGACTGTAGAGCAGTGTGATCGTTTGGAAACGAGTTATGAAGAGGTCATGAGTTTATGGCCCGTGAACATGGTAAATTATCGGTTTGCCAAATAGTATTTATAGAGCCCTACATCCCGATAAATGGTTGAAAGTTAACTTCTGAAAGTGTTGCACCTCGATCCAGTGTTTCATTATCGTTTCAAAAAGAATGCCTAGGGTTACCAGATGTTTAGCAACTATCGTCAGACTTCTCTGACTGCCACGTCGGAAACATTTACGAGGATGAAAGCCTTTGGGTTGAGATGAGTGAGTAAATTTGATTTTGAGATAGTTTACTTAACTGTGTAGAATACTATTTTATTGTCGTTTGAATCCATAGATTTGTGATTTCTATTGAGTTGGTCTGTTAAGAATCCCATGAGATACGGGTGGTCCGTTATGTAAAATCGTTGAAAAAGCATCAGATCGCTAAACTTCCTGAATAGCTTGACTGTGATGAGTTCTTGGCAGTCCAGGCTGACTGTCTCTTTAGCAGAAGGTGAATGCCTTGAATAATAATGCTGCAATAAAGTTTAGGGAGACGGTTTTGATCCGACATTTCAGAAAGTTTGCAGTAATATCTTGTTTTTACAGTTAAGGTGAGGTTGCTGGAGATGAAATTCTATATCTGAACTTCCGATCAAATAGTGATTAGAACAACAAATATAAGCGAACAATTGTTTTCAATTAGATCGTCATCAGGCTCTACTCTTATATACATGAATATTTATACGAAAATGTAAACCAATCAAGGCAATATGGGTCAATAATCACAGTGAAATAGAATGAGTTTAGCGCGAACTTTGAAAGTGGTAACATTTTTTCACGTAGTTTAGGAATTCTCCGACTTGCTCTTTTGTAGAGTGTAATATACTGTGATTATCATCCTATCCTGTACATGGGGTACATCTTACCCCGAAAAATAAGAAAATAACTTTTTTATCCGACGGACAATTACCAGTTCGTATTGTACCAATTGCGGACTTAAGTCTTAAACAGATCTGCAATTTATTATATACTCATAGTCTCTAATCCTAGTATTAACCAGGTTAATACTTAATAGCAACTAATACTCAGATATTATATTTAATTTAACGAACACTATGCTCACCCATCTTCAAATCATGACCAATAACTCCAGTTGAAGAGAAATTTCACCAACTTCTAAGCCAAATAAAAGGTCCAAATCTGTAACCCCTATAACTGACGACTCAGTGCCTGACAATGTCGAAGCTTTAACTACTGAACAATATGTGTATTGTACACAAAAGTCTCTATCACCACCAGATTTTCTATGTCACAGCCCCTCTATCTCTGTGTGCAGTATGCCAAAGGTAAGACTGGTTGACATACAAGACATTACACTGACGTGCATCGAAAAGTCAGTACAGTCTACTAGACAGTATGTTCTACCAAAGCCTAAATCTAAAATTTCAAGAACTAAAGAGTCCAGTGGTCCATCTCATACACACCAAAATACTGATAGATATAGTAATGATATCCGACAGCTACAAAACTCTCTATCCGAAATTAACGGCAAACATGAGCGAATAGCACCCCTCACTCATATATGGGGTCTCGATACAGACAGGAATCTTGAGCAACTCACTAAAGCTGAGTGCATTTCGGAGTTTGTGGCTGAAGAAGTGACGAAAAGAGTGATGTCCTCCCTCAATGTAGTTGTGTATAACCTCCCCGATCGCACGCACCCATCTAAGTCAAGGGATATTTGCCTTAGAGCATGTGGTATGCCGAACGTTAACTCCAAAGTCATCCGCCTTAGAGAAAAGTCAGATAGATCAACTTTCCCCTCTTGATTATGTTTGGCTGTTGTAACGATGCTAGGCCGTTTGTTGATTCGAGCAAAAGTATTAGCTCACCAATTCCAAACAAAAATATAAAAGTCACTCCAGACCTTACGCCCTGTCAACGTCGTGTAAGAAGACGTGAATCGATAGGATTGAATGGGAGCGTTACAGTTAATAATAAGCCAGAGACAGTTTGCAACACAGCAAATAGTTTGAAACACACGAACAATAAGTATGACACCACTCCACATACGGCTGATCACTCTGTTGATCTAGATGAGTCTTCAGGTCAGAAACCTTTGGATGAGATACGGACCCCAACTGACACCAAAAACCATAACGACATGACTAATCCCAACTCTTCGCCCAGTAATGTACTAAAATGTGAGTCGTGGGACAACACACATCCAACTTAACCTATACACTCGAAAATTTGTCCTTCTAACGATACCCCACAAGTAGACTTGAAAGAGCCTGAGTTCATCTCACAGAGACAACGAAGGACTCCAGCTCTGACAATAAAGGGTGTGAAGACAAAACTCACGATACCGAATAGGGAAACACGTAAGATTGGACCCAACTGCTCTTATAGGTATCCCAAGAACAGTGAACAGGTTCTTCCCGCTGCTATCGTATAACTTGCCTTCAACACCACTAGGTTGGAAAATGGGTGGTGGACTTCAGCGTAACAAGCCGTCTTACACGCAGACTAACGAAAACTACCAGAGAACTGGCCACCCAAATCACCCCCTGAGGCCTAAAACCATTAATAAGAATGGTAATAATAGGTTTCTCATTCCACACCCCATCTACATCCCCCAGGATCACAACTGTAATTATTCAAAGAAAGAAAACTCTTCACACCCTTTAGTACCATTCCACCACAAAAAAGGCTCCTATATATAATAACAGTCGCAACTCCTTCCAGTTACGCGCAGCAGACCCCTTTCACGCTAACGTAAACGGCCATAACAGGGGCTACGAGTCTAACCATCAAGACAGTTTTGTAAATAACTATACACTTCACAGTAGGCCTGTACAAGATTGTTTTGGAATAAGACCCCTAGTGACACCTCTGTTGAAGCATATAGCCCAAGTTATTTCAAACCACATGCAAACCATAGATTTGTTTTCTCCGTACAGTTTCCATCAGAGTGCACTCCCACCCTTTCCTCCTGGGTAGACTCCCCAACCAACTTCACTAGCTCATTTGATACATCTCCCACTAAGTCTAGCTATGAAGAAAATTCTATCCCTCACTTCAAACTCATCTCGCACCCGCGAGGGTTACGACGACTTTATCCGAGATACCCTCACCCATTTTAACTTAGTAGACCACTTCCTTAATATATGTCTTATCAACGCTCGATCGATTTGCAACAAAAAGTCGGATATAGCCCTGTTTGTATCCATGTATCAACCATCACTTATAATGATATCTGAAACATGGACAAACAGTAATATTTCCGACCGAAGTATATCTCTTGATAACTATTTCCTATATAGAAGTGATAGATTGAATGGACGAGGCGGAGGATGCCTTATTTACGCTGACTGTAGCCTAAACTCACTACTATGTGATATGCCTGAACTAAACAAACTGAAGGAATCGGTGTGGATTGTATTAAGACCGTCAAATTCCGTTACCTTACTGCTTTGATTAAAGCAGTATTCATACTTATCACAAACGTAAGAGAGCCTAACATCACAAAAGGAGGGTGGCGTTGCTCACCAGCAAACATGACAGTAGGAAGATAACTTCAATTCACCCATGTCTGTAGGGCAGAACATTTTGTTTAATTACGGCTCCTTATAGTTTTGTGGGATGTCACGAACTTAAGGTATTAATGCTGATTTATCATGCAAAATACCTCATTATATCGTGTTACGAACGTTGAATTGGTTTCACTTCCTACTCAGTAATCCTATTACAAGCAAACTAGACAATTCGATAATATACGAAACCTACTCAAGACCCTATAATACCTAAAAACTAAAAAAATGAACTAAAAATTAAAAAAATAATAGTACAAAAAAAGATGAAAAGGGCTCCAACAGCTTCGAAAAAAAGGAAGATAGTCAATTGTATATCATAATAACTGTTTTTAGCACTATATTTTATGACCACACATAATCCCATACTCTCAGCTTCTTTCTGAACCCCCTCCATTTGTCAGTTGTATGTCCGCCCATACCTTGTTGACACTTATTCTCTTTGACCTATTAAAATTCTCTTGCTTAACAAATACCCTAATAAAAGAAAATTAGACTGAGTAATCATACCTTAAACATTCCTTCATGAATATTGGCTACTCTGCCTCTAGTGTTTTCTTTTACTTGTTCCCTCTTCCACCCCCTTGAGATATGGAACGGGTGACTTCATCCTGCACCATCCTTAAAGCCATGGATATTCCAAAGGGACATAAGGTTGCGATTTCTAGAAGCTCCCACCTTCAATGGACCAATCTTTGGCCATCAGTTATACTTTCTCAACGCAACTTTCATGTGGCGCACCAACTGTGATACTGACTAAAACCATCTACATTTATATCTTTTAAATTATCAACCCAGCTGAGTAAGTTACTACAGTGGATAATGTATCATCTGTAACAATTTGATCTTGCTTGTAAACTGGCATGCCTCATGTAACAAACTGTTATTTGGGAATAAATTATTATTATTATTATTACACATACTAGGTAAATATACAAATAGATAGTAGGAAGACAGGTGTACTGATAGTGGTAAGAATAATAAAATACGATAACAAAAGTCTTATCAATAGTTAAACGTTGGGAACAGAGGGTCAAACGTGGGTAAATAGACTAGAAATAGTAATCACAAAACATAAAAATCATTACGTAATAAGTGTGTAAATGATCATTTCCCAACGGAGTTCGTTCCTATTTCCTGCATATAGCTGAAGCCATTGGAATTCGTACATATTACCCCAATTTATGTGTACAAAAGAAATTTGTAACCCCCCTATCCCTTTCATGGCTACAAGAAATCACGGACTTGATACTCTTGAGCATGTCATCGATAAATCTCCTTGAGAAGTTTCTGCCAAAAAGAATCGACAAAATTTCATGGTGTTCCAACAAATTGACGGGAGCCATTTTTGGAAGCTTGGTTATTCGCCTTAAGAGAATCGATTTTCGAAAAGACAGCCATAACGTTTAAGATAGATGTCAGGTCTTGGATGTATGACAAGGGGTAACGATAAGTGGTGGTTGGATCTTCGATAATTTCCAGTCGCACGCCAATTATCGGTATCTATTTTCAGAGACCGCAAGCGACGGGAATGCCCGTAGGCTATTGGATAGTTCTCTGGACAATTCTTGAATTTATCTAATCTACGTAAAAAATAAGCAACTTTTACGATCTGAACCATTTTGAAGTATCAAAGAAATTATTTTGATTGTGTGCTATCACACGTTGACTTCGTTCGTTCCACTTTTGATGTTCCAACAAAATGTGGTGAATGATGTGCGCAGCGGCTTCACATGGTCTTGTATGTCACAGATTATGCGTGATCACGTTTTTCTTAATGACTTTAAATGCGTATCACATCTTTGATAGAACTAGAGTTTTGGCTGAGAATAAGAACTCATTTTGGGGGGTGCTTTCAAACTACTCGATCGCCGTAGAAAAATTTTATGCTTTGAAAATCCCTGTACAGCATATTCTATAACGCCGTCTACCTCTTAGAGCTTTTTCCCTGCTTTGTGGATTAACTTTCATCCAGGACACAAGCAGCCATGTTTCACATTTCTCAAGCTCTTTCAATGAAAGTCTTTCTATCTCACTCCGATCAAATTTCGGCTGATCGCTTTATTATTGTTGTTGTGTAATGACAGACTAATTACAACAACGTAGTAGTTGACTCAAAGCAAGATGTGTGAAGTCCTTGATCGCTGTTGCTTTTTGACTGTCTATTCCAAGTGTTTGTCAATCTGTAACAGCTTAGGTTGGTTGGTTAAGAGTTCACCCCAAACAACTAAGCATATGTCGAAACATTATAGTTCACGTTTTCATTCACTTCCTAATTTTGTATAGACGTTATATTTCCTATTATCTTATATTGAATGTAGAGAAGTTTTGTTTGTCTTAACAAGTAATCCTAAGCTCCACTGTGACTGCGTGAAGATCTAAATAAAGACCTATTGACTACTTGTCTGGTTTCTTCTATCAATGGCACGAAGGTTACCTAAAGGCATGAAAAATCCATTGGTTCTTAGGAGAGAAAACTAGTCTCGTTCTGTCAAACATATTTATGTTTACTTGCAAGTACTAAACAGGTGTATTGCGTCATCGCATTTAGATGTATGGTACGTTGTTTTTTTCTAGAGAAACTTTTGACTGTATAAGGCACGGCTTCACTTTTCGTTTATATGTGTATGCACCTGTACGTGTGCAAGTGTTTACATACGTACGTTCCACATTTCCGTATTCCTGTTTCATCTGACATGTTACGCTACTCCTCTACTCATTTATAGCCGATCGTATTATTATTGTCTTCTGGCCTGCTCATAGTTACCATCATTAAATTATCCTCATGTTTGATTTTTAATTACTTCTCGATGTCGTCCAAATTTGATTAAGTGTGTTGTTTTGTTTAACCCAAAATTCATGCCCATCAGATGATATACTAGGTTACTGTTCTTCAGTTGGCCTAATGTAGACTTACTGTCCACCAAGACGAAGCATGTTCCCCTATTGTTAGACGTTGTTTGAATTACTTTTGTTGTCTGTGCAATGAACGATCATGTTCGTAAATTATTGGAGTAAATAAATGATTTAACCTGTTTCCATGAAAGATTAGAAAATGAACGACGTATTTTTCAGACCGTTTAAGTATTCAGTTTTCTATGATTCTAATATCTGATTAGAAATAGAGTAATAAATATGCAAAAGTAAATTTGGTCGTGATTACGTAACTGACTGCTGTCTTAAGTAAATTACGGTATACTGATAATATGAAGTTTCTCTGGGAAATCAGAGTTAATATGTTGTATAATTTGTGGATGATCAGGCGTATATTAAAGTAGTGGAAGAGCTGACTCCATTGAGAGCTGAATTGTCCCACAATATTACACATGTTTCCTAAAATCTTCTTGTAAACCATCGGTCAAACAACCCCTCAGTGATTGCTACTATTGTACTATTATTGTACTTGAAAGTCACTTATCAAGAAATGTCGGTGACAGTTGTGTATTGTCACAAAGATGTTAGCGATAGTTCACTACTGTGGTATTTCCAACACCATGCATCTAAGGATACACTCGGTAAAGGCGTCAACGAAATTCACATTTACTGAAGGACAAGCTGCACTCTGTCGGGATTTCTTCTGAGGATATTTCAGAAGACTTGTTAACTGTACGAGTAAACAATATCAAAATGCTGATGTTCTGTATAACAGAGTTGCTGAATTAATTGGATGCTGTCCCTCGTCTGTTACACTATCGATAACGACAATATATTCGGAACTTTCGGTAGATAGTGAGTCAAATGACATTCGTTTGATTGATTTGGAAACATCGGCGGCGTGCAATGTTTTTAAAAAAGAGAATTCACAGACTTTCCTTTACTTGTAGTGATGACTGATTCGTTGGTCAATAGAGGGTGGTGTCGTTGGTTATTTACATGACGGCTGGAAGTAATAAAATCAAAATAATGGGTTTCGTGAAACACAGAAACGTAGTGATCCACTTATGTCAAAAAATTTTTCTTAGCTTTTGCTACTCTTAAAAACAAAAGGTATTTCAGTTAATCCCGCGTCAATTTTGTTGATCCGTCTTAATTTCTTTAAGTTATCTGTCTATTAACTGTTCACGTGTATTTCACCAGGTTACTTAATAATGAACCCTTTGCTATCTTGCCATCTATCTGAGCTTAAATTTTATAATCCTTCTACTAAAATACCTACGTGGACATTCATAAACATTATAGCTACTAATTCAACAACTACACCGCTCCTATCTCAACACTAACTTCAAAAGACACTGTTAGAACTCGGTTGGAGGAGTATAGTTCAATGGATAGATTAACTATCTTATTAGAATTGGTATACATAAAAACAGAGTTTAAAAATCAAGAAATGGAGACTAGAAAAATAACTATTATGTGTAAACTTAAAACAACTATGTTGAAAATTGAAAAAACAACCTTGACGAGAACATATATAGGTAGCGACATCTGGTAAACTAACAGGTTGCTGGTTTTCAAATCTTCTGGTTCAAGGTTTGTGTATATCAGGTACTGGTTTGTTTTCTGGTCCTAAAAGTGCATGTCCATTTTATTGAAGTTCCTAAGGTTGGCCCTACTTGTCTCTGATGTTTGGGAAATTTGGAATATTTGTGTACTGGTTCAGAGTAAATAATTTCACTGTAAATGAAACTTCCAGACGAGATTTGTTTCTCAGCTGAATAATATTCTCTATTGCCTCAAAATGTTCCTAAATAAATCTATCTTTATCGTTAGAACTCTCTTTAAATGGCTTGTTTTAGAATGCGTGCCCTAAAAATTACATTTTGTCGAAGATGAATTGTTTGAAGTACCTCACTAAAAACACATCGATTTAATTTCCTAGTAATGTTGCTTATACCTACTTTGTTTTATATCTTGATGCAGTGTCTACTCTGATAATTAGTTAAGTTTTATCAATTCTAATCAGTAGTCCAATATTTAATCTTTTTATCAAGAGCTTGTATGAACCAAATGATTTCATTGCACTTGCTTCTTGTTTCATTATGGCTCCAGGCATTCGATTATAAGTATACTTGCAAGATAAACAGGTGAAACTATCATTTGTGGACGAATCTTGAGGGACGATAGTAACCTTGAGGCGACCCACCTACTTACTATGGGTCAAAAGGGTCTGTAAATGAGTATAAAGAATTATTATTGGAATTTAAGGGTTGGGACTTGAAACAAGGGCTTTCGTCTCAAACTGACATCAAATATAATTCTGAAGTTCCATTTAACTATATAGATAAATGAATTTTGCTCCAAAATGCAATGCTTTCTGTCCTTAAATGCTTTGGTTTGTCCATAAATTATAGTCTTGCCGATAAACTGTCCTGTAATTCATTCTTATCAACGTGTTTAGAGTATTTAGCTTCAGTTCAGTAGCATGACTTTCAGGTGTGTATTGTTCATAAGAATAAAGTTTAGTATATATCGGTCTGAGAGCAGCACAGTTAATCGATGCAAGAGTCAGATAAACATAAATACCGCGACAAATATTTCACTGTGATGACATCCAGGTAATTAGATCAAGGAAAAATAGCTAATAATACTGAAACAGTGGGGAAAAAATCATAAAACTATCATGTTTACGATAGAAATTGCGTTCAATTGTTGTACACAGTCCACTTAGATCATCACTATCTCTTTCTAAATATAAATATATTGGTACGTCTTAAATGTTCTAGCACTATAGAAACAAATTATTTCCGTTTTTATTTTTACAGACTACAAACAAATGGATGTATTACAATCCCTTACAAATTTCAGCGGAAAGCTTTATGGGGAAATGTTGGAAGAAAACCAGAGTAAGTCAGTATTTCAAAATATGCTCATTGGTATGTTTAGGTCATTTTGAGAATACTTTTCTCTCTCCTTTTAATATATATACTGCCCTGGGAATGATCCTTTCCGGCAGTGAAATGAATACAAAAACGGAGATAATGAAAATGATGCACTTATCTACTTGTTTGGAACATCATACAATTCACCATGGAATCAGTGGACTTCTGTTTAACTGTGCAGAACGTGGTGAAGGTGTTGAGATAATGTTTGGGAATGGATTGTTTACAGCAGAAGATGTGGATGTTAAAAAAGATTACGAAAATACTCTTAAGAGTTATTACAACGCACAAACAGAATCTGTGAGTTTATATCTTAACTTACTAATCTTTTGTGTAGGTGACATTTCAGACGGATCCGGAAGGTGCTGGAAAAAGAATAAACCACTGGGTTGGTGAACTGACCAAAGGGAAAATTCGTGAACTTTTTTCGCCTGGATCGCTGTCAACCGACACATCGGTTTTAGTAATTACCACTACATACTTTGAAGGTAATTTTATATATTCAACCTATGATACTTATGAATGTCCTTTAAAATTTGAGTTCGTCATTGTTTATAGTTTCTGCAATTATCAGTAATTCCATAAATAGTTTTGTCTTCTAGGTCTGTGGAATCTACCCTTTCTTCAAGGAAGTTCACACGAAAGCGATTTCTTTAAACTTGACGGATCAACGATGAACGTAAAGTTAATGTATATGAATTCCTCATTTGAAACCGTCAGTTTACCACATTTGAAATCACGTGCTATTAAGATACCATTTAAAGATCCTAGGTAAGTATGTGTATTTTGGAGCATGTATAGAACAAGCTTATTTTCGGTGATCTATGTACTAGTAGCCCAAGCACTGGTTTATGAGTTATAACTATTCAAGGTGTGGTTTTTCCTAAATCACCGTGAATGACTGGGTACAACCATTAGATCTTTTGGCCGTAGTTGTTAGAAAGCTTTGTTCAGGCTTTTTACTTATTTATTGTATTGCAACACATGGCCTAATAATGAGTCACGATCTCGGCTACAATCTGGGTGATGTAGCAAAAGCCTACAACAAATACACATAGATTTCTAAAGTCAGTGATTGCTAATTTCTGTCATCTGAGAGATATGAACTTAGTGTTTGTGATTTTTTGTACATTTAAGGTCATTAGTCAAAAGCTTAGGCAACATGACTTAAAAGTAATTTCACTGTCCTATGTCTGTTTAAGCGTAGTTTACTTTTGCATTTTGAACACGTTAATATATACTTTTTCAATCACAATTGACTGTCAAGCTCTCAACAACTAATTTCTTTACTTTAGGAAGCAACATTCGTTTACAGAATCTGACATCATATTTTAAGTTTGGTTTATTCTAATGATTTGCAAAATTTCGTGTTAAGGTTTTTGTGAAACACGTATTCGTTAAAACGTTTTGTTGGAGACCAACTGAAGACGAAGGACTAAGCAATACAAACTGTATTTTCTTGTAATATGACTTTAGTATAGAGATAAACGACCAAACACCAATATGATTCGTGAACTACCAAAATATTGTCTACGAACGGTGAACCTATATGATTCAAAATTATAATTGGGAACCTCTGAAGATCCTCGCAAACCTACAAGGGAATTTCAATAGGTATTCTGAACTTGACTCGGATACGGTTAGTTTTTAGTGAAGTCAGCTTGCTAATGTCAGAACGTCAGGTATCTATGACACTTATTGGTACTCCACTGATTAAATGAGTCGACATTTCTGCCTCTCTTTAGTCAGCTTGATAGTTAAATATACCGTGTCATTCTACTTAACATCATTTTTATATCAATTCTCTTTTCGGTATGTTCAGGTGTAGTATTATTTTGCCTAACCAGGTATCGTCATTTAAGTATTAAGCTTCAGATATCTTGAGAAAAACATACGGTGTAGAAGTTTTATAAATAATTTGATGAATAAACAGTATTTTAATAGCGAAGAGTGATAAATACATATGAATACAATTCATGCTAGGCAGATTATATTTGGATTCATCATTCGGTAAACGAAATCTAAGAATCAAGACTATTGCAATTTAGCTCCATGTAATGTTTACTCAATAGAAGTTGATTCAGTCATGAAGTGTATAGATATTATTGATTGTTCATTTATAGCTCAATATTCTATTTTGTATTATCCCTTTTCCAACCTTTTCGTGTTTTAGATTCTCATTATTGGTCATTCTTCCAAACACAAATGATGGATTATCTGAGTTACTAGATGCGTTACATAGAGATGATGAATTTTCATCAATTCTTTCTTCTAACTTTACAGATACCAGTATACATTTGTACTTACCAAAGTTCAAACTGAAGGAAGGCAGTGCTATAAGCCTTGTAGGCTATCTACAGAAAATGGGAATGAGAGAGGCTTTTTGTCCAGGATCAGCTAACTTTACAAACATGTCTGAATCAAGTAATTTATGTATACGAGATATACTCCATAAGGCTATTCTTGAAGTGAGTCGTATAAATCTTGTGTTTCTCAACAAACTTCGTTGTTAGATTGCATTTACCTGTTAATATTGTGAAATAAACTTGAAGCGCTGGTTGGTTGTAGCCAGTATGGTTGAGATTCGATTTCTGTCTACTTGTTTATACAGGAACTCATACTTGCGAGTAATGCGTTCTGCAATTTCTTCGGAACCATATCTGCTGATTTGATGCGTAAGACTTAATCGAAACATTGAATGTCAGCTTAACACCACTAACGTGCATGACAAGGATGGACTTCATTCAGATAATGTTTCTTGATTTCTCACTCAACCTCTTTATCATGAAATAACTTTAAATATAATACAATCTGAGGAGTCATGAGTGACATTGGTATTTCAGGATAGTGTTACTTATGGAAAGACGATCTGTTTAGTTTGTCAAAAAACCACGACTAGCAGCAGCGTAACTTCAACGTACTCTATTCGTCTCTTGGTGTTAGCGATGGCAATCCACGAAGAGTCACAGAATGTTGTTATGTTTGAGTGGTAAATTCTGACAGCCGTGTGAAATAGTTATGTTGAGCAGAATGTTTGAGAACCAACCCTTGTAATAGATTTGTGTAAGGATTTTAAATCACATCCATTAACATGTCTACGAAAATCCATGTAACCACCTGAAGGCATGTTATTTTCAATTACATCGGTCGCTTTTCCACAGGCTTTTGTCAGTCTCTTGAAAATACTTCACATATCAGTGATACTGATATTTTCGTCACTCACGAAAGACTATTTTATAAAGGAAAGTTTGTTGTTCATTCCAATTCGTTATGGTTACCTTATGGTTATTAGAGCACTAATCAGGTTTTATTTCTTAGTGATATTTGAGATAGATTTCACCACTCATTGTGATTAGTTTTATTCACAAAAGTGTTTTCATATTAAGTGTTTTCAATAACTGATGACAGAGTGATTGATTTTGTCTTTAACTGTGATGAAATTCTATTGAGGAAGTTGCAATGTGACCGCTAGTTTAAGTGACTTGGCATTGCAGTGCACTGTGATGTGTTGAAAGTGTTTGGAGGTGGTTGTTACGAAACTATTGACCTAGGTTCAGTGATAGTTTGTTACTGTAAGACTGAAACTGGAACCTTGGGGAACTGTCGCCCTCTGTGAAAATCGAATTCACATCAACCCTTGTCACTTTTGAAGATGTTACCACTGAGCTATTTGTGCTACAACTAATCTCCTGTATGAGCTGAATATTAAAATTGACGGATCAGCGAATTGTTACCAATGTCATGTTGTTTATCTGTTAGAGGTGATGAAGTTTTGTGGACTTAGTTGCAGTATTATCAGTAGTCCAATGAACTTGATATCTCAATAAGCGTTTTTGTGTTCCATGATTGAATGACGCATTAGAGCCATGAGTTTATTGACTTACGTTATTGACTTTCGATTTCCAATTATGTCACACATATTTCTATTTACCCAGAATCAATCACGACGCACTACGATTTGGAACCACATTGGTTCACAGAGTTTAGTTAACTTTGGAGACCTTTACGTATTTGGGCAGCATCATTGATGAACAGGGTGGATCTGATGCAGATGTGAAGGCGCGGATCGGCAAAGCAAGAGCAGCATATGTACAACTGAAAAAACATCTGGAACTCAAAGCAACTGTCAACCAACACCAAGGTCAGGATTTTCAATACAAATGTCAAGACAGTTCTACTGTATGGGGCAGAAACCTGGAGAACTACAAAAGCCATCATCCAGAAAATACAGGTGTTTATTAACAATTGTTTACGCAAAATACTTCAGATCCATTGGCCGGACACTATTAGTAACAACGTACTGTGGGAGAGAACAAACCAGATCCTAGCGGAGGAAGAAATCAGGAAGAAGCGCTGGAAGTGGATAGGACACACATTGAGGAAAGCACCCAACTGCGTCACATGGAATCCTCAAGGCCAAAGGAAAAGAGGAAGACCAAAGAACACATTACGCCGGGAAATGGAGATAGACATGAGAAAAATGAACAAGAATTGGATGGAATTAGAAAAGAAGGCTCCGGACCGAGTGGGTTTGAGAATGCTGGTCAGCGGCCTATGCTCCATTGGGAGTAACAGGCGTAAGTAGTAAGTAAGTAATTAAGTAGTGGAGACAAGGTGACTCAACATAATTAAATCTGAGTTGACTAATCCCTCTTACATTGTTCACGTTGATGAATGCTTCAGACAAAATGATAATGAGTAAATCTGTGATTTTATGTAACATGAAATATTGTAATTATTTCTACTGTTTCTTCCACTTAAAAATTGTTAATATAAGTTCTATTGATTTTTGTTCATAGGTGGATGAGCAAGGTGTGGTGGCAGCTGCAGCATCTTCTGCAGAAGTTGTTCAACTTGCTGCACCTTTACCTGAATTCGCTGATGAGGAATTTCGTGTTGATCATCCATTCTTCATTTCAATTATTTGGAATAATTCTTTGCCAATATTTCTCGGACATGTTACAAGTCCAGAGAATTGATAATAGTCATGATATATTCATCAACCTAATATACTTTTCCTTTAAAAACAATGTTTACATACATTCTGATTTTTATTCAATTATGTATTTTGGATCTTTGTACTTTTAATATTGAACAGTCCTGATATGATGTTGTTTATTACTTCATGGAAGTGATGGTTTTAATGAAACCTTTGAATGTTTTTTTTTCTATTAACTTGAGTTTTGTTTTCATTTCAAATATAACTGTCCATTTGTTATTTGTTTTTCAATAATCGTGAAAGATTCCAATTTCATGTCCAAACTGATGTAAGTACAGTGGGGTTTGAACCTGTGACTTTTTAGTTGAGACTAGAACACCTTAAACACTGATACAGTGATCCGTGGATTAAAGACTAGAATGTATATGAATGAGTTTTATTTGGTAATTAAGTGATGTGAATATTTAGGTTTCTACACTGAGAAAAATTTGGGACGAATACCACCATAATAATATCTGTCACTGATTTGCAGCATAGTAACTGTGGTAATATTAGTTCGTTTTTAGATATTTTTTACTGAAGATTGTTGATAGAAAATGGACCTAGACTTCATGAACTTTCAATCTGACTCCATCCATTTTGTATTTTTCGAAAGTCGGATAGATTCACTTCAAAATGGGTATTAGAACTGCGTCCTTTCTCTCTGATATATTTTTATGTGATTCATTGGATGTTTAACGACGATTAATTTTTTATAACAGATGAATCCACAAGTCGATTGAAAATGATACCGTGAAATCAGAATACACAAGGAAATGTAGTTTATAATTGAAGCAGTCAGTAAACTGATGATCAGCTCATAAGCTTGGACAGAGGTGGATGCACATAGGTTCTCGTACTGCATTTGTTTTCGAAGTATTACTTGAGTTTAGTGGAACTAGCGAGTGGGCGAGTTTAATGTTTGGTATGTGGTACTTGACAAACGTGGCAAATCGGCTGATGAGGTCAGTTTTCGTCACAAGGTGTAGTGGTTAGAGGATATATCACGCGTACCTAATCACACATACCTTAACAGGCGATTTCTTCTGGTTTAGGAGTATGCTGAAATAAAGTTCGAGGCGGCTGAGTCAAGATAAAGCATCAACTTATGAAGAAATTGACCATCGTTCTGAGCCATGTTGTTAAATTCAAACTACGTAATTCGGGTCGAAGTGGCATTTATTATCAGTGTCTAGAGACCTTGGATAATATAGCTCAGGGTCGTTCACTGAAACCGAGATGTATCCATCCAGTATCTTTTTGACGACCGTTGAATATTAACCAGCTGCTTACTCTAAACAGCAATGTGATTCATCTTGCTCACAATCAAACATTTACGAGTGAATAGTCGTTTGTTGAAAATATATAGCAGTCATTGTTTTACTGATGTGACAAAACTCAGAATTCTGTAGTTTTATCACTTATTATACATTGAAGAGAATTATTCA
This sequence comes from Schistosoma bovis, assembly GCA_944470425.2. Lineage (NCBI taxonomy): Eukaryota > Metazoa > Platyhelminthes > Trematoda > Strigeidida > Schistosomatidae > Schistosoma > Schistosoma bovis. The sequence goes on along the minus strand of OX103958.1, from coordinate 988,414 downwards.
AGTAGGATTGTGAATACATTCAAAACTAATTAAACATTGCTCATTTGAAAAATGATACAATTCGATTGTATGACTGTTGTATAAACGGTGTTTTCATGTCAATGCCTTAACTTCGTTTCTAGACGTAGTGCGGTGAACAGAACATGGGTGGACACAATCGAACGCATTTAACACACACTCACAGGACAATCATAAAGTAAATGATTAATTTGCAAAATGTTCACCAGTTGTCTCAAGATAACTCAGACTTCATTATTCTTGCATTTTCATACAAATTGCATTCTCTTTCCATTCTTTACTGTTCGATCCTCTTGTCTTTCTGCTGCCTAGACCCTTCTGTCCACGACTAACATCATATACTACTTATGTCGATATAAGTAGCACACACTAAAGTAGTACATGGAATGAAATTACTGACTAAATAAGGGTAAATGGGAAGTATGAATAATCGATTAATGTTTATATGTTTAATGTACTGTCATAGTTGTGGGGTAGTGATTGACAGCAACTAATATGATATGACACTTGTAAATTTAAATGATATATGTAAAGTCATTTATTTGTATTGCACTTGTCATTATTACTCAGGCAATATCGACATATTTCTTCATAAGTAAAAGTATTAGACACTTAATAAATAGTGGATATACAATAGTTACTTGTGATATGTTTAAATAACCAACGCCTATGATGGTATTTGAAGAGGGTTCTTTGCTCGAAGGTGACAGTTGCGGTGTGAAGTGATTCAGTGACTTGTTGGGTAATGGCTGGTCATTAGTTAGAATTCACACTGGACTGAGTGTGTTTCTGAACGTAATTGTAAATGTTAATTATTGTGCAGGATTCTTCAGCCTAGTCTTCGTCTTCTAAATTGCCTGTTTGTCTGGTAGAAGAACTATTACAGCAAAAAATTTACTGAAGTCTAACATTTTCTCCAATCGAATCGTCGTTCAGTTTAACCGATGGGTAGGTTATTAGTACATATTGGTAAATTATAAAGTGAGAACGAAATAACTCAGTAATGTCAGACTTTCAGCAATGTCAACTCAAGATGATAGCGTTGGTTAAGTTCATGATGGAGTCGAGAAAATCCCATGTTGAACAGTTACAAGTAGCTATTTAATAGCTCAAGGATCACCATTGTATTTTAACTGATACTTAAGCTGAACATTATCTCAGGCCTTCTCCCTCAAAGCTGTTATGTGAATGAGTCGAAACTGTCTGAGAATATTCTCTGTATATGCAAATGAATTGTGAAAATTATTGATTTGATAAGTTTTTGAGCAAACATATTGAATGTTGCATTTTACCAAAAATCTCTGCATTTATTCGACATATCTACAAGTTTAACCTGTTTGATTTGTCAGCTTTTCGCTACATTTAAACCTTTGATCATACTAGAGTGAAATTTCGTAGCAGTCTTCAGGATGTCATACACTGTTGAACCACTGTTGTTCAGGTACTGTGAAATAGAATTGGGGAGATGTATGAAAGAGGTAGAGATTGATAGAGCATGTAACAAGTGGACTGTCTAACGTCAGTCCAGTTATTTATATAAATGAATGTGGTATAACATCCTATTTAAAAACTGAATGAAATTTAACATTTTATTGATGAAATTTCGAAAGTTTAAGAACTGTGTGTTATTATAGTCTTCATACAAAATTGAAAAGTGACAGGGTGAGGATCAGGCTATGGTTGTCGGCAAAGTTTCCATTTGAGATCATGAATCGACTGATGTCTGATCACTAATGAAAACCTAGAAGCACTGAACGGCCGTTTCATCCTATTACGAGACCCTTCAGCAGTGTGCACCTGCGATCTCTCTCTCTTGCTAACTCTTAACCTCTAAAACCACTGAGTCGTCACCTAACAGTGTTAATGCCTAACCTCAACCAATCCACGAAAAACAACCATCCAGTGCTTTCAGGTTTTCAATGTTTATCTAACATCAATCGATTGGTGATCTCAATCAAAAACGTATTAGTCTCCACAACCTCATACTGATAAAGTTTTCAATGTGAAATGTTTAAACAAGATATTCTCATGCATCATTTCACATGAACATTGTACATAATGATATGATGAAAAATCCAAAACAGAAATCTTCACACAATATGAAGTGGCACAATTGAGATTGTATTCTAATCATCATTAAACTAATCGTTTGTTGTATAATCTCCATCGAAATATAATCAAGTGTGATATCAACTTTGTACAAGTTATCATCATCATCATCATCATTTGATGTATTTACATGTGTCGTAATTTGCTCAAATGGTTTCATCGAAACAATGAAAACTTTTCATTTATTATGTACATGATAAAGCATCATCAGGGTTTCCCAAAAGAGCTGTTGTTTGTTAAGCACAATACTTGACATGAGTAATTCATTATACATTAAGGAAATATCAATCATTATAATATTAAAGATTGTAACTATATGCTGTAAAGGGGGGATTTCATCAAAAGTAATTACTGCATTACCAATGATAAGCTATTAGTTTTCTTATTTTGGAAATGATTGAAAAGTTTATGATTTAGGTAAATTGATTTTGTATTCTGATACCTTTCAGAGTTTTATGGTTTGAGTCTGTCAGATAGTTGATAACTATGGTTATTGTCATGATGTCGCTGTGTGTGTTGGACCAGTTTGTTTTCTATGTTAGCATGGATTTATTTGAAATTGGCAAGTGAATTTGATTTATATCACGTTACCATGTTTTGATTTGAATTAGTTGATCACACGGTAACATTGTTTTGTTGTGTATGTGCGTGCGTGTGTATTTCAATTAGGTTACTATGGTTTTCCTAATACCGGACTAACCCATTTTTGAAATCAGTAAAGGCTTGTACTTTGTATGAAAATTCACTTGATGTTGTTTACTTGTATCTTCCTATTGTTATTTAGGACTGCAGTTGATCATTCTTGTATTGGCATATGTGTATCCTGTACGGACCGCCTCGATATTGCTTAGATCACAAGCTTTATTAGCAAACATGGATCTAAGTCAATATCGAGACAATACGCACAGGATGCACATATGCTAATAAGAGACTGATCAATTGCAATCCTAAACATCAATTGGAAGATTCAAGTAAATAATAATAAGGGAATTTAAACTTCACTCCATTGCGCGAGCAAGTTTTTATCAGAACTCAGTAATAACTGGATAACGCGATGGCATTCAAAACGAACATTACAGGGTTTTAACATATGAGTCAACTCTTGGATACAGGTACATCCAACTAGCGAGTCTCGAATTCGATGTAACGCGGTTCCTAAATTCCACTGTTAGCCATTATCCAACTTTGCTTTGAACTAAATTAACTTAGAGATGCTTCATAATCACTTTGTTTTAAATGTATACCGAGTCATAGATGTTATTACATTGAGAAATTATAAAACGAAACATTAACATAACATTTGAAGTATGAAAAAGAAAAACCATTCAAAGTGATTCACACATTAATAACATAAAGCAATGATCGTTGAATTATATTGAGGATTGATCAGAGTTCTGAATGTGAACTATTCAAACACAGTAGGATAAAGTTTACAAAGTCAGTATGAACCGAACAGGCTAAGAATCCAAGATTCATCATAGACATAGATGTATGTTATTGAATAGTATTAGAAAAGATTGAAAAATCCGCCGGTGATTGGTTATTTACAGTCTAGTAGTTGTTCCTAAGCTTTGATAGAAACCCTTTACAAACTGCATATAACTCTTGCAATTAATGAATTTTGTAAAGTAATCTTAAACCATACAGTAATATTGGGGTTGAATGTTTTTCGAGTCGGATGTAAGTTAATTCCTTATATAGTTACGTTATTGAAAAATGATTTTAGCGACTTTCAGCAATACTCACAATTGGGGAGAAATATTCTAATATCTCGCTATACCATAAGAATTATCTGGAGCGTAGATCTATCATTCTGTACAGTGTTGAAGTATTTAATGACAACTATTGGATAGAAGGTATGAGTTTCATCAGGATGATAACACTAAATTTCATAATAAACAGTTTATAAGTTGACACTTGGTAAATAGGTGGAATTTTTGAAGTTCTAGCGAGAATCTGTGACCAGTAAAGCTAAACCATGTCTGGTCTGAGTCAGTTACCCTCCAAAGACAATGGAAGATGCTTGTACAATGTCTTGAATTAATAGGGGTTGGATATTAACGGCTCATTAGTTTAAAGGCTAAACATTCACGCACGAGACCGAAGGTACCAAGTCCAATATTTTGTGACAGTTTCGTGATGTGATTTGCTGAAAAGTTTCATACAAATATAAAACGACCATTCAGTGCTTCCAAGTTTTAAATGGTGGTCTAGCTTAGATCAGTTCATACTTTCAATAAAACTGGACCATCTCGGTGACTCCTCAATGACAATTACACATTTTTCTGATGTTGTCAGATGATGGAGGGTTGAAATCATAGAGGCAAAACTTTGTAAAATTGATTTCTGGATATGATTTATGTGCCCCTTCCAGCAAAACAAGTTGGTGAAGGCTAGTAGGCTCTTATGGAGAGAAACAAGCCATATCGAAGCTCAGCACAACTACCGGTGCTAGAATAACTGTTTTTGAAATCGGTTGGAGTTTGCCCCGTAGGGAGCAACCACGTACATTCCATGCACCGCTTTTATGAATATTTTGTCGTTTTCGATCCAGGAGTAATTGTGCTGTGATTCTTTTTAAGTTTCGTAATCAGTTTGTGAGTATCGGTCGACTGAGTGATTAGCCCAATCTCTACCACCCGGGTTACCGCTAATGTTAGTTCATAGGACTGAGTCCCACTATCCAGGAAGCATGACGAGGATATGTGATTCGAGTTTTTCCTCCCAATATGTTGTACACAAAAGTAAAAATAATTCAGAATAAAAATAGTTATTACAAAATGTTTCTTTCTTAATCTATTTCTCTGACATCTTCTACTACTATTTAAGTAGTAAACATTTGAATGACTTAAAAATTATCTAAAGTATTAAGATATGAAAGATGAATATTCTTTATAATGACTTTTATCCAATACCACAGTTATACATTAAAAATTAAATGGGTTTTTTCCAAATATTGGACAATTAGGAATCATAAAATCAGATTACTATTTAGGCATAGATGAATAGTGGCTAGTAGTGGAATTTAGGAAGCTCATTTCGTCCTATTTGGGACTCGTCAGTTGGGTATGCCTGCATCCGAGTTGATGTTCACTCCGGGGCTCGAACTCATTACCGTTCGCTTCAAACTCCATTGGATTATCTACTTAGGTACTGAGTCTTGATAGCCACCTGGTTGTACAATCGAATGAAGGTTAAGTTCACTTGGTATTGTTTTACTTTTGTCATCCCATTGTTATTTAGTCCCAAATAGGACGAAACATGAGTCCTGGATTCCACTGACAGTCACTATCTATCTTTGCTTAAAAAGCTTGAGACTTAATGCTATATCGAAGCAATCCTCACAGGATGCATATATGCCAACATGAGACTGATCAATTGCAGTTTTAAATAACAATAGGAAGATGCAAGTAAAATAACATCAAGTGATTACTATTGTTAAAATGATTAGTATGAGGTGTAACTTTTAAAAAGAAGCGTGGTGAGATTATAATTAATGGAAGACCTTAGAGCGACACCAAAGTGACCTTGAGAGTGTCTACCTAATAACTAGGACCAATTGAGAGTTATAAACCTGTGTGAGGAATCAGAACTATGATTTACAGTATATGCTTAACGTTAAGAATTAGATTGAAGGTTTTCACCACGAACTGACATCAGCTATAATGTTAGATTTTACGTTTGGACCTACTTTCGTTGTTCTAGATATACCAAGCTTCCAAGACTTTTGATACAAACTCGCATTTCATCATTAAAATAAAAAATTAAGTGGATTTTATTCAGAAAGAAGGTTTTGTGAATATTATAGTAATTTAGTAGTTGAATTCATGAGTCAATCAAAGCTAGATCACCATGAAAAAGCTTGAAACATTGGATGGCCTTTTCGTCCTTCTTTCTGATTATCATCACCATATGCTCACTAATGACTGATTTCACAAGGTACCTCCCAAATTTCTAGTGAGAAGATATGACCAACCGAGTCTGTTGTGAAATAACAGCTCATTGAAAAAAAATGATGAACAGTGACACAATATAGTGTAATGGTTGAAGTTAAACTTTAACACCTCTGAATGCAAACTCAATGGTTTAGAGTTTAAGTACTGGAGTGCGGTAGGTCCTGGATTCGAACCTCACGAGCAAGGTTGTGAAAGCGCACTGAAGAAGAGTCCTATACTAAGACGAAATGGCCATCTAGTGCTTCTATGTTTTCTATCGTGGTCTAGCTTCAATTAACTCATGAATTCAACTATTTAGTGGATTATTCTAAATATTGGACAGTTGACAATAATAAAATCAAACTATAATTGTTAAAATGATTAGTATAAGGTGTAAATTTGAAAAAAAAGGTGTTTATTGGTAAATCGAAAACTTTTGAAATTAATGGTCAGAATAAATATGGATTATATGACATGAAAGAAATAATATTGAAATTATAAATTATATTGAATGTTGAAGTGTGTTATATTCCTACGAGAATACTGAATGGTAACTCTGTTGGGATCTATTTCTGGAGTAATACTATATGCACACTGTTGAGGCGTCCCACAATAGGACGAAACCGCCGTCCAGTGCTTCTAGGTTTTCCATGGTGGTCTAGCTTCAATTGACTCAAGATCTCAACTGTTGAAATTACTACAATCTCTACAAAACCCCTTCTGATACTAATCAACATATGCTCACTAGTGACTGGCTTCAAGAGGTATATCCTGGAGTTCTAGTGAGAAGCAGTGATCAGTGGAGTTCAGTCGAGTCTATTGTGAGATAGTAACTCACTGATGACAATGGTGGATGTGTCGCTCGATTTCATGGATTAGTTAAAGTTAGACATTAACACCGTTAGATCCATAGCTCAGTGTTCTAGTTGGTTAAGAGCCTGGCGCGAGACTGATAGGTCCTGGATTGGAATCCCGCGAGGCGGGATCGTGGACAAGCACTGCTGAGAAGTCCCACAGTAGGACGGAATGGCCGTCCAGTGCTTCCAGGTTTTCCATGGTGATCTAGTTTCAATTGTCTCATGATCTCCACAAAGCCCCTTCTGATATATGATTTACTGTTCATGAGTTACGCTCTGACTATTAATTAAAGTCTTCCACATTCACAGCCACTTTTGGCTAAATCTATTTTATAGTACAATGTGGTCTGCTTGGTTTGTATATACAACTATTATGTTTGGAATATATGATTCATATCGTGGAGGCTGAGATTTGTGTTCTGGACTCAACAGGTAGACATGGTTAGGAAGGAAGACGTACCGTTAAGTACTCTAGACTGTTTGTACAGGTTTTTACGTCATTGGTTCGGTCGATAATTCACTGTTCTCTAATTGACGGTGTGATTACGTTATAGATTAATAGGGTAAAAGGTCACGAGTTATAACAGTTTCGTTGAAGTTTGAATTGTGAATAGAATGATGTAAATTAAGTTAAGAATATAAAATAAATGTAGGTATTAACTAAATTCATCATGTGTTTGTTCACATGGAAACACTACATTCTAATTTTTTTATAATAATTAATTTTATGTTAATTTAATAGTTTAATTCATCAGATGATTAAAGATAGACCATCATGGAAAACGTGGAAGCACTGGATGGTCGTTTCGTCCGATTATGAGACTCCTCAGATCCCGCTTACTGGGTTCGAACCCAGGACCTTCGGTCTCGCGAGCCCTAAACACATTTTCCTCTCGTGATTTCTATAGCTGAAAATTTAACTCCAAACAACTGTATTACCAAGTATTTCAAAATAAGGTTTATAAACTGAAACAGTTCACATATTTCATGATAGACGCTGGAATTATCAACACAAACACTAATAATTCGAAATTTCTATTGTTCTTCTCCGTCTCTCACAACTCTGACTCATTATCCATTGTATATTTCGTCAAGATGCATGTGAAAATCAAAATGCATCATGTTCACTAGTACCTTTCATCATAACACTAACTGACTTATACTTTGACAACAAATAGTACCATAGAAATCTAGCAATATTTGCAAAATTTACGGATAGGCTTTAATTATAAATATAACTAATGTGAAAAGTGTGCTATATGTATTTAGCCATACAATTAATTACATATTCAGTTGCCAGCCGGAGGTACATTGAGCACACTATGACGATGAACCCTAGATTCCTCAGGTGTTGACACATTCTCGCCTTGAAATTGAATCCAATTCGTCAGGTCATCCGTTTCACCTGAATTCGTGTCTACGACGGCCATTATACCATAAGTTTTCACATATGTTGAGGAGAATAATACATAAAAAATCAGTTTTTGTTCAATATTAACCCTCAAATACTGGTTGTTGTCAATGGTAGACCTTTACTTGACTTCTGGAAAAGATTATTCAATAGCAATAAGACACGTATTTAATATGAACGTTAGCTCCATGAGAGCTCATGAATTTGTCGTACTCATTAATACCTTGCCAAACAAATGAGTATAGGCCGCTCACCAGCATTCTCCATCCAACCCTGTCCTGGGCAATCCTTTCTAGCTCATTCCAGTTGTTGTTATTCATCCTTCTCATATCTGCTTCTATTTCCCGACGTAATGTGTTCTTTGGCCTTCTTATTTACCGCTTCCCTTCACGATTCCAAGTTAGGGCAGTTTGATGATTTACGTAGTGTAGGTCCTATCCATTTCCATCGTCTTTTCCTAATTTCTTCTTCAGTTGGAAGCTGGTTTGTTCTCTCCCAGAGAAGGCTGTTGCTGATGGTATTCGGATAACGGATGTTGAGTATCTTGCGTAGACAACTGTTTATAAATACTTGTACCTTCTTGATGGTGGTTGTTGTAGTCCTCCAAGTTTCAGCTCCATACAGTAGAGCTGTCTTGACGTTCGTTTTGAAGATTACCACTTTGATATTGATTAAAAGTTGTTTTGAGTTAAGCTAAATCATCATCAAATGAAGTGTTTATAATTATTTCGTAGTAGCCTTTCAACCGTTTAAATCATTCTTTGTAACTTAAAATTCAGAGATGGACCTAATTTATTGAACTCATTTTTGTTTAGTGATATATACTACTCTTTAATTAGTTAGTAACCATTTCTATTTTCAATAATTTTTTAATGTGTGATGAAACGAACACTATTAGTTATGATATATTCCATAGTATTTACTTATGCTAATAATATTTATCGCATTTACTTTTGTAATTAGATTGCCTCTTTCTTTTTAAAATTTGTTTCCAGTTTTTGCAGATCCCCTGGGTATTTGTTCAAACGCAACAGTTTTCATATTTGTATGTTATTAGTTTCCGCTATGATCGTTGATCGTCATTATTGACTCTAGTCACAAATACCAACTGTCATTAACTCTGTCAAAACCTTTTTTGTTACCAGATATGCAACTGAGTTGACCAGTGTAGGTGTCGTACGAGTTGAGACTCGTTCTTGCATAAGTTGTTGTTTAGAACTTCGGTCTCACATATATCTCGTTCGAGTAGTTGGACTTGGCAACCGACTGTACACCTAAGATATTGGTATCTAATAGTTTCAACATGGACTCGGAAATCTCAGTTTGTATTGTTGAAGATAGCCGTTTTGAACTTGATCGAGGTGGTGAACTCACCACAACTTGACAGTAGTGATCAATTCATTGATGAAGCTATAAATCCTATCTACTGAAAGGACAACAACCACCATCTACTTCGATGATCGATTTTACCGATGTGGAATTAGGTTGATAAAATGTTAAGGGCGAATAAACCAAAACGTGTGATCAACAAAAATTCGTTGATTTCCGAAATGACCTATTTTGCTAGACAACACTATTTGATTTGTGCTCATAAAATAACCTCGATGTGTAATTGCAACGACTGGGTGATATAGGTCAAATATGTTCATCACAGAAAAAGTATTTCCGAATTGAACCAATTTCTAAACCTTAGGTTATAGTTTTACATAATGTTAAGGAAATGATGTTAGTATTCTTCGTGGAAGTATCTTTTAACTGGTTAATTACTGGAAATAGTATTATTCTAATATCTACATTCAGACAATTGTTAAGCAACACCTAACATTGTTGAATCCCATTGGTCAATGGTTCTCACTAGAACTCAAGTAACTACCACTGGGAATTAATCTTGTCACGTTGTAAATCGATTGTAGTTAAAGCTATAAACTATTGTATGGCAGCATAATGGTCTAAAAGGTAATACTTATCGTGAGATCTAAGATTTACGTATTTAATTCACGCTGTAGTTGTGTATACCCAATACTGAGATGTTCGATTCCAGAACAAAACAAATTTACAGTGATTTCTGGTTGCCGTTAATTATTTAGTTAAGCTCAGCTGGTTATAAAAAACCATAAAAATAATTCCCTTTCTAAGTGTGAATGAAAAGAGATCAGCGACTGAAGCAGGCTAATGTGAAATAATTCCTGTCTCGTGACTGCTTATTAGATGCCTATTTCATTCTCAAATCATTGAAGTCACGAACCGACCGATTTTAGACCATAGGGAAGCATTAGACGGCCGTTTCGCTCTAGAACGGTACTCCACACCAGAGTTTATAATGGTATTCATAAATGAGCACTTATTTACGTCTTAATACAAACATATATATTAATGCAGCTTTTGTTTTATTTAGTGAGCATTACATTTTATTCAAAGTGTTATTGTACAAGTAATCTTTAGTAAAATATTTACCCTTTAGTTGTTTAGTTGAGCCATCACATATATTGCGGTGTGTACTACTGATATCGACAGGTATAAGTAGTATGTATCATCAATCGAAAATGAAATGTCTAGCGGCAGAAGGTTAAAAAGATCGAAGGGAAGAGAACGAGAACAGAAAGTGATTAATGTCTAGTCAAAGCAACAACGAAGTCGGACACGATTCATTGACATTTTGCAGAAAGGACAGTCAAGTTTTAGACAATTGATTGACATTTCGCAAATGAAGGATTTGCCGTATGGTTCTCAGATTTTACCAAGATGTTCTGTAATATTTGTGTTCAAATACATTCGATTGGCTCTTATTGTTTTCTGGTTCGTTACATTTGATGTCGTTGTGAACTAGGAGGAGTGAAGGGTGCTGTTCTGTAGACGCCACTGTCGACCTGGCGCTGAGGTGCTACTTTTAAATTAATAGAGAAAAGCTGTATGAACTAATGATACTCTTGTACTAAATGTAATATATTGGTTTGTGTTCCGGAGATTCCTAGTTCTTTTCATAATTCGAATGCTTCCAATTATCACACTTACTTTGTGTAATTCATGAGGAATACATATTTGTAGTTTTTCATTCAGTGTTTGATAGATTCTATGATCTAAGAAATGGAAATATTTTATCCCAGTATTCCGTAGTAACTTCTATTTCATGGTGTAATTCTTGAAAGTATTTGAGACTCTTATAATGATAAATAAGGATACTACTGACAAGTTAACAGTAGAATATTAATTCATATTGTAGTGAATGAGAACACAAGTAGGGAAAGTCGGATATATTTGAACACAAAGATTACAGAACGTCTTAATAGAAGCTATGAAGCATACAGTAAATACTGCCTTTGCAAAATGTCAATCAATCGTCTCAGACTTCATTGTTCTTTCGATTCCACACTAATTATTCTCGGTTTTCGTCCTCTTCTCGTTGATTTTCTTAACCTTTTACTACCAGGTATTTCACCTTCGATTGATGTTACATACTATTTATATCTGTCGACATCAGTAGCACACAACACCCTCGTCCCCCTCCCTTTAAAGCAGTCATTCTTATGGTGGTTCTGTTTGCCGTGCCAATTTTGTTTTCAGCGGTCTGTGTCACCCTCTTCGTCAACTTTGTCTATTTAAGGTTCTCTATCGTTTCACCAACCAAACCTAAAATCAAAACGGTTGTTCATATTTAAACACAATCAATTTGACAGTAAATTATGTAATTGAATTTTCAGTATAGGGGTTGTGGAGATTGTTAAGTTTTTTATTGAGATCATGAACCGATTGATGATAGACCACCACTGAAATCCTAGGAGCACTGGACGGCCGTTCCGTTCTATTAAGGGACTCCTCGACAGTGCGTTCCCGCGACCCCGCGGGATTCAAACCAAGAGCCTTCAGTCTCTCGTGCGAACGCTTGAACTACTGGACCACTGAGCCGGAATCCAGTGGTGTTAATTTCTAACCTCAACCAGTCCACGAAATTGCGTGACCATCTTCCATTGTACTGAGGTAGACACCTGTTTCTCTCTGACACGGATTAGCTCCACTGGTCACGGCTTCTCACCAGAATTCCGATAATCTTCTCACGAAGCTAGTCACTAGTGAGCGCATGGTGTGAATTGAATTTGTTGATCTGTAGAATACGTGAGTAAATACTGTTTGAATTCGTTAGACAAACTCAGTTTCTTTCAAATGTATCTTTGAGAAACTGAAAGAATATCAAATAATATGGTAAATTTATGCGAATTCAACAGTAGCATAGTATTTTCTTATTCATTCTTACTAGACATTTTGTTGATCTGTGGCTGAATTTATAGGTAATTCAACCATAGATAATTTCGATCTTAACAGATTGGTTAATGTATATCATAGAAGAGCCATACGGATCATGTTTCTTTCTTTATATACATAATGATAGACTGAGTTCTTCTTCAAAGACAGTTGTTTTCAATTGTAGTCATCGATATTGAATCACATGATAAACTAAAGATTTATCTTCAATTGAACGTGTTAACTGAATTATAGGTTACCTATACCTGTTTAAGTTATTAAAGTGTAACAACAAGTGACTTACTTACTTACTTACGCCTGTTACTCCTCGTGAAGGAGCATAGGCCGCTCACCAGCGTTCTCCATCCAACCCTGTCCTGGGCAATCCTTTCTAGCTCCGTCCAGTTGTAATTCATCGTTTTCATATCTGCTTCTATTATCCGACGCAATGTGTTCTTTGGCCTTCCTCTTTTTCGCTTCCCTTCAGGATTCCAAGTTAGGGCTTGCCTCGTGATGCAGTTTGACGATTTGCGTAATGTATGACCTATCCATTTCCATCGTCTTTTCCTAATTTCTTCTTCAGCTGGAAGTTGGTTTGTTCTCTCCCACAGAAGGCTGTTGCTGATGGTATCCGGCCAATGGATGTTGAGTATCTTGCGAAGACAGCTATTTATAAATACTTGTACTTTCTTGATTGTGGTTGTTGTAGTTCTCCAAGTTTCAGCTCCATAAAGTAGAACTGCCTTGACGTTCGTATTGAAGATTCTCACTTTGATATTGGTTGAAAGTTGCTTTGAGTTCCATATGTTCTTCAATTGTAGGAATGCGACCCTTGCTTTACCGATCCTCGCCTTTACGTCTGCATCTGAGCCTCCTTGTTCATCGATGATGCTTCCCAGATATGTGAAGGATTCTACATCTTCCAGAGTTTCGCCATCAAGAGTGATTGGATTGCTGTTCTCCGCTTTGAATTTGAGGACCTTAGTTTTCCCTTTTTGTATGCTGAGGCCTACTGATGCAGAGACTGCTGCTACACTGGCTGTCTTCATCTGCATCTGTTCGTGTGTACGTGATAGGAGGGCTAGGTCATCTGCGAAGTCCAAATCGTCTAATTGATTCTGAGCTGTCCATTGTATTCCGTGTTTTCCTTCAGATGTTGAGGTCTTCATAATCCAGTCGACCACCAGAAGAAAGGGGAAGGGAGAGAGTAAACAGCCTTGTCTGACTCCAGTCCTTACTTGGAATGCGTCTGTCAGCTGTCCTCCATGCACTACTTTGCACTGTAGTCCGTCGTATGAGTTCCGGATTATATTGACAATCTTCTCAGGAACTCCGTAGCGTCGAAGAAGTTTCCATAATGTCTTCCTATCTACACTGTCGAATGCCTTTTCATAATCAATGAAGTTGATGTATAGTGATGAGTTCCACTCAACTGATTGTTCGACGATGATCCGTAGTGTTGCAATTTGGTCTGTGCACGACCGATCCTTACGGAATCCAGCTTGTTGATCTCGAAGTTGGGCGTCTACTGCATCCTTCATCCGGTTCAGCAACAACAAGTGAGCGAGACTATAATTTATGGACGAAACAATCAAGTATAAGATAACAGATCTCAGATTTCGGCTTGAAATTCACTCATCCATTTGGCTAAATAGACTTTTGGCATTATAGTTTATGTCAGTTCGTGATGAAAACCCTGAATCTAATTCTTAACCATAAGAATTAAATGTAAATCTTAGTTCGAATTCCTTAAACTGGTTTATTATCCTCACTTGGTCCTAGGTATTAGGTTGACACTCTCAAGATCAGTCTAGAGTCTTTTAAAGGTCATCCATAAATTATGATCTCACTGAAATGTTTCCTAATGTCTCGAATGCTAGATATGGTTTGTTGTAAAACTAAAAGGACCATGCAATGAAAATATCCATTGCCATGAATCATGCATAAACAACGGTAATACAGTTCTAATTATTTTAACTGTTACTAAACATTTTTTCTCTCATAGTATCAACAAGCAGCAAGTATGTGCATATTTTATGTTATAATCTTATGACTCATCAAACTGATTGATTATACAACATAAACGAGTAAAAGTATGAGATGGTGGTTGAAGGAAGTCAACAGGAAACCCTTGACCTAGGTTTAGTTCTACTTGGCACTCGTCAACAGAGTTTACCTATAGCCATGAGGGGACTGAAGCTCCTTGATAGATTTGATTCCATGTCATCCACCTTCACAGTCAGAGACGTTACCACCAGACTATCCGGGTTGCGACTGACCTCCTGCAGTGATGAATCGATTATAAGTACATCTTAACCCTTCAGTGAGCATCAGTTCCATCAAGATTACAAGTACACCTTACTGACAAGCGCCAAGTAGTATGAAACCTAGGTCCAGAGATCCCTGTTGACTATATCCAACTATCATCTTATCACAACATAGCGCACGTAATTTCTAGTCACCTAGACTAGTGGCCATATTCCAACTCAGTCTATAGGAATTAATCTGCACTAAGAAGAACTTGACATACATGACATTGATAAACATCCAATGATCAATCAATTGTGAGTAAAAATATTGATTCTATATACTTATTATTAGTGTTGTTTTTAACACTTGAATACATACTGACCTGATTAAGATTATGTTATTAAGAGTCAGTACTTATATTACTATTCTTGACCTTTGAATATATATGTATTGACCTACTACTTAATACTCTATTCAACAATATAATTCTTATGTATCGTATGAAAGTAACATTCAACTCAAACTTTTCACTAATGAAATAAATTGATAGTTTATAATTATGGATTGATAATAGTTAAGTAAAGTCAATTCGTATTACAGATTTAACTAATTCTGTAATAGTCTACATAATGAAAAAAAGACAAGTTTGATCTGTAAAAAACCATTTATACTTTATTCCGATTACTGAAGAGTCCCACAATAGGACGAAACGGCCATCCAGTGCTTCAAGGTTTTCAATGGTAGTCTAATATCAATCAGTTCATGATCTCAATCAAAAACTTAGTAATCTCCACAACCCTATACTGATAAAGATAAATAATTCCCTTGCTTAGTCTAAGTCTGTTATGGTTTTCCTCCTGAATTGTGTTTCCTTATTCTACCATAATGACCATCATTTGTATGAATGTTTTTTTGTGGGATAACAACATGTTTTCACTTTTTAAAAGATAAAAATGTGTTGTGTTTTTTTTTGAAAGAAAATCTTATAGTTGAATTCATGAGTGAATTGAAGCTAGATCACCATGGGAAATCTAGAATCCCGCCCCACAGGATTTGAACCCAGGATCATGGATGTGAACTGTTGAGGAGTTCCATCCTAGGATGAAATTTATCTAATTTCTTAGATTCTTTCAGAATTTATTGTAAGATTTTGAATTGTCATCTAATGTTCATGAATCGCATTAAACATTGTAATACAATAAAGCTTACAATGACTTCATCATCATTCTGGGCAACATCATCAAAGCTTACTTTATGTGGGGGTTTCTACTCACAACCAGCTTTGATGATATAATTCAGAACAACAATGGAACTTTATTTTAATCCTGTAACACAATCTATTTATTTATTTGAACAAATAAATATTGGTACAATAGGGGCACCGAATACATATGCGCCACACATGTCACTTGATTTGTGTGTAAGCTGTGATACCGCCACGGTGCCCAGACTGAAGCCGGCAGTTATCTTATGGGGTCACGCCCGGAGCCTTCGACATGAAGGTCTGATCTACGATGTAGTGGAGCAACGTCAGGAGATGCAGTCCCACGATAGCCGGTGATCAACAGTAGGTTCATACGTCATTTGTTCCTTCAGGATACTGGACCTATGTGCACCATTGGTTTGGAATCAGGATTTTCCAACTCCCCTAGATGGATCTTCCGTGTTCACTGAACCGGTTGAAGTGCCGGACATTCGTATCTCGTCCTCTCAATTTCGTAAGCAAAACCCCCTACCACTAGAATTCAGTGAGTAAGATTTCCCTGGCAGAAGCTCTATACGCGTGGCTATGTGAGAGTATTTCGAGAAGGAGAGCTGACTATCCTCACTCTCGGCCGTACCAAGGCATTTGGGGGTGTCTACCATATCAAGAAGCAAACTCAGGACCATTTATCGTGAACAAATATCAATATCGGTGTTTTGAGATCAAATAATACCATCGATTTTAGTTTCTTTATATTCATTATTCTCTTTGATCAATCCTTTGAACAATAATCCTAGATCTTCATTATAATGAAAAATAAACTTTATATTCCGTTTACTAATTTGATTCCATGATATTTTATAGCAGAATTGAATGGCAAACATCTAGTTAAACAAATAAGTTTTGTATGAACTATCATAGTTGATCAAAATTAATTATTTTCATGTAGTCTTGGATTAATTTTTTTAATCTGATTGGCCTTTTTTTCTAGCAAGATCTTTTTCTACGGGATGAGGTCGCCGACCTCATACTCAACTCTCCTCCTTTAACCGGACTTGGAACCGGAAGTAGTTGTAGAAGTGCTGCAGGACGAGGTTGGATGGAGAGTGCTGGTGAGCGGCCTATGCTCTTAGACAAGAGGTAACAGGCGTAAGTAAGTGATTCTTGAGTTAATGCATACGAGAAAGTATCTGTTAGCTGTTTCATGCTAGTTTATGACTCTTTGGAGCAGTAGATCGTAAACCCTACCAGTGGCCGGTCGTTTATAACTCTACTAGAAAGTTCTGAACATAAACTCTGTGTGGAAACCTAGTCTATTGCTAAACACCTGTAGATTATAAGCAAAGATAGATAGTGGCTAACAGTGGAATCCAGGACGCTCGTTTTGTCCTGCCCGGGACCAGTCAGCTGGATGTACCAATAGGAGACTGATCAATTACAGTCCTAATTATCAATGGGAAGATTCAAGTAAAGTAATACGAAGTGAATCTCTATATTAGTTAGATACAATCATTTAACACTCGATAATTTAAAGTTAATCACTATGACAAACGATCTTTTCATTGACAGGTTATTATTTATCTTTCAGTATGTATGTTCACTATAATCATTATATCCTCACCAGTGCCTGGCTTCAAGAGTTATCTCCTGGAATTCTAGTGAGAACCCGTGATCAATGGAGACCAACCCGGTCTGTTGTGAGATAGTAACTCACTGATGACATGGTGGATGTGTCGCTCAATTTCGTGGATTAGTTAAAGTCAAACATTAACACCTATGGATGCCAGCTGGCTTAGTGGTTTAGAGGTTAAGCGTTACTCGCAAGACTGATAGGTCCTGGGTTAGAAGCTTCCGGGGCAGGGTCGTTGATGTGCACAGCTGAGGAGTTCCATACTAGGAAGAGACGGTCATCCAGTGTTTCCATGTTTTTCATGGTAGCTTAGCTTTAATTGATTCATGATTTCAATTATTAAATTACTACAATCTCTAACCAATCAAAGAAACTATAATGAATATAAAGTAACATTTGAAATTTTACAATTACGTGATTGGTAACAAGTATCTTAGTGATGATTCCATCAATCATTGTAACTGATCATACTTTAATTGGTTCAACTTATGATTATTATCATTAAAGATGATAGAATGGTTTACAGATTGGTTTGAACCTAATAGATACATTAAAACAATGAATCATATTAAAAAATATCAATATAATAATAAAGTCTTATTATCATTCATTATTATATTCAGTTTATTGATATGTACTGCACTTCATTTCACTTATTGGAATGTGGATTTTACAATTTATTCACTAACTACAATGAAATCCATGGTAAGTTATATGATGATAAAGTAATAGTTAATAAAAAATATGTTTATCATCAGAGAGGGATACTTATTTATATTATAGTAATTTCAATAGTTCAGATCATGAGTCAATTGAAGCTAGACTAACATGGAAAACCTGGAAGTATTGGATGGTCGTTTCGTTCTAGTATGGGACTTTCCAGCAGTGCATATGTACAATCCCAAACCCGGGACTTGAGCCTAGGACATTTGGTTTTGCAAGTGAATGCTTAAACTCTAGACCACTGAGCTCGTATCCAACTGTGTTCATGTCTAACTTCAACCAATCCACGAAAATGCTCGACTATCTTCCATTGTCCAAGGTAGATATCTGTCCCTACCTGACATCGATTGGCTCCATTGATTATGGCAATTTCGTTGATTGGTTGAAGTTAGATATTAACGAGGTTGGATGCAAGCTCAGTGGTCTAGAGGTTAGTCGTTCGCTCGTGAGACTGAAGGTCCTGGGCTCGAGTCCTGTGAGTAGGATCATGGATGCGCATTCTGAACAGTCCCATAGTAGGACGAAGCGACCGTTCAGTGCTTCCGGGTTTTCAATGGTAATCTAGCTTCAATCGACTCACGAATTCAACTATTAAATTTTTTTAGTTTATAGAAAAAAATTCACATCATTAATGTATTGGAACCTAGAAACAAGACAATATCTCACCGTCTTATACTATCCAATAGTAGTAGTAGTAGTGCACTTTTAAATTATGATCAAAATAGTAACGTGTGCTTTTAATTAGTTCAATTAATATATACATTCAATTTATTATCAGGTTTTGTGGAGATTTTTTACTAAATTGATAGTTGAATTTATGAGTTTATTAGGGCTAAGCAACCATGAAAAACCTGAAAGGACTGGATGGCCGTTTCATTCTAGTATGGGACTTTCCAGAAGTGCACATCTACAATCCCACTTTGCGAGATTCAAACCCAGGACCCATCAGTTGCGCGCGCGAGTACGTAACTACTAGGCCAATAAGCCGGCCAGGTTTTCCATGGTGGTCTGACTTCAATTGACTCATGATCTCAACTATTGAAATTACTATAATATCTAGAAAAACCCTTCTGAGAATTTTTTTTGTTTTAGGAAAATAAAATTCACATTGTGATCTTATATGATAGTGATCGAGATCTACAATATTTGAATAGTCTTCTGAAATCTATTTTCTATCATCAAAATGGAAGATTTCGATGTGATTTAAAAGCTTGTTGTCTATCAAACTTTTGTGATCGATTTCTGAATGATTGTCAAACTGTTATGAACAATGTATCAACAACATATACAACTGTATTTCATTTCTTAATAACGTCGATTTCATTAAATAGTCGGTTGTTGAATTTGATGAATACATGGAAATTACATAATATGGAATATCATTTTTACAATTGCAGTAACTATTTGGTAAGTTTTCGCATACATTATAACTAATGATCCTTAATCATAGATTGTATTGTTCATACCCCTAAGTACAGAACTATTTAACAGTTGTTTCATCTTAATATGAGATTAGTGTAAACTAGAGGAATGGTTCATTATCTGATAAGTCTTCTAATTGAACGTTAGATTCGGCATTTATGATTTTGATTTGAGACTGTTCAAACCGCTTTTCTTAACGCTCCATATAAGTATCTAGTTGCTCCAAAGAAATATTCATTATAGTTTTTCCCGTCGCCATTGATAAGTTTTCTAATTGAACGTTGGATTCAGTTTCCTAAGCTCTTCAAGTAACTGCCAGGCTAAATTTACACAGCGACTTAAACACGAAAGAAAATGTGCGAAATATGGAAAAAACGCTTTACTCCAAAGGTTCGTTTACCTACAGAAAATCTAGGATTTTAGAGTATTTTAAATGTCCTAAGGGTATCCGGGAAATTCTGAAACGCTACTAAACCTAGAAGCGGTATATATAATCATCCAATCCAAAACTCGACATGTGACATTTCACTTTCTAGATGTTTCTGGGAAAACGTCAAGTGAATGCTAATTGGATAAGATGGTTCTCAATGTTTTCAGAGCCTTTTTTTGGCATTTTTTCGCTAAGTGTTTTCTGGATCTCTTCAACAATATCTTCTCCGTTGATTGGAATTTACAAATTTATGTCAATTTATACTTATTGAATAAATATACTGTTCACAGTAGTAAGGTAATTGTTTGAATATTTAAAGTAAAGTTCAGAAATGGAGTTATGGCCATGTTTAGCCACAAAAGCAGTAGGTCTCAACATATATAAAGGGAAAATCAAGATTCTCCCACACAACACAGCATGCATCAATCGAATCATACTTGACGGAGAAGATTTGGGAGATGCAGAAACCTTTACATATCTGGCCAGCATCATTGATGAACACGGTGGATCTGATGTAGATGTGAAAGCGCGGATCGGTAAAGCATGAGCAGAATATTTACAACTGAAGAACATATGGAACTCAAAACAACTATCAACCAACACCAAGGTCAGAATTTTTAATACAAATGTCAAGATAGTTCTACTGTATGGAGCGGAAACTTGGAAAACTACGAAAGCCATCATCCAGAAGATACAAATGTTTATTAACAATTGTCTACGAAACATACTTCGGATCCGTTGGCCAGATACTATCAGCAACAACCTACTATGGGAGAGAACAAACCAGATCTCGGAGGTGGAGGAAATCAGGAAGAAGTGCTGGAAGTGGATAGGACACAGATTGAGGAAAGCACCTAACTGCATCACAAGGCAAGCCCTCATATGGAATCCTCAATGCCAAGGGAGAAGAGGAAGAATAAATAACACATTACAACGAGAATTGGAGATAGACATAAAAAGAATTAACAAAAATTGGATAGAACCAGAAAGGAAGATTTAGTACATAGTGGGTTGGAGAATGCTAGTCGGTTTCGACAGATATACAGTACATATCATCGATAAAAAGTGAAATGTCTGGAGGAAGAATGTTAAGAAGATCAAAGAAAAGAGAACGAGAACAAAGAATAATTGGTGTGAAATCGAAAGAACAATCAAATCTGAGACGATTGATTGACATTTTGCAATTGAACTATTTACTGCATGATTCTCAGATTTTACTAATAGAGTCTGTAATACATTTGATTGTCCCCACTTGTGTTCTTGTTCTTTACAGTAGTCCAACTTATATCGCTTCATAATACTCATACAACACAACAATCTCTATAACCCTATAGTAATAAAATGTTACTATTATGTATTTTGTTCTGTGTACTGTTTTTTTGTTTTTTAGGCAAATCTTCAGTGGATAAGCTCTAAACATCCTGCAGGTACTAAACCATTTTTAAAATTAATGCTTACAGAGATACTACCAACTAATATCAATAAAGTAAGTCCCATTCTTCACTCTTACTAATAATCTACCAAAGATAACGTGTGGATAAATGAAAAATAGGAGGGGTGACGGACGGTAGGGATTTACAGAATCGTTTACAAAATATTTTGATTATGTGTGAAAGCTAATGGTCGAGATCACCAAGTTAACATGACATTTCCATATTTGAATGAATTCATGTAACCAAGGGAAGTGTAATGAATATTAGCTATGCATAATTGTTATGTCCTTTGGTCTATCTACCCACTTTTGGTGCTGAGGATACTTATGTAACTCAGATTAAGGCCTTGGCACGATAAACTGACCGACCTAACTTTGAGGCTAGTACGCATGAGTTCGAAGTGGGGTAGAGAGAAGAAAATTATTCTATCGCCTGATTGGCTGACAAGCACGCGAATGAGAGAAGACAAGACAACTGGAACACTACTCGATCGATTCCTGATATCTTGATTCCAGTTCAGTTCAGTTCGGATTAGTGCAAAAAAGGTACATGAATAAATAAGTGAATAACCCGACCATAACGTACCATAATTAGGAAAAATACAATTATGTCCAAAACTGGGAATTAGAGTAGAAAATAAGGTGCAAAATATTATGTTTAAATTACAATAGCTTCGGAACAGAAAAGGGTATGGCGATGAATCATACATCGAACGAAAGTTTATGTTCTGTAGAATAGATTAGGGACAAAAATTAATGTCAATGTTTTACAAGCTTTGAATAAAATAACGTCCCAAAAATAGCTTTCATAGTTTTTCAGGACTTCTTGTTTTCCTGTTCACATCAGGACTGGAAGATTGTTTCATCCTGGAGTGAGATTCCTCAGTAGTGCCCATCCACGATCCTGAATGTGAAACCCGAACTCGGAATTTATCAAACATACCTCTCAATTTTTAATATTCTAACTTGCATAGCAGCACTGAACTATAATGATATCTTTCTTGATCAAATAATAATTCAATGAGTATTTGAAATTTCACCACATTATTGAACAATACGAAGAAAGTTTGAAATGGTTTAAATGGTTGTATAGCAGATATTAATTCACTGATCTTAAGTTTCTGGTAAAATTAGACTTTATGAATATGAGTGAGTAATATAAATATTTTCTAGTAACTAACCCTTTCTAAGTTATTAACATCCAAGTAAATCAAAGACGTCGTTGATTAATCTTCCAAAACAGTCAAAAAACTCCGTATTTCAAATGAATCTGACATAACTCATGTGGTTCATCTGCTACTCTCCAGCCCAAATGGACGCTGACCGTTACACACACCTACGTGGAGTGATGTTTGAAGCGTCGATAACGATTCGAGAAGTAAGAAAAAATTGCTTAAAACATTCTGAATCATAAATAACATTTCGAAGCTTCTAGTCAAACTTTAGGAGGATATTAGGTATACATTTTTGGTTCTGATTAGGAAGTTATAAAGGTAGTCACTAATTTCACCATTTTCTAAGTAGCTACATATTTCAATAGTTGACATTGTGATTCAACTGAATCTAGACCACCATGGAAAAGTTGAATGCACTGGACGGCCGTTTTTTTTTCTTAGTTTGGCACTCTTCAACAGTGCGCATCCATGAACCCACCTTGAGAGATTTGAAACCAAATACCTATTGATCTCGTAAGCGGACAATTAACCTCTGGACCACTAAGCCGGTATCCAATGGTGTTAGTGTCTAATTCACAAAACTGAAAGACACATCGGCGAGACTCTAATTTAGCGACGACCTTTGAACGAATCTTAAATGACCTTGACAATTATTAGCCAATCAGAAGACAGCTAGTATAAAGTGAGAATATATTGTAAGTAAGTAATGAATTACAGTGGATATTCTTCTTTTACATGATTTAAAAACTTGTTAAGATTTGATGAAGGTTCAGAGGCTCTCAATTCATAATGCATATTGTATAGAAACTCGTCCATAGTGTTAGTGGTTAGGGTTGTCGCCTGTCCATAGACATCTCTTCTCTAAAATCCGATGTAAACCGATCGCATGTTAGCACCCTAACCCTAATCTAACCCTAACCCAAACCTTAACCTTAACCCTAATCTAACCCTAACCATAAACCTAAACTCTAACCTTAACCTAACCCTAAACCCTAATCTAACCCTGAACCCTAATCTAACCCTAACCATAAACCTAAACTCTAACCTTAACCTAACCCTAAACCCTAATCTAACCCTGAACCCTAATCTAACCCTAAACCCTAACCTTAGCCCTAAACCCTAATCTAACCCTAACCTTAACCTAACCCTTAACCCCAAACCCTAACCCTATGGACGAGTTTCTATACAATATGCATTATGAATTCAGAACTTCTGAGCCTTTATCAAACCTCAACAAGTTTTTAACTCATGTAAAAGAAGAATATCCACTGTAATTCATTACTTTCTTGTAATATATTTTTACATTATACTGTCTTCTGATTGGCTAATAATTGAAATTGCTCAAACGCTCCTCACTGGCTCGTCCCTAAATTAGAGTTTCGCCGTCCTATCTGTTTTAACCTCATTAATCACCTCCTCTCTAAAATCCGCTGTGAACCGACCGTATGTTAGCATCGCGTGTTGAACTTGGCTCCGTGACCTTGAGATTGCTCAAACGCTTCTGATTGGCTCGTCGCTAAATTAGAGTCTCGCCGACACATCCACCATCGTCTATGTATATATTCTCAATGTTATAAAAACTCTCATATCTTGCACATAAACCAATTGTTAAATTAAAATTCCCTATCAACTTCTTATCTCCTATTTAGGTGTTCAATATATATATTGTCAACTATAGTTTACATACATCATTGTGAAATTCTTCTTTAGGTTATTGTACTTGACAATGATATACTTCTTAACATTGATATTATTGAATTATGGAATCATTTTGAAAATTTCAATGAAATTCAGGTTTGTTTATATCAACTTAAATCTTTGTTATTGATGAATAAGTTTTCTCTATAGAGTATTTTAGTCTTAGTATGGTATCATAAGTACTGTATAACGATTTTATGTGAGTACAAGACTTTTTAGAAGTAGTGATAGTGTGGTGTGTGCTACTTATATTGACATAAGTAGTAGATGATGTTAGTCTTGAACAGAAGGTCTGGCAGTAGAGAGATAAGAGGATCAAACAGTAAAGAATGGAAACAGGATGCAATTTGTATGAAAATGCAAGAATAATGAAGTCTGAGTCACTTTAAGACAATTGGTGGACATTTTCCAAATTAAGCATTTACATTATGATCAGAATGTGTTTTGTGGAGATTTTTAGAAATTTTCACAGATTGAACTCATGAGTCAGTTGAAGCTAGACCACCATTGAAAACCTGGAAGCACTGAACGGCCGTTTCGTCCTAGTATGGGACTCCTCAGCAGTGCGCATCCACGACCCCGCACCACCCGGGGCTCGATTCCAGGACCTACTGGTTTCGCGCGCGAGCACTTAACCATTAGACCACTGAGCCGGCATCCAGCGGTGTTAATGTCTAACTTCAACCAATCCACGAAGTTGCGCTACCGTACACCATTGTCTTCAGTGAGCTGATATCTCATAACAGACCTGGTTGAACTACACTGACAACGGCTTCTCACTAGAAC
This sequence comes from Schistosoma bovis, assembly GCA_944470425.2. Lineage (NCBI taxonomy): Eukaryota > Metazoa > Platyhelminthes > Trematoda > Strigeidida > Schistosomatidae > Schistosoma > Schistosoma bovis. The sequence goes on along the minus strand of OX103958.1, from coordinate 963,098 downwards.
TTCGGGAGTTTCTCCTGAAGTCAGTCACTAGTGAGCAGGTGATTGTTATTATCAGAATGTGTTTTGTGGAGATTTTTAGAAATTTTCACAGATTGAACTCACCGTTGGATACCGGCTCAGTGGTCTGATGGTTAAGTGCTCGCGCGCGAAGCCATTAGGTCCTGGGTTCGAGCCCCGGGTGGTGAGGGGTCGTGGATGCGCACTGCCGAGGAGTCCCGTACTAGGACGAAACGGCCGTCCAGTGCTTCCAGGTTTTCAATGGTGGTCTAGCTTCAACTGACTCATGAGTTCAATCTGTGAAAAATTACATTATGATTGTTAGATTTTATTAACATGTCCTGTGAGTTTGTGTTAATCACATTCTATTGTGCCCACTGGTGTTCTTGTTCACTACAATAGAACCTAGGGTCTTGCGGTTACATACAGTTACTTGATGCAACAGATAGATTATTAGAAGTGTAGTTAAATTCAAATTTCATCTTATTTATATTCTACATAAACAGCATAGAAAAATATACAACTAAATTTCAGTTACTAGTAGTCTGTTAACTAAAGTTTCGATGATTCAAGTATGGTTTCACTAAGATTAGATGGTGGTTGGAGGTAATCAACAGGAAACCCTGCACCCGGGTTTCGTGCTACTTGGCACTCGTCAGCAAGGTGGTGGCCACATTGCAACATGATCGATAGCATTCGATCTGCACTGATAAGGACTAGACAAGCATGACACTGATCACCACCCAGTGATCAATCAATTGTGATTACATCTCAGTCCTACAGGAGGTCAGTCACGGCTCGGATAGCTCAGTGGTAACGTCTCTGACTGTGAAGCTGGGTGACACGAGATCGAATCCGCCAGGGAGCACCCGTTCCCTCAAGATTACAGGTACACCTTGCTGACGAGTGCCAAGTAGCACGAAACCCGGGTCCAGGGTTTCCTGTTGACTACCTCCAACCACCATCTAATCTCAATACATAGTGCCCGCAGTGTCGAGTCACCTAGACTGGTGGACACATTGCAACATGATCGATAGCATTCGATCTGCACTAATAAGGACTAGACAAGCATGAGATTGATCACCACCCAGTGATCAATCAATTGTGATGGTTTCACTAAAGAAATATGGATTATACGCAGATATACAAAATATGTTAACATTCGAGTGCCTGAAATTCCATCCTGACACAATAAAAACAAACATATACAAGCAGGTAAACCTTATATTCATGATATACTTGAATAGAATTTCACCTATAATCAGCATATTCTGTCAGCTTCATTTGAAACATCCGTTAACATCGATGTTTTATCATTACTGAGATGCCTTTTTGGTTATAAATATATATAAGTGGTCTCCTTCGAAATAATCAGCAGTTAAGAATCTGTACAATAACTAAACCATAACAGTATAGTAGTGAAGCTTTAAATTCACTAAACACTTCAGGTAGAAGCATTTTATTCAGAATAATGGAACTAGTGTAATGCAATTAAGTAATTGCCGGCTAGTGAATTGATTGAACAAGATCTAGGACTCATTTAATTCTAGAGTTATATCGTTAACTACAAAGTAATATAAATGAACTTCATGTGTTATTCTTGAGTGGTAGTTTAAAACTTTATACTTCCTTCTAATGATTTACGTATATTCATGGCTTTTTTTCAAAGAGCATAGGCATTGGACTAGAACAAAATGCACATTTTCAAGATGTTATGCAAAAATTAGAAAGTAACTGGGAAGTAAGTTCAAATACATTGAAATATTTAATTTTGAAATGAATCATTTATTAATTTTTTTTACAAAAAAAACCAAACTACTTTTTATAGAATAATAGTAGCTTCAAATGAATTGCATAATTTTTCCTTGTTTACATCAGATTGTAGGGATAAATATGAACCATTAGATGGTTTATAAAAATCATTGAATTTAATTTCCATTAACCTATGAGTTAAAATATTTGTGGTCTTTAGCTAATTCTTAATGTTGTTTAAATTCAGTCATCAACTTGAAGTTTGTTGTTTTGCCTAGTGATAAGTAATCAACATAAAGCCTTGGCTCAAATGTATGGTACTACTTGGTACTTGTATACGAATGTGTGTATCAACAGTACTGAGAGATCAGATATTCCTAATAGGATATTAGTCTACTTCTTTGTTGGAATCTCTAGAATACAGTCGTCAATTAGTCCGAAGCTACAACAATAACTCAATTAAGTATTCTTTTTTATTGAAGAAGTTACTAAATGAAAGAATTTAGAAATGACATTTATTTATTTATTTATACACATGAAAATTGGTTCAAAAAGGCACCAACTACATATGCACCACATAAGTCATTCGATTCACATGAGGGCTGGGATAATTCCCCGTTGCTGAAACTGAAGCAGGTAGTTTTCTCAGGGAGCCACACCCCGTGCCTTTGACCTAACGCTTTAATCCACAAGTTAGGAAATGCATTTCCATAGTAGCCGGTGACCAATAATATTTTCATACGCCATGTACATCATTGGTTTGGAATCAGGGTTTCTCAACTCCTCTAGGTGTGTTCTCCGTGTCAGCAAACCCTGTTAAAGCATCGGACATTCGCTTTTCGTCCTCTCAATTTCGTAAATAACACCCCTGCCGCGAGAAGGCAGTGAATAAAACTTCCCTGACAGTGAGTGTATGCATGTGGCGATGTGAGAGCGTTTCGAGATGGAGAGCAGACTATTCCAACTCTCGACCGTACCGGAGTATTTGGGGGCTAAACACTAACTTTCAAGACAGGCATACATTTGAAAACCAAAGATTACAGTTACGCCTGTTACTCAACATAGAAGAGCATAGGCCACCCACAAGCACTCTCATTCGACCTTGTCCTGAACAGTCCTTTCCAGGTCCTTCCAGTTGTTGCTATTCATCCTTTTCATATCCGCTTCTATTTCCCGACGTAATGTGTTCTTTGGCCTTCGTCTTTACCGCTTCCCTTCAGGATTCTGAGTTCGCGCTTGTCTTGTGATGCAGTTTGATGATTTGCGTAATGTATGTCTTATCCATTTCCATCGTCTTTTCCTAATTTCCTCTCCAGTTGGAAGCTGGTTTGTTCTCTCCTACAGTAGGCTGTTACTGATGGTATCCGGCCAACGGATGTTGAGTATCTTGCGTAGACAACCATTTATAAATACTTGTACCTTCTTGATGATGGTTATAGTCAAAAATTACAAGTGATGAAAAATATTATTTAGCTATTTCTGTGTAAAATGTAATCAGTTATGTGTACAATATTTATTTTAGGGTTACGGGTATAATAATGGTGTACTATTATTCGATTTGTCTAAAATACGATTAACTTTATGGAATGAACTATGGATAGTTATAACGAGAAATGCATTGGATACTCAAGGTTACTTGACAACTGGAGAGCAGGTAATTTAAAACTGTTTACAGTTTTACTAACTCTAGTTTATATGATTATAAATTTCTGAATGCAAAAATTTATCTGTAAACTTTTGTTAAGTAAATTTTTAATAGTTGAATTCATGAGTCGATTAAAGCTACACCACCGTGGAAAACCTGGAGGCACTGGACGGTCGTAATCGGGCCTTTTGTGAGATAGTAACTCACTGAAGACAATAGTAGACGGTGCCGCAAGTTCATGGATTGTTTGAGGTTAGACATTAACACTGTAAGATACTGGCTAAGTGGTCTAGAAGTTAAACGTTCACGCGCTAGACCAGTGGGTCCTGAGTTCGTTTCTCGTGTGTGGGATCATGGATGCGCATAGCTGAAGAGTGCCACACTGGGATGAAAAGGCCGTCCAATTCTTTCAGGTTTCCAATAGCGGTCTAGCTTCAATTGACTCATGATTTCAACTATTGAAACTACTATAATATCCATAAATAATTATCATTTGAACACTTAAGGAGACACTGAATACACATACGCTACACAAGCCACTTGATTTGTGTGTGGGCTATGATACTGCCCGGGTCCCCAGGGCGAAGTAAATGGTTTTCTTAGTAGAGCCTTCGACCTAAAGGTCGAATCCACAAGTCGGTGAGACAACGTCAGGAGATACAGTCCCATGGTAGCTGGTGACCAACTATAGGTTCATAAGCATTTTGTTCCCTCAGGATCCTGGACACCATGTGCATCATTCGTTTGGGATCAGAGTTTACCAACTCCTGTCGATTTCTCCGCCATGAGAAGACAGTGAGTAAGACTTTCCTGGCAGAAGCCATGTGAGAGTGTTTCGAGAGTGAGAGCTGATATTGTTGGGAACGAGAACACACGACGGGGGTGACAATCGAACGTGATATAATACAAAGTTACAGAACATCTAAGTAAAATCTGAGAACCATACAGTAAATATTTCATTTGCAAGATGTCAATCAATCGTCTCAGACTTCATTGTTCTTTCTTTTCAACACCAATCATTTTTTTGTTTTCGTTCTCATTTCTTCTATCTTCCTAACTTTCTGTCTCCAGACATTTCACTTTTGATTAATGATACATACTACTTATAGCGTTTTTTAGCGAGTTAGATTTCTACGGGATGGGGTTGCTAAACCCCTGCCTAACCCTCCAACTTTATCCGGACTTGGGAACGGCAGTAGCCCCAGAGGTAGTCCGGGCGGATTTATATACTACTTATATCTATCGACCTCAGTTGCACATAATATAATACTTTAATAGTTGAAAAGAGCAAGAACAAAGATTCTAGCAGAATAACATGAATTCATTTCAATTTCGTAGGTTCTCGTCAGCTGCTTACAACCTATAGTATTTACAAAAATAATAATTACATAATGGGTTTAAATTGCTGACATGAGAGGGTTTATATTGAAGAAATATTCGTAAAGTATGACATGGGTGTAAATGAAATTAATAGGCTGAATATTGTAAATATTTACCTAATGTGAAGGAATATTCTAGAGCATTACCCCTGACAACAGTTCAAATGTGGGTTAGAAACAATTGATTACATAATGAATAAACATTGATAGGAACATAGTGAGTAGAGTTCAGTTGAAAGATTATTAATTTGAAAACTTTTATGGTGCAGTGAAGTAATATTTGTCACCAGGGCAAGGAAAAATTAACCACCGTCTCCTTTTGAATACATAGGTCAGGTTTTTGACGCCTGATGGCAATGGCTTCAGCAAACTTCAGAAGACTGGAGTTTGACTGCTTACTAATAAACTTGAATGATTGTAGGGTGTCAACTTGATGGCTTGTGTCAAGGAGATGTTTAGTGATTGCACTACTTAGAGTCTTTCTTTCTCTTGTTCTGAGGTTTTTTGGAACATGTTCAAATAATCTAAGATATGCCCTCCTTTCAGTTCGGCCAATGTAGCTGCTTTGGCAGGTACATGTAAATTTATAAATACAGTTGGCGGTAACATGAAAAGGATGCTTATCAACCTTTGATTGAGTTATTGAACATGTTGTTTTGTACAGAATTTGAAATTTGGCCGCCGGATAGGTTTTGGCTAGCGCAGTATTGAGTCTCCTGTTGATTGTGTTAGCAAAATCATCAACTATAAGTCTTAACTTCAAAGGTGATGATGTTGCACGAATTATCAATAAGACACTGAATACAGCGATAGCCAGAACTTATCCGGCTGCTAAACCTTTAATTCTCTATAAAACAATATGTTCAATAACCCAATCAAAGTTCGACAAGCAACCCTTTCAGGTTACCGCCAACTGTATTTATAAATTTACATGTACCTGCCAAAGCAGCTACATTGGCCGAACTGAAAGGAGGGCATATCTTAGATTATTTGAACATGTTCCAAAAAACCTCAGAACAAGAGAAAGAAAGACTCTAAGTAGTGCAATCACTAAACATCTCCTTGACACAAGCCATCAAGTTGACACCCTACAATCATTCAAGTTTATTAGTAAGCAGTCAAACTCCAGTCTTCTGAAGTTTGCTGAAGCCATTGCCATCAGGCGTCAAAAACCTGACCTATGTATTCAAAAGGAGACGGTGGTTAATTTTTCCTTGCCCTGGTGACAAATATTACTTCACTGCACCATAAAAGTTTTCAAATTAATAATCTTTCAACTGAACTCTACTCACTGTATTCCTATCAATGTTTATTCATTATGTAATCAATTGTTTCTAACCCACTTTTGAACTGTTGTCACAATTAATGTTGTAGAATATTCCTTCACATTAGGTAAATATTTACAATATTCAGCCATTTAATTTCATTTACACCCATGTCATACTTTACGAATATTTCTTCAATATAAACCCTCTCATGTCAGCAATTTAAACCCATTATGTAATTATTATCTTTTTAAATATCACAGGTTGTAAGCAGCTGACGAGAACCTATGAAATAGAAATGAATTCATGTTATTCTGCTAGAATCTTTGTTCTTGCTCTTTTCAAAATAATAAAGGGAACTATGTGTATGAAACTATAATAGTTATTTGTTTCCTTACCCATTTTTTTTAGGATATTTTAAACTTAATATTATTCGAATTCAAATACATTCTATATGAGATTCCATGTGAATGGAATATTCAATTAAGTGAAGGAAGTGATGAACAACGATGTCCTGTAAGTTGGTTAAGTTATACCGAATTGAAAAAACGTAATTATTCAACAATTTTTAAACAACCAAAACTCATTCATATTAATCATCTTACTAAACCAAATGATATATTACTGAATGAAATCCCAGCTGAATACATTGATTACTTGGATAGTATCCTTAAACGTAAGTAAACGTATAATTAAATACACAATCTTTGATAAACTTCATTTAATAGTTTAATTCCTGAGTCCATTAAAGCTAGACCACCATAGGAAACCTGAAAAAATTTTTAGGGACGTTACGTCGTACTGTGGGACTTTTCAGCAGTGCGTACTCACGATCCTTTCCCGTGGGAACTGAACCCATGACATCCAGTCTTGCGCGCGAGCCTCTAACCTCTAAATCATCATGTAAAATACAGTTCGAACAATTGGATGACATCAAATATAAAAGTATCAATTAATCTTGAAAGAAAAAGCTTGAAGAAACATAAAAAGTGAAGAGATCAATTCAATAGTTATATAAAGGACTCAATATATTTGATTAATGGTTAATGTATAAACACAAGATTCATGCATTTCAGTTTACAGTTTATGGACTCATGGTTTTACGTTAGCTGACTTAAGACGTCTTCCGAATCACTCTTATCTTGTCCAACCAAAAGAGTCCCATAACTGTACTACCTTCACTAAATATCGGCATCACTTCCACGGGCTTCTAGTGTATGATGGAGATGCTTTAAATACATCCGTCAGTGACTATTGACGACCGACTTTCTACACAGATAGACTTGGTTTTACAAAGCATTCTACGGTTTACTTACGCTTTCATTGACAGACAAACACCTTACATGAGCCTTTCCTACCAACCAGAATCATGTTTACCCCTCTGGTTTACTATTTCGTCTATCAATCGTAACCGAAGCCTCGATCAGTTATACACCTCAAATGGTATGCTTTAGCTCGGGTTTAAGGCAGAGGAATCCTAACTCCCATTAATCAGGAATGTATTTCGTTTCCCCATCCTCTATTCTTCACTTCATTGACAAAACATAACAGTTAAGCTTCTGTTATTAAATCTCAAGCACTATCTATTTTAAACATCAATTAGTTCATATACCTGAATTATCAAATTGCAACGCACTCCACATATGAAGTCACACTTTACACACAATCATTCCATTATTTATCAGTATGGGGTTGTGGAGATTATTAAGATTTTGATTGGTATCATGAAACGATTGATGTTAGACCACCACTGAAAACGTGGAAGCACTGGACGGCCGTTTCATACTATCTTGGGACTCCTCAGCAGTGCGCAATTTCGTGGTTAGACATTACCACCATTGGGTACCGGCTCAGTGATCTAGAGGTTAAGTGTTCGCACGCAAGACCGCAAGCCCTGGATAAAAACCCCATGAGCGGGATTGTGGATGCGCAATGCTGATGAGCCCCACACAAGGACGAAAAGGTCGTTCATTGAATCCAGGTTTACAATACTGGTCTAGTTTCAAATGACTCATGAATTCAACTGTAAAATTACTAAAATCTCCACAAAACGCCTTTTGATAATAAGTCTATTTTTAGTTATATCTAATGTAATAGAAAAAACTGTATTTCTGATGTTTTAAAGGTAATAAATAACTGAATTAAATTAATACATCCATTTGTTATCGTTTACCTGAACCATCCCAATGATGTTTAGGACTACAATTGATCAGTCTCTTGTTGACATATGTACATGCTGTGCGTATTGACCACATATTGCCTTAATTCACAAACATTATAAGCAGAGATAGATAGCAGTAAAATCCAAAACGCACGTCCCATCCTATTTGGAACTCACCATCTGGGCGGACCTACATCTCAGCTAACGGTACTGGGTTCGTGTCTCAGAGTAAACATCAACCTTGGGATGTAGGTACATCCAGTTAAAGTGTCCGAAATAGGATGAAGTACACGTCCTAGTTCCTAATTCACTGAATTGTTTCAATGAACAATAAGTGAAAAATACTGTTCAATTGAACCATACCTCGTCCGTTAGATATTCATGTTTTACCCATTTAAATGAATTATGTCTATACTTCGAAACAATAGACCACAATATTGTGAAGCATTAGTTTCACTTATCATGATATCAATGACTATAATTATATAATCATGGTGATTCTCTACTGAATTGTAATTTTCTTTGTAGAGTGGGAACTATATGGTAAATTCGTGTCAGTTTACCGTAAATATACTCAATTACATGAATCATGTTTCCGATAGATTCAATTAAAGAACCAATCAGTTGGATGTTGTTCTTTCAATCATGTAGTTGATAGGCTATTCTTTGTCTTCAATCAACAGAATCGATTATCTTTTATTTTTGTATTTATATAAATACACTTGAAATAAATTTGATAATGATAACATGAGGATATTCTAAGACTATTTCTATCGAATTGTGTGTATCTACTGAATTGATGAAATATTATCGTTGAATAAGATGATTATGGAAAGAAGGTTAAGCTTACTGAATAAGAACATGGTGAAAGAAAATAAGATTTTGTCATTAGTTGAACAATCAACTGAATGGAATTTATCACTATGCACCAATTTACTTGATAATGAAAAAGAATGTAGTAGTATGAATAGAAGAACTAATGAAACGTTCTTCGACATTATTATGTAAACGTGGAAAATGGCTGCAACATACGAAATCCATGCAATGGAGGAAGGCTGACAGAAACAGTTCAAGTGAGGATCAGAGTCAGACAAGGCTGTGTATTCTCGTCATTCCTCTCTTTTATCTGGTGGTTGACTAGATTACGAAGACATCGATATCTGAAGGAATGCAAGGAATAAAATAAATCAATTACAAGATTTGGACTTGGCAGATGACCTGGCCTTTCTATCCCATACACATCAACAAATGAAGGTTAAAACAAATAGTGTAGCTGCAGCCTCTCAATCAGTAGGACACAAAGAACACCAACGCAATCACACTTGATGAAGAAACTCTGGAAGGGGTGGAAACATTCACGTATCTGGGTAGCGTCATCGATGAACAAGGACGATCTGATGCAGACTTACGGGCGAGGAATGGCAAAGCAGGAACAGCATCCCTACAGTCGAAGAACACATGAAAGTCAAAACAACTGTCAACCAACATCAAAAGGAGAACCTTCAATACGAACATCAAGATAGTTCTACTGTACGGAGCTGAAGCTTCCAGAACTACCACAACCATCATCAAAATGGTACAAGCATTAATAAACAGCAGTCTATATAAGATGATCAATGTCGTTGGCTGGATACCATCAGCAACAGTATATTGTGGGAGAGGACAAACCAGCTTCCAGCTGAAGAGGAAACTAGGAAGAGTCACTGGAAGTGGATACGACACACATTGAGGAAATTATCAAACTGCGTCACAAGGGAAGAGCTTACTTGGAATCCTGAAGGGAAACGGAAAAGAGGAAGGTCAAAGAACGCACTAAGTCGAAAATTGGAATCACAAATCAGAAGGATCAATAGGAGCTGGAAAAGATTGCCCATGACAGAGTTGGATAGAGAATGATGGTGGGAGGCCTATCCTCCTTCATGAGGGGCAACATGCGTAAGTTGAATATGATGTAAATTATCCATTTATTTTTGACTTCAGTCAGCTTTAGTTAGGTTAGCATTATTTGAAGCTGCATCTCTGTCATTGAGTTGCTCGTAATCCAGTTATCAGACTATGCAATCAAAACAAGGCATTCAACAAGATGTAAGCATTAGAACACCATAAGTGCTTCATGGTCAGGTCTAAACAAACATTTTAAAACAGGTACATTAATAATCAAGCTTACTTCGGATCTTTAAACGGTATCTTGATAGCTCGCGATCCCAAATCTGGTAAGATGACCATACTGAAACAGGATAGATTATACATTAACTTCACGTTCATTGTTGATCCGTCAAGTTTGAAGAAATCGCTGTCGTGTGAATCCTCCTTACGGAAATGTGGACCCCATAAACCTGTCAAAGGTAATCACACATAAAGTTGACAGCAGATATAAAACACAGTAATAAAAAAAAACTCAGGTAATAAATGTTTGATTTGAATATACTATTGTTGACGACTAAATAAATAATACTACCTTTAAAGTATGTAGTGGATAGCACAACAGCTGACGTTTCTTGCGATATAGCCACACGTGGGATCAGTTCCTGGATTGTTCCGTTGGCCTGTTCACTATCCTACTGTTTAATTCGATTTCGAGCACATTCAGGATCTGTATGAAACGCAACCTACACAAAGTTTGATAAGGCAAAACTCATACTCACATGCTCAGTCAGTGCATTGTAATGCTGCTTAATGATATTTCTAAATCGTTTCTCAATCTGCACATCTTCATTTACATAGATTCTATTTCCAGTGATTATCTCAACACTCTCATCAGACTTCGAAAGATCAGCCAGAAGTTCACCAATCGCGCTGTGGATTATTTCCTGTTCCAAGCAATCAGATAACTGCATCGCTTTTATCAACTCAGCATTCGTATTGTTTGCACTTCCACAGAGGATCATTCCGAGGGCAGTATAGATATTGGAAGGGGAGAGAAATGTATTCTCCCAATAACCTGGAAGCAACAAATACATCGTGAGGGACGCACTTACCCTTGTTTCTTTTCAAAATCTCCCTATAAAGCTTTTCGCTGAAGTTTCCAAGCGATTGTATTACATCCATCGCGGTTGGAATTAGTGTGCTAAATGGTTAGCTTGAAAAAACTATTTGTAGTGGAAGAACACTACAAATGGTACGTGAATAAGTCATTATTAAGAACTGCGAAGTGATAATAGGATATTATAATATAGTAAGACGTTTTTGATCATGCAGATGCTTTAACTGACTCAGGTACTCTTCCTATTAGCACCGCTTCACAAGATTATCAGGGAGTTGCTTGGGTTTTAGCGACAGTTACTGATTTCATTAGTCTATAACTAAACATTGTTGCTCTTCATAATTTCATGTTTAGCAATGCCTGCGCTCACAGGTCTTGATATACGTGTGAGATTTGATACGGTCAATTCCGATGAGGTCCTATGTTTCTAATTTACGAGTTCGGCCGGAGCGTTTTGCAATAGTATGGACAAATGTGTCAGAATAACAAACGATGGAGACTAAACATATACCTGTAATGTTACCTAGGTATTGCTTTATCAAAGTGACAGTGAGCCCAGCCACTAAAGAAAATATGTCCAAATGTCCTTTGTTCCAACGAGAGACGAGCATGCGATATGTTAATTGTTTACGTGTTTGCTTCAGTTATTAGTGGAAGCGCCAAAATAAACAAAGAACAATTACGGAGAAATCCAACTAAGAATTACAAGTTGCCTTATTTAGAAGCTTCAGTTTAATTCATTAACCAGGCAGTCAAGTGCGTAAAATGACATTATTGTCTGTCCACCATCAAGATGACAGCAATCGAAGAAGTTGGCCTCGGTCTTACACGAGCTTTCTTCACTTAACCGCAAAAATCTAAGAGTTAGAGGGACTTTTGAAACTAGGCGAACTACCTACATACACTTTTGCAAAAACAAATATCTGTTTATTAGCTAGGTGACTATTAGTTTCGCCCTGATGTCGAGGAATACGACTCAATCCATTCCAAATTTTCACTGCATCTGTTAGCAGAAAATAAGGGCACTGTCAAACAATGAACACTCTGGCAGTTTGATAGGCTTCTGTTCTGCAAGTAAATAAAGTACCTCGTGTAGTTGCATCGAGTTCTCTGAATAGGCGGTACAAATTGAGCAACATGTGCAAATCGTCTCTAAAACATGATGTTTCTATGAATGACGGGTATACATGGCTAACATTAGGTGGTGAAAGCCGATCTTCATACCTCTTTTACAGCCTGAAGGCACGACTGAAACTGAACTGTACGTCATGCGATTTAGCACAATCAGCAAAAATCACAAAACTTGTGTAAACCGTAATCGGCGGAAATTCTGGAAGTGGCAACATTTTATCGCGTGGTTTTTATTTATCTCGACAAGTCCATTTGTACAGTGTATTATAATGAGATTACGATATCATTTAAGACATGGGAAGCAGATTCTGTAGGTTATGTATCAGTTATTACATACCCACAGTGGACTTTTCTACCTAATTTATAACAGCCACCTGCCTAACAGGCATGATCATCCTTTTAAAAATCTCAATTAACATTGAAATAAAACTTGTGTAGGTCACCAACGTAGATGATCTATGTCGAAATGATTGGAGGCCTACTCGAGTTAGACGTGAATAGTGTGACGAACCAACTAACGTCGAAGTCACACCTCGTGGTCAGCACCTTACGTGGACTACCCCCATTGACGTAACAAGGTACTGTAGATGCTTTGAAGACTGTACAACACAAAGGACGTTATTACAGAAATATATTAGTTAAAGTAGATACAAGCGAAAGTAAGACCACTGCCGCACGGGCCAGTCCATGGCGTATGATTAAATAATGCCCGTTTGTTGTACATGACCTTGGCAGGGAGCGACGATCTGTTCGACATTCAGTGATCCAAATGCCGGATGATTTGGCTAGGGCTCAGTGACATTTCACTGGCCCTACACTTGGCTTATCGTTGAAATTAACTGTTCTCCTATCACTGCAGGCTACATCTTTATGATGGGTCTCTCTAAACGCTCCATATGACGGGCGCTTAATACTCCAAACCCCTCCATCATGTAGTATAGTAGGACACGAGGTGACATTATATTGGCATTTCGTATAATTGGTTACGAGTTGGGTGTCAATCTGTCTTATTTTTTGCTCCGCCTAACACTAATAATCTCCGAGGTCATAACAAAGAGGTTTACAAACAGAGACATAGTAAACTTAAAGTGAGATTTCGTTCTTCTTATCGAGTGGTCAATGACTGTAACACTTTACCGGAACAAGTGGTGTCATCCTTATCAGTGAACATTTTCAAGGAGAATCTGAACCTTCACTGGAAGGTACAATGTTAGAATTAACACAGGTCCACCATTCTACTATTCTTATTACTGAAGACTGACCTTCAAGTGGAGGAAATTTAAAACTGTAAATTATGTTCGTTGACCTTGCTTTGCACTTCACTACTGAGCTGAGGAAACTCCTATTTCTTCTAGTAATTCCTGCAACCATGGACTGTTTGGTTTAATTTGTTTGTGACAAATTATTTCATCATTCAAAATCGAAACTATGGAGCGTAATTTTTCGCTTCTTTGTTAAATATTGTAATGATTTTTGGATGAACATGCGATGAATATTAATTGGTAGGACTCATTAAGAAATTATCGTTGGTAAAGAGATGAAACCGTAACAACTGTTCCAATAAATCGAAAGTAACGACATAGTTGACCAAAGCATTTTGGATTTTTATAAACAGTTAGACATGTTTTGGTATAATCACTGGTCAGAGTGTTTGAGACGACTTAATACAACTAGTTCCTTTAAGTTTCAACTTCGCTGCATTTTGAGAGCGAAATATGAGATGTACCATATCAGCTACAGTACAAAGAGTGAAAACAAAGACTTTTACTAAGTCTTTAATATGATGAAACAATTAATGCGTTCGGTTGAAGCATATTCCGGAATAAGACTGAAAGAAAGATCGAGATCACTAAGCTAAGATGTTCATGAAGAAAATTGCATGTACCTGAATCAGTTAAAGCATCTGCATGATCAAAAACGTCTTACTATATTATAATATCCTATTATCACTTCGCAGTTCTTAATAATGACTTATTCACGTACCATTTGTAGTGTTCTTCCACTACAAATAGTTTTTTCAAGCTAACCATTTAGCACACTAATTCCAACCGTGATGGATGTAATACAATCACTTGGAAACTTCAGCGAAAAGCTTTATAGGGAGATTTTGAAAAGAAACAAGGGTAAGTGCGTCCCTCACGATGTATTTGTTGCTTCCAGGTTATTGGGAGAATACATTTCTCTCCCCTTCCAATATCTATACTGCCCTCGGAATGATCCTCTGTGGAAGTGCAAACAATACGAATGCTGAGTTGATAAAAGCGATGCAGTTATCTGATTGCTTGGAACAGGAAATAATCCACAGCGCGATTGGTGAACTTCTGGCTGATCTTCCGAAGTCTGATGAGAGTGTTGAGATAATCACTGGAAATAGAATCTATGTAAATGAAGATGTGCAGATTGAGAAACGATTTAGAAATATCATCAAGCAGCATTACAATGCACTGACTGAGCATGTGAGTATGAGTTCTGCCTTATCAAACTTTGTGTAGGTTGCGTTTCATACAGATCCTGAATGTGCTCGAAATCGAATTAAACAGTAGGATAGTGAACAGGCCAACGGAACAATCCAGGAACTGATCCCACGTGTGGCTATATCGCAAGAAACGTCAGCTGTTGTGCTATCCACTACATACTTTAAAGGTAGTATTATTTATTTAGTCGTCAACAATAGTATATTCAAATCAAACATTTATTACCTGAGTTTTTATTTTTTTATTACTGTGTTTTATATCTGCTGTCAACTCTATGTGTGATTACCTTTGACAAGTTTATGGGGTCCACATTTCCGTAAGGAGGATTCACACGACAGCGATTTCTTCAAACTTGACGGATCAACAATGAACGTGAAGTTAATGTATAATCTATCCTGTTTCAGTATGGTCATCTTACCAGATTTGGGATCGCGAGCTATCAAGATACCGTTTAAAGATCCGAAGTAAGCTTGATTATTAATGTACCTGTTTTAAAATGTTTGTTTAGACCTGACCATGAAGCACTTATGGTGTTCTAATGCTTACATCTTGTTGAATGCCTTGTTTTGATTGCATAGTCTGATAACTGGATTACGAGCAACTCAATGACAGAGATGCAGCTTCAAATAATGCTAACCTAACTAAAGCTGACTGAAGTAAAAAATAAATGGATAATTTACATCATATTCAACTTACGCATGCTGCCCCTCATGAAGGAGGATAGGCCTCCCACCATCATTCTCTATCCAACTCTGTCATGGGCAATCTTTTCCAGCTGCTATTGATCCTTCTGATTTGTGATTCCAATTTTCGACTTAGTGCGTTCTTTGACCTTCCTCTTTTCCGTTTCCCTTCAGGATTCCAAGTAAGCTCTTCCCTTGTGACGCAGTTTGATAATTTCCTCAATGTGTGTCGTATCCACTTCCAGTGACTCTTCCTAGTTTCCTCTTCAGCTGGAAGCTGGTTTGTCCTCTCCCACAATATACTGTTGCTGATGGTATCCAGCCAACGACATTGATCATCTTATATAGACTGCTGTTTATTAATGCTTGTACCATTTTGATGATGGTTGTGGTAGTTCTGGAAGCTTCAGCTCCGTACAGTAGAACTATCTTGATGTTCGTATTGAAGGTTCTCCTTTTGATGTTGGTTGACAGTTGTTTTGACTTTCATGTGTTCTTCGACTGTAGGGATGCTGTTCCTGCTTTGCCATTCCTCGCCCGTAAGTCTGCATCAGATCGTCCTTGTTCATCGATGACGCTACCCAGATACGTGAATGTTTCCACCCCTTCCAGAGTTTCTTCATCAAGTGTGATTGCGTTGGTGTTCTTTGTGTCCTACTGATTGAGAGGCTGCAGCTACACTATTTGTTTTAACCTTCATTTGTTGATGTGTATGGGATAGAAAGGCCAGGTCATCTGCCAAGTCCAAATCTTGTAATTGATTCCGATTTGTCGATTTTATTCCATGCATCCCTTCAGTGTCTCTCCTGTATTTAGCCTTTTCTGTCCAGCTTGGGTCTAATGGGTTTCGATTATTCTGAGCACTGTTATGTTGTATCTCCCTATTTCCATTGCTATTTGACTGATCCTCCTGGTCCCTCAAATTGTTCGAACATTCCATGTACCAATCAAAATTGTTCTGGTTGTTAGAAGGGGCATTGGCCTTGTGACTTGCGAAAAATCCCGGTTTTCACTATGATGCGTCATAAACCTTCCTTCAACTCGGAAGTCAGAATTTAAATGGTTTAATTTAATTATTCTGGTTAGCGTTTTTTAAGCAAGGTTGTTGAAGCCATTCCCAACCCGCCTGATTTACCCTGGCTTGGGACCGGCAGTAGCCCTAGAATAGCTACATGCGGAGTTTCACAGTAGGATAAATTGTCTAAAATGAATACACATACATATCTGAACATATTGCATTGTTTGCTGAACTGTGTTTCTTTGTTTTCAAATTATTGTTGATCTAGATATGTGTTATTGATTGTTCTTCCAAACTCAAACGATGGATTGCCAGACTTACTGAATTTGATGTGTGAATATGGTGGGATTTCTTCGATACTCTCCCGTAGGTTTGAAGACACGTCATTGAATTTATATCTGCCTAAATTTAAGCTCAAAGAAGGCTATTCATTTAGTATAAAAGATCATTTAGAACAATTGGAAATAAAGGACGCATTCAGACCACTATCAGTTGACTTTTCGAACATTTCCGTCTCGAGGGAATTATGTGTAACGGATGTTTTACACAAGTCTATAATCGAAGTAAGTCGAACAACTGAAGCGATTATTCGTTTTTTCAATTAAGCATGAACTTTCGTAGTTCTGTGTAAACGTGAGTCACATAGAGTAATTGGTGGATGCTAACAGTCAAAAATATCTTGATTCGCAGTTGATAGCTTGTTTAGATACGTATCATCATCATCATCATCCTCAGGCTTTTAAGATTTATGAATTAATGAAACTCAAGCATGGTTTTGACACTTCAACTTTGGTTCTTGTTATCTTGAGAGCTATTCGAATTAAATTATGAGATAAATTTTGAAAGTTGATGGTGTTGTTTTGTATCCGGTGTTTCATTGGGGTTCTTTGACGGAAAGGCCTTTAAACATGTGTCCTCTTCTACGGAGATAGTATTTATTAATAGCTATTTTAGTTCATGTTTAAGCAATAGTGTTCCATTCTGTCTTTGGAATTTGGACTGTGTACATCAAAATGACTTTGTCAGAGGTCAAACAAATAACTAGTGGAAATAATTAAAACATGTAATTAATGAGCTGAAATCAGCCTTTCTTGAAGTGCTACATTATTTTTTGCTAAGAATTTCATACTCGATCAAACATAAAGTATTGAATAAAACAACTTCTGTCTGAGTGTAACATGCATCAGTTTACTTTCAGTTTGATTTTTGTTGACTTCTTTTATCATTCTGTACAGATTGATGAAGGTGTCGTAGCTGCTGCAGCCACTTTGTGTATATTCGCTGGATGTGCACTTAATTCTTCCAAACCTGTGGTAGAATTTCGTGTTGATCATTCATTCTTCGTTTCGATTATCTGGAATAATACTCTACCAATATTTCTGGGACACGTTACGACTCCAGTGAATGACTAGCGTGGTATGGTATACGAAGAAACCTTCGAGAACAATTATTTTTGTGCTTACTAAATTATATCAAACTACATATTTTGAGCTTCACTATTCCTTGACTAATAAATAACAAATAATTTTAAAAAAAACGGTGATAATTTTATCTATACACCATCACAAGTGCTCTGTATATTTAATCAGTGTTCTGACAAACGTATTCTTATGTGTATTTCTTTAAACATACTTTTGCATTATCTTCGGCTAACTGTGGAACATTAAGTTGAAATGCTAGTTGTCTTAACGAATATGCTGTATGATCTTTGCTTCTATTTGATGGCTAATTGGTGTAAGTTACTTAGCTGTTTCGACGTCGTCAGGTTCTGCCTGAATGATTTTACAATGATGTTAGCTGCAACGACGGCGGCATAGACATTTAACTGAAGTTTGTAATCAAGAAAGCAATGTGTGTAGTATTTTTAAGTGTTAGTCACAAAACGCCAAATCAAAACGTGGTATCAGTGCTTGAAGTCACTAACTTCTAATCTGAGCCATGTTGGTAGATACAGACTACTTGATTGTGTTCCGCGTGACTATCGTAACCAATGGTCGGAGACAGTGTGACTTGGCTCACAACCGATCACAATGGCGTAGGTGTATACACTCTCTGCCTTCACTTAAACCTTAAGATTACTTACTTTCTATGAACTAATTCCTTCTTCCCGCATCATATCCTTATATACAATCGTTTTTTATATATTACTACCAGTGAAGTAACTACTTCTATGAATTCGGTGTTCATTTTGTTGTGCTATTGAGGTGTGGCAACTTGTACCGATGCATATATGTGCCTGGTCCTACGTTGTAGCTGACTGACTGACATAATTTCACTTCAAAACTGTGTAACCATTGTCATTTGCACCAAATAGTTGTTGATTAGTGTAAATGTGAGATAGTTTGTCGTTATTGTAATGTTTTTGAGATGTTAGCAATCACAAAACGACTCTTAAAAAATCGTGGCAATCTGCTTGATGGAGATTTTTGTCAGGAGGTTGTTTCAATTCAGTACAATCTACATATTCAACATACAAAAATATGGTTCGTTTAGATGATTTATTAATTTACCAATGAGCATTTCAACATTCATCGTCTCATAATAAACATTGTACAGGGTTAATATTTCCTGCAATCGCTTCCCCTCACATCGAAACGAAAAAACTATAGTTTTGCTTGGTAGAATTTATGTTTAAGAATCTAAGTATCAGCTAAGTTAGACATTTGTGATACAGCTGATGATGCCACAGGTATTTGTGGTTTGACAACATTTTAACCAGTAATACCTTCTGTAATTGAATCGTGTCCATCCAGTGAAATCAATAGTCTGAAGCTAGGAGATTCGAAGATAAATTAGATAGCTTGTCAATATATGGAGAAGGGACTGATCAACACTGGCTAGCGGTTGCAGGAGAAGTTGAGCACAGCGTTCCCACTCGTGATGTGGTGCGGATGTGTGACCGAACACCTTCAGCTAGGTGAGTCCATTAAAACTAATGTGGTCAGCATCAAATGTCGAAGACTTACAGAGCTACTGAACTTAAAGATTTATTTATCGCTACACAGCTGTCTAAATTATCAAGAATTCTTTGACCATTGCTCGAATATCATGGAAATGAGGTACAATATCGGTGTGCTACAGTTCTTCAAAATCCAATTGCTCATTGTTAATGTTATGTGATAGTATCCAGTAATCATTGTATTTACATTTTAACGACAGGACAGTAATGTTCACCCTTATTTACATAAATAATCACAATTAATTTATATAAAATTAATACAACACAATAGTGAATTCGTTTATTTATGCGTTCAAGCCATATTTTGGCATCTAGTAAATTTGATAACCCTAAAGTTCAATAGTAACGAACAGTCAATTCTATTTTCATAATATATCGACTGTACTTTACAGAAGAATGTGACCCCAAATCTGTCATGCATGAACTTGTATACTGTTGAAGCCAATTTTCATAAAGAATAGATAAAATAGTGTGATTTTGGATGATTGACTTGTATGAATTCTACTTCCATTTTGTCCAACGTTTCTACTTTATGATTAGTCATGTTAGTTACTGTTTTATAAGAAAGTTTATTTGTTCTTAAAACAACGTTGTCTTAAATGTAAAATGAATACGAACTGATGAAAAATGGATTGTAGGGGAGAGGTTTATAAGGGTTTGTTGAACGCTGTTACTGGATATAGATGTGATTGACTCCACTGATAAAATATAAATCTTGATTCTGTTGTTATACATCCTGACAGTATTCCATTGACCAAGTGGCAATGTGGACTCTAAAAATCTAGTGACTTGACATCGCGTAAACTAAGTTCAAATGTAAGGTGATAGTTGGAGATTGTTGAATGGATACTGGTGTTCAAGATTTTGTGCAATTTGGCACTGATCAGAAGAGTATAATTGTAACCAATATCGAGTATGTCAAGTCCTTCTCACTACTGATTGAATCGTAACGATTAAGGTAATAAGAAGTTACTAGTTAGGCTTTTGGAGCCCTAGAACTGTTATATTGTAACTACGAATTAAGGTTGATGAACTTCCAGGATAGGAGTAGTGAAATGCGGTACTTATCAAGCTGAGAGATTATCATTGCCCGGATGAAAAGTTTCAACGCTCGCTATGGTTTCAGTAGGTGAACTCTAGGTCAATAGCTACAACATAAGTTATAACTGAAAATAGAACAACTCTCAACCACTGGTTTTTGCCAAATATCTTTATGAGTGAGTCACTGCTAAGTTTAACATAGTAGCAACAAGCCTACTTTCATTATACAGATGGTTTGTTTCATTGAGTAAATAACTGCATCTGTGTATAAATGAAATCGGTTAACCAGCAAACCAATTTTGCGCATGAACAGTCAGCAAAACTTGCCAAATCATCCACAATATCAATGGCGAACCTCCAGTCTCATATGAGAACTTCCGCTCTACATAGCACTACTTCTTATAATGCATACAACACATATGTAGGGTAGTAAACAAAATAGCCCAGCCTGAAGCGTTAGGGCTTAAAGAACGCTCAAAACTCATTCATTGTCTTGTGTCGGAATATTATTACTAGACCATCGAGATCATTTTCATCGCATATGCGTAGAAATTGATGAAAATGCAGCTACCTACTGAATATTATTAAGTAGTATAAACAATATGCAAAATAATTGAAGGGTGTCGAGTAATGACAGAGAACGTAATACAGACTTATCACGGTTAAAGCGTTTGAATGCAATAAAGATAGAAAGAAACACTAAAAGTCAGAATCTTAAATCATTTTAGATGATCACGTGTAGTATGTTTCCCTTAAATATAATGATAGATTTCAGAATGATGACTTTGAGAGGCTTGTAAAATGTAGTTGCATTCTACCCGTAAGGAAATATGTTCAAATAATGATAAGAGTCTATAAGGGACAACTGGAATGCATACCTTTCTTCAGACTGTGTGAAAATGAGGAATGTACAATTTGAGGAGTCGCTCACATCCCTTAACATAATATAAGCTTACCCATTACACAATAACTTTAAATGAGTTTTCTGAGTACATATTGTATTTGGTGTTTATATTTTAAAACAGATGAATTACTGTACATGAAGTTGATGAGTTTAAAGCTCTCTGTTTTCTATTTAGTTAAGTATGGTAATACATAATAATAAAAGTCTCCTTGTTCTCATGAGGAAGCACTAATTATACTAGAACCAACTTTCTAATGGTGAGATTGTATATACCTTAGAACCGTGTGTTTGGTAGAAATTTGCAAATCGGTATCTTCATATAGGTATTGGCAGTCATTAAAAGTAGTTATAATGAATATGTAAGAAGTTTGAACCTACCTTTTCACCAGTGATTAAGTAACCTTGACGTTTAATAGCTCTTCTAGTTATGCTCAACCATAGATGATTCCAATTGGTTGATCGTAATTTAGACAGATGAAGTAACAGAACACCGTTATTATATCCATAACCCTAAAATAAACATTATGCATATGATCCACCATACTTTGCACAGAAGAAGTAAAGTTGATTGCACAGAAGTTGATGTTCTAGGTATTCAGCTATGGCATTGGCCTAACGGCAATCAGTATAAAAGCTATTTAGAACGTTTGATTATGTATTATAACAGTCCTTTAATAATCTAAACCAGGAGGTGACTACGCATCTCACTGAGATAATCATAATTCCTCAAGATTCTGCATATACCTTCCAGTTTACAAGTACTGCATTACACAAAACTCGTTTCCAGGATGTTTTTGTCAATCAAAGTTTAATAGGTTAGTAAGTACATTTCAACTTGATGGACACAATTCAAACGTCACTACAAAACAAACAAGGTTTTCACAAGTTCGCAAATCAATCATCTTCATCCATGACTGCAATCTGATATAAATAAGGGAGAAGTAATTAGCTTTGAATGATTATTGCTTGATAAAAAGCAGTTTGTGCGAGAACATTATTTATCGGCAAACCAGTGAAATTGAGGATAGCATGTCTTGGATTGTCGCGCGAATTCAATTCATCTACATAGTTAAATAACATTTTAGCATTATGGCTGTTTGCAGTTCGTGATGAAAATCCTCATTTTTATTCGTAAGCTTAAATTCTAACTCGACATCCGAATCGTAACACCTCACATTAATTTATAACCTCATTTTGACACTTTGAAGTAGGTGAGCTAACTCGGCCTGTAGCTCTTCTAGAGTTGCTGCTGGTTCCAAGTCCTGGTAAGGGGGAGGGTTGGGTATAAGGTCAGACACCCAATCCCGTAGAAAAATTCTTGTTAAAAGAACGCCAACCACATTAAACAAGTAGGTGAGCTGTCTCTAGATCCATTCAGAGTCGCTCACAGTTCGTCCATAATTTATAGTCTCAGTGCAATTGTTCTTGAAAAGGACAGTGATATACAAAGTGTAAATCGTTGCAAATGTAATGATGTATCAAAATGTTTAAACTTACTTTCCAATTGCTTTCCAACCCAGTCATAACTTCTTGAAAATATGGATTTTGTTCTAATCCAATACCTATGCTCTTTGAAAAATACAAAGACATGAAGATTTGTAAGTCGTCAGAAGTATAAATTTGAAACGATCATCAGAAATTATCTTTCAGTAAACTTGAAACACACAAAACATTGTCCACCTGAAGTTGAAAGTTTAGTCTCAATTTGAAATCAACTGTAAAATGAATGAAGAATGTAGAGCACTGACCAGTATTACGTCAGGAATACTCACCAATGACTAAATGTCAAAATTAAACATACATTTCAGAGATTTATTTCAGACGGCTGAGCTAGAACCAAATTATCAATGATATTTCTAGCTTTATTAGCTGATTCATTGACTGACATATTCAGGTAATAAGTATCCCAAATTCAACATTATGAATTACTTACATCATTTAACACCCGTTCAGTTGACTATTACTTCTTCACTTCATTACTATAGTACTATGTTCTATAGTACGAATGATGTACTTCGGGATGGCTGGAAGTTAGGGGTTGCCAAACCAAAACATGGCATCACACCTTGAAATCACTAACTTCTAGCATAAGCCATAATGATAGATGTAGACTACTTGGTTGTGTTGCGTGTGACTATCGAAACCAATGGTTGGAGACTCTGTGTGTCATGGCTCAGAATTGATCACAATGACTTATGTGTATACACTCTACATCTCCTCTTAAAATATGAGATTAAAATCGCTTCATATCTTTCTTTCTTCCTGAACCATATCATTATATGCAATCTTTCTTTTATATACTTCCACCATTGAATTAACTACTATGAGTCCGGTGTTCATCTTACTGTGTTAATGAGATATGACAACTTGGACCGATATATATATATGTGCCTGATTCTACGTTGTAGCTGACTGACTGAGGATTGAAGCAGTGTGTACATGCTTAACACTTGATTATCTCAAACCAGGCCGTTTAAACGTAGTTATAATCAACAAATCTTGTTCATCTCAAAACATGTGTATAGTTGTATTGAATTACGTCAACAGTGAATGGTAACGTGAGGTGACAATGTATTCTGACTGTTTATGATCATGTGTTTCCCTAAATTTCCTTGATTTTTTCGTAAATGAACTTCGCATATCCTAAGAATCCTGATGAGGAGATAATGTTTTGGTTTGTTTTACGTCTCTTCAATCACTAGACCAACCTGCATTTCATTCAAATCATAAATCCATCAAAGCTAAATGTTTGATTTCAAGTAGTAGACTACTAATAAATAATATCTAGTCATCTATTTCTCTGTATTTATCAAGAAAGTTACACAAAATATAGATTCGATTCAGCTGAAACTCTACACTTTGATATCATGATATGATGGGTGATCAATTACAAATGGTTATGTGAGAAGCAGCTTGTGAAGATGTCAGAAATTTCACTGATTGAAATCATGAGTCAATTGAAGCTAGACCACCATGGAAACACCTGGAACCACATCTGGAACTCAAAACAATTGTCAACCAACATCTAGGTCAGAATTCTCAATACAAATGTCAAGACAGTTCTATTGTATGTGGCAGAAACTTGGAGAACTAGGAAAGCCATCATGCAGAAGATACAACTATTTATTGACAATTGTCTATGTAAAATACTTCGGATATGTTGGTCAGCAACAACCTACAATGGAAGAGAATAAACCATATTCAAGCGGAGGAAACGATGTATAAGAAGTGAATTAAGATGTATATTTCATCAGTTGAGTCAAACACATCTATATCCAAAGTCATATCAGTCAATCAGTCAGTTACAACGTAGAACCAGGTACGCATATAACAGACTATACGTAACAGTTTTGATGATATGGATTTATAAGCCAATGAATTATATACGTAACGATGAACACTATAAGTTACTACAATCAACAATTTTCATCATGTTTATGATAAGAATTATTAACTCCCCTAATCACTTTCACTGCCATCTCATCATTATCCGACTATGTTTTCGTGTGTTATAAACTATACTACTTACAATTTATACGAACATTCGTCAATATTAGAACGAATATTTTCACAACAATTGGGCGCCAACTATAGACAAGTCATTATATGGGAAAATTATATTTGAAATAATCTCCGTGATTGAAATTTACAATCATTCCAACGTTTCGTCCAGCAAACTTGTCTAGACTTCTTCAGGAATATAATCAAAATCATCGAAGAAATATATAGTGTATAGCAATCATATCAAATCAAATCAAATCAAATCTATTCTGTGCTAATTCAATCATATTTAGATATTGACCTTACTTATTTACTTACGTCTGTTACCCCAATGGAGCATAGAACGCCTCCAACACAATATATGCTTAGCATTCCTTTCTCCTCCTCCTTCTTCTTCTTCTTCTTCTTCTTCTTCTTCTTCTTCTTCTGCTT
Source organism: Schistosoma bovis (assembly GCA_944470425.2). Lineage (NCBI taxonomy): Eukaryota > Metazoa > Platyhelminthes > Trematoda > Strigeidida > Schistosomatidae > Schistosoma > Schistosoma bovis. Next base: position 937,773 of record OX103958.1, on the reverse strand, counting down.
CTGCTTCTATCGAACAGCTCTTCATTCTTCTCATGACTGCCCATTTCATTTCTCCGCATAATGTGTTCTTTGATCTTCCACGTCACCTTTGCACATGAGGATTGCAAGTGAGGGCTTGCCCTATCATGCAGTTGGGTTGGGTGCTTTCCTCAATCTGTGTCCTATCCACTTCCAGTATTTCTTCCTGATTTCATCCTCCTCCGTTGCAGTTTCGTTTGTTCTCTCCCACAGTAGGTTGTTAGGTTGATAGAATATTGACCTTAGTAAATAGAATAACATGAGTCAGTTAATAAATGCGAATTTTGTGAACAGGTCACAAAGTGAAAATAATCACTGAACAAATTGTGTGAGTATACGTGTGTGTGTGTGTGTGTGTGTGTGTAACATTGAGTTATGAATGATTGATATTAGGTGTAAAATTTGTTGTTCTATTCAAGAATAAACAAAACGAAATAAAAGTGCAAGTTGAAGGTTGAAAAATTATTATTTCTGATGTGCATGTAACAGAAGAATAATCAACTACATATTTCAATGGTTGAAATCATGAGTCAATTGAAGCTAGACCACCATGGAAAACCTGGAAGCATTGGATGGCCCTCCTCTCCTAGTATGGCAATCCTCAGCAGTGTGCATGCACGATCCCGTACACGCGAGATTCATATTTCTACTGTCATTATTATTATCATTATTATGAGAAAAGGGATTTGTGAACAAACAAGAACAGCCTAAACAGAGAGAGGATGGAATTCAACTAACGACTACTTGGCATTATTCGTCAATAAGTAATTGGATCCATCCTCTATCCAACCAGTTTCTTTCATCACATACATCGATATTCAAACTGAAATGAATGTAGGTTATTTTTCGCAATAGAATTATGTAATTTAATAATTGACTTGATGAGTCAATTGAAGCTACACCATGAAGGAATGCCTGGAATCAATTTGTAACTTCCAGGATACAATTCAAGTGTGCAGTTAGTCTTCTACTTTTAAGAAATTCAAAACAATTAGTCCCCTTGATAATAAGATTATCAGAACTATGTGATGATGATATATTAGCGCAATACATTTCGAACAATCTGATCACACATTACATACTTGTTAAGAGCATCTATATATATCAAAATAAAAAGGTCAACTAGACTGAAAACGGGATAAGAGGAGATAAGGATGTCATTCAAAGTCTCTAATCATTGATTACTATAATCATACCGACCTCAACCAGATAATCTGTACTTATTATTAATATGGTTCATGTTTTGTAAAATGATACATTACATTTTTTCTATAGATAGATATTATACATAATGACATATCTATATTTCAATTGAATCGATAACACTACCCGATCTCCCAAGTTTGGGGAAATTTCGGGGTATTTTGGGGAAATCGCCAAAGATTGGGCCTATATATACAGGATGTATCCAGTATAATCCATGTAATTCATATTCATTGTTGATATGAACTGAATTGGTTTAGATTAATATTTGAAGAGGAAATCTCTTATCTTTACCATTTCTAATAGACTGAATAGTAAATAGTAAATATCTATGCTTTTAGTAATGTAGGATTCAAGCACATGCAACAACAATCTATCATTGTATAATGTTTAAACAATGATAGAATAATAATGTTGTCCTATAGTAATCCATTTTGATACTCTAGAAAAGATGAGTAGATTTCTAACATTCGGCACAATACGTACTCTATAATTTCCCTTAGCTGAATTAAAATACGATAAATTCACTTGGTATTGTTTTACTTGTACCTTCCCATTGTTATTCAGGACTGCGATTGATCAGTCTCGTGTTAGCATATGTGCATCCTGTGCGGATTATTGCCTCAATATATCCTTAAGTTACAAGTTTTTTAAACAAAGATGGATAGTGGTTAGTAGTGGAATCCAGTTTGACACGCGTTTCGTCCTATTCGCGACTCATCAGCTGAGTGTGTCTGCATCCCACAGTTGATGATCACTCCGCGACTAGGTTTAGTCTACATTAATTATCTTTGTGAAACAAGCAGATTTTGGTTGAAACGAGTGAAAAATGTATTGAACATTGAGTGCTTAACACATCATAAATCTCATATTCACTATCACAATCAACGTGATACTCTTTTTCCTTTTTACTTATGAGAAACTGATTTCAGTCGATTAGTTTACAATCCATTTGACTAATGTGTATATGAGAGTTAGTTGAAGTGAAAAGTAGACGATAATACTTTCAAGATACATGTGATTATTGATGGATTCAATCCGGTGATTGAATAAAACAACTTCAACTTAATAAAGACAATGTTACTTCATTGTAAAGTTACCGCATGCAACGTAACTGTGTACTTGTTTACAATGTTATTTTCAATTAGATCGTCATCAGGCTTTACTCTAATATACATGAATATTTATACGACAATGTTAAGCCAATCAAGGCAATATGGGTCAATAATCACAATGACATAGAATAGGTCACCACACATAATGGGTAAATGTACAAGTAGATAGTAGTAAGAAGACAGATGTACTGATAGTAAGTAGTAAGAGTAATCAAATAAAATACGATCACAAAAGTCTTATCAATAGTTGAACGTTGGAAATAGAAGATCAAACAAACGTGGGTAAATAGACTTGGAATAGTCAACACTAAGACATTAAAATCATTACGTAATAACAAGTGTGTAAATAACTAGACAGTGAAGAACACAAACGGCAGGAGGCGGAAAATTACAAACAAATAATGGATGTGGTTAGTAGTGGAATCCAGTTTGACACGCGTTTCGTCCTATTCGCGACTCATCAGCTGAGTGTGTCTGCATCCCACAGTTGATGATCACTCCGCGACTAGGTTTAGTCTACATTAATTATCTTTGTGAAACAAGCAGATTTTGGTTAGAACGAGTGAAAAATGTATTGAACATTGAGTGCTTAACACATCATAAATCTCATATTCACTATCACAATCAACGTGATACTCTTTTTCCTTTTTACTTATGAGAAACTGATTTCAGTCGATTAGTTTACAATCCATTTGACTAATGTGTATATGAGAGTTAGTTGAAGTGAAAAGTAGACGATAATACTTTCAAGATACATGTGATTATTGATGGATTCAATCCGGTGATTGAATAAAACAACTTCAACTTAATAAAGACAATGTTACTTCATTGTAAAGTTACCGCATGCAACGTAACTGTGTACTTGTTTACAATGTTATTTTCAATTAGATCGTCATCAGGCTTTACTCTAATATACATGAATATTTATACGACAATGTTAAGCCAATCAAGGCAATATGGGTCAATAATCACAATGACATAGAATAGGTCACCACACATAATGGGTAAATGTACAAGTTGATAGTAGTAGGAAGACAGGTGTACTGATAGTAAGTAGTAAGAGTAATCAAATAAAATACGATCACAAAAGTCTTATCAATAGTTCAACGTTGGAAATAGAAGATCAAACAAACGTGGGTAAATAGACTTGGAATAGTCAACACTAAGACATTAAAATCATTACGTAATAAGAAGTGTGTAAATAATTAGATAGTGAAGAACACAAACGGCAGGAGGCGGAAAATTACAAACAAATAATGGATGTGGAAATAAGGTTAATTTATAACTGGCCATGGAAGGGATAGGGGATTACGAATTTCTTCTGTACACATGAATTGGGGTTATATGTACGAATTCCTATGGCTTCAGCTATATGTAGGAGGCGGGAAAGAACTCCGTTGGGAAATGATGGAGGTATACGATAGATCACTCGAAATGATTTCGATTTATCTACAGCATGACCGCTATCAATGAGATGTGCCGAGATAGAACTGCGAATAGATTTTATCTGGCCCTTTATAAACCACGCTGGTAGATGTTCACTCATTCGTTGGTTAAGTTGCCTGGTAGTACGCTCTATGTAGCTATCTCCACAGGAGCAGCTGAATTTTTAAATGCACATTGAGGAGGCCAACTCAGGTAACTTATCATTCGTTTGAGTAGACATCGCTGGTCGACAAGAGAAAGCCAACGCAAAATTGGCTGCGTAGAATGTCCTTGTGATTACTTTCGTTAATCTATATTTCAGAGTATCACTGACCACATCCCCGTTAAATTGTAGTTTTATATATAAAGGTTTCTTACGAACAGTCGAAATCTCCGACTTTTTTATTATGTCATACATGTACTTCTTAATGAATGCACTGGGGTAGCCGATCTCGGTCAGTGAGTTGTTGATGAATTCGAGCCCCTGACTTAGAGTGTTTACTGTGCAGATCGTTGTTGCTCTGCTGGTGAGACATCTAACCGAATTTCTCTTGTACCGGATAGGTGTGAAATTGCAGAAGTGAGTATATTGGCAGACAGAGGGGTTTCTTCTATACACGCTTCTACTTAATGTGCCGTCTCTTCATCTGCTTAGTGTGACATCAAGGACGTTCAGCATTTCTTCATATTCGCTTTCACCAGTGAAATTGATCGCTGGGTGAACACTGTTGAATGGTTGTAGAAGTTTATTCTTACTGGTGTTTTGATCTACGATCATGAAAGTGTCGTCAATGTAGCGGCAATATAAATCAAGTTTCTTAATTGTCTCATTGAGAGGTCCATTTTCTCGCTTCGCTAGGAAGAGATCAGCTAAAATCGGGCCTAGAGGTGAGCCCATGTCTATCCCGTCTGTTTGTCTATAATAAGTATTGTTGAAGACAAAACGGACATTCTGCGCGCATCTTAAGAGCAGTTCTTTTAGGCTATCGTCAGGCAAGCCAATGTTGATTTGTTTTTCTGATATTTGCTTACATATAAACTCAATAGTCTCTATAAGTGGTACGTCGGTGAACAAACATCCTACATCCAATGAGATCATATTTTCCATACTGACATTAAAATTTTCCACTTTGGAGGTGAAGTCGAAGACATATTTTACACTATTTCTAACAACTGATTTGTGCAATGGCTCTAAGATTCGCACTATCCACTTTGCAATTTTGTGGTAAGGAGAATTGTACATATCTAGAACTGGGCGTAGAGGAAGACCCGCTGTATGAACTTTAGGCTTCCTGATGATCAAGGTTTCATCTTTTCTTGGTTTCGTTAAAGAGTCTCGGTGCTGCTTGGTTGGAAGGTGATTTGTGCTACCCTTACTATTCTTGTATTGTTGACAGCTATCAACCAATGTGGTCTTGAACCGAGCAAGATTCTCCAATGAGGTAGGAATCAAGTCAATTGTTTGTGAAAATAAATTCTCAAATTGTACATCAGTATCTAATTGGTTGATTCTATGCCCATTATCACAGAATTTAGGTCCCAGAGATAAAACTTCTAGCTGTATTGCATCTAGTTCAATATTGGAAAAATTATGTACGTACCGTTTCGGATTGAAAGCAAACTCCTTTTCTGGCTTTTGGTTTCTCAAAGTTTTCATTAGTTTTGTCAACGATTTCTCAGATCTGTTCTTGCACATTCTTTTCCACATAATCCATAAACATTGACTGGAGCTCTGAAGGCCGGTTTTTTCACGGAATATTATCTCTGAAGAAGATTCCTTTCTAAGTCGCAAATATTCATTTCTATAGTATCAATTTGATTCGATACATGTCTTGTTCGCTTATATGTGTTGTTCTAATTTTCACAATGGGAATCTTTAATGTTATTTTCGCATTTGATTTTCCTTTCTTTTTGAGGGGTGCAGTGGGTAAGATAGAGCACAAATTTTCTCTTGGTTTTATTATATTACCCTTGGTGTTATGATTAGTAGTGTGTATTGCAGTTAGTCGAACATTATTATAATGTAGTTCAAAGGAGAGGGAAGAAGAATATCCAACGAGTTATCAGTCGTTAAATGTTAGTAAATGGCTGTATATTGTGAAACAATATCTGGGAATTATATCCGATGTTGTTGTCATCGTTATTATTATTATAATTTTAGTCGAACAATTGACTTTTGTCCAGTTGCATGATTTCATAAATATTCTATGTAATGTCAGTGAAACTATGAGTAAAGTTGGTATATAATATCGACTGTTTTACTTCATTCTATTTGAACACATATATATTGGTACAGTAGTGCGCCAAATATATATGCGCCACACGATTTCAGTTCATTAATTGCGTGTGGGCTGCGATACTGCCCGGGTGCCCAGACCGAATCAGGTGGTTATCTTAAAGGGCCACACCCCGAGCCTTTGACCTGAAGGTCTGACCCACAAGGAAGTGGTGCATCGTAAGTAGATGCAGTCCCATGGTAGCCTGTGACCGAAAATTGGTTCATACGCCATTTGTTCCCGCGGGATATCATAGATTTGGAATCCGTTTAAAGCGCTGGATATTCGCTTTTCGTCCTCTCATTTTCGTAAACAACGCCCCTGCCACGACAAGGCAGTGAGTAGGACTCACATGGCAGAGGCTGTATACGCGCGGACGTGTGAGAGAATTTCGAGAGGGAGGGCGAACCCACACCGCTCTCGGCCATACCAGGGCATTTGGGGGCATATAATATATATCTATATATATAATATCGATATAAATAGATGAAAACAGTTAGTTTAGCACAATTGAATGTCCTTTACCCAAAGTGTTATCATTATCAAGTGATGAAATGAACAAGATGAATGAGAAATTCTTGTGTATTGATTGTTTGATTCTTCCCATTGGTTTGTAACACTGAAATTAATAAGTCTTCTTCGATATGTGAAACCGGTGTGAATTACCTTGATATTGCCGTTAATCCCTACAGATTAAAAACAGAGATGGATAGTGGCTAGTGATGGGATGTTGGATGCGTGTTTCATCCTATTTGAGACTGGTCGTTTGGATATACATGCAAGCAACTAATACAAATTAATTAAACTTTAACCCCATTGTACAAGTCGTTGGTTATCTGGACTTAGTAATTAAGTGAATAATACAATAGATCCGAAGTAAACATCAAGCTTGAGATGCACATCCATCTAGCTGACGAGTCTCATATACATCAAATCATGCATCGTTGATTATATTGTTGCCAATATCCATCTCTGCCTATAATCAGCAAATGATTCGAAATAACATTAATGATAACTTTCATGATATTTGATAGATGATTCCGTTTAAAAATATCCACTATATGGACATAATTATTATTTATTAGATTTTCCATTCACAGTGTATTTTGTTTTCATAATGAGGAGAGGTCAATTGTTCATATTGCTCATTTTCTAAGCTTGAAAATGCCACGGGTATTCAGAGTTTGACATCGCTTTAACCAGTAACACCTTCTAATATGAAGTGTACCAACCAAGTGAAATCAAAAGACAGAAACGAGGAGTTTCGAAGATATATTTGATAGACTATCAATATATCGTGAATCGACTGATCTAATCTGACTAGCGATTGCAGTAGATGTTGAGCACAGCGTTCCCAGTCGTGATCTGGTGCGGATGCATGACCGAGCGCCTTCAGCTAGGTGAGTCCATTAAAACATGTAGTCAACTTACAGAACTACTTATTTTGGAGATTTATTTACCGCTACAAGCTGTCTAGCTTGTGTAAAACTTTGTTCGATTTACTTTCATTTTAAGAATAATGAGTTCTGATAACAATATTGTAGTGAACCAGAACACAAACTGCGGGATAATCCAATGTGTTTCAATACAAAATGACACAGAATCTCTTTGTAAAATCTGAGAAAACCATACAGTGAATACTTCATTTGTAAAATGTCAATCCATTGTCTCAAACTTGATTGTTTCTTCTTCGTTTCCACACCAATTACTCTGTGTTCTTGTTATGGTTTTATGTCCGCCTTCTTATCACGTGATTTATCCATCAATCAAAATACGATTTATACAATCTTAGCACTGTGCCAAACCAATAACGTTCGACCGGTATGAGCAGCCTAGCGTATTTATTGGTCCTATGTCCTCCTAGTTCGTCCACTTCAGTCCAGAACACCAATATCAGCTTCTGCAATATGAATCATTTATTTCAAACATATTCGGTTATTATATACATCAACCAAACAGACCACAACGTACCATAAAATAGAAAGTAACATTTGTACACAATGAAGCCGAAAAGTGGTTGTGATCGTGGGCGGCAGTAGTTAATAAACTGAGCATAATTTAGCGATAGTAAATTGTATAATAATAAACTTTAGGTCAAATTGAAGCTTATAATAAGAGGAATATAAATATACATAATCCAACTATTGAATAATTATACCATAAGAATATATAGATGATATTAGTCAATTAATTGGTCTCAGAAGTTACTCGTGATTTAATCTTCAGTTGGATATAACAGTTCTCGTCCTCTTCTAATCGATCTTATTAAATTTCTGCCTTCAGGCATTTCAATTTCGATTGGTCATACATACTACTTATGTGTGTCGATATCAGTAGCGCATATCACAGTATGATTGAGTAGGAGAATCCAAGCATTTTATGATTTTTATTCGGAAACAGAAGAAATCCAACTTCAAATTCTGTTTGAAATAATAAAATAAACAAAGCAATATGCCTTTTCTTTTATTGATGCATCTTGATGGCATTTAAACGATACTACTACATCCTGATGTCGATATGTTAATGTGAAAACACTAATTTATATTCTCTTTTATTTGAAACGCTAGTGGGACAGTATAAGATTATAATGTTGGTGACAGACAGATTAGGAGCGATAACCAGCTGAATGTTTGTGACTTAGATAAGTTTTTTGTACACCCATAATCTGATGTGATGCTCCCTTCATCCACAGGTTTAAAGAATAGCTTTGTTCCTAGTTTCACTGAAACTGATGTCCGAAGTTGTCTCCGGTCACTGAATTCATCCCAATGTTTATGACCTGATGGTATCCCTAACCTCCTTTTTATAAAAATGTGCTGACGTCTTATGTTATCCATTCGCGACTATCTTTAACCGATCGTTCTCATCTAATAACATATCAAAAATGTGGAGAAAGATGAAGATAATCCCTGTACCCAAGAAAGTATCTGGTGGTAAAAATGTGAAATTTAGACCTATTGCAATAACTTCACCCTTCCTCAAAACAATCGGAAAATTATTAATACTTCCACCTCAGCCTGTGATAACAGAGCATATTGATCCGTATCAGTTTGCCTACAGATGCAAAAGAAGCACCTTAGATGTTGTTGCTGTTCTGCATCACAATATAGTGTCCAACATAGAAATGGTAAGAAGTATGTTCGATGCGCTTTTCTCGACTATACTTCAGCTTTTGATTCTATACCAATACAACGTCTAATTAACAAGTTAATCAGCGTCAACACTGACAGCTGAATAACCAACTGGCTATGCTCCTACCTCTCTGGAAGGGAACAGTATGCTGTAATTGAAGTAAAGTGTTCAGAGTGTCTACTGTCTCATAAAGATGTACCACAAGGAGCTGTTCTTTCACCTCTTCTTTTCTCTTTTTTACTGCATGATCTGCCATCTTCCACAGAAAACACTTTTGTGAAATATGCGGATGATCTCACTGTATGTATGCTTATCTCTTCCATTGTACATCCCATAGAAATGAATGAGTTTTTGTCTCGTATTCATTGTTGGTCTGTTAGTAATGGTCTCATGCTTAGTCCGTCTAAACGTCAAGCTGTTAACTTCAGCATGAGACACAGTGTCGAAGGTCAATTATCTTGGTGTCACCTTTTCCTCTGATCTCTCTTGGTCTTCCCACGTTTTATTGTTATCGAAGAAGGTTTTCCGTCTGACTTACTACACAAAGAGATTGCCTGCTCTTGGGATTACTCGTCATTTACTCTTGCAATTTGTCAATTTTTGCATATTACCTATTATTATTTACTGTTCTCCATTATTCATTCACAAGATTTTTAGAAAAGACTTTGCTATATTGCGGAGAGCGCTGAAGGCAGTCAGCAAGGTGTGTGGTGAATCTTTCGAGGTCATTAATAATATGGTTGTGGATAGACATCTAAAGCCATGCAAACTCCTGTCAGGTGTTATTTTATCAGATACTAACCATTCCCTTCACTTTTATCTTTCTCCTTGTATATCTTCTGGTAGAACGAGACGTAATTACATTAAAACCCATGCACGTAAGCAAAGGTATCAAAGTTCTATAATAACTTACCTAGCAAATATACTCTGTGATGAACAGGTTGTTAGAGTTAATCTAGTCAATAACCTACATTCGTAACACGTCTCTAATTTGAAATGTTGTACAGTTTTTTTTCCAGATTTTTTTGTCTTTGTTCTCTGTTTTGTTTTTTTTTGTGTAAGAAGCTTGTTGAAATGCCCTGTGCTGAGAATTCTATATTGCACCCCAAATATAATATTGAATAAAGTCATTAATAATAATACTAAATGTCTAAATTATTATTATGTGTCTACAGATAGAAATCTTGATCGCAATACATCTGTGATGAAAATCATCCGATATACCAAGTCATAGATTCCATAGTCTAATGATAGTAAATCACAAATCAAACTGATAGATTATCTTTCAACTAACACTGTGTTTCACTCATCAACTGTGTGTTTCTCACTCACCTTATTAGTATGTCAAAATATTTTGTAGATCAATTAATGTCTACTAAAAACACAAGTCGTTTAGACTATCCAAACCAGCAAATATATCTGACCGTACAACTTGCCATTCATGATGAACCATCCGTACCCAATTATAATTGCCCTATTTATCTTCATCATAAATATCCAAATCCTTCATAATAAATCTATGATTAGTTTCCCTGAAAGATAAGTAGGAATATTTATGATTGTAAACCTTTGAAAATGAATTTGTCGTAAAGAGAACTCTTCAGTGAAACAATCTTTCTTATATAACCATAACTTATCACAATAGGAACAGGTTCACTTGAATGCCTATGAACAAATTGAGAAACTTTCACGCCAAATACTCAGACTAAATATTTCTGAATTATCATCTACTTACTTATTATCAATTAAGTAGGAAAATATTTGCCCGAAAATATTCTGCTTTTTAACAAAACATCAAATCGAATCAACTTCATTTCAACTCACAACATAAGTGTGAACAGAGAAAACGGTAACATCTCTATATGAATGAATATTTATTTATAATATCACAGTAACTATATAACCATTTCAAAAGAGAACAGTTTCATGTTTCCTGTGATGAGATAACCGGTATGAATGAATACAAGAGATTACAATTATCCAATCCTTACAAATGAATCTGAAATGAAACAAGAAAGTCACATTGAGTTGATTTGGAATAAGGAGAATAGAGATTCAATATAAATGTTAAACAAAAACATTCAGATAAGTCAACTCACTTTTTGGTCTAATTCGAGCTAATTCTACCATCTGAAAGTGAATAAAACTGATCAAGGTACAAATGATAATCAATTTGATCAGAAGAGATTTTCCTGTTTGAATAAAATTCATAGTGACAGTGTGTGCAATTGAATATTGGAACTCATAATTCTCGTATATTTATAGACTATGGGTGTAGTTGAGTGTATATGGTTTTAGCCAATCAAATAATAATCTGATAAATCATTCCGAATTTTATGTAGTATATGTGAACAATATCGTTTAGTTAACCAATCAACCAATCAACCAACCAACCAACCAACCAACCGACCAACCAACCAACCGAATCTATCAGCAATAATCTGTCATTTCAATACAGTACTGACATTGACTCAAGTCATCTGTACTCTCAATAGAACAAATTGTCCATCATTTATGATATGTAATATTGAGAGTAATGGACATACAGTAGTACACTTACATGATTGAGAATTTCGATGATTGATAAGTTTAATTGTGCCAGGAAATTCGTCTTCAAATTTGATCATTCATAATCCCAAATGATTTGTTTTCATCGTATTATGGTGATTTCCTTCTTCATGTCAATCTAATGTAAGGTATTTATAAAATAAATATTTTAATGGAGTTTTATTCTCTCAGTGGGATGGTTTGGTCGTGAAGCTTTCATCATTCTTCCGAACGACATCATCAGCAGCATAAACTACATGAAGTCAGAGAACAAAACACTGTCAAAATCATCCACCTCAGATACAAGTCTCCACCATCTCATAAAATAGATATTTATGCCCACGAATGACCTGGTACGGTCGAGAGTAGGGAGACTCCTCAATCCTACTCCAAATGCTCTCACACGGCCACGCGTATACAACCGACCACCCAATCAGTGTTGGCCCACCAACAATTTAAGAGATCAGCATGGCCATCAGACAAATCAAGAGTGGCAAAGCAGCAGAACCAGACAGCATTCCAGCAGAGGCAGTGGAAGCAGACGTGGCGGTAACTGCAAAGATACTACACATTCTCTTCAATACGATTTGGGATGAAGAACAAGTACCAACAGATTGGCAAGAAGGACTTCTGATCAAAATACCGAAGAAAGGCGATCTCAGTAGGTGTGATAACTACAGGGGCATCACTCTTCTCTCAATACCGGGAAACATCTTCCACATGATATTGTTAAACAGAATGAAGGACTGCGTAGACGCCAGAATTCGTGACCAACAGAATGAATTCCATAAGGATCGATCGTGTATAGATCAAATCGCAACTCTACAGATCATTGTGGAGCAATCAATTGAATTGAATTCATCATTCAACATCGACTTCATTGACTACGAGAAAGCATTTGATAGCGTGGACAGGGCAGCACTATGGAAGCATGTTTCACACTACGGCCTGACTGAGAACATAATCAACATTATACGGAATTGCTATGATGGATCAAACTGCAAAATCGTGCATGGAGGACAGTTGACAAACTCGTTCGAGGTGAAGACCAGTTTCAGGCAAGGTTAATTACTCTCACCCTTCCTCTTTCTCCTGGTGATCGATTGGATCATGAAGACGTCAATATCTGGAGGGAAGTATGGGATATAGTGGACATCTAGGATGCAGCTGGACGATCTACACTTCGCAGATGATCTGGCTCTTCTATCGCACACGCAATAACAAGTGCGAGAGAAGAACACCAGTGTAGCAGCAACCTCAGCAGCTGTGGGACTCAACATAAACAAAGGCAAAACCAAGATTCTCCCACACAACATAGCATGCACCAATCGAATCACACTTGATGGAACAGCTTCGGAAGATGCAGAAACCTTTACATATATGTCAAGGATCATTGATGAACACGGTGGATCTGATATGGATGTGAAATCGCTGATCGGTAAAGCAAGAGCAGTGTATTTACAACTGAAGGACACCTGAAACTCAAAACAATTGTCAACCAACATCTAGGTCAGAATTCTCAATACAAATGTCAAGACAGTTCTATTGTATGTGGCAGAAACTTGGAGAACTAGAAAAGCCATTATCCAGAAGATACAACTGTTTATTTACAATTGTCTATGTAAAATACTTCGGATATGTTGGTCAGCAACGTTCTACAATGCTAGAGAATAAACTATATTCAAGCGGAGGAAACGATGTATAAGAAGTGAATTAAGATGTATATTTCATCAGTTGAGTCAAACACATCTATATCCAAAGTCATATCAGTCAATCAGTCAGTTACAACGTAGAACCAGGTACGCATATAACAGACTATACGTAACAGTTTCGATGATATAGATTTATAAGCCGATGAATTATATACGTAACGATGAACACTATAAGTTACTACAATCAACAATTTTCATCATGTTTATGATAAGAATTATTAACTCCCCTAATCACTTTCACTGCCATCTCATCATTATCCGACTATATTTTCGTGTGTTATAAACTATACTACTTACAATTTATACGAACATTCGTCAATATTAGAACGAATAGTTTGACAACAATTGGGTGCCGACTATAGACAAGTCATTATATAGGAAAATTATATTTGAAATAATCTCAGTTATTGAAATGTACAATCATTCCAAGGTTTCGTCCAGCAAACATGTCTAGACTTCTTCAGGAATATAATCGAAATCATCGAAGAAATATATAGTGTATAGCAATCATATCAAATCAAATCAAATCAAATCTATTCTGTGCTAATTCAATCATATTTAGATATTGACCTTACTTACTTACTTACTTAATTAATTAATTATTTACTTACCTCTGTTACTCTCAATAGAGCATAGGCAGTCTCCAACACACTCTGTGCTTAGCATTCCTTTCTCCTCCTGCTCCTTCTTCTTCTTCTTCTTCATCTTCCTCTTCTTCTGCTTCTTCCTCTTCTTCTTTTGCTTCTGCTTCTTTTTCTGCTTCTATCCAATCGCTCTTCATTCTTCTCATGACTGCCTTTTCAATTTCTCCGCGTAATCTGTGCATCGGTCATCCTCTTCTAGTTTGCACTTGAGGATTCCAAGTGAGGGCTTTCTCTATCATGAAGTTGGGTTGGGTGCCTTCCTCAATCTGTGTCCTAGCCACTTCCAGTGTTTCTTCTTAAGTTCCTCCTCCTCGTCCTTTGCAATTTCGTTTGTTCTCTCCCACAGTAGGTTGTTAGGTTGATAGAATATTGACCTTAGTAAATAGAATAACAAGAGTCAGTTAATAAATGCGAATTTTGTGAACAGGTCACAAAGTGAAAATAATCACTGAACAAATTGTGAGAACATGTGCGAGCGTGTGTGTGTGTGTAACATTGAGTTAGTTGTTCTAATAAGGAATAAACAAAATGAAATAAAAGTGCAAGTTGAAGATTGAAATGTGAATTCTATTTGATTATGAAAATAGAATGATGATCATAGAGCCTAATGATGAACTTCTTGAATGTTCTTCCATATTTTTTTTTCTTCAAATATTAGAATGAATACAACACCATAGTGAATTATAAATAAGAACTTTCGTCTAAATTTGTACGAATAGTTTCATAATATTTGGGCGCCGAGTTAATGTGAGTCATTAGAAAAGAGGAAGAATGTTGTATTTGTAAAATATCACGGAATGAATTTGAATTAATTTCAACGTTTTATCTGACAATCTGGTTCAAGCTTTTTCAAGGAATTTTCACAGATTGAACTCATGAGTAAGTTGAAGCTAGACCACCATTGAAAACCTGGAAGCACTGGACGGCCGTTTCGTCCTAGTATGAGACTCGTCAGCAGTGCGCATCCACGACCCCGCACCACCCGGGGCTCGAACCCAGGACCTACTGGCTTCGCGCGCGAGCACTTAACCATTAGACCACTGAGCCGGCATCCAACGGTGTTAATGTCTAACTTCAACCAATCCACGAAGTTGCGCTACCGTACACCATTGTCTTCAGTGAGTTCCTATCTCACAACAGACCTGGTTGAACTCCACTGGTAACGACGTCTCACTAGAACTCCAGAAGTGTCTCCTGAAGTCAGTCACTAGTGAGCAGGTGATTGTTATTATCAGAATGTGTTTTTTCAAGGAAATTATAATTAAACAACAAAATTTATCGAATATAAATAGGTATATGATTCTCTGGTTTACTGTATACTGAATAAGTTATCCAATCAATGTTAAAGTATGTATTTACATTAGTGTGTATAAGAGATATGTGATGTGAAATGAAAAATGTGTTAGATAACAAACTGTGTGTATATGTAAGTGATGTGAGAAGAAGATATTTCCATGGGTGGTTTTAAGATCTTGATTAGTTTTTTTTTCTTTAAGGTATTTCTTCTTTGTTCTCTATATCGTTTGGATGATATCTGAAGTTTGTGCTGATGATGTCGTTCAGAAGAACGATGAAAGCTCCATGACCAAACCATCCAGCTCAGAGAACAAAACACCACCCAAATCATCCACCTGAGCTACAAATCTTCTTCACCATCTCAAAACTATATATTGTCTTCAGTTTTGTGTATATTAAGGAAAAACAGATCATTTCTATATATGAAATGAATTAAAAATGTCACAGCATGCATTAAACGGAAGATAAATGAATAAGATAAGTAAACCAAAATAAAAGAGGAATGTTGGTGTAAATGAAATTGTGTGTTATTTTTAATGTTCCAGTCAATTGTTTAACATATTCAGATAAGATAACGGATTTGAATCATTGAACGTATTATCTATCAATTAGTTACTATGGCATAGATATATCAAATGGCAAAAACGAGATCAGGTTTACTTATTCATTATTAGTTGCCATGGGACAGCTAGTTGTATTCCATCTCTCTTATTAATATTGTTTGAATTAGCCCATATATATAGGGATTCGGCTGTTAGTTGTTCTTTGTAAGAATTAAATCCTTTTTGAATGATTCTTGTGCCATTGAAATCAACTGTATGACCCGATTCAATCGAGTGTAATGCTAACAGTGGTGTTTCCATTGTCTACTTTCATAATAACAATTTTTTCTGTCTTTCCGTAACTGTTTTAGGGCATACGTTTCTTCTTTAGAAATATCAGGCGTATTAGGTTTTGGATTCAAAATTACAACTGTGTCGAGTCACCTAGACTGGTGGCCACATTGCAACATGATCGATAGCATTCGATCTGCACTAAGAAGGACTAGACAAACATGAGATTGATCACCACCCAGTGATCAATCAATTGTGATTACATCTCAGTCCTACAGGAGGTCGGTGGAGCCTCGGATAGCTCAGTGGTAACATCTCTGACTGTGAAGCTGGGTGACACGAGACCGAATCCGCCAGGGAGCACCATTTCCCTCAAGATTACAGGCACACCTTGCTGACGAGTGCCAAGTAGCACGAAACCCGGGTTCAGGGTTTCCTGTTGACTACCTCCAACCACCATCTAATCTCAATACATAGTGCAAGCAGTGTCGAGTCACCTAGACTGGTGGCCACATTGCAACATGATCGATAGCATTCGATCTGCACTAATAAGGACTAGACAAGCATGAGATTGATCACCACCCAGTGATCAATCAATTGTGATTCGTATTCTGTTCATATTGAAATTGAGACTTTTTTTTAAGTAGTGAAAGTTCGTGTAGATTTAAATGTCTATCAGATAGATTTACCACAATTTTGTTTATATCAACTTCCTTGGATTCATTTTTAATTAATGATAAACCATTATCAATGTTTGCTATACATGAACTTAGAGATTCCAAATTTAAAGTGGATTTATGTATTCCTTCTTTAAGGAATACTCTTATAGCTGTAACAGCTGCTTTTTGTGAAAGTATAGAATTGTCTGGAGTTTTGATTCTTAACGATTTTGGATAAACATTGTGGTTTAAACAGCGTAGATTGAATTCGTTTATTTATGTGTTAGAGCAATATTTTGGCATCTGGTCAATATGACAATCATAAAGTTCAATAGTAACGAACAGTCAATTCTATTTTCATAATCCATCGGTTGTACTTTACAGAACAGTGTGACCCCAAATGTGTCATGCATGAACTTGTATACTGTTGAAGTTAATTCTCATAAAGAAGAAACAAAAATTGTGTGATTTTGGATGATTGACTTGTATGAATTCTACTTCCATTTTGTTCAACGTTTCTACTTTATGATTAGTCATGTTAGTTACTGTTTTATAAGAAAGTCTATCTGTTCTTAAAACAACGTTGTCTTAAATGTAAAATGAATACGAACTGACGAAAAATGGATTGTAGGGGAGAGGTTTATAAGGGTTTGTTGAACGCTGTTACTGGATATAGATGTGTTTGACTCAACTGATGAAATATACATCTTAATTCTCTTCTTATACATCGTTTCCTCCGCTTGAATATGGTTTATTCTCTTCCATTGTAGGTTGTTGCTGACCAACATATCCGAAGTATTTTACATAGTCAATTGTCAAAAAACATTTGCATCTTCTGCATGATGGCTTTCCTAGTTCTGCAAGTTTCTGCCACATACAATAGAACTCTGTTGAAATTTGTATTGAGAATTCTGATCTAGATGTTGGTTGACAATTGTTTTGAGTTTCAGATGTGCTTCCAGGTGTTTCCGAACACTATTATTAGTATTATTATTATTATTATCTCGATTGCATGAATATGAATGCAATGATTTGATCATGAATTATTCAAAGATCCAACAGTATGGATTGTGAATATTCAGACTGTCTTCAATGAAGCCTTTAAATGAGACCGTGATTTATGGTATCAGTTTTCAAATATGACTAACAGAGGCACTTATTAACATCATAAATAGGCTTAACTTAATGAATTCTTAAGTGAAGTGCACGTAAGCCTTTCTCGTAGTCAATGAAGTCGATGTTGAATGATGAATTCAATTCAATTGATTGCTCCACAATGATCTGTAGAGTTGCGATTTGATCTATACACGATCGATCCTTACGGAATCCAGCTTGTTGGTCACGAAGTTGGGCGTCTACGCAGTCTTTCATTCTGTTTAACAATATCCTGTGGAAGACGTTTCCCGGTATTGAGAGAAGAGTGATGCCCCTGTAGTTATCACACCTACTAAGATCACCTTTCTTCGGTATTTTGATCAGAAGTCCTTCTTGCCAATCTGTTGGTACTTTTTCTTCATCCCAAATCGTATTGAAGAGAATGTGTAGTATCTTTGCAGTTACCGCCACGTCTGCTTCCACTGCCTCTGCTGGAATGTTGTCTGGTCCTGTTGCTTTGCGCTCTTGATTTGTCTGATGGCCATGATGATTTCTTCAATTGTTGATGGGTCAACATTGATTGGGAGGTCGGTAGTATACGCGTGGCTGTGTGAGAGCATTTGGAGTAGGATTGAGGAGTCTCACTACTCTCGGCCGTACCAGGTCATTCGTGGGCATAAATATCTATTTTATGAGATGGTGGAGACTTGTATCTGAGGTGGATGATTTTGACAGTGTTTTGTTCTCTGACTTCATGTAGTTTATGCTGCTGATGATGTCGTTCGGAAGAATGATGAAAGCTTCACGACCAAACCATCCCACTGAGAGAATAAAACTCCATTAAAATATTTATTTTATAATTACCTTACATTAGATTGACATGAAGAAGAAAATCATCATAATATGATGAAAACAAATCATTTGGGATTATGAATGATCAAATTTGAAGACGAATTTCCTGGCACAATTAAACTTATCAATCATCGTAATTCTCAATCATGTAAGTGTACTACTGTATGTCCATTACTCTCAATATTACATATCATAAATGATGGACAATTTGTTCTATTGAGAGTACAGATGACTTGAGTCAATGTCAGTACTGTATTGAAATGACAGATTATTGCTGATAGATTCGGTTGGTTTATTGGTTGGTTGGTTGGTTGATTGGTCGGTTGGTTGATTGGTTAACTAAACGATATTGTTCACATATACTACATAAAATTCGGAATGATTTATCAGATTATTATTTGATTGGCTAAAACCATATACACTCAACTACACCCATAGTCTATAAATATACGAGAATTATGAGTTCCAACATTCAATTTCACACACTGTCACTATGAATTTTATTCAAACAGGAAAATCTCTTATGATCAAATTGATTATCATCTGTGCCTTGATCAGTTTTATTCACTTTCAGATGGTAGAATTAGCTCGAATTAGACCAAAAAGTGAGTTCACTTATCTGAATGTTTTTGTTTCAAATTTATATTGAATCTCTATTCTCCTTATTCCAAATCAACTCAATGTGACTTTTTTGTTTCATTTCAGATTCATTTGTAAGGATTGGATAATTGTAATCTCTTGTATTCATACCGGTTATCTCATCACAGGAAACATGAAACTGTTCTCTTTTGAAATGGTTATATAGTTACTGTGATATTATAAATAAATATTCATTCATATAGAGATGTTACCGTTTTCTCTGTTCACACTTATGTTGTGAGGTGAAATGAAGTTGATTCGATTTGATGTTTTGTTAAAAAGCAGAATATTTTCGGGCAAATATTTTCCTACTTAATTGATAATAAGTAAGTAGATGATAATTCAGAAATATTTAGTCTGAGTATTCGACGAGTAATCCCAAGAGCATGCAATCTCTTTGTGTAGTAAGTCAGACGGAAAACCTTCTTCGATAACAATAAAACGTGGGAAGACCAAGAGAGATCAGAGGAAAAGGTATCACCAAGATAATCTACCTTCGACACTGTGTCTCATGCTGAAGTTAACAGCTTGACATTTAGACGGATTAAGTATGAGACCATTACCAACAGACCAACAATCAATACGAGACAAAAACTCATTCATTTCTATGGGATGTACAAAGGAAGAGATAGGCATACATACAGTGAGATCATCCGCATATTTCACAAAAGTGTTTTCTGTGGAAGATGGCAGATCATGCAGTGGAAAAGAGAAAAGAAGAGGTGAAAGAACATCTCCTTGTAATACGCCTTTATGAGACAGTAGACACTCTGAACACTTTACTTCAAATACAGTATACTGTTCCCTTCCGGAGAGGTAGGAGCATAGCCAGTTGGTTATCCAGCGGTCAGTGTTGACGCTGATTAACTTGTTAATTAGACGTTGTCTTGGTATAGAATCAAAAGCTGAAGTATAATTATTCAATAGTTGGATTATGTATATTTATATTCCTCTTATTATAAGCTTCAATTTGACCTAAAGTTTATTATTATGCAATCTACTATCGCTAAATTATGCTCAGTTTATTAACTACTGCCGCCCACCTTCACAACCACTTTTTCGCTTCATTGTGTACAAATGTTACTTTCTATTTTATGGTACGTTGTGGTCTGTTTAGTTGATGTATATAATAACCGAATATGTTTGAAATAAATGATTCATATTTCAGAAGCTGTTATTGGTGTTCTGGACTGAAGTGGACGAACTAGGAGGACATAGGACCAATTAGTACGCTAGGCTGCTCATACCAGTCGAACGTGATTGGTTTGGCACAGTGCTAAGATTGTATAAATCGTATTTTGATTGATGGATAAATCACGTGATAAAAAGCCGGACATAAAACCATAACAAGAACACAGAGTAATTGGTGTGGAAACGAAGAAGAAACAATCAAGTTTGAGACGATTGATTGACATTTTACAAATGAAGTATTCACTGTATGGTTTTCTCAGATTTTACAAAGAGATTCTGTGTCATTTTGTATTGAAACACATTGGATTATCACCCAGTTTGTGTTCTGGTTCACTACAATATTGTTATCAAAACTCATTATTCTTAAAATGAAAGTAAATCGAACAAAGTTTTACACAAGCTAGACAGCTTGTAGCGGTAAATAAATCTCCAAAATAAGTAGCTCTGTAAGTTTTCGATATTGGATGCTGACTACATGTTTTAATGCACTCACCTAGCTGAATGTGCTCGGTCATGCATCCGCACCAGATCACGAGTGGGAACGCTGTGCTCAACATCTACTGCAATCGCTAATCAGATTAGATCAGTCGATTCACGATATATTGATAGTCTATCAAATATATCTCCGAACATGCTCGTTTCTGTCTTTTGATTTCACTTGTTGGGTACGCTTCATATTAGAAGGTGTTACTGGTTAAAGCGATGTCAAACTCTGAATACCTGTGGCATTTTCAAGCTTAGAAAATGAGCAATATGAACCATCGACCTCTCCTCATTATGAAAACAAAATACACTGTGAATGGAAAATCTAATAAATAATAATTATGTCCATATAGTGGATATTTTTAAACGGAATCATCTATCAAATATCATGAAAGTTATCATTAATGTTATTTCGAATCATTTGCTGATTATAGGCAGAGATGGATATTGGCAACAATATAATCAACGATGCATGTTTTGATGTATATGAGACTCGTCAGCTAGATGGATGTGCATCTCAAGCTTGATGTTTACTTCGGATCTATTGTATTATTCACTTAATTACTAAGTCCAGATAACCAACGACTTGTACAATGGGGTTAAAGTTTAATTAATTTGTATTAGTTGCTTGCATGTATATCCAAACGACCAGTCTCAAATAGGATGAAACACGCATCCAACATCCCATCACTAGTCACTATCCATCTCTGTTTATAATCTGTAGGGATTAACGGCAATATCAAGGTAATCCACACCGGTTTCACATATCCAAGAAGATTTATTAATTTCAGTGTTACAAACCAATAGGAAGAATCAAACAATCAATGCACAAGAATTTCTCATTCATCTTGTTCATTTCATCACTTGATAATGATAACACTTTGGGTAAAGGACATTCAATTGTGCTAAACTAACTGTTTTCATCTATTTATATCGATATTATATGCCTCCAAATGCCCTGGTATGGCCGAGAGCGAGGTGGGTTCGCCCTCTCTCTCGAAATTCTCTCACACGTCCGCGCGTATACAGCCTCTGCCAGGTTAGTCCTACTCACTGCCTTGTCGTGGCTGGGGCGTTGTTTACGAAAATGAGAGGACGAAAAGCGAATGTCAAGCGCTTTAAACGGATTCCAAATCTATAGTGCCTATGGGCACCAGTATCCTGCGGGAACAATTGGCGTATGAACCAATTTTCGGTCACAGGCTACCATGGGACTGCATCTACTTACGATGCACCACTGCTTTGTGGGTCAGACCTTTAGGTCAAAGGCTCGGGGTGTGGCCCTTTAAGATAACCACCTGCTTCGGTCTGGGTACCCGGGCAGTATCGCAGCCCACACGCAATTAATGAACTGAAATTGTGTGGCGCATATATATTTGGCGCACTACTGTACCAATATATATGTGTTCAAATAGAATGAAATAAAACAGTCGATATTATATACCAACTTTACTCATAGTTTCACTGACATGACATAGAATATTTATGAAATCATGCAACTGGACAAAAGTCAATTGTTCGACTAAAATAATAATAATAACGATGACAACAACATCGGATATAATTCCCAGATATTGTTTCACAATATACAGCCATTTACTAACATTTAACGACTGATTAACTCGTTGGATATTCTTCTTCCCTCTCCTTTGAACTACATTATAATAATGTTCGACTAACTGCAATACACACTACTAATCATAACACTAAGTGTAATATAATAAAACCAAGCGAAATTTTGTGCTCTACTTCACATACTGCCTCCCTCAAAAAAAGAAAATCAAATGCGAAAACAACATTGAAGTTTCCCATTGTGAAAATTAGAACAACACATATAAGCGAACAAGACATGTATCGAATCAAATTGATACTATAGAAATGAATATCTGCGACTTAGAAAGGAATCTTCTTCAGAGATAATATTCCGTGAAAAAACCGGCCTTCAGAGCTCCAGTCAATGTTTATGGATTATGTGGAAAAGAATGTGCAAGAACAGATCTGAGAAATCGTTGACAAAACTAATGAAAACTTTGGAAAGCCAAAAGCCAGAAAAGGAGTTTGCTTTCGACCCGAAACGGTACGTACATAATTTTTTCCAATATTGAACTAGATGTAATTCAGCTAGAAGTTTTATTTCTGGGGCCTAGCTTCTGTGATAATGGGCATAGAATCAACCAAGTAGATACTGATGTACAATGTGAGAATTTATTTTTACAAACAATTGACTTGATTCCTACCTCATTGGAGAATCTTGCTCGGTTCAAGACCACATTGGTTGATAGCTGTCAACAATACAAGAATAGTAAGGGTAGACTAAATCACCTACCATCCAAGCAGCACCGAGACTGTTTAACGAAACTAAGAAAAGATGAAACCCTGATCATCAGCAAACCAGATAAAGGAGGAGGTATAGTTCTCATGAACAGAAAGGATTACATGAACAAATGGAAACAACGCTTAGTCATCCTAGCAAATTTCAGAAAGTCACTAGTAATTGTGACATCAATAATAAAGTAGAAAGACAATTGGTTAATTTCCTTAAGGATCTAAAGGAAAAGGGAATAATTACGACTGAGATTCATGATTCAATTAAGCCGACTGGATGGTTTGCCTACAGTTCATACAGCGGCTCTTCCTCTACGCCCAGTTCTAGATATGTACAATTCTCCTTACCACAAAATTGCAAAGTGGATAGTGCGAATCTTAGAGACATTGCACAAATCAGTTGTTAGAAATAGTGTAAAAGATGTCTTCGACTTCACCTCCAAAGTGGAAAATTTTAATGTCAGTATGGAAAATATGATCTCATTGGATGTAGGATGTTTGTTCACCGACGTATCACTTATAGAGACTATTGAGTTTATATGTTAGCAAATATCAGAAAAACAAATCAACATTGGCTTGCCTGACGATAGCCTAAAGGAACTGCTCTTAAGATGCACGCAGAATGTCCGTTTTGTCTTCAATAATACTTATTATAGACAAATAGACGGGATAGACATGGGCTCACCTCTAGGCCCGATTTTAGCTGATCTCTTCCTAGCAAAGCTAGAAAATGGACCTCTCAATGAGACTATTAAGAAACTTGATTTATATTGCCGCTACATTGACGACACTTTCATTATCGTAGATCAAAACACCAGTAAGGAGGAACTCCTAGGACCATTCAACAGTGTTCACCTAGCGATAAATTTCACTGGTGAATGCGAGTATGAAGAAATGCTGAACTTCCTTGACGTCACACTAAGCAGATGAAGTGACGGCACATTAAGTAGAAGTGTGTATAGAAGAAACCCCTCTGCCTGCCAATATACTCAATTCTGCAATTTCACACCTATCCGGTACAAGAGAAATTCGGTTAGATGTTTCACCAGCAGAGCAAAAAAGATCTGCACAGTAAACACTCTAAGTCAGGAGCTCGAATTCATCAACAACTCACTGACCGAGATCGGCTACCCCAGTGCATTCATTAAGAAGTACATGTATGACATAATAAAAAAGTCGGAGATTTCGACTGTTCGTAAGAAACCTTTATATATAAAACTACAATTAAACGAGGATGTGGTCAGTGATACTCTGAAATATAGATTAACGAAAGTAATCACCAGGACATTCTACGCAGCCAATTTTGCGTTGGCTTTCTCTTGTCGACCAGCGATGTCTACTCAAACGAATGATAAGTTACCTGAGTTGGCCTCTTCAATGTGCATTTACAAATTCCGCTGCTCCTGTGGAGATAGCTACATAAAGCGTACTACCAGGCAACTTAACCAACGAATGAGTGAACATGTACATCTAAATTAAGGCAACTTCGAGGCATACGCACAGTATGCACATATGCCAATAGGAGGCTGATCAATTTCAGTCCTAAAACATCAATGGGAAGATTCAAGTAAAACAATACCAAGTGAAATAAACTTCACCCCATTGCACAGGCTAGTGGCTATCAGGACTCAGTAGCTAAGTGGATAGCGCGATGGCGTTTGAAGCGAACGGTACTGAGTTCGAGTGTATAGAGAGCGTACTACCAGGAAACATAACCAACGAATGAGTGAACATCTACCAGCTAGTTTATAAAGGGCCAGATAAAATCTATTCGCAGTTCTATATCGGCACATCTCATTGATAGCGTTCATGCTGTAGATAAATCGAAATCATTTCGAGTGATCTATCGTATACCTCCATCATTTCCCAACGGAGTTCTTTCCCGCCTCCTACATATAGCTGAAGCCATAAAATTCGTACATATAACCCCAATTCATGTGTACAGAAGAAATTCGTAACCGCCCAATCCCTTCCATGGCCAGTTATAAATTAACCTTATTTCCACATCCATTATTTGTTTGTAATTTTCCGCCTCCTGCCGTTTTTGTTCTTCACTATCTAATTATTTACACATTTCTTATTACGTAATGATTTTAATGTCTTAGTGTTGACTATTCCAAGTCTATTTACCCACGTTTGTTTGATCTTCTATTTCCAACGTTGAACTATTGATAAGACTTTTGTTATCGTATTTTATTTGATTACTCTTACTACTTACTATCAGTACACCTGTCTTCCTACTACTATCAACTTGTACATTTACCCATTATGTGTGGTGACCTATTCTATGTCATTGTGATTATTGACCCATATTGCCTTGATTGGCTTAACATTGTCGTATAAATATTCATGTATATTAGAGTAAAGCCTGATGACGATCTAATTGAAAATAACATTGTAAACAAGTACACAGTTACGTTGCATGCGGTAACTTTACAATGAAGTAACATTGTCTTTATTAAGTTGAAGTTGTTTTATTCAATCACCGGATTGAATCCATCAATAATCACATGTATCTTGAAAGTATTATCGTCTACTTTTCACTTCAACTAACTCTCATATACACATTAGTCAAATGGATTGTAAACTATTCGACTGAAATCAGTTTCTCATAAGTAAAAGGAAAACAGAGTATCACCTTGATTGTGATAGTGAATATGAGATGTATGATGTGTTAAGCACTCAATGTTCAATACATTTTTCACTCGTTTCAACCAAACTCTGCTTGTTTCACAAAGATAATTAATGTAGACTAAACCTAGTCGCGGAGTGATCATCAACTCTGGGATGCAGACACACTCAGCTGATGAGTCGCGTGTCAAACTGGATTCCACTACTAACCACTATCCATCTTTGCTTAAAAAACTTGTAACTTAAGGATGTATTGAGGCAATAATCCGCACAGGATGCACATATGCTAACACGAGACTGATCAATTGCAGTCCTGAATAACAATGGGAAGATACAAGTAAAACAATACCGAGTGAATTTATCGTATTTTAATTCAGCTAAGAGAAATTATAGAGTACCTATTGTGCCGAATGTTAGAAATCTACTCATCTTTTCTAGAGTATCAAAATGGATTACTATAGGACAACATTATTATTCTATCATTGTTTAAACATTATACAATGATAGATTGTTGTTGCATGTGCTTGAATCCTACATTACTGAAAGCATAGATATTTACTATTTACTATTCAGTCTATTAGAATTGGGAAAGATAAGAGATTTCCTCTTCAAATATTAATCTAAATCAATTCAGTTCATATCAACAATGAATATGCTCTTAACAAGTATGTAATGTGTGATCAGATTGTTCGAAATGTATTGCGCTAATCTATCATCATCACATAGTTCTGATAATCTTATTATCAAACGGGACTAATTGTTTTGAATTTCTTAAAAGAACAAGACTCCCTGCACATTTGAATTGTATTCTGGAAGTTACAAATTGATTCCAGGCATTCCTTCATGGTGTAGCTTCAATTGACTCATCAAGTCAATTATTAAAATACATAATTCTATTGAGAAAAATAACCTACATTCATTTCAGTTTGAATATCGATGTATGTGATGAAAGAAACTGGTTGGATAGAGGATGGATCTAATTACTTATTGACGAATAATGCCAAGTAGTCGTTAGTTGAATTCCATCCTCTCTCTCTCTCTCTCTCCTTCTGTTCAGGCTGTTCTTGTTTGCTCACAAATCCCTTTTCTCATAATAATAATAATAATAATAATAATAATAATAATAATAATAATAATAATAATAATAATAATAATAATAATAATAATACAAATTCGAATCTCGCGTGGGACGGGATCGTGCATGCACACTGCTGAGGAGTGCCATACTAGGAGGGGACGGCCATCCAATGCTTCCAGGTTTTCCATGGTGGTCTAGCTTCAATTGACTCATGATTTCAACCATTGAAATATGCAGTTGTTTAGTCTCCTGTTACATGCACATCAGAAATAATAATTTTTCAACCTTCAACTTGCACTTTTATTTCGTTTTGTTTATTCTTGAATAGAACAATAAATTTTACACCTAATATCAATCATTCATAACTCAATGTTACACACACACACACACACACGCTCGCACATGTTCTCACAATTTGTTCAGTGATTATTTTCACTTTGTGACCTTTTCACAAAATTCGCATTTATTACCTGACTCATGTTATTCTATTTACTAAGGTCAATATTCTATCAACCTACTAACCTACTGTGAGAGAGAACAAACGAAATTGCAACGGACGAGGAGTAGGAACATAAGAAGAAACACTGGAAGTGGCTAGGACACAGATTGAGGAAGGCACCCAACCCAACTGCATCATGTGGCAAGCCCTCACTTGCAATCCTCAAGTGCAAACGAGAAGAGGATGACCAATTCACAGATTACGCCGAGAAATGGAAAAGGCAGTCATGAGAAGAATGAAGGTCGATTGGATAGAAGCAGAAGAAGAAGAAGAAGAAGAAGAAGAAGAAGAAGAAGAAGAAGGAGCAGGAGGAGAAAGGAATGCTAAGCACAGAGTGTGTTGGAGACTGCCTATGCTCTATTGAGAGTAACAGACGTAAGTAAATAAGTAATTAATTAATTAAGTAAATAAGTAAGGTCAATATCCAAATATGATTGAATTAGCACAGAATAGATTTGATTTGATTTGATTTGATTTGATTGCTATACACTATATATTTCTTCGATGATTTTGATTATATTCCTGAAGAAGTCTAGACATGTTTGCTGGACGAAACCTTGGAATGATTGTAAATTTCAATCACTGAGATTATTTCAAATATCATTTTCCTATATAATGACTTGTCTATAGTCGGCACCCAATTGTTGTCAAACTATTCGTTCTAATATTGACGAATGTTCGTATAAATTGTAAGTAGTATAGTTTATAACACACGAAAATATAGTCGGATAATGATGATGAGATGGCAGTGAAAGTGATTAGGGGAGTTAATAATTCTTATCATAAACATGATGAAAATTGTTGATTGTAGTAACTTATAGTGTTCATCGTTACGTATATAATTCATTGGCTTATAAATCCATATCATCAAAACTGTTACGTATAGTCTGTTATATGCGTACCTGGTTCTACGTTGTAACTGACTGATTGACTGATATGATTTTCGATATAGATGTGTTTGACTCAACTGATGAAATATACATCTTAATTCACTTCTTATACATCGTTTCCTCCGCTGGAATATGGTTTATTCTCTTCAATTGTAGGTTGTTGCTGACCAACATATCCGAAGTATTTTACATAGACAATTGTCAATAAATAGTTGCATCTTCAGGATAATGGTTTTCCTATTTCGCCAAGTTTCTGCCACATACAATAGAACTGTGTTGACATTTGTATTGAGAATTCTGACCTAGATGTTGGTTGACAATTGTTTTGAATTTCAGGTGTCCTTCAGTTGTAAATACACTGCTCTTGCTTTACCGATCAGCGATTTCACATCCATATCAGAGACAGTCATTTATGATATAATTTTTTGAAATCTGACTAATTGCATCATGAATAGGCTTTACTTAATGAATCCGTAAGTGAAGAGAAGTAAGTGAAGTGCACGAAAGCCTTATTTGCAAAAGCCAAGAAAAGAACTAAGATATTTTTCGGTTTCCTGTATATTCAGCGAAGAATGTCTCTTCAAAAAGATAAATACTCTTGTAACGACATACGTTAAGATATGTGACAACAAATAGTTATGTGGAGGTTAGTGTGTGATAGACAATTAGAAAATGAGAAGGGAGAACACGGAAATATGGAATTGGTTGGATGACAGATCAGTGATCTAGGAGTTATTATTATTATTATTATCGGCTTTATTCAATACTACATTTGCGGTACAATAATGAATTGTCAGCACACTGTATTTCAACAAGTTTCCGTTTCTTACTTCTTGGATGATCCGAAAGATGAATATTGAGTGATCGACAGTTAAAAGTTAGCAGTTTAGTCAATCGACATCTAAATAATGTACATTCTTGTCGCTGCATATTGTCAGCAACCATGATATTACTGATCAGGTCATTCATAACCTGTACAACGAAGGGTTGTAAACTCTTCAGAAACACACCTGAAAATGTTATGTGATTGATAGCCATAATGATGTACAAAAAACAACAGAATTAGATGACTTGTTGAAATACTTTGATGACAGGAACAGGTAGCCCAGATGTTGAAGCAGGCCGCCAGTTTATCATGATCATGATAAGAAAGATTTTTGAAGGTGTAGTTTTAGTCATGGACTGATATGATTGTAATAAGATCAACGGGCGCAAGTTCTCGCACAATCATTCATCATAATGTTTGAAATATTGAAATTATTGTAGAATATAAATTTAATCAATCATTGTTATGTTAGATTATACACTACTAGATATTCTGTATTAGTAGTATACTACTTGAAAACAAACATTTAGCTTTGATGGATTTATGATTTGAATGAAATGCAGGTTGGTCTAGTGATTGAAGAGACGTAAAACAAACCAAAACATTATCTCCTCATCAGGATTCTTAGGATATGTGAAGTTCATTTACGAAAAAATCAAGAAAATCGAGGGAAACACATGAACATAAACAATCAGAATACATTGTCACCTCAGGTTACCATTCACTGTTGACGTAATTCAATACAACTATACACATGTTTTGAGATGAACAAGATTTGTTGATTATAACTACGTTTAAACGGCCTGGTTTGAGATAGTCAAGTGTTAAGCATGTACACACTGCTTCAATCCTCAGTCAGTCAGCTACAACGTAGAATCAGGCACATATATATATATCGGTCCAAGTTGTCATATCTCATTAACACAGGAAGATGAACACCGGACTCATAGTAGTTAATTCAATAGTGGTAGTACATAATAGAAAGATTGAATATAATGATATAGTTCAGGAAGGAAGGAAGAAAGATATGAAGCGATTTTAATCTCATATTTTAAGAGGAGATGTAGAGTGTATACACCTACGCCATTGTGATCAATTCTGAGCCATGACACACAGAGTCTCCAACCATTGGTTTTGATAGTCACACGCAACACAACCAAGTAGTCTGCATCTATCATCATGGCTAATGCTAGAAGTTAGTGATTTCAAGGTGTGATGCCATGTTTTGGTTTGGCAACCCCTAACTTTCTTCCAGCCATCCCCAACCATATCATTCCTACTGTAGAACATAGTACTATAGTAATGAAGTGAAGAATTAATAGTCAAATGAACGGGTGTTAAATGATGTAAGTAATTCATAATGTTGAATTTGGGATACTTATTACCTATTAAGTTCAACGTTGAATATGTCAGGCAATGAATCAGCTAATAAAGCCGGAAATATCATTGATAATTTGGTTCTAGCTCAGCCGTCTGAAATAAATCTCTGAAATGTATGTTTAATTTTGACATTTAGTCATTGGTGAGTATTCCTGACGTAATACTGGTCAGTGTTCTACATTCTTCATTCATTTCACAGTTGATTTCAAATTGAGACTAAACTTTCAACTTCGGGTGGACAATGTTTTGTGTGTATCTAGTTCACTGAAGGATAATTTCTGATGATCGTTTCAAATTTATACTTCTGACGACTTACAAATCTTCATGTCTTTGTATTTTTCAAAGAGCATAGGTATTGGATTAGAACAAAATCCATATTTTCAAGAAGTTATGACCAAATTAGAAAGCAATTGGAAAGTAAGTTTAAACATTTTCATACATCATTACATTTGCAACGATTTACACTTTGTATATCATTGTCCTTTTCAAGAACAATTGCACTGAGACTATAATTTATGGACGAACTGTGAGCGACTGTGAACTGACCTAGACACAGCCCACCTACTCGTTTAATGTCGTTGGCGTTCTTTTAACAAGAATTTTTCTACGGCATGGGGTTTCCGGCCTCATACCTAACCCTCCCCCTTACCAGGACTTGGAACCAGCAGCAACTCTAGAAGAGCTACAAGCGAATTTCGCTCAATTACTTATAATTATCAAAATGACATATATGCATCCTGTGAGGATTATCTCGATATCACCTTAATTCACATGCATTCCAAACAGAGATGAATAGTGGCTAGCACTGGAATCCAGGGAGCGATTTTCGGACTCATCAGCAAGATATACCTGTATCCCAGATTTGATGTTCACTCCTATATTCGAACCCACTAACTTTCGCTTCAAACGTCATCGCGATTTCTACTTATCTACTGTGTGCAGCTAGCAATTAGCACGTGGATTAGTGTTAAGTTTAATTCATTTTGTATTGGTTATTTGAATCTACCCATTGACTATATGAATAGTTCCAAGTAGGACTATTTGTTAGATACTCATGTTTTACTCGTCTAAATCAACTATGTGTATTCCTTTAATCACTGAAGCACAATGTTATGAAGCATTAGTTTCACTTATCATGCTATCAATGACTATAATTACGTAATCATGTTGATTCTCTACTGAATTGTAATTTTATTTGTAGAGTGGGAACTATATGATAAATTCGTGTCAGTTTACCGTCAATATACTCAATTACATGAATCATGTTTCCGATAGATTCAATTGAAGAACCAATCAGTTTTTCCGTTGTTCTTTCAATCGTGTAGTTGATTGATAGGCTATTCTTTGTCTTCAATCAATAGAATCGATTATCTTTTATTTTTGTATTTATATCAATACACTTCTAAGTATTTGTATTTACAACTACAGGAAGAATCGAATCCCGGAGCATCACGGTCTCTTCGAGAGAGCTGAACGTTTAGACAACTGAGCCGTGATTACATGATCTTTATGGGTAAGTTTAATTATTTAGCGATATTGCGCAACCAGTTGGAAATTTCGTTGCTAAATAACTGCCTCAGACACAACATGGGTGAACTTCAATAATAATGACGGCGATATAAAAAGTGACACCCAATGTTCTTTGCAAAAGCTTCACTGATGTCACAGAATAAATTTGGTTGGATAGTGCAATTGAGTCCTAGATTCTAAATAAGAGCAAGAGAACCTTAACACTATTTACTCATTTCAGATATGAAAGATGGTGAACGTGGAGAACGTAGTCTTAGATTTTATATGACGAAGGAAATGACAGGGAAATTTAAGAGGTCATAAAGAAGGGAAGCCAACTACTGAGATTCAAGAACACTCGACCTGTACCTGTGTAAATTACGATTGACCACGTGTAATGTGCTCTGGATAGCTGTGACTGAAAGAGTTATGAAACATCATGGCCACCTAATCACCGATGAACAGATACTGTCAAACGTTTTACATACTCATTGAGACTAATGTGTAGGTGCAGCGTCTCCTGTTGACTACGTCCAACTACCATCCTATCTCAACATAATGCATACAATGTCGAGTCACCTAGAGTACTAGTGGCCACAATGCAACTTGGTCGATAGGTTTCGATCTTCACTAAGAACGGTTTGACACATATGACATTGGTCGTCACCCAGTGATGATGATGTGTGAAGAAATTTGTTTGTAATCAGCATTTGCTCACTAGTGACTTGCTTCAAGAGTTATCTCCTGGAGTTCTAGTGAGAAGCAGCGACCAATGGATTTCAACCGGGTCAGTTGTGAGATAGTAACTCACTGATGACAATGGTGGATGTGTCGCTCAATTTCGTGGATTAGTCGAAGTTAAACATTGGATCCATTAGATGGCGGCTCAGTGGTCTATAGGTTAAGCGTTTGCGAGCGAGACCGATAGGTCCTAGATTGGAATCTCGTGATGCTTGATCGTGTATACGCAATGCTGAGAAGTACCACAATGGGACGAAATAAACGTCTAGTGCTATCAAGCTTTCCATGGTGATCTAGCTTCAATTG
Source organism: Schistosoma bovis (assembly GCA_944470425.2). Lineage (NCBI taxonomy): Eukaryota > Metazoa > Platyhelminthes > Trematoda > Strigeidida > Schistosomatidae > Schistosoma > Schistosoma bovis. Next base: position 904,468 of record OX103958.1, on the reverse strand, counting down.
ACTCATGATCTCAACTATTAAATTACTATAATATCCACAAAAATACGTGCTGCACAGGAACGACTTATTTCAAGCACTCGCTTATCCATACAAATATTCAACATAAGAAGCGGGAATGTGAAGTGGAAAAGGCGAAGGAGACAGGTTGATTTGATCAAGCAAGATTCTATATTTATAGTCAGATAAAAATAAGTTGCAGATATATGATGATGAGTAGGATGAGCTATGCCCACACATATGCTCATATATGCTACACTTCAAGAATCTTGTTTTCAGTAGATCGAATTCAACAAATACTCGCCTTCATGTTGTTGTCACAAAGAAGGTATTTATAGGTGGTCCTTTTATTTTGAATCATCAGAGTCGTTTAACACTTGGATTGTTTCTATGTGAAAATATTTCACAGAAAATTTATTTATGAAGATAAGTGATATTCTAAGACCATCTATATTGAGTGTGGCATCCATTGCGTTGTAGAAACATCAATCCGGAAGCTTTTATAATTATTACCTTGGAAACATGGAATTGTATTTCGAATGTCAATCCGGAAATTGTTACCCAATATCCTGTTAGTAGATAAGTGAAATTTTATATCGAATATCAACACATTTACAGCTTTATTCATAGTGACCTTAGTATGTCTTTGAAGACAAGGGAGCACTGAGCAGTCATCTCCTCATGTTATGGAACCCGTCAGTCACACACAGCTACGACCGCAGTGGTGATATAAATCAGCACTCCAATGTTATGCGAGTGTATTCAACAGTTAGGTCGCCATCATTGATTCATATGCTTCATTTTATAACCGGTCCACAAAACTGCTCAACCAGTTACATTATCGTTGAAGGTTGACTGATTCACATCAGATATGGTTAAAGACTACTCGTCGTGTTGATATAAATTACGAAATCTAATGGTCGACTCAAAACTTCTGTGCTGATTCCACGCAAGGAATTCCGTTTGATTGTAGCGCAAAATAGAAGTTCTAGTATAATTAGTGCTTCCTCATGAGAACAAGGAAACTTTTATTATTATGTATTACCATACTTGACTAAATAGAAAACAGAGTGCTTTAAACTCATCAATTTCATGTACAGTAATTCATCTGTTTTAAAATACAAACACCAAATACAGTGTGTACGCATAAAACGCATTTAAAGTTATTGTGTAATGGGTAAGCCTATAGTATGAGAAGTGACCGCTCAAATTGCACATTTTTCATTTGCACACAGTCTGAAGAAAGGTATGCATTCCAGCTGTCCCTACAGACTCATCATTATGTGAACATACTTCCTTACGGGTAGAATGGAACTAGATTTTACAAGAATCTCAAAGTGACCATTCTGAAAACTATCACTATATTTGCGAAAAACATACTACACTTGATCACACATAATAATTTAACATTTTGATTTTTAGTGTTTCTTCCTATCTTCATTGCATTCAAACGCTTTAACCGTGATTCACCGTGTTAAGTCTGTATTACGTTCTCTGTCATTACTCGACACCCTTCAATTATTTTGCATATTGTTTATACTACTTAATAATATTCAGTAGGTAGTTGTATTTCCATCAATTTCTACGCATATGCGATGAAAATGATCTTGATGGTCTAGTAATAGTATTCCGACACAAGACAATGAATGAGTTTTGAGCGTTCTTTAAGCCCTAACGCTTCAGGCTGAGCTATTTTGTTTACTACCCTGCATATGTGTTGTACGCAGTATAAGAAGTAGTGCTATGTAGAGCGGAAGTTCTCATATGAGACTGGAGGTTCGCCATTGATATTGTGGATGATTTGGCAAGTTTTGCTGAGTGTTCATGCAAAAAATTGGTTTGCTGGTTAACCGATTTCATTTATACACAGATGCAGTTATTTACTCAATGAAACAAACCATCCGTATAATGAAAGTAGGCTTGTTGCTACTATGTTAAACTTAGAAGTGACTCACTCATAAAGATATTTGGCAAAAAACAGTGGTTGAGAGTTGTACTATTTTCACTTATAACTTATGTTGTACCTATTGACCTAGAGTTCACCTACTGAAACCATAACGAGCGTTGAAACTTTTCATCCGGGCGATGATAATCTCTCAGCTTGACAAGTACCGCATTTCACTACTCCTATCCAGGAAGTTCATCAACCTTAATTCGTAGTTACAATATAACAGTTCTAGGGCTCCAAACGCCTAACTAGTAACTTCTTATTACCTTAATCGTTACGATTCAATCAGTAGTGAGAAGGACTTGACATACTCGATATTGGTTACAATTATACTTTTCTGATCAGTGCCAAATTGCACAAAATCTTGAACACCAGTATCCAGTCAACAATCTCCAACTATCACCTTACATTTGAACTTAGTTTACGCGATGTCAAGTCACTAGATTTTTAGAGTCCACATTGCCACTTGGTCAATGGAATACTGTCAGGATGTATAACAACAGAATCAAGATTTATATTTTATCAGTGGAGTCAATTACATCTATATCCAGTAACAGCGTTCAACAAACCCTTATAAACCTCTCCCCTACAATCCATTTTTCATCAGTTCGTATTCATTTTACATTTAAGACAACGTTGTTTTAAGAACAAATAAACTTTCTTATAAAACAGTAATGAACATGACTAATCATAAAGTAGAAACGTTGAACAAAATGGAAGTAGAATTCATACAACTCAGTCATTCAAAATCACACCATTTTATCTATTCTTTATGAAAATTGGCTTCAACAGTATACAAGTTCATACATGACACGTTTGGGGTCACATTCTTCTGTACAGTACAATCGATTGATTATGAAAGTAGAATTGACTGTTAGTTACTATTGAACTTTAGGGTTATCAAATTTACCAGATGCCAAAATATGGCTTGAACGCATAAATAAACGAATTCACTATTGTGTTGTATTAATTGTGGTTATTTATGTAAATAAGGGTGAACATTACTGTCCTGTCATTAAAATGTAAATACAATGATTACTGGATTTGGAAGAACTGTAGCACACCAATATTGTACCTCATTTCCATGATATTCGAGCAATGGTCAAAGAATTCTTGATAATTTAGACAGCTGTGTAGCGGTAAATAGATCCCCAAGTTCAATAGCTCTGTAAGTCTTCGACATTTGATGCTGACCACATTAGTTTTAATGGACTCACCTAGCTGAAGGTGTTCGGTCACAGATCCGCACCACATCACGAGTGGGAACGCTGTGCTCAACTTCTCCTGCAACCGCTAGCCAGTGTTGATCAGTCCCTTCTCCATATATTGACAAGCTATCTAATTAATCTTCGAATCTCCTAGCTTCAGACTATTGATTTCACTGGATGGACACGATTCAATTACAGAAGGTATTACTGGTTAAAATGTTGTCAAACCACAAATACCTGTGGCATCATCAGCTGTATCACAATTGTCTAAATTAGCTGATACTTAGATTCTTAAACATAAACTCTATCAAGCAAAACTATAGTTATGTCGTTTCGATATGAGGGGAAGCAATTGCAGGGAATATTAACCCTGTACAATGTATATTACGTGACGATGAATGTTGAAATGCTCATTGGTAAATTAATAAATCATCTAAACGAACCATATTTTTGTATGTTGAATATGTAGATTGTACTGAATTGAAACAACCTCCTGACAAAAATCTCCATCAAGCAGATTGCCACGATTTGTTAAGAGTCGTTTTGTGATTGCTAACATCTCAAAAACATTACAATAACGACAAACTATCTCACATTTACACTAATCCACAACTATTTGGTGCAAATGACAATGGTTACACAGTTTTGAAGTGAAATTATGTCAGTCAGTCAGCTACAACGTAGGACCAGGCACATATATGCATCGGTACAAGTTGCCACACTTCATTAGCACAACAAAATGAACATCGAATTCATAGAAGTAGTTACTTCACTGGTAGTACTATATAAAAAAACGATTGTATATAAGGATATGATGCGGGAAGAAGGAATTAGTTCATAGAAAGTAAGTAATCTTAAGGTTTAAGTGAAGGCAGAGAGTGTATACACCTACGCCATTGTGATCGGTTGTCAGCCAAGTCACACAGTCTCCAACCATCGGTTACGATAGTCACGCGGAACATAACCAAGTAGTCTGTATCTACCAACATGGCTCAGAATGAAAGTTAGTGACTTCAAGCACTTCAAGCTTTGGCCGCTCCTAAGATTTACAATCTTATCAACTGATTTACTATCAATCCCTGATACGTTGCGTCTAATCTTGATTACAAACTTCAGTTAAATGTCTATGCCGCCGTCGTCGCAACTAACACCACTGTAAAATCATTAGGGCAGAACCTGACGACCTCGACACAGCTAAGTAATTTACACCAATTAGCCATCAAATAGAAGCAAAGATCATACAGCATATTCGTTAAGACAACTAGCATTTCAACTTAATGTTCCACAGTTAGCCGAAGATAATGCAAAAGTATCTTTAAAGGAATACACATAAGAATATGTTTGTCAGAACACTGATTAAATATAGAGAGCACTTGTGATGGTGTATAGATAAAATTATCACCGTTTTTTTTAAAAATTATTTGTTATTTATTAGTCAAGGAATAGTGAAGCTCAAATAATGTAGTTTGTAGTGTCAATTATTATATTAAGCCCATATACCTTATTCTAGCTTTCGGACATCCCATTCTATTCATATTCTACTTGAGCCATACTTTGACCTTGTTATTTATTCGCTTATCAATCTAGACTGTTTTTATATGAGCGTATATGTGTGTGCCCTTCTTATCCCATCAATCACATGTCTGTAGCTTATTTTTGTCTGACTATAAATATTGAGTAACGCTAGACTAAAATGGAGTTGGCTTCCCAGCCATCTTCCATGCGTGTCATTTTGCTTTGCTCTGTTTCATTCGCTTCATACACAAAATATATGTATTCACAAGTCAATTCTCGTTATTCGACTTATTTAATTCCGTTATTGGATAACGCGATTTAAGTCGACGATTATATACGAGAATAGGCGATAGCAGTCATTCGTACGATCTTGGAGTCAGATCCACGGGCCACTAAATTGGTGAGCCCTTCAACGAACATCGTCTGATCTAAATAAGGACAAAATTAAATTACGGGCCTCCACTAAAATGGTAAGCCCGCCGACGACGAACCTAACGCAACAAGCTACGTCGATCAAGAGATTTCTGCACTTGATACATTCGACGAACAAACTCAACGGGTCCAGCTCAATCTCTAATCCGATACACTCAGCAAAGCCTGTGCAGCACGACATGGACATGCACAGATCTTATTGTTATTTTGTCCTCATGTCAACTACCCTCATTGATCCATTCGTCGGTTTGTTCCATTACGTTTCAAATTATCATTATATGCTTATTATTACATTATTGCCAATATCATGACCGAATGTGGAATTATTAATCTTATTCGTGCTGTCACTAAATTGTGACATTTTCGCAATCATATTACTCACCGAACAAATTATCATTTTATGAACACTCCACGTTATGATATTCAGAACTCATTGGGATATTTTTATTATTCAAAAACGTGAAATTTTCCTGCTTTAAGTGAGTTCGTTCCAATTTTTTCCATGTCATTTTGACCTAATATTACATTCAATCACTTAGTCGAGGTCATTATTTTATGTTATCATAACACATTTTCATTTCGAAGTCGCCTCCTATTATGTCTGTGGATGCCTCTAACTAGCTGATTAGTATCCATTACGTTCATTTTATCTATTCTTCCACGCGCATAATTGCATGCTGCATCATTTATCACTCAAAAACGCTATTCGAGTACTGCAACTACTATTCTATTCCCATCGCACGGTATATCAGAGCATAGAGTTTAGAGCTAGTCTCTCAAAGATCCACTCTTGTTCGTCACATTCAAGTCAGTCTCATACGTCGCCATCGCTAATCATATGTATTGGTATTTTTATCATGCCTTAGTATGGTTTTGTATCAAATGAGGTCGACCGCATCTCCCTCAAACCACACAAACCACTTTGAGCTTCATGATCAAAAAGGAATACGACTCTACGTACCTTGTCTACTCAGTCACTATTCTGTTCCTCTGGTCATTCTGCTAATACATATTTAACGATAACTCAATGCATCTGTCATAACGCAGACGACAACGTTCACTGACTTCACATTTTATGATTATTATCAATTGCAGTACAGTAACGAATATCACTCGTCAATGCAGTTATCATTTCACAACTTGACTATTATAATTCTACGAACGGGAACTACATATTTAAATTTGAATTCACTCATCGCTAGTCGATGCTATTTATTCTACTGCGGCTCAACAGAACATATATTAAACATATTTCACTAGTCTGTCAGCATCACAGACCGATTTCTGTCATATTCTACTTTACTTATTTTCACGATATTTTGAATCGCTCATACGAACGTGTTATTTTATCGTTCAGACAGTCATAGTATTAGTATATGCTAATTTTTGTATGCTCATTAATTTGCTCATATTCGCATGTGAACGTTTCCATTTTTGTCCGCGCCTTTGCGATATTCATGTATTCTTTTCATATAATACACTTACCGCGCATGTGACACTGTGCTTTATCGAGTGTTGTATAATTTTCTTTTCGCTACTTATTATTAACCTGTTAACCAGACATCACTTCATTGTTATTTTCGAAAACAGACATTTTTTAAATGTGCTATTTTCTACAAGGGGGCTATTTAGTGTCAGTTATTATATTAAGCCCATTTACCTTATTCGAGCTTTCGGACATCCCATTCTATTCATTCTACTTGAGCAATACTTTGACCTTGTTATTTATTTGCTTATCAATCTAGACTGTTTTTATATGAGCGGATATGTGTGTGCTATTCTTATCCCATTAATCACATGTCTGTAGCTTATTTTTGTCTGACTATAAATATTGAGTAACGCTAGAGTAAAATGGAGTTGGCTTACCAGCCATCTCCACTGCGCATCAATTTTACTTGGCTTCACTGTGCTTGCTTGCTGTATGCTTGTGGATTTTATTTATCTTTAACAATAAATTATATCTTCAACTGGTGTTCAGGCTTCTGAATAATCTCGAGTAAATCCGTAATTCTACTAGGAGATTAAGCCTACCTTAAATACTCAGTTTACGGGATAATATTTATTGGAGTCAGATATTGAGCACATTAGCCTCAACAAGTTTGATATAATTTAGTAAGCACAAAAATAATTGTTCTCGAAGGTTTCTTCGTATACCATACCACACTAGTCATTCACTGGAGTCGTAACGTGTCCCAGAAATATTGGTAGAGTATTATTCCAGATAATCGAAACGAAGAATGAATGATCAACACGAAATTCTACCTCAGATTCGGAAGATTCGGAGTTACATCCATCGAGCGTATACAACGTTGCTGCAGCAGCTACGACACCTTCCTCATCAATCTGTACAGATGATAAAAGAAGTCAACAAAAATCAAACTGAAAGTAAACTGACGCATGTTACACTCAGACAGTTGTTTTATTCAATATTATATCTTTGATAGAGTATGAAATTCTTAGCAAAAAATAATGTAGCACTTCAAGAAAGGCTAATTTCAGCTCATTAATTACATGTTTTAATTATTTCCATTAGTTATTTGTTCGACCTCCGACAAAGTCATTTTGATGTACACAGTCCAAATTCCAAAGAAAGAATGGAACACTATTGCTTAAACATGAACTAAAATAGCTATTAATAAATACTATCTCCGTAGAAGAGGACACATGTTTAAAGGCCTTTCCGTCAAAGAACCCCAATGAAACACCGGATACAAAACACCATCGACTTTCAAAATTTATCTCATAATTTAATTTGAATAGCTCTCAAGATACCAAGAACCAAAGTTGAAGTGTCAAAACCATGCTTGAGTTTCATTAATTCATAAATCTTAAAAGCCAGAGGATGATGATGATGATACGTATCTAAACAAGCTCTCAACTGCGAATCAAGATATTTTTGACTGTTAGCATCCACCAATTACTCTATGTGACTCACGTTTACACAGAACTACGAAAGTTCATGCTTAAGTGAAAAAACGAATAATCGCTTCAGTTGTTCGACTTACTTCGATTATAGACTTGTGTAAAACATCCGTTACATATAATTTCCTCGAGACGGAAATGTTCGAAAAGTCAGCTGATAGTGAACTGAATGCGTCTTTTATTCCCAATTGTTCTAAATGATCTTTTATACTAAATGAATAGCCTTCTTTGAGCTTAAATTTAGGCAGATATAAATTCAATGACGTGTCTTCAAACCTACGGGAGAGTATCGAAGAAATCCCACCATATTCACACATCAAATTTAGTAAGTCTGGCAATCCATCGTTTGAGTTTGGAAGAACAATCAATAACACATATCTAGATCAACAATAATTTGAAAACAAAGAAACACAGTTCAGCAAACAATGCAATATGTTCAGATATGTATGTGTATTCATTTTAGACAATTTATCCTACTGTGAAACTCCGCATGTAGCTATTCTAGGGCTACTGCCGGTCCCAAGCCAGGGTAAATCAGGCGGGTTGGGAATGGCTTCAACAACCTTGCTTAAAAAACGCTAACCAGAATAATTAAATTAAACCATTTAAATTCTGACTTCCGAGTTGAAGGAAGGTTTATGACGCATCATAGTGAAAACCGGGATTTTTCGGAAGTCACAAGGCCAATGCCCCTTCTAACAACCAGAACAATTTTGATTGGTACATGGAATGTTCGAACAATTTGAGGGAGCAGGAGGATCAGTCATATAGCAACGGAAATAGGGAGATACAACATAACAGTGCTCAGAATAATCGAAACCCATTAGACCCAAGCTGGACAGAAAAGGCTAAATACAGGAGAGATACTGCTGTATTACGGTCACAGAGAAGAAAATGCTCCATACACTCAGGAAGTCGTTCTGATGCTGTCCAAAGAAGCACGAAATGCACTTATAGGATAGAAATCTCATGGCCCTAGGATCATCAAAGGATCCTTCAAAACAAAGGAGGAAATCACAATTGTTGTAACGTGAAATGCCGCTGATTGGAGGTTAGCGGATTATCGATCGATCCAAAGACACGTAAGAACGACCTAGGGCTCTGATTGGTCCGCTTCCTTGTCAAGCCCAGCCAGTTGAGTCCAGAACACAAGTCTCAGCCTCAGCGATGTGAATCATCATATTTCAAGCATACTCTGTTTATATACCAATCAACCAGACCACATCGTACCATAAAATAGAAAACAACATTTGTACAGTACTTGAAAAGTGAAATAAACATTGACCAATAGGAAGTGTCCATTTAAAGTCTAAGGACACCATGAGACTTAACAGGATAATTATTGGTATATTTTTCTGAATATCCCAACAACAATCAATGTTATGCACCCAACAATGATAGGAGTGATGACGATAAAGACCAGTTCTACAAGAGGCTGTAATCGATCATAGCGAAGTGTTCAGACAAGGACCTGACCATCCTGATGCTAGATCTAAACGCCAAAGTCGGAATGGACAACAACGGTTATGGAGATATCATGGGACAACATGGACTAGGAGAAAAGAAGGAAAATGAGGAGAGATTTGCAAACCTATGCGCATTTAACAAACTGGTTATAGGCGGACAATATTCCCACACAAACCTACATGAGTCTCACCGGGCGGAACACAACGAGGAACTCTTGAATAGATCAGTTCCACTGAATTTACCGGATATCGAAGCAGCACACACAGACCATCCTATAGATGTCATTCCACCAACGATCGAAGAAATCAGGATAGTCATCAGAAAAATCAAGAGGGGAAAGCAACAGGACCTAACAATATACCAGTTGAAGCACTAAAGTCAGATACAGAAGTAACTGCAGACATGCTTTACACTCTATTCAGCAAGATTTGGAAGGGAGAATAAGTGCCGATGGACCGTAAAGAAACAAACCTCATCAAAATATCAAAGAAAAGAGATTAGAGCAAGTGTGGGAACTACACAGGCACATTATGGGGTACCTAGGAGCATCGTCAACATCATCCAGGATTCGTACGACGGAATACACTGCAATGTCGTGTATGGAGGAAGGCTGACAGACGCATTTCAAGTGAGAATCAGAGTCAGACAAGGCTGTGTACTCTCGTCGTTCCTCATTTTCTTCAGGTGGTTGACTGGATTACGAAGACATCGACATCTGAAGGGAGGCACGGAATAAAATCGACAAATCGGAATCAATTACAAGATTTGGACTTCACAGACAGTCTGGCCTTGCTATCCCATACACATCAACAAATGAAGGTTAAAACAAATAGTGTAGCTGCAGCCTCTCAATCAGTAGGACTCAACATACACAAGGGTAAAAGCAACATCTTCAGATACAACACAAAGAACACCAACGCAATCACACTTGATGAAGAAACTCTGGAAGGGGTGGAAACATTCACGTATCTGGGTAGCGTCATCGATGAACAAGGACGATCTGATGCAGACTTACGGGCGAGGATTGGCAAAGCAGGAACAGCATCCCTACAGTCGAAGAACACATGAAAGTCAAAACAACTGTCAACCAACATCAAAAGGAGAACCTTCAATACGAACATCAAGATAGTTCTACTGTACGGAGCTGAAGCTTCCAGAACTACCACAACCATCATCAAAATGGTACAAGCATTAATAAACAGCAGTCTATATAAGATGATCAATGTCGTTGGCTGGATACCATCAGCAACAGTATATTGTGGGAGAGGACAAACCAGCTTCCAGCTGAAGAGGAAACTAGGAAGAGTCACTGGAAGTGGATACGACACACATTGAGGAAATCATCAAACTGAGTCACAAGGCAAGAGCTTACTTAGAATCCTGAAAGGAAACGGAAAAGAGGAAGGTCAAAGAACGCACTGAGTCGAAAATTGGAATCACAAATCAGAAGGATCAATAGCAGCTGGAAAAGATTGCTCATGACAGAGTTGGATGGAGAATGATGGTGGGAGGCCTATTCTCCTTCATGAGGGGCAAAATGCATAAGTTGAATATGATGTAAATTATCCATTTATTTTTTACTTCAGTCAGCTTTAGTTAGGTTAGCATTATTTGAAGCTGCATCTCTGTCATTGAGTTGCTCGTAATCCAGTTATCAGACTATGCAATCAAAACACTGCATTCAACAAGATGTAAGCATTAGAACACCATAAGTGCTTCATGGTCAGGTCTAAACAAACATTTTAAAACAGGTACATTAATAATCAAGCTTACTTCGGATCTATAAACGGTATCTTGATAGCTCGCGATCCCAAATCTGGTAAGATGACCATACTGAAACAGGATAGATTATACATTAACTTCACGTTCATTTTTGATCCGTCAAGTTTGAAGAAATCGCTGTCGTGTGAATCCTCGTAAGGGAAAGGTACATTCCATAAACCTGTCAAAGGTAATCACACATAGAGTTGACAGCAGATATAAAACACAGTAATAAAAAAAATAAAAACTCAGGTAATAAATGTTTGGTTTGAATATACTATTGTTGACGACTAAATAAATAATACTACCTTTAAAGTATGTAGTGGATAGCACAACAGCTGACGTTTCTTGCGATATAGCCGCACGTGGGACTAGTTCCTGGATTGTTCCGTTGGTCTGTTCACTAACCCAGTGATTAATTCGATTTCGAGCACATTCAGGATCAGTATGAAACGCAACCTACACAAAGTTTGATAAGGCAGAACTCATACTCACATGCTCAGTCAGCGCATTGTAATGCTGCTTGATGATATTTCTAAATCGTTTCTCAATCTTCACATCCTCATTTACATAGATTCTATTTCCAACGATCATCTCAACACTCTCATCAGACTTCGAAAGATCAGCCAGAAGTTCACCAATCGCGCTGTGGATTATCTCCTGTTCCAAGCAATCAGATAACAGCATCGCTTTTATCAACTCGGCATTCGTATTGTTTGCACTTCCAGAGAGCATCATTCCCATGGCAGTATAGATATTGAAAGGGGAGAGAAATGTATTCTCCAAATAACCTGGAAGCAACAAATACATCGTGAGGGACGCACTTACCCTTGTTTCTTTTCAAAATCTCCCTATAAAGCTTTTCGCTGAAGTTTCCAAGTGATTGTATTACATCCATCACGGTTGAAATTAGTGTGCTAAATGGTTAGCTTGAAAAAACTATTTGTAGTTGAAGAACACTACAAATGGTACGTGAATAAGTCATTATTAAGAACTGCGAAGTGATAATAGGATATTATAATATAGTAAGACGTTTTTGATCATGCAGATGCTTTAACTGATTCAGGTACATGCAATTTTCTTCATGAACATCGTAGCTTAGTGATCTCGACCTTTCTTTCAGTCTTATTCCGGAATATACTTCGACCGAAATCATTAATTGTTCCATCTAATTTAAGGCTTTGTAAAAGTCTTTGTTTTCACTCTTTGTACTGTAGCTGGAATGGTACATCTCATATTTCACTCTTGAAATTCAACGAAGTTGAAACTTAAAGGAACTAGTGTTATTAAGCCATCTCAAGCATTCTGACCAGTGATTACATCAAAACATGTCTAACTGTTTATAAGAATCCCAAATGCTTTGGTCAACTATGTCATTACTTTCGATTTATTGGAACAGTTTTTACGATTTTATCTCTTTACCGACGGTATTTTCTTAATGAGTCCTACCAATTAATATTCATCGCATGTTCATCCAAAAATCATCACAATATTTAACAAACAAGCGAAAAATTACGCTTCATAGTTTCTATTTTGAATGATAAAATAATTTGTCACAAACAAATAAAACCAAACAGTCCATGGTTGCAGGAATTACTAGAAGAAATAGGAGTTTCCTCAGCTCAGTAGTGAAGTGCAAAGCAAGGTCAACGAACATAATTTACAGTTTTAAATTTCCTCCACTTGAAGGTCAGTCTTCAGTAATAAGAATAGTAGAATGGTGGACCTGTGTTAATTCTAACATTGTACCTTCCAGTGAAGGTTCAGATTCTCCTTGAAAATGTTCACTGATAAGTATGACACCACTTGTTCCGGTAAAGTGTTACAGTCATTGACCACTCGATAAGAAGAACGAAATCTCACTTTAAGTTTACTATGTCTCTGTTTGTAAACCTCTTTGTTATGACCTCGGAGATTATTAGTGTTAGGCGGAGCAAAAAATAAGACAGATTGACACCCAACTCGTAACCAATTATACGAAGTGCCAATATAATGTCACCTCGTGTCCTACTATACTACATGATGGAGGGGTTTAGGAGTATTAGGCGCTCGTCATATGGAAAGTTTAGAAAGACCCCTGACTGACTACGTTCCCACACGCCTAACACGCTCAAGTGAGTTACTATCCTTGGTCGGACATGGGACAGCTGCTTGAATACTGTACTTTAAGTGTGGTCATACATAGGTGGGATATGACATTCGAAACATCCCATCAGTCACTAACATGAGCTACCCACATGATTGATTGTACACAAAAGTGGTCCCTTACATACTACATTATGTCTCCTCACTTAACGTTTATAACCCTATCACCTATAATAAAGATGTAGCCTGCAGTGATAGGAGAACAGTTTATTTCAACGATGTGCCAAGTTTTATTTCAATGTAAATTGAGATTTTTAAAAGGATGACCATGCCTGTTAGGCTGGTGGCTGATATAAATTAGGTAGAAAAGTCCACTGTAGGTATGTAATAACTGATACATGACCTACAGAATCTGCTTCCCATATCTTAAGTGATATCGTAATCTCATTATAATACACTGTACAAATGGACTTGTCGAGATAAATAAAAACCACGCGATAAAATGTTGCCACTTCAAGAAGTTCCGCCGATTACGGTTTACCCAAGTTTTGTGATTTTTGCTAATTGTGTTAAATCGCATGACGTACAGTTCAGTTTCATTCGTGCCTTCAGGCTGTAAAAGAGGTATGAAGATCGGCTTTCACCACCTAATGTTAGCCATGTATACCCGTCATTCATAGAAACATCATGTTTTAGAGACGATTTGCACATGTTGCTCAATTTGTACCCCCTATTCAGAGAACTCGATTCAACTACACGAAGTACTTTATTTACTTGCAGAACAGAAGCCTATCAAACTGCCAGAGTGTTCATTGTTTGACAGTGCCCTTATTTTCTGCTAACAGATGCAGTGAAAATTTGGAATGGATTGAGTCTTATTCCTCGATATCAGGGCGAAACTAATAGTCACCTAGCTAATAAACAGATATTTGTTTTTGCAAAAGTGTATGTAAGTAGTTCGCCTAGTTTCAACAGTCCCTCTAACTCTTAGATTTTTGCGGTTAAGTGAAGAAAGCTCGTGTAAGACCGAGGCCAACTTCTTCGATTGCTATCATCTTAATGGTGGACAGACAATAATGTCATTTTACGCACTTGACTGCCTGGTTAATGAATTAAACTGAAGCTTCCAAATAAGGCCACTTGTAATTCTTAGTTGAATTTCTCCGTAATTGTTCTTTGTTTATTTTGGCGTTTCCACTAATAACTGAAGCAAACACGTAAACAATTAACATATCGCATGCTCGTCTCTCGTTGGAACAAAGGACATTTGGACATATTTTCTTTAGTGGCTGGGCTCACTGTCACTTTGATAAAGCAATACCTAGGTAACATTACAGGTATATGTTTAGTCTCCATCGTTTGTTATTCTGACACATTTGTCCGTACTATTGCAAAACGCTCCGGCCGAACTCGTAAATTAGAAACATAGGACCTCATCGGAATTGACCGTATCAAATGTCACACGTATATCAAGACCTGTGAGCGCAGGCATTGCTAAACATGAAATTATGAAGAGCAACAATGTGAAGTTATAGACTAATGAAATCAGTAACTGTCGCTAATACTCCAGCAACTGCCTGATAAGCTTGTAAAGTGGTACTTATAGAAGTAGTGTTTTCCAACAGGATGTGAAACACAGAGAATTGTGTGAGGTGTGACATATATCCGAAAATAAGCTTAAATGAGCCTAACGTCACAAAAGGAGGGATTGTGGAGTTACTGACCAGTAAGCATTGATGGTGAGGGCAATGACTTCAGAACATTTTGTATGTATCAGGCTCTCTATGATTGAGAATAAGTCAATCAATCTGTGATATAGGTTGTCTTTCTATGCTCACCACTCAAACTCATGTTTCCAATTTTATGCCGGATTAGCTAGTCTACTAAGATAACCTGTAACATGCTAACTCGGACTTTTACACTAGGATTGTGTGGCTGGCATCGGATGGACAAAAAAAGAAAAGAAAGAAGAAAAACAAGACAATAAAATATATAGTCATTAGTATTCTTAACACTCCGCTCTCTATATGCACACTCCCATCTAATAAACGGCTTGAAAATGGCACATGTATTCAGTGGTTGACAACGCTTTTACCAGTAACACCTTCTAATATAACTCGTACCAACCAAGAGAAATCAAAAGACAGAATCGAGGAGATCAGAAGTTGTATTTGACGATTGCCAATATATCGGAATTGTCTGATCTAGTCTGTCTAGCGATTGCAGTAGACGTTGAGCACGGCGTTCCCACACGTTATCTGGTGCGGATGCATGACCGAGCGCCTTCAGCTAGGTGAGTCCATTAAAACATGTTGTCAGCATCCAATGTTGAAAACTTACAGAGCTATATATTTTTGGGAATTATTTACCGCTACAGGCTTTTCCTGTACCAACCTTGACTTCCCTTCCTTCATGAGAGCTTACTCCAACTTGTTAAACGACACAACTCATTGTTCTTTATTACTACATTCTCTTGTGTGGGGCCTCTGACTTCACTTCACTTTAACAAGAGATAATATGAATTTAATCTGATTTACTATACCACTGTCTGTTCTACTACACAATGTTAAGCAACGCTTGGCGTTCATATCCAAGTGCTACTCTTCTACTTCTCTTTTTCCTTTATTCAGAATCTTGCTCTGAGTGCACAGCTATGGAACTTCTGATGTCTAGAACAAACTTGACGTACGCATCTCCTCAAGGTCATGGTTTACAGCAAACGCTTTACGAGTCTACTTTACGACAACTATAAAGTTAATAAGTTGGGGAGCATGCTGTGCGCCAACTAATGTTGTAATTTGTAGATCATGCCTGTAAAAATGTCGTGTGCCTGCTCATACAGAAATATATTATTATTATTATCTGTTAACAGTAAGGAGCAGTGGGTGTACGTTGAAAATGGAATTGACAAAAACATATCTCTCGAAAATCTAAATATCGGGGACAGGGTCTTAAGACAAAGCCGCTTCATTTGATCAAACGTCCCAGTGTTGGAGAGTATTTTAATAGAAAGTGATCCAGTTCTTGATAAAATACACCGGGACAAGCACTGTATAATCCTGGAACAAGGTAACACTGCAGCCAAGCTATGTCTAAACGTAGTTAAAAATACACATCCTCCACCGAGATCAACTTTGGATTCAGCACGCACCAGAGAGAAACATTTACCGACATCCCGGAAATCATCGGTTAAGCGATCCTCTCAAATCCTGGTTAGACACAACAAACAGTGAACACTGAGAGAAGCCGGCAAACAACCAGGAGCAAACCAACATGAAGGTTCTTGCTTTGTCTAAGCCAATGGTCGGTAGTCGAAATAAGGCCCATTAACACAATGTACAATAATGGGGTTGATGCAGCACAAGTCTCCACACCACTTCATCTGTTACATCCTACTACAATTAAGTATCCACGTCCTATGGCTGTTAACTTCGGAAACTGAGAGGGCGTCTTTAAAGGCATGCGCATCTCCATAAAGGACCACTCCTATGACATCAGGTGTCGTGGAAGCCAACCTAAAACGGTTGGACAACGGCAAATAAAGACCATTAAAATACATTTTGATGTTATTTGACATTGTTCAACAACCCGCGGTAGTGGATGCGGAGACCACTATCCTTCGAGTGGAACATGCTATACGGGCAAGAAACCCACAGCGACCAGTTCGAACAAAACTAGCTATCATACATAACATGCTTAAAAACCAGAAGGCCGATGCTGCTGTAGAGGAGCAATCGATGATGAGAAAAACGATCGAATAACTCTGTATCAACGTGAGAGGATTGGAGGGAAAACTAGGATAAGTCAGAAACAGATTGTTTCCGTTATATCTGAAGATCATAGTCCTACCTCAAAGATGGTTATCATTTAACGTCATAGATGAAGAAGTGGGCTTTCACGGTACTACACTTTTGAGATAAGATAGGGCGCACAAATAGGAGGTGGAGTGGCGATATATATTTAAAGTAACATCCAAGCATCACACAGCGCCCCATGACCAAAAGTGGCAGAATCATGCTGGTGTCGCTGCAATTTAAACGAAACAGAGTGCTTGACTGGAAGAATAAACTGGTCTCACACAGGTCCTAAAACATAAAGTGGTAAGATAATGCATGAGCAAATAAAGTTACCATGCCCAGTGTCCATTTAATTAATACTTCTCGGAGACTTCCACGCACCATCCATAAATCTCAACAAACAGTATACAACCTCTGCAGGCTGGCGGCATGGCATAGCCACCAGAAGTGTAGGACTTATTGAACATATGGGTAGCGTCACGAGATGCGACATGGACGGAATACCCTCTAACTCAGCGTGCTTACTGACAAATATTCAGCTTGTAGTTGGGGACGACCATGTCGACACATCAATAGAAAGTACTGACAACGGAATGGTCGTATTTATTGTGTCGTCAACGTAATACTCAGGTGGCACGAAATCGCTCCCTACCTTGGTTACACTAGAGCAGACTACACGGTCGTCAAGGATCACCTTTGACAAGCTCATTGGTCACGAGAGTGACACAGGCTAACGGGGTATGACCACTAAGAGGTGGTGAAGGATATCTTTCAGTGTGAGATCCTACATAATGTTCCCTGGAGTAAGCACATATCTGTGTAGCAAAGATTCCGAGTTAAACGAGACACTGTATTCTTGTACTGACCAAACGAGTAGCCCGGCTCAAGGATTCGGTTAGTAGCCCTTACATGACATTCATAAACAGGTGCAACACCGAAAACCTACGCGATGGGAGTTGTTTTTTTCCACGTCAAGGCAGGAACCAGGCAGTTATCATGAACAAAGAAATCATTAGTTCACGCGAACACCACAAGAAATAAAATAACTTCGAATATCTCTTTCAGTTTATGACCAGATGAAAACCAACAAACCAGGTGATTTGTGCTCTTGAAGGGTTTAATAGCTAAGATCACACTACCTTAGAAACGGCAGAGATCTTAAGTGTCCACTTCAAAGACCAACCAAACAGGAAATGTGAAGCTCAGAACGCTTGTCAACCCTAGTACCGGTTGAGAATTTGGTAGATATTCAACCAACCCCTACACTGTAGTTCACAATGTCGCTTACTCTTTTCAAAAGAGAAATAAATCTGTTAGGCCAAGTGCAGAAACAGGCAGCCAGGTGAGGGATGGGTCTCAAACATAAATCTTCGAAGAACAGACCCCAACACCCGAGATTATTTTTGTAGAGCTAAAGGAGAATAAGAGGTGATCTGTTAATGGGATACAGCACATTAAGTACGCCGAGCCACTCCAACATGATCACATTGTCAGAAAATCGTCACCACGCTCCATGAGACAACCACTGGCAGATTGCATTTCAAGGAATGGACTCCCAGGTATGCTTCTTTCTTCTCACTGTGAGTTACCTACATTCGGAATGCTCTCCTAACAGAAGTAACCACAGTTTTATCAATGGACAGCCTTAAGAAGAGACTGCATGAATTCGCACCAATGGATGAACTACAAGATCCCTCTTGGACCAGTTGTTTGTGACACATGTCTCGGAAATTAACACGGTTATCATGACAGCACATCATTTACTACTACCTATGTTGTTTGTCATAATCTGCGTTTCCCATTTCATTCTTTCAGTTCCGTTTTCTTATTTATTACCAATAAATTGACTTATTTATTATTCGTCTTCTCTCAGCACTCAAATTATCACTTTATTATCTTCACACTGCAACCAACCAACCTTTGTGTGGTAATGTGGTACCTGCTTGTATCCAGGATCTCTACTGTCTTGAGGTGAACGTGCTCATTAAAACTGCAAGCCCGTAAAATCCACAAATAATTGTCCAGGTGACTAGGATTGGTTACGTCGAGTGACTAGTTCAGCATCCAGTGTACATTATCAAGTTTCAGAGACCGAACTGAAACAACAAGAAGTGTACTGTGACAATTAGAAGTATTTGAATTATTATACAAATTAGGAATCCCAGAAATAACACGATGTGATTATTAGGAGTATTTGATTTATAGTACGAACTAAGAATCCCATAAATAACGCAATTGAATCAAGAAGAACCAGATAGACACGAACGAATGTACTGTATTTGGAATTCGAAATCAAGCACTCAGCAAGTACGAAGGAATCATAAGTTCATATAAACACCACATCCGCCACAGCTTAAATTGAAATCCAAGTTTCTATGATCGATTGCACATTTTTGTCTCAAGTTTATTCTGTGTCTGTCCGACAGTGTATCGGATAAAGACTCTGTATTATCTAGAATGTACTCATTAGCATTATAATTAACAACCGAAATTGGAACAGATTCACCCTGTTCCTGTCATTGTATTTGACCAACTTGTTGGTATTGCGTACGTAAGTCATTGATATCTAGAATTTGCATCATAAATTTCCCGACATTCTTCATCACAATCCCCTTGGTTCGTGAAAGATCAGTGCCACGATAATATGTAACTTCTGCCGATTTTTCAACTTATGACACTCTTCACAGTTGTTTGCTGTACGACACATATCTGCATTTATCTCTGGCCACCAACATGTATGTCTTGCCAAGGACCTCATTTTCTCAACACCTAAATGTCCACCATCAAGATCTTCAAGGACAGATTTACCCAATAAAGGAGGAATAATAACACGACCATTTAAACACAAAATATCACCAGGAGTAGTGGATAACTCATCCTGCTTTGAAGAATAGACAGGAATTCTACGTTTCAGATTAGCATTCTAACCTTCCCGCATAGCACTGAGTATACATCCAAAGTATCTACGAGTTTTTCTAATACAATCTGGAC
The DNA here is from genome assembly GCA_944470425.2 of Schistosoma bovis. Taxonomy (NCBI): domain Eukaryota; kingdom Metazoa; phylum Platyhelminthes; class Trematoda; order Strigeidida; family Schistosomatidae; genus Schistosoma; species Schistosoma bovis. Next base: position 884,345 of record OX103958.1, on the reverse strand, counting down.
GTCTCACCGGTAAAGATTGCAATAACAGTCTGAAGCATTAACAGGTCTATCTTATAATGATTGTCGAGAAATGTAAACAACGTAATGAATTTGTCTGGCACTCCTGTGCATAACCGTATAGTCATAGGCACTCAAAGCAATACTCCATCGTTGAACCATAGCAGCTGAAGAACGTGCTAAGGATTTTTCGGGATGATAAATAAACTTTAAAGCTACATGATCAGTAACAATAGTGAATTTCTTTCCGAATAAATATTTATGAAGTCTTTTAACAGCCCAAAACACAGCTAATACTTCTCGTTGAGTCTGTGAATAACCTTATTCAGTAACAGTGTTTGCATGAAACACAGATTACTGATCTACCTTCCTGCTACAAAACTGCGCCAATGTTCGTAGATGATGCATCCGTAATAAGCGAAGACTATACACTAGGGGCGTAATTTCGGAGAGCAGCATCACTTTGAAGAAACTTTGGTAGACCTCGTAAGCATGACTCTTGTTCCTCACCTAATTTGAATGAATTGGATGTCAAAATATTAAATAAACAATTTGCACGAGGAGAAAAATTATGAATAAAACGGGAATAGTATTGAAGAGCACCCACTAGTGAACGTAGTTCCGTAAGATTTTTTGGAGACGGTGCATTTGTCAGTGGAGCTAGTCGTTTCATATCTGGTATAAAACCATTACCATCAATTAGGTATCCAAGACATTCAAAACTAGATACACAAAATGAACACTTATTTGGATTCACTGTAATATTCTTCTCAATCAAATGACGCAATAAAGCAATAAGCCTCTGGTCATGAACTACCTTATCAGAACCATGAACAATGAGATCATTTTGACAAACTTCAACACCTTCAAGATCACTAACTACTTGATACATAACTTCCTGAAATATGGCTGGAGAACAACTTGGACCAAATGGAATAAAATTACATTTGAACAGACCAAAAGGAGTGTTAATTGTCGTCAAAATAGATGGAGATTTATGTAAAGGGATTTGGAGATAAGCATTTTTTAGGTCGACTTTCGAGAACACTTTAGAACCATGAAGTCGATTTAGAATATCTTCAGCTTCTACCGTCGTGCAGGTTTGCTTCAACAAACGGGAGTTCAGAGTTAATTTACAGTCACCACAAATTCTAGGGGTCTTGCCGTCCGACTTCAGTGGCGTAACGATAGAAGCACCCCATACTGAAGACTGAATTAGTTCAATTATGCCTTTTGCACACAAATCGTTTAATTTCTTATGTACTGCTTCTCGAAGATCATAAGAAATTACTCGTCTTTTAAGAAAGACTGGATCATCCTGTACTTGAAGTTTTATAAGCTGAATTTTCATACCTCCACTGCACTTAGCACACGTAGCTATGAAATCTCTAAGTAAAGTGTCAAAATTTTCTTCAGAAACTAGGAAAGGCAACTCCACTTTAAGCCTTTTCAACTTCCTTAAACCCAGTTTTGATGACATGAATAAAGCGATGTATATGATTTGTAGGCAACTGACTCATTTTATCCTATTTTACAAAAAATCAACACCCAAATATGATTGGTTTAACACAGTATAATCCTGATTGTTAAAAGCTATATATTTCTTTGATAATTTTGATTTTGATTATTACCCTGAAGAAGTCCAGACAAGTTAGCTGGACGAAACGTTGGAATTAGTTATATTTCAATCGCTGAGAATATTTCAAATATAATTTTCACATATAATGATGTATATAATCGTTTTTGAATATGAGCATTACCTGTCGAAACGGTAGACAAAGATAAGTGATCATTAGGAACAGCTGAAATATTGGGATCTAAATTACAAGATTTAGTACTACTTCAGGCAGAAGGGCTTTGCATACTGACTGCATGTGTCCTATCTGATAACATTTAAAACATTTAGCATTATGAAATGCACATAAATTGACAAAATGAAATTTGCTACAGGATAAACATTTACCAAACTTGATCTCATCATTGTGATTTGCTTTGTAATTCCTTGTTGAAACGCCTTTCACATTTTCGCGAGAACAGGAAGCACTATCGAACGAACGCGTTTGATTCACCATGATTCATCATCAGGACTAAGCGAAGTATCAGAAATTTTCATCGACTGGATATCAAGTTAATTCACTGCCTCGTAATTAATACATGCAGTTCTAGCATCTTGAAAGGAACAGTTCGGAATTCCCAACAGCTCTCTTTCCAAACCTGGTATGTTAATTCCTGCAATTAATTGATCTGTCAGTTGCACATGATGTTGATCACCGATATTACATTTGACAGCTTGCTTCTGCAATTCAACGATGAATTCCCTAATCTTTTGATCATTTTGACGAATCATCTTATAAAATTTCGCCTTTTCACGGCATTCAAATCTAGTGCACTTTACATGATTTAATAATAGTTCCTTAAGAGTTGCATAAGGAAGTGAGATAGGTTTTTCTGGATATGCCATAGATTTTAATAAGCTGTATGCTTCTTTCCAGATGAATTTCAAGAAATGTGACACAATTTTATCACACCTAACATCTTTCTTGGTCATGCTCCAGATTCCAAACCTTTTCAAATAATCCTCAAGAGCTTCAGAAGTTGAATGAATATCTAATTGCTCCATCGCGACGCAATGTTATAATTAGGAGTATTTGAATTATAGTACGAACTAAGGATCCCAGAAATAACGCAAGTTTATCAAGAAGTACTAGATAAGCACGAACGAATTTACTGTATTTGAAATTTGAAATCAAGCATTCAACAAGCACAATGGAATCATTAGTTTATTCAAACACCACACACGATTTAACCAAGAAGTACTAGATGAGCATGAACGAACGTATTGTATTTGGAATTCGAAACCAGACAGTTATCATGAAGAAAGAAATCATTATTTTACAAGAACACCACATGAGCACAAGGAAGTCAGTCGGTACATACATGCTGGTGACAAAAGTACTAAAGAGATATTGGAAACCAATGGTTCCTCATTATATTTAGTTGCCTTGTTTAATGTACACATGCCAAATTCATGTGATTGTTTACTCGTTTAAGAATACAGTATCTAATTGACCGCGTGACCCTCAATTCAATGAATTCTATTCCGTTGGTTAACATTTAATTAGTTGTCTGAGGAGTTCAAATGCCCCATATGTGAATCATCCTTGTCTTCAATTTCTAGCGTTATTTGTATCCTGATGCAATTGCTAATGATCCTAAGTTTTCATTTCAGTCGTCTTCATTCGGTTCTGTCATACTTTGATTATTCGTTACTACTTTACATGTTAGGTAACTCAAGTACTTAATTATGCATTCAGGAACACTTGTGTTCTGGTTTTTACATATTTTACTTATCTTCTACCACTGAGTATAAAGATAACAAATATAACAACATCTAGGGTTGAAATCGTTTGATGAAATAATATTTCTCCGACTTCATAGTGAGGGACTCGTGTTCTCATCGCAACCTTGTTGCGTAATGTTCACATCAGAGTAGTAAAAGCAGGTATGTTGACTATTATGATAGTTATGTACCACATATAAACTGCAGCAAACTTGTCATTGATTTAGTGAAACCAAAATTTGAACTAATAATAGACAACTCCGTTTTTTAACAATGTTGACAACAAACAAACTGAATTATGTAAATTATTTTCAACATATCAGTCACCAGACATACACTGTATCACATTAGAATGACTAGTTGATGTGAATAATTAATGACAATGAATATACGGATATTGTGTGTAGTAACATTTGAGCACATGTTCTCTGTTTAGGATATTAATAACCTGTTGCAGTCTGAAGGTTTACTGCACAACTAATCACATTACATGTTCCTTCGGATTCAATCGATATTTATAATCTATCATTTTAACCACCTACTCAGTAGTCTAACACGTTTATTGAGAGAGTGGAACGTCCTACAATTAAACCTTAGAAGGAATATGTATATCTTAGATGTCTGATCAGCTCTAATGAGTTGATATCTGAAAAATTCTCCACACCTATTCAGAAAGTTTGTTTGGCTTTTGCCAATTTACGTCACCTATGTCGAAGGTGAAATACCTATCTATCAATTAAGGGACGAGTATACTGCTCAGCAGTTCATTCTGTTCTACTTTACAGATGCGAAATTGGCCATTAAGAATAGAAGACACTCCTTAGTTACTAGTGTTTGATCACAGATACCTTAGAAATATCTCTCGTACCTGTTAGAATCACCGGGTAAGTAATAGTGAGGTTAGACGCAACGTATCAGGGATTGATAGTAAATCAGTCACAATTGATTGATCACTGGGTGGTGATCAATATCATGCTTGTCTAGTCTTATTAGTGCAGATCGAATGCTATCGATCGTGTTGCAATGTGGCCACCAGTCTAGGTGACTCGACACTGCGGGCACTATGTATTGAGATTTAGATGGTGGTTGGAGGAGGTTAGTCACGGCTCGGATAGCTCAGTAGTAACGTCTCTGACTGTGAAGCTGGGTGACACGAGATCGAATCGGCCAGGGAGCACCAGTTCCCTCAAGATTACAGGTACACCTTGCTGACGAGTGCCAAATAGCACGAAACCCGGGTCCAGGGTTTCCTGTTGACTACCTCCAACCACCATCTATATAGTAAATCAGTTGATAAGATTGTAAATCTTAGGAGCGGCCAAAGCTTGAAGTGCTTGAAGTCACTAACTTCTAATCTGAGCCATGTTGGTAGATACAGACTACTTGGTTATGTTCCGCGTGACTATCGTAACCGATGGTTGGAGACTGTGTGACTTGGCTGACAACCGATCACAATGGCGTAGGTGTATACACTCTCTGCCTTCACTTAAACCTTAAGATTACTTACTTTCTATGAACTAATTCCTTCTTCCCGCATCATATCCTTATATACAATCGTTTTTTTTATATATTACTACCAGTGAAGTAACTACTTCTATGAATTCGTTGTTCATTTTGTTGTGCTACTGAGGTGTGGCAACTTGTACCGATGCATATATGTGCCTGGTCTTACATTGTAACTGACTGGTATATACGTATATCCATGGATTATTGATCAGTTTCACGTTAGAATGAAAAGACCTATTCAAGTGTTTCAAATATTCATTAGTCTTTCTCTGTGATAAAAAATCAAACAAGATCTCTCTCTTTATTTACATGTTATTATATCCTTCAATAAACGTGTATTTAGCCTTTTCCTTTTTTAACCAATCATATTCATCTTAATTCGAAATATTATAGGTTAACATGTTGTAGCATTTGAAATGTGTATTTCAATTAATTATTGTCTATAATTAATTAATCAGATCAATAATTGCATAGTAGTATAATTCAATTCCATACAATTTTCTTGTTGTTGTTGTTGTCATCGTCGTCGTTGTCGTTGTTGTCACCGTCATCGTTGTCCTTGTTTGTCGTTGTCGTCATCGTTATTGTCGTCGTCGTCGTCGTTGCTTGTTTGTTTGTTTGTTTGTTATCAGTTTCCTATCTCTTCTAAATAATTTTCCTAAATATGTTTTCATATTGCTTTGAACAAAATAAAAATTCTCAATTTATTCATATTTTTAATGATTATCAATTGAATAATAAAATTTTATTTTCATCATTAATTATCATTATGTTAATAACATGGAGTATATTCTATGTAATTATTCCTAATACTACTAGTAATACTACTACTAATAATAATAATGGAATAGATCCATTCAATACAAATAATTCTTTGGTAAGTTCATTTCATTATTTGATGTAGAATTATATGTTAGGACTTAATGTTTTGATTGACGATATTGATACTTCATTTCAAATATCTTGGTATGTCCAAGGGTTGGAGGGACTTAGCATTCCATCTCAAAATACTCTCACATGGCGATGTGTATACAGCCATTGATAGGGAAGTCCTACTCAATACCTTCTCTCACCATGGGTGTAGTTTACGAAGTTGAGAGGACAAAAAGCGAATCTCTGACTCTTAAACCGGGTTGGTGGATACAGAAAGTCCACCTAGGGGATTTGGAAAACCGTGATTCCATACCACTGATGCACATGGGCTCCAGTACCCTGAAGGAACAAATGGCGTATGAACCAATTGTTGGTCAATGGCTACCATGGAACTGCATTTCCTTACGATGTTCCACTGCCTTGTGGATCAGACATTTAGGTCGAAAGCTACGGGTGTGGTTCCCTACGGAAATCACCTGTTTCGGTCTAGGTACCCGGGGAGTATCACAGCCCACACATAAATCAAGTGACTTGTGTAGCGCACATCTGTTTGGTGCCTTCTTGTACCAATATTTTTGTGTCCAAATAATCAATAATAATAATAGATTGTTTAAAAGAGACCTAAGTGCTGTTTCTAGTTGTGAATTTAATTAAACTAACAATAATCACATCGAGGATATTCATTGGACCCTGTTCTGTTCTCGATAGTTTTATTTCATCTATTTCGACTTTCTAAGTAAATCATTGATTTCTGTCAACTTATTTAATGATTACGATTTTATCAGAAAGGGGTTTTTGTGGATATTATAATAATTTAATAGTTAATTTAATGAATTAATTGAAGTTAGACCACCATTGGAAACCTGGAAGCATTGAACTGCCGTTTCGTCCTAGTTTAGGACTCCTCAGCAGTACGCATCAACGATCCCGCTCGCTTGATCCAAACCCAGGACATCTAGACCACTGTGTCGGCATCCAACGGTGTTAATGTCTAACTTCAATCAAGCCACGAAATTAAGTCACCGTCCACCATTACGATATTTGATATTGTTTGTGTCTATTAGATTTTATTTTTTAAGATTATAAATTTCACACTTTGTTAACATGTTGTTATTCATGACTATTAAGTAGCTTCATGAATAACTAGTCAATGCCTGAATTGATAAATATTATGTTCAGGTTTCTTTGTGAATATCATAAGTAAGTTGCAGTTACATTCATCTAATTACTACCACATGGAGTCAAAAATAGTTGCTACATTTGACTGTATACTACGATTTGACAGTTTGATATTGAATTGGTTTTTGTTGAAACACTAGATATGACAATTACAACTAGAATGTTTACAAACTGGACTTTAAGCCGTCATCCTCTAATCTGTTTAAAACAAAATAATGATAAATTCTGTTAAATATTTCCTGGAATTCAAGTGAAAAGCCGTGACCAGTGGAGTTCAATCGCCTTTGTTGTATAGGCAGTTACACACTGAATACAATGTTGGACGGTCGCGCAATATCGTGGATTGATTAAAGTTACACATTAACACCATTACATGCTGCTCCAACGGTCTAGGGGTTAGGTGTTCGTCCCTGATACTGAAGGTCCTTGGTTCAAGTCCATCATGCAGGATTGTGAATGCACTGTTGAGAAGTCCCGTGTTAGGACAGAACGGCCATTCAGTGCCTCCAGGTTCTCCAAGGCGTTCTAGGTTTAATAAAATTCAACTATTAAAAACTACAAAGTGAAACGTCTATAACAATACATTTGTTTGAGGACTCTCCGTTCAAATTGTTTGCAATTAGTTTATGCACAAACGTATTGCAAAATGTTTATTATATGAAAGGAAAACGATTTTACTTTACTGACTACTCCTGCATATGCCTGTCATATAAACGTCTGCACAACTATTACTACTGTATGACTTCAGTAAACTTATCACTTCATATTTGAGCTTTATTTAGGAAGGTTCAGAAGAACGTGACTATGAATTGTGTTTATCGAATATTTCATTAATTGTATTTACTCAACCGTGACACCAGTTTAGTACATTTTATTCTATGGAATGTTCTATGGAATCTTTTCAAAGATTTTTATATGAATCACATGATTTTCAGTGTAAAGATATGTTTCTCTCCAATGTTATTAATCTAAGCTGTAAAGCTGTATTTACAGTTTGTTTTACATGTGACAGTTTATAGTATAATAAGGGAGTATTGTGTCATGAAACAGAGTTATTAAAGGTAAAGGTAAAGGAGTTGCGTTTTCTACGTTCGACAGCGTAATTGAGAAGCTTCCAGTGTTGTTGTTTTAGACGGCAACTCCGGAGCCTACTTCACCCAGAAATGAGTGTTCCAGTTATCCGATTAGTGCGATATCAGCTCGTTATTTGCTAGATCGTAGAATGTAATAACCGACGTTTTTTAATAGTAAATCTAAGTTACCTAAAAGTCATAGAGATAATAAGAAACAATTTACAGTAGAGATGTAAAGATAATTGTCTAAATTCAGTTGGTGTTGTTTTACTTGTACCTTCCATTGTTATTTAGAACTGCAATTGATCAATATCTTATTGGTATATGTGCATCATGTGCGGATTGCCTCGATATAGCCTTAAGTCCCAAGCTTTTTAAGCAAATATAGATAGTGGCTAGCAGTGGAATTCAGGACGAGCGTTTCGTTCTATGTGGGACTCGTCGGCTGGATGTAACTTCAACAAGATACTGATTAATTGCAGATCTAAGTAACAATGGGAAGATACAAGTAAAACAACACAAAGTGAATATAATCTTCAACATTTTATGACTTTTTCAGATTATCACTTCAATATGTCACCATAAATTTGATTTTGATTCGTTGTTTCGATTTGAGTACTCAAAGGGGGGTAGACACTGTAGTTATTATTACAAAATGTTTTGACCAACTACTTAAATAGCTTCATCAGTGTAATTTTTTTCTGTTTTAGGAAAAGAAAATTCACATTGTGATCTTATTTGATGGTGATCGAGGTCTACAATATTTGAATAGTCTTCTGAAATCTATTTTCTATCATCAAAATGGAAGATTTCGATGTGATTTAAAAGCTTGTTGTCTATCAAACTTTTGTGATCGATTTATGAATGATTGTCAAACTCTTATGAACAATGTGCCAACAACATATACAACTGTATTTCATTTCTTAATAACGTCGATTTCATTAAATAGTCAGTTATTGAATTTGATGAATACATGGAAATTACATAATATGGAATATCATTTTTACAGTTGTGGTAATCAATTGGTAAGTGTTCACATGCATTATAATTAACTGTGTTACGTCACTGTACAAACATTATGTTACATCAGTATTGATTTGATGAAAATACTCTCAGTGTTTTATTACAATGATTCCAATAATATCAGTACAGAGTTTTATGGAGATGGCACTATTCATAGTTTAAATTACAAATTGATATTAGTCGGACAACCATCAAAAAGCTAACGGGGCTCGATGACCATCTTGTCTTGGTAAAGCATTTCAGGGCCTCAACTCATATGTCTTATCCAAGACCTCCGACCTCGCACATGGTTGCCTAACCACTAGGCCACTGAACTGGCCACCAACAGAATTAAAATCTTACTTTGGTTAATTCACGAGATTGCGCAAACCTCATTCGTTGGCTGAAGTAGGTATCTGCCTCATACCCAACTCGGTTATACTCCACTGGTTACGGTTTCTCACTAGAACTCCAGAAGCTTTTCACTAACAATTACATGACAATCGCCACTGTGAGGTTGTGGCGAATATTGTGTCACTGGTAAGATGACAGTGGAGTTTAGTCGTGTCAGGTATGAGATAGGCACCTACCGACGACAACAGATGATGATTTCACAATATCCTAGTCTGACTAAAGTTAACTTGTACACGCTTGAACGCTCACCTAGTGCTTTAGAGGTCGAGCGTTCGCTTGCGAGATTCATGGTTTTTGATCGGATTTCAGGTACTCTGTCGTGGATGTACACTGCTGAAGTCCCATACTAGAATGAAACAACCGTTCACAGCTTCCATATTTTCAATGGTTATCTAATTTAGATCGGTTCGTGATTTCAATGTACTATGTTTACTAACTTGAATTTGTGTGATTCTTTGTAGACAGACATTTGGTGGATTCAATCTAGTCATCCTTCAGGCATCAAACCATTTTTAAAATTGATGATTACAGAAATTCTTCCATCTACAATCAATAAAGTAAGTCACAGTTCTGCATGTTCTCTCAGTAAGTTTCATAATATTTTTCATCAAATTGACTACAATATTTAAGTGTTTGATTCCCAATATCGTATGAAGAAAACAAGTTTACGTCAGTGTTCAGGAAGTAAATCTTATTCTAATACCACACTAATAAGCATGTAGTCAATTTTAAGGACTACATTCCCCGAGGAAGTACGAAACGTGAACACAGATGATAATGTAATAAGAAAAAGCATAATACTAAATTATATAACGGAAATAATAGCAGTACAATGCATTGGAAGTGATCATAAGAAGAAAGCTTTTCAATACTAAATACTAAATGTGAATGAACGAGGTTAACTAACAAGAACCAAAAAAGTAGTAGGTATATGTCATGTTCCCTGGTTCTCAGTGCTGTGTAACTGCGATCAATCTATGATGTGAATTACATTCTAATTCAATCATTCATCTAAATGAGAAAGTAATAACGATTGACTAATACTAAGTGTAATGCAAATACAAGTATACACTTTCTCTGCGTCTACACTACTTGATTATTCTTATGAAATACCACAGATATTTATTTCTGGTTGTGATATAAAAGGAAAAAGTTCGACAATTTTATTATAAACTAACGTCGATAACAAAGGTATCTCAAAGTCATAGTCAAAGTCAAAGTAGATCAAACTTGGGTAAATGGACTTTGGAATAATAACGATAATAATACTAACTGTTTAAATAATTGAATATTGAACAATATGACTGAAAGCGGAAAAAGTAGAAACAGATAGGGGATATGAGAAAAATTATTAATCTCATGTGATATATCGTATCCAGGGATGTTACGAATTTTCTCTCGATAAATTACAGGTTCGGAACCCTATAGGTTCTGCTATATGTAAATGACGGGATCTAACCCCATTGGAAAGTGAAGCTAAGTATACAATAGAACACTACCGTATGTCGATTAACGACTAGATACGCAAAGATAAAGCTATGTAGTGTCTTTATCTGACCCTTTACAAACCAAACTCAGAGATTCACTTGATATTGTTTTACTTGAATCTTCCCATTGATGTTTTTGGACTGAAATTGATCAGTCTCTTATTGGCATATGTGCATACTGTGCGTATGCCTCGATATTGCCTTAATTTACAAGCATTATAAGCAGAGATGGATAGTGGCTAGTAGTGGAATCCAGGACGCGCGTTTCGTCCTGTTTGAGACTCGTCAGCTGGATGTGAATTAAGGCAATATCGAGGCATACGCACAGTATGCACATATGCCAATAAGAGACTGATCAATTTCAGTCCAAAAACATCAATGGGAAGATTCAAGTAAAACAATATCAAGTGAATTAAACTTCAACCCATTGCACAAGCAAGTGGTTATCAGCACTCAGTAGGTAAGTGGATAACGTGATGGCGTTTGAAGCGAACGGTACTGAGTTCGAGTCCCAGAGTGAACATCAACTCAGATGCAGCTACATCCAGCTGACGAGTCTCAAACAGGACGAAACGCGCGTCCTGCATTTCACTGCTAGCCACTATCCATCTTTGCTTACAAACTCAGAGATGTTCACTTATATGTTCATTAAGTTACCTAGTAGTACAGTCGATAAAGCTATCTCCACAGGAACAAATGAACCTCCTAATCATCTTGTACTCACTATCGTTACATCAAGTTGAAATCTGTTTCACAACTCAAATATGATCGAAAAGTGAATAATAATTAAAACAGATTAACTTTACTCCTCACCATCACCACCACCACCACCACTACCACCACCCCCATAAACACACATCGAATACAATCATGACTGCACTCATTTGATGAATATTGATTTGTACAGATTTGTACTGATTTCCTGCAAAAAAAATACCAACAACCACACTATCATCATCACATATCACAGGAAAATACACAGAATAACTGAGACAACACAAAAAAACAAACAAACACAAAAGAACTTCATATCACATGTTATAACATTAAAATCAATAGAAAAATGGAGTAGATTAATGCAGTAAAACTACAATTGAATTAATATTCAAAAAATGAATTCAGATTCTAATAACGATCAATAATAAGTGTTGGGGACAATAGATCCCCAAATTCATATTTTTAACAGAATGGGTTTTGTGGAGAGTTTTACAAATTTCACAGGTTGAAATCATGAGTTGATCGAAGCTAGACCATCATGGAAAACCCCGCGTGGTGCGGGATCGTGGATTCGCACTGCTGAGGAGTCCTGTACTGTGACGAAACGGTTGTCTAGTGCTTCCAGGTTTTCCATGGTGGTCTAGTTTCAATCGACTCATGATTTCAACCTGTAAAAATTCATATTTTTGAATTTTATCTTGTTGTGTGCTTGACCTGACTTGTGATCTGCTGTTTGTCTGTAGAATACACTTTCTACACCTTACCCAGACTTTTTGATCGAATTAGCAGAGTCGGGGACAACGAACCCGAATAGCTATCGAGTCGCTGAATCATTGATCATTCGTTCCGTTCGAGTAATACGCATCAGTAATAGCATTCAAGCAATAACCAACCATAACAATAAGTAAAGATGGATGGTGACTAGTAGTGGAATGCAGATCGTGAGATTTGGAACTATTCAACTGGATGTATCTGCATCAATAATGAAGAGAATAATTACACCGAGTTAATAATCTTGTCTCATCATTTTATCACATCCTAACACTTCCCTATTTTTTAGCGGGTTATGTAATGAGTCAAATTAGGAATAAAATGTTTTACTGTGTAACTCTTCTATTTTCTAATGAAACACGATCGTGGATCATGTTCACTTTTGTATTAAATCTCTTCTGGCGTTTAATCGATGTAGTCGATCAAGTTTATAGAGGTACGATAAACGTAACTCTCTGAATCAACAGCACTCACGGTATCTTCATTTTGAAACTTCTGGTTTTTATGGGTTTGGACACTGGATTCTGCCAATGTTCAGAGGAGGTTTGTCGTGCATACTTTAATTTTTTCCCTACTGAAATCATGAACCGATCAATGTTAGACCACCATTGAAAACTTGAAAGCACTTGACAGGTGCTTCGTTTTGGTATGGGACTGCAACAGTTTGAATCGTCGACCCTACATGAGTGAATTGAAAACAGGAATTTAGGTCTTGAGCAAACGTTTGACCACTGAGCCAAGATCCACAAGTGCTGGAGTCTCATACCAAAGAGAACCAGCCGTCCATTTCCCCCCAGTTTATCGTTGATGGGTTTATGGCTTCAGTGAACATGAACAATCTCTACAATCCAACACTGATAATCCTTTTTCTAAATTTGATCTTTGTCACAAGCAGCTAATAATCTGTTTCAAAGATTTATTTTCTTTAACTTAAAGGCATGCATCTGTAAAACGCGTTTTTAGCAAAATATCTTCTATCATTAGATTTCGTGAAAATACTCTTAAGTACAGGCAGCCGATGTGAATATTCTTTGAATTGAATATTCAAATTAGTCTAGAAGTCAACCTTTGGTTATGTCGATCCACTGAAAGTTTTACACACTACTACTTAGGCTGCCCAAAGTAAATGTTTCATATAATTGAAATAAACCATGTCCTTCAAACACATTTACTACTTGTCTACTAACGATGGTGTGGCAAATGGCACCAGTCTTCTGAGTTTGAAGCGAAGCCGAAGATATCAAGATGCTTTTTAAACTGTACAACATTCAGGGAACTCACAAAATATTGAACAATACTTTGCTTTAGTATGACTGATGAAAGAGCAGGAGTAGACCTAAACTTTTGTCACACATCACCAGATAACAAAGTAATATCTGAAAAAGTATAAATCTGAAGGGTGATTTATTTGCCGAAACCTCAAAACATTTTATTTTCCTAGCTGGATGAACACATGAAACATTAAAAAACAGTATTATTAGGTGATGACTATAATTTCATTTCACTATAATGTAAAGCATCATAAAACCTACAAGAACCCACCTTTGTAACGTAACTGTTTACATTTATTGCATTTATTTGTTTTGTATGGATATCTTTTGGCAAAATGCCAACTAATGCAGAAGCAATAAACCGCTGACTGCCTTTTTTAACAAACGGATAGTACTATCCAATTTATGTCGTCCACATGGTAAAGATACTTATGAACTTGTATTCTCTCTTCCTTTTGTATTGTGTATTAAATTCAAAGCCTTGACACTTCGTCATCACATATTGTAAGGTCAGACATACATCATATTTCATACTTGTAGGATACGAGTACGGAATTCAAAGTCAGATGTTGATAGAAATAATAATAAAACATTGAATTGATCATGGGTTTTTGATCTCAGATTAGAATATTGGGTTGTGCGATTCACATTATCAGCATAAGTGCTATAATCATCATTAGATTCGTCGAAATTCTTTAAGAAACTGTATAGAAAGTTGGAAGACGACGATTGTTCATCATTTCTACTATAGCTGGCGTCCAAAGTGATTCTGATGCAATAGTAAAAGTAAAGTCATCATCTTGGTTCAAAACTGTTCCAACGTGATACAAAGATTTACTCACTAATAACTGAGAAAACTAAGCATTGACTACTTTGGCTAACTTCAAACTTAGCTACAGTGTGATATTTCTTAACTCAAGATTGGAAATTGACAGATCAATAGTAGTTTAGTCGAAGTTAACATTGTGTCGTTATTCGTGTCCATTGGAACGTGTGATTGGTTACGATTAATGACACTCGGCTATAAACAGAATAACGTACACAGGATGGAGAAATTATAATCAAAATTCTGATTGGTGAATCCAAGAAGCTGCATTGAATCACGACGCAGTCGTAACATAACGCATTTATATTGTCAGCTTTATTTAGCGTTATAACTACCCTCGAAGATTTAAGAGTGGAAAGATTTATGGAATTTGATATCTACGATTAAATGTTTAGTCAGGTACCATCTGAAGTTGTTAACCTTGAATCAATATTTAGCATGGTTACATTAGGCTCCATTCATTTCAACTTCATATAATCAATGGTTAACGGGAAGATGAGTACACAAACCAGTACTTAATATTGACTAGATTAAAACGATGATATGTTACGAGAGTATATCATGAATGGGTAATTTGTTTCTATACTCTTGTACCTTTCTCTTTATAGGTAATTGTACTAGACATTGATATACTACTTAATACAGATATTATTGAATTATGGAATCATTTTGATTATTTTAAAGAAACTCAGGTTTGTTTTCTCAAATAATTGTTCATGTTATGATTGATTAATGGTTGATATTCGATATAAAACAAACACAAACCATTTTGTAATTGATCACATATCATACTATGATATCAAAGTGCAGTTGTTTGTTTTTTTCAAATGCTTAACAACAATTGAAGTGTATTAGAAGATTGATCGGAATTGAATCATTTTTTTATTTATCTTAACACATAGGCACCAAAATATATGCGCCACACAAATCTCATTTGATATGTGTGAGGGATGTGATACTGCCCGGGTGCCAAAACCGAAGCAGGTGGTTTTCTTAGAGGGGCAAACCCCGAACCTTTGACGTAAAGGTCTGATTCATAAGGCAGTGGAGCAACGTAAGTTGATGCAGTCCCATGGTAGCTGATGACTGACGACTGGTCCATACGCCATTTGTTCCTTCAGGATACTGGAGCCCATGTGCACCATTGGTTTGGAATCAGGGTTTTCCAACTCCCCTAGGTGGATTCTCTATGTCCATCAACCCGGTTAAATCACCGGAGATTCGCTTTTCATCCTCTCAGTTTCGTAAACAACAGTAATGCCGCGAGAAGGCAATGAGTAGGACTTCTCTGACAGTGGCTAAATACGCGTGGCCATGTGAGGACGTTTCGAGAGAGAGAGAGGAATCTCCCCACTCTCAGCTGTACCAGGGCATTTGGGGGCTGAATTGAATCTACATTCCATTTGGCTTACACGATAAATACAAAAAATATTTAACTGAGTGTTGAGTACATAGTTCCCATTGGACTATAAAGTCACGACAAACCAAACACCACTATTATTATTATTATCTCAATTGAATGAATATGAATGGAATGATTTCATTATGAATTATTCGAACATCCAACAGTATGGGTTATGAATACTCAGATTGTCTTCAATGAAACCTTTAGATGAGACAGTCATTTATGATATGATTCTTTAAATCTAACTAATTGCATCATGAATAAGCTTTACTTAGTGAACTCTTAAGTGAAGAAAAGTAAGAGAAGTGCACGAATGCCCCTTATTTGCCAAAGCCAACAAAACAACTGTGATAGTTTTCGGGTTCTTGTTTATTCAGCGAAGAATGTTTCTTCAAACAGATATATACTTGTAACAATATACGTCATGATATGTGACAATCAATAGTTGTGTTGAAATTAATGTGATAGACAGTGTCAAAATGAGAACAGCTCAGTGATCTAGAAGTTATTATTATTAGCTTTATTCATTCTACATTCTACATTCTTCATTCATTTCACAGTTGATTTCAAATTGAGACTAAACTTTCAACTTCAGGTGGACAATGTTTTGTGTGTTTCAAGTTTACTGAAGGATAATTTCTGATGATCGTTTCAAATTTATACTTCTGACGACTTACAAATCTTCATGTCTTTGTATTTTTCAAAGAGCATAGGTATTGGATTAGAACAAAATCCATATTTTCAAGAAGTTATGACTGGGTTGGAAAGTAATTGGAAAGTAAGTTTAAACATTTTGATACATCATTACATTTGCAACGATTTACACTTTGTATATCATTGTCCTTTTCAAGAACAATTGCACTGAGACTATAATTTATGGACGAACTGTGAGCGACTCTGAATTGACTTAGAGACAGCTCACCTACTTGTTTAATCCAGTTTGCGTTGTTTTAGCAAGAAATTTTCTACGGCGTGGGGTTTCTGGCCTCATACCCATCCGTTCCCCCTTACCAGGACTTGGAACCAGCAGCAACTCTAGAAGAGCGACAAGCGAATTTCGCTCAGTTACTTACAATTTTCAAAATGAGGTTATAAATTAATGTGAGGTGCTACGATTCGGATGTCGAGTTAGAATTTAGAATCAGGAATGGAAATGAGGATTTTCATCACGAACTGCCACCAGCAATAATGCCAAAATGTTATTTAACTATGTAGATGAATTGAATTCGCGCGACAATCCAAGACATGCTATCGTCAATTTCATTGGTTTGCCGATAAATTATGTTCTCGCACAAACTGCTTTTTATCAAGCAATAATCATTTAAAGCTAATTACTTCTTCCTTATTTATATCAGATTGCAGTCATGGATGTAGATGATTGATTTGAGAACTTGTGAAAACCTTGTTTGTTTTGTAGTGACGCTTGAATTGTGTCCATCAAGTTGAAATGTACTTACTAACCTATTAAACTTTGATTGACAAAAATATCTTGGAAACGAGTTTTGTGTAATTCAGTACTTGTAAACTGGAAGGTATATGCAGAATCTTGAGGAATTATGATTATCTCAGTGAGATGCGTAGTCACCTCCTGGTTTAGATTATTAAAGGAGTGTTATAATACATAATCAAACGTTCTAAATAGCTTTTATACTGATTGCCGTTAGGCCAATGCAATAGTTGAATACCTAGAACATCAACTTCTGTGCAATCAACTTTACTTCTTCTGTGCAAAGTATGGTGGATCATATGCATAATGTTTATTTTAGGGTTATGGATATAATAACGGTGTTCTGTTACTTCATCTGTCTAAATTACGATCAACCAATTGGAATAATCTATGGTTAAGTATAACTAGAAGAGCTATTAAACGTCAAGGTTACTTAATCACTGGTGAACAGGTAGGTTCAAACTTCTTACATATTCATTTTAACTACTTTTAATGACTGCCTATATGAAGATACTAATTTGCAAATTTCTACCAAACACACGGTTCTAAGGTACACAAAATCTTAATGACACTATTCAAATGAATACTGATCCGGCAAACGAAAAGAAATTGAATAATACTCTACGAACTACCTAGTTCCATAAGTGTGACTACTGAGAAACAAATTCATTCACTATTAAACAGTAGCACATAGTAACAATCTCAACTAGTTTATTAGGAGGAGAAACTTATATCCACAAAGCGAATTACCAAAGTACTGATGTCACTTCAGAGCTCAACCATATATTAAAAATGAATGGGGGGAGAGCAATATCGTCAAGTTATTACACTAGTCATGGAAATTGTACAGCGTCACTCAGCTGGACATTCTATTTGAATGCTTGCGTCTTCCTATCATGACGGGAAGTGGTTTATTGATTAAATACTATATTTACGCTCATAACACAATCAGATATCGTTTCGACTCCCTTCACATCGTGATGTGGAACACATTTTATGACCATCATTTTGGAATTACATCAGGCTTGATGGGCCTTGAATAATTACACCCTTAAAACAATAACTGAGTTTTTTTAGCCAAAGAGCTTTTAACTTAGCAAACGAAAGAACTGGACCTCCACTCTCATGAACCATAATTTAAATAGATCTACAGGAAACACTGATCGGAGACCTATATACTCTGCAGTATACACAAGAATAAATACTGTATCGTGGCTTATAAGTTATCACTTACATAAATGTATATGGACAATTGTGGAGACACATTCGAGTGGAAAAATGTCAAAATCTTGGTAGGAGAGAATAATGAGAACGCTAGCGAATTTGTAGGAGCTTAGCAATCAACAAACACGTTAACGTCGATGCAGTTTATTAACCAACCAGAAAAATCATGGAAAAACATATGATCAAAAGTCAGACCAAGGAAAGAGACTATCCACGACTCAATCATTCAGTTCAGATAAACGAAACTCCATAAAAATCATCCATCAGAGTATTAAGCATTCTATACCATCTCTGAATATCATGTGTATACTAACAAGTCAACTGTAATTTATTGATAGAAATAGACATATTAATAGTTAGTTATAGAAGTCAGGGTTTAAATATAAGAAAGCATAAAAGTACCATGAATCTATTGTTTAATGAACAACATTGAGATTTCATCATATGATGAAAACGAGAGGGCATAACATATTCATTACATTGGCACCTGAATGCCTTGGTACGACCGAGAGTGGTGAGATTCAGCTCTTCCTTTCGAAATACTCAAGCATGTTCACGTATATACCACCACTGACAGGGAAGTCCTACTCACTGCTTTCTCTCATCAGGGATGTTGTTTACGAAACTGAGAGGATGAAAAGCGAATGTCCGTTGGTTAAACCGGGTTGGTGGATAAAAAGGATCGACCTAGGATAGTTGGGAAACCATGATTTCATACCAGCGGTGCACATGGGCTGCAGGATCCTGAGTGAACAAATGGCGTATGAACTACTTGTTGGTCAATGACTACCATGAGACTGCATCTTTTGAAGTTATTCTACTGCCTTGTGGATCAGATCTTTAGGTCAAAGGTTCGGGGTATGGCCCCCTAATAAAGCTACCTGCTCCGGTATTGACACCTGGATAGTATCCCAGCCCACACATGGATCAGCTGACTTGTGCGGTGCATATGTACTTGGTGATCCTTCTTACCAATATTTATTTGTTCATTACAGTCCATGATTTATAGAATGTAAACGTGTATTAACACCAGCTTATTTCAATCATCGTCACTGATTTATTCGTTTCCTTACCCACTTTTTTTAGGATATTTTAAACTTAATATTATTTGAATTCAAATACATTTTATATGAGATTCCATGTGAATGGAATATTCAATTAAGTGCAGGAAGTGATGAACAACGATGTCCTGTAAGTTGGTTAACTTATACCGAATTGAAAAAGCGTAATTACACAACAATCGTGAAACAACCAAAACTTATTCATATTAATCATCATATAAAACCAGATGATATAAATGTGAATTATACACCAACTGAGTACATTGATCAATCAGATATCATTCTTAAACGTAAGTTAATATGTAATGAAATATGATGAAACTAAGAACATACAACTCTCATGACTTTATATTGTAATTAATAGATACATTTTAATTATGCATGTTGTGCCAGTTACATGAGACGTACAATTAAACAGGAGATCCGAACTATAATGTTTGAACCTCACAACGTATATTCTCCTAACAGTGATGTTTACAACTAAAATTGATCAGTCTCCCACTGACAGATATGCATCCTGTGAGGATTATGTTGATATCGCCTTAATTTACATGCATACTAAACAGAGATGAATAATGGCTGACACTGGAATCCAGGGAGCGATTTTCGTCGGATTTCGGACTCATCAGCAAGATATTACCTGTATCCCAGATTTGATGTTCACTTCTATATTCGAACCCACCACCTTTCGCTACAAACGTCATCACGATTTCTACTTATCTACTGAGTGGAGCTAGCAATCAGCACGTGGATTAGTGTTAAGTTTAATTCATTTTGTATTGGTTATTTGAATCTTCCCATTGACTATATGGCCAATAGAGGTTTCATCTTGATAAGTTCCAAATAGGACTATTTGTTAGATACTCATGTTTTATTCGTCTAAATCAACTATGTGTATACTTTAAAACACTCAAGCACAATATTATGAAGCATTAGTTTCACTTATCATGCTATCAATGACTATAATTAAGTAATTATGTTGATTCTCTACTGAATTGTAATTTTATTTGTAGAGCGGGAACTATATGATAAATTCGTGTCAGTTTACCGTCAATATACTCAATTACATGAATCATGTTTCCAATAGATTCAATTGAAGAACCAATCAATTTGATGTTGTTCTTTCAATCATGTAGTTGATGGACTACTCCTTGTCTTCCATCAATAGAATCGATTATCTTTTATTTTTTGTATTTATATCAATACACTTGAAATAAATGTGGTTAATGATAACATGAGGATATTCTAAGACTATTTCTATCGAATTGTGTGTATCTACTAAGTTGGTGAAATATAATTGTTGAATGGGATGACTATGAACCATGACCAGGATAAATTGAGATATGAAATAGCATGTGGATTGATCATCATATACTACTTTAATGTTAATTAAGTTATGATAATCTTATATTAATAGTAAGTAGTAATGATGTCGATACATAAAAGTATTTGTCTTGTTTATTATAGTCATGTGGTTCTCACTTGTCAGTATATATTGTTTTGTCGGTGAATGTAAAGCTTTAGTGTAGTGTATTATTCATTCCTATGTTTACACTGACAACATGTGATGCAATCGAAATGAAATATGTTTAACACCATTATTATATATAGTAGTCGGAAAAGTATGATAAGAAATGAAGATTGTGTAATGGTCCAAGGTTTCATCTCTTCATGTTCACGGGATTCAGGAACGCCTGGTTAATCTAATGCTGAAATCATCAAAATTTCAACTTCAAAGAACCTCTGTTCATATGTATATACCTTTATAACACTTCTCATTCATCAAACGTTTAAAATGGTACTCTTAAAAATCGTCTTACATACCATTATATTCAGAAGACTGACATAATATAAATGACAACATATATTTGATCACCTTGTAGATGCATGCAATATCGATGTAATTTCCACCGGGTTTCTATAGATTATAACTGGAAACGTATATTGAACGATTCTTTACATTTTATTCAAGTTTGTAATAACAGTATTCCAAAAAACAAAAGTAATTACGCTGAATATCATAGCCATAATCACAATTCGATTGAGATTATGAATCGATTGATGCCAGACCACCATTGGAAACCAGGAAGCACTAGACGGCCGTTTTGTCCTACTGTGAGACTCCTCAGCAGTGTGCATTCACGGCCATGCCCGCGAAATTCGAAGCCAGAGCCTTCAGTCTCGCGCGCGAACGCCTAACCACTAGACCGCTGGGCTTGCCTGCATCCTACGGTGTTGATATCTAACCTCAACCAATCCACAAAATTGCACGACCATCTTCCATTATACTGAGGTTGACTCCTGTCTCTACCCGAAATGAATTAGCTCCACTAGTCACGGCTTCTCACTAGAACTCCAAAAATTCCCTCATGAAGCTTGTCACTAGTGAGCACATGGTAATTATCAGTATAGGGTTGTGAAGATTGTTAAGTTTTTGATTGAGATCATGAATCGATAATCATGATTTGGTTTTGTAAAATTACATTGAAAAAGCTGACCTTATCGATAAGAAACCATTTCCATTAATTTCATGGATAGATTCGTAAGGTAATAGTACTTTGACTTATGTGTACCCACAAACTATACAAGATAATGCAACATTTCGGAACGACATTTTAAATTTTATACGAACATCAATTGTTGACAAATACAAATAGACAATACGTGAAGACCTAAATGTAATGATGAATTTTATTTCATCCTTTATCATTTATTTCATCACCAAATAGACATGCACCACATAAATCTGTGGATTTGTGTGAGAGCCGGGATACTGCCCGTGTGCACAGTTCGAAAGAGGTAGTTTTCTTAGGGAGCCTCATTCGAACCTTCGATCTTAAGGTCTGATCCATAAGGCAGTAGTGTAACGTCAGAAGATGCAGTCACATGGCAGCCGGTGACCAATGATTGGTTTATAAGCCATTTGTTCCTTCAGGATCCTGGTGTCCATGTGAACTCTTGGTGTGGAATTATGGTTTTCCAACTCCTCTAGGTGGACTCGGTGACCAACAACCCGGTTAAAGCGTCAGATATTGGATTTTTGTCATCTCAATGTCGTAAACAATATCCCCGTCGTGAGAAGTCAGTGAGTAGGACTTCTCCAGAAGTGGTTGTATGCAAGTAGCCATCTGAGAGTATTTTGAGAGGAAGAGCTGACTCTCCCCACACTCGGCTGTGCCAGGGCATTTAGGCATATATAAATATATACAAACTCAGGAGATAAATGTATCTGTATTCATCACAGCCGTATTATTAGTGATATTGTAGTGAACAAGAACACAAGTGAGAACAATCAAATGTTTTTGGACACAAAAATACAAGATGCATCAGTAAAATCTGAGAACTATGCAGTAAATACTTCATTTGCAAAATATCAGTCAACCGTCTGAGAATTCATAGCTCTTTTGATTTCACACTAATCATTCTCTGTCCTCATTCTCTTTTTCTTCAATCTTCTTAACGTTCTGCCTCCAGACATTTCACTTTCGATTGATGATACATACTACTTATATCTGTCGACATCATTAGCACACATCATAACGAAGAAATACCAAAACATGAAAAAGTTATCACAGTCAAAACAGTCATTTCTTTTTTTCTTACCAATGACTAATCAATAAATAGGCATACAGTCAAATAATAAAGTTTACACGGATACACACCCAACATCACTTAAGATAATATTCCGTTTATAGCCGAGTGTTATGAATCATGACCAATCGTACGTTGCAACGGACATGATTAAACATGACGCGTGCCTAACTTAATCTAAACGCCCATTGATCTGTCGATTTCTAGCCTTGAGTCAGGAAATGTTGAACTGTATCCAACTTTCTAGCTTTATATTTCGACAATTCAGCATTTATCTTAAACAATTATTAGCTTATCGGACATCAAGGGGCCTCAAATACGAAATTGTACCCTGCATATTATCAGGTTATAATTAGTAAAGAATTAATATGTAATTAAGTAGCAAGAATGAAGGATGGTAGTAAAATGTTAAACGATAGAATTACCTTAATACAATTAACAATTGATTATATAATAAACACATAAATAATAATCCGTAAACTAGTCCTATATGTTATACTTTCCATAGTAGTCACTCTACTACAACACTTCAGGAAAACATACCAAAATGGATAACTATTTCCCACACTGTCGAATCAAGAATTGGAGAGCATAATTAGTAGTTTTCTAGAATTGTCTTGGACGTTTCTAGAAAGCAATGACTAGTCAAAGCAACCTACTTGACATTTAGAGACATTTTAAAGGGTGTTTGTACCACTTTAGACAAGTTTAATATTCATTATGAAGAACTAACTGATTGAGTCTTATGTAAATGAACATGGAATATGTAATGTCATCCATCAGTAGTAAACGTCTTTGGATAACTCTCATAAATGAATAATGTAAAGCCTACAAACAGTATTTACGCCTGCTATTTAAATTTACCAATTGTTTCATTGACAACCTGTTCAGTTTGTTCGAGACTGATGAAAGTGTTAAAGTTAATTAACCCATCAATCATTGAATATACTTGCCGAAAATGGATGTCATAGAACGAATCTCAGTGATCTGAGTGGATTGAAAGTCATGATCTGACACGTTGTTATTCAACTATAATCTTAAACTAAAAACTGTGGTAACGCTGTGGTGTGCGCTACTCATATTGATATAAGTAGTATATTATGCGAGTCAGGAATGAAATGTCTCGCATCAGAAAATGAGGGAAGATCAAGAAAGCAACAGCGAGAATGGAATGCAATTCGTATGAAAATGTAGCAGCAATGAAGTTTGAGGCATTTTGAGACAATTGGTGGACATTTTGCAAATTAATGATTTAATATATAGTTCTCAGATTTTATTGAAACGTTCTGTAATTTTGTGTCAAATATATCCGATTGTCATCGACGGTCACACTAGTGCAATCAGTTTACATGATGAGTGATAACAATGAATCCCAGGGAAATGGGTTGATACACAAGTGAATATGATCCAGGACTCTGCTGAATTAGGAAATAGAAGAGTTACACAGTAAAACATCTTATTCCTAATTTGACTCATTACATAACCCGCTAAAAACAGGAGAGTGTTAGGATGCGATAAAATGATGAGACAAGATTATTAACACGGTGTAATTATTCTCTTCATTATTGATGCAGATACATCCAGTTGAATAGTTCCAAATCTCACGATCTGCATTCCACTACTAGTCACCATCCATCTTGACTTATTATTAATCGTTATTAGAATCTGAATTCATTTTTTGAATATTAATTCAATCGTGTTTTACTGCATTAATCTACTCCATTTTTCTATTGATTTTAATGTTATAACATGTGATATGAAGTTCTTTTGTGTTTGTTTGTTTGTTTTTTTGTTGTCTCAGTTATTCTGTGTATTTTCCTGTGATATGTGATGATAGTGTGGTTGTTGGTATTTTTTTTGCAGGAAATCAGTACAAATCTGTACAAATCAATATTCATCAAATGAGTGCAGTCATGATTGTATTCGATGTGTGTTAATGGGGGTGGTGGTGGTGGTGAGGAGTAAAGTTAATCTGTTTTATTATTATTCACTTTTCGATCATATTTGAGTTGTGAAACAGATTTCAACTTGATGTAACGATAGTGAGTACAAGATGATTAGGAGGTTCATTTGTTCCTGTGGAGATAGCTTTATTGGCTGTACTACTAGGTAACTTAATGAACATATAAGTGAACATCTCTTAGTTTGGTTTGTAAAGGGTCAGACAAAGACACTACATAGCTTTATCTTTGCGTATCTAGTCGTTAATCGACATACAGTAGTGTTCTATTGTATACTTAGCTTCACTTTCCAATGGGGTTAGATCCCGTCATTTACATATAGCATAACCTATAGGGTTCCGAACCTATAATTCTAGTATATTTATCGAGAGAAAATTCGTGACACCCCTGGATACGACATATCACATGAGATTAATAATTTTTTCATATCCCCTATTCATTCATAGTGTTCAATATTTAATTATTCAGTCAGTTAGTATTATTATTATTATTATTCCAAAGTCCATTTATCCAAGTTTGATCTACTTTGACTTTGACTATGACTTTGAGATACCTTTGTTATCGACGCTAGTTTATAATAAAATTGTCGAACGTTTTCCTTTTATATCACTACCAAAAACAAATATCTATGATATTTCATAAGAATAATCAAGTAGTGTAGACACAGAGAAAGTGTATAATTGTATTTTCATTACACTTAGTATTAGTCGATCGTTATTACTTTCTCATTTAGATAAATGATTGAATTAGCATGTAATTCACATCATAGATTGATCGCAGTTACATTACACTAACAACCCGGGGAATATTAAATAAACGCACCACTTTTTTGGTTCTTGTTAGTTGGGCTCGTTTATTCACATTCAATTCGAGAAGGCAACTCCATTGGAATGGTCAATTACCTTTAGTAACTCTGTTCCATAACGCAATACTCCCTTATTACACTATGAATTGTCACATGTAAAACAAACTCTAAATATGGCTGTATAGCTTAGATTATTATCATTGAAGACAAACATATCTTTCCACTGGAACGTCCAAAAGGTTTTATTTTGTTATTTAGCAAAATATGGAAAACAATGTAGTGTGAAAATCAAAAGGTTAAACCATATACTTTTCAACTAATAGGCTACAAAGTTTGCATTATTTTTTTCTGGTTAGCGTTTTTTCAGTGAGTTAGTTTTCTACGGGATGGGGTCGATAATCTCATGCCCAACCCTCCTCCTTTACCCTGGCTTGGAACAGGCAGTAACTCTAGAAGAGCTACAGGTGGAGTAGGTACAAGTATTTATAAATGTCAGAATGGGTTTTGTGGAGAGTTTTAGAAATTTTCACAGGTTGTCTTCGTATGATACTCAACATTCATTGGCCGGATACCATCAGCAACAGCCCTCTCTGGGAGAGAACAGACCAGCTCCCAGCTGAAGAAGAAGAAATTAGGGAAAGACGATGGAAATGGATAGGACATACATTACGCAAATCGTCAAACTGCATCACGAAGCAAGCTCTAACTTGGAATCCTGGAGGGAAACGGAAAAGAGGAAGGCCAAAGAACACATTACGTCGAGAAATAGAAGCAGATATGATTAGGATGAATAGAAAATGGAAGAAGCTGGAAAGGATTGCCCAGAACAGGGTTGGATGGAGAATGCTGGTGTGCGGCCTATGCTCCTTAGCGAGGAGTAACAGGCGTAAGTAAGTAAGTAAGTAAGGCTACAAAGTTAAAACTACATACTACTTACTTAAATTTCAGTAGATACATAATAGCCTTTAGTCATTATTCGTTAAATACAGTTATATATACTTCATAAGTGGGATGATCTAATGCAGAGACTGATAGCTGCTGTTTACTTACTAGTGGTCCCAACCGTGGAAGAGATATACAGATGATATTTTTTTATTTTCATTAAAGAGTTCGAATTAGGGATTGATGATTGTATAGAACAAACTTCAAGTGTTTTTTTGCCATTTCGATATTAACTAATAACACTTGCATTGAATTTTTCGACATACCTCTTAAGTTGGATTTATGATGTAGACAGTTCCTATTTCATCTCACAATAAGCCAAAAATACTTCAATATGACGTGATTCACGGAAAGTATGAAGTTAACTAAACATGAACATCCAGCAAATGGTTAGCCGATACATTTGTTTAAGATTTCTTTTACCCATCACACCAAATCTGTGTCTATTTGTGATTATCAGAAGTATTTGAATTATTATACAAACTAGGAATCCCAGAAATAATGCAAATTAACTAAGTATATGAGCACGAACGAATGTACTGTATTTAAAATTCGAAATCAAATATTCATCGAGTACAAAGGAATCATTACTTCATGCAAGCACTACATGCGTCACAGCTGAAATTGGAATCCAAGTTTCTGTAGTTGATTGTAAGTCTTCTGCTCAAGTTCATTCTGCGTATTGGATATAGACCCTGTATCATCTAGAATGTATTGATTAGTATTAGAATTAACAACCGAAATTGGAACAGACTCACCTAGTTCCCGTAATTGTATTTGACCAACATGTCGGTTGTGTATACTTAAGTCATTGATATCTAGAATTCTCACTATAGATTTTTCGACACTCCTCACCACGATTCCCGTGGTTGGTCGGAGATCATTCCCATGATAATATGTAACTTTGGCAGACTCCAAACATCTCATATTCGAACGGAAAATTCTTCTTTTTAATAGCTTCGACGGCGTCTCTTTCGTTACAGAATGTTTAGCATTTCTATATTGCAGTAGAAACGTATCTACTGCTCTCTCCAGTTCATTAAGTGTTGAAGCAGTAATAGAATCAATAGTAGTTTTCAATGTCCTGACAAAATTTTCTGCTTGACCATTAGAACAAGAGTACATTGGACAGATTTCTTTACCTTATGCTATTCAACCGTGCAGTGACTGCATCCGCAGCAAAATAAGAGCCATCATCAGTCACTAACACCATCAGAATCCCACTTTGAAAAAGAATCAGTGACTACAAGTGCATAGTATTTGCCAATAGTCTGCATGAACCCTCTGCCAGGCCTGAGACTATACTAGCCATGGAGTTCACATCAAAGGTAGACTTTTCAACTCGTGATGTTCCCCTCAATTGTTTACTGTACGACATATTTCTGCATTTATCTCTGGCCACCAACATGTGAGCGTCAGAATGTAAGCTAGACGCACCTTGGTTGATTTTCGAAGATTTTCACATACGTTCTCGGACAATCTGGTCACCTGAGATTAAGTATCTTAATTTAAAATCATTCATTTCGATGAGTTCTCTAAATCGCTTCATAATAGTACTTATTTCTGTTATTGGTTATCTTTACAAGAATATCGTCAACCAAAAACTGAAATTATGGAAAATCTATTGTAGCAGCACCTGAATAATGAATTATCAAGGACTTTGCGATACCTTGTACCGCTTTCGCTTAAGAGGCTTCCGTTTCTAGTAACATTGGATCGCCAACAGATATCCGGCTGGCGAAGCAAGTGCAGCATTCTTATATTTGAAGAACAAAACAACTGTCAACCAATATCAAAGTTTTACTGTATGAAGCTGAAGTTTGGAGAACTAATTTAACTATCATCAAAAATGTATAAGTATTTATAAACAGTTGTCTATGCAATATACTTAATGTCTGCTGATCAGATACCATCAGTAACAGCCTACTGTGGGACAGGACAAACCAGCTTTCATTTAAGAAGGAAATTAGGAAACGATGTTGGAAGTAAAGTGGATATACATTACGGAAATCACTAATTTACATCACGAGGCAAGTGCGAACTTGGAATCCTGAAAGAAAACAGAAAAGAGGAAGGCTAAAGAATACGCTACGTCGAGAACTGGAAGCAGATATGTATAGTATGAACAGCAACTGGAAGAAACTGTAAAGGATTAACGAGGATAGAATTGGATGGAAAATTCTGGTGGTCGGCCTATGCTCTTCGATGAGGGGTAAGTAAGTAAGTCAATGCAAAGTGATCTGTCAAAATATTCATTCGGAAAATAAACTAGAATCGACTTAGCTTCAATCAAGTTTTCAAAAATGTACTCATTTGTATGATGATTATTGTTTATTCGTTTAACGAACATTTTCACTGAAAATGAAATGAGGTTGGTTGTTACATGAACATGTATTTATTTATTTATTGATTAGGATACTTTTCAACATTAATCTGTATATTTCCGAAAGCTCTGTTTTAGTCTTCTATCCGATTCACTTATTGTTTCGTTGTTAATAAATGCTATTTTAATTTGTATAAATAAACTTTAAGATCACAATTGATTGATCACTGGGTGGTGATCAATCTCATGCTTGTCTAGTCCTTATTAGTGCAGATCGAATGCTATCGATCATGTTGCAATGTGGTCACCAGTCTAGGTGACTCGATACTGCGGGCACTATGTATTGAGATTTAGATGGTGGTTGGAGGTAGTCAACAGGAAACCCTGGACCCGGGTTTCGTGCTATTTGGCGCTCGTCAACAAGGTGTACCTGTAATCTTGAGGGAACTGGTGCTCCCTGGCAGATTCGATCTCGTGTCACCCAGCTTCACAGTCAGAGACGTTACCACTGAGCTATCCGAGCCGTGACTAGACAAGCATGACATTGATCACCACCCAGTGATCAATCAATTGTGATTACATCTCAGTCCTACAGGAGGTTAGTCACGGCTCGGATAGCTCAGTGGTAACGTCTCTGACTGTGAAGCTGGGTGACACGAGATCGAATCTGCCAGGGAGCACCAGTTCCCTCAAGATTACAGGTACACCTTGCTGACGAGTGCCAAATAGCACGAAACCCGGGTCCAGGGTTTCCTGTTGACTACCTCCAACCACCATCTAAACTTTAAGATCTTCAAATCAATTCTCATCTTAAATTCGGAATAGTTACCGTAGCAACATAATTGTAACACGGTAGAATTTTTAGTTGATCGCAAAAATTACTGTTTGTGGCACTATTCTGTAGTTTAAGTGTAGGGTCTATAAATTTCTGATCGTTCTTTCACAACATATTACAAAATATTTGTGCTCTCCCTACATTCAAATATATCACTATGCATATGATTAGATAGTTATACTTTAATAAAGACCTGTCTTAATTGAAAAATTCATATGTTAATGAACCGAACATGGTTGTACGAATTGTTACTAATGAAAGTAGCCAATACACAGATAAAACGATTCAGTGCTTGATATCTCAGGTCTTGAATGGAGAGCATATAATTTCTTCAAAACAAATAATCGGAATTATTATGATAATGGATTTCGGAATGGCTTGAGACTGGTAACTTCTTCAATTCTAAATATGAAATCCCGAAACATTTATTCGGAGGTTTCGTTTCTTCGAAAACAATCATCTGCTATCATTTACGGAATGAATTATATTTCTCCATGTATAAACACTGTGGTCCGTGATGTTACGAGGAGTTTCTTAATTGAGGCCTTCACCCCTAATCTTCACCTAAACACTTTTATTTAGTGTTTCACACTTTCACTACTTTGAAAATATTCAGTAGACAGTTGAATTGGTAGGAATTTCAAGTGGTATGCTGTGGCGCATTCATTGTATTTATCATCATAATTACTCTCTTTCATTCCCTGTCGCAGTTGTTCTTTGTTGTTGTGCAGCGGTTTGGTCTTTGTATAAACGCAACGGTTCCCATATTTATTTCCTCATGATGAGACACAACTATTAGTTGTCTTACGCACTATAGCATGTCACAGTTATTCTTTAAGTTATTATTAGAGAAAGCCCTATCTCTGTCAGACTTACAGACGCACAAAGAACAAAGGATACCTCATAGGTTAATGTTTACAATTAATCTATATGTATAATTCAATAAAATCTGTTGTAACACTCTCATGATTAATTTGGATAACGGTTAATCCCTGTCAATTATTTCATATGACAAAATATGTTATTGACATTGTAACAATTCGTTTATATCCCTGAATTGGAAGAATCAGCATCAAGCCGATATAAACGTGTGTGCTTGAACGCTTATTACAGCTTACGCATATGTCTGTTTGACTCGTATCTTGGTCGCCTAAATATACCTCGATGTGTTATTCTCCTTCTATCATATATATTTGTGATTGCATGATAAAAACTTACCGTATATTGATTCGCCGTGCTTTTTTTGGTATTATTATAAAGTTGCCTCCATATTCGCTCGCAATGATTCTTCGGCCTATTTCGCTTCGAATCCGCCTGATCTGGTTGTAATTCTCTGATGCGCGCGATCACCTGATAAGTTGTAGTGGCTGCATCATATCGCATTCTCAATTCAGTTTTGTTGAGTTCCGTAATACCAGTTATCAGGCTGTAAGTTTAACGAAACTACACGCAATATAAAAAACTAACCCTCACATCAATCGCTATTTTGTGAACTTCCCTTCCACGTGTATCTCATTTGCGTAATTAAACACTTTTTTTCATTCAATAATGTATTTATCAGTAAAGATGGATCAATTCTCCCAATCCACGGTAAAGCACTTCTTCATGGGTACTGCATATTTCCAGATGACATGTACCATAGCAGTTTTGAGAGTAAATAGTAAACGTCCTCATTCAAAATGTAAACAATATTCTACTGGTTGTATTATTATTATTCTAAACAAGATTTGGATTTATGACAACACACTCTCCCTCCAGTTATAAAGTTAGTTGAATTGACATTGATGGTAATATTTGCAATGAACCCAGAATATAGATCGCACCATCTCGGTTCGTGCTGTAAATAGGAAGAAATTCAAAATAAGTCTTAAATTGACGAATCTATTAGTTGAAATGTAACATTTGAGTCACTACTACTGCAAATTCCACACTGAATATTTAGCTGAAATGCTCAGTGATTTCGAACTAAAATGGTTTCTTGTCTTTTACAATTAACAAGTCGACTGAGAGTTGAATGATTCTTGGAAATGTTGAAGAGTTAGAAATGAGATATGAGCTAAGAAGGTGAGTGGTGTCAGAAAACTGCTTCATCTTATTTCACCACAAGGTGAGTTATGTTGGATACAAAACGAAAATAAGAATCATTAATATAAACAGATGACCACGTGTATCAGTCGATCACCAACTACAGCTTCATTCAATTCTGTCACTTAACTTTATCAATTGTCAACCATCCAGTCTAAATATGAGATGATCAGAGATATAAACTAGATGATATTTCTTCTGAAAATGAAGGTGAATTCACACAGAAAGATGGTTTACATCTATATTCGAAATGAATGGTATTACTGAGAGTTTATTAAGACTTATTGTGCATACAGATTGATTGAGGATGGCAATACATCATTATTGATTGTTATATGAATGAATGTCCTTGAATTTAGGTCCACCACTATGCAAATTTGGACTAATGCTAATACTATAATTCTCTCTCATATTTACATGTTTAATTAGAAAGTAAAACGCATCTGAAACTTACAATTTCATATGTATATAGGTTACACTGAGGATAATATCGGCATTCATTTAAGCAGTCTGATTTCGTTTCAACCGTTTCCAACCAGTAGTCTTCTGCCAGCGATAGCTTTGATAGTCCCAATATGCATATCCATTGTGAGTAGTTACAATGCATATTTGTATTACATTCCGGACACTCCTCACATAAGGATAACAATGTAAAGTTATGTGCCACATTTGATTGTGTATTAAAGCAATCGAGAAGACAAACTGAAATGTATGCAGTGATAATGAACGAATGTTCAATCATTTGATGTAACATGATAGGCATATGAAATGCAGTATTGTTCGACAATAATAATCACTTGCTCATAACTACTACTACTACTACTACTACTACTACTACTGCTTCTGTTGCTGATGTTGCTGTTTATATAGTGGAGATGAATCAATTGATTGGTGGAATTTTCAATATCCACAAACTGACCAATTGGTTAACTGCTCATAATGAATTTCTGACCAGTTGGATAAATGCAAACTTTACCATACTACACTCAATCAATCTTTGAAATTATGCACGAATATAGAATGAAGTTTATTGAATGAGAACTCTCAAGTTATATTGTTTGTAATGAAGTTTGTAATGCATTCAGTCTTTCAGTCATTAAATCTAACGAATGATATTTTATCCATCACCATATTTCCTTAGACATTCACATGTGTTCTCAAATTTGGTAAATCATTCTTCAGTCAGTTAGCAACAACACAGAACTTCGTATGTACGTACATCAGATTGAGTTGCCATACCGAATTAGCACATAGATACAGTTGTCGATTCTAACCACATAGTGGTCGAGGTAGTAAAAGTATAAGCAGTAATCGGAAACATTAGGGTTTGAAGATGTTATTGAAGGAGTATAATCCAGAGAAATATATTTTGGAAGCAAAAATAAAGGGACATGAAGAATTGAGAAGACAAGAATTTCGGAGGACACAAAGAGTGGATGCACCTGCGCCATTGCAAACAATGTTGAACAATGTCGTTCAAGGTTCCCAACCATCGGTTGCTATCGTCTCATGTATCCTAACCACGTAGTTTACACCTACCAACATGACTCAATCCACTTGTCAGTGACTTAATGGATTCGTTCCATGTGTTGTTCTGGTTGCCCCTTGTTAAATATTTGAAGTGAACCAGTATGCGTTATGAATTTCCATAAATGTAAGCATAACTGTTGTTTTGAATTTCCACTTTCAATATCAATTAACATTTGAGTAAAGCAGGAAGTCGGTTTCATTTATTCCATGCACATCCACATCTACCAATATTTTCAATTACACCATCCATTCATAAACGTGTGTCAATAACTGTTAAGTAACTGGTTTACAATCCTACAGGTCATATCTGTTCACCACAATTGAGTAAATGAACCACTCACATTACTTCATCTTATCTTATTCACATGTGAGTGAAGTCAGCTGAGTTTTAAGTAGCGTGAATAACAAGATTTATTTGGATATAATCATCTGAATAAACTCGAATTTAGAAGAAACTAACTTCAATGTCATCCAATGGTATGGATCATGTGGCAAGGTGCTTGAAATCAATGCATGTTTTATGAAGCTCTTCATGAACAGTTAGGATGTTCACTTTATTCTCTGTATTAATATCCGTTTGTATAGTGTATCCCGTTAATCAAATATGTGGCATTTTAAATAGTACTTTAGTTATTGTCAAAACCCTAATGAGATTTGAGTTCGACTAGAAATAATCAAGTGCTTCAGTTACATCGATTCATTGTATTCGACCATCTGAGAATGTTTAGTGCAGCAAATAAATGTAAGATGAGAGAACGGAATGAAACTGACCACAGATCATTCCCCTTTCTTATGTCTTCTGACAGATTTCAAATTCTCATATGAAGTCAACTGAAGTAACCCGAAATCGATAAATACAACGAAGAATTATTTCATAACTATCGTGACTCAGTAGACTGGCGACTGATGTATTGATTGTTTTAACAGATGGTGAATTCACAGTCTATCATTTGTTGTTATAATCTCATAGTGATAGAATAACTGAATGAATGACCTATCTGTTGTTTGGGTAATTGCATCAAATGGAATGAAACAACTTTATTTGTTTGTGTTCAATTCACACTTATCATATCGTAAAAGTAAAACGTTGGATGAAACAATGATAGTTGAAAAATCGTATGATGTTGAAATAAGCTTCGGTTGTAGAAACGATTCGCTTCCATCAGTCAAACGATAACTCATTTCAGATTGTTTCCACTAGTATGAAACACAAAATTTTACAAGTCTTATCTTCGAGCACCCAGTTGACTCCGATCACACAGCTAACTCACAACCATATTTCAATATTCAACAGTATCGTGATACACTCATAAACCACATTTCAGTTAACTTCGTAATAATTCTTATGTCCTCTTCATACTTCATGTAGGGAAATTCACCTTAAAACCCTCAACATATACACGACTCATAACTAAACTCGTCAGCAAAATATACTTCTTGAATCTTAAAATGTTCTGATCTCCATGTGGATTTCAAATTAGAAATGAGGACAATGAACTTGTATATGCGTGACAGTAGAAGTGTTCTCAACAATCATTTACTAATTAAACACTCACCAACATAAAAATAGATTGAATTCAGAACGTCCATCTAGAGCGTAATCACTCATGAGTGTGTCTAATAACGGAGTATTTTTTCGTCTTGAATTCGGAAAGCTTTCCTTGTAGTAAACTGTCATCAATCTCAAGTTCATCATCAACAGAATCACGCTGCAACCATCTGCTCTCTACTCAAGGTTTCAAAACATTTAGTCATGAATCTGGTACACAATGCAAAAATGACGTATTTCCACTAAATGTTTGTAAACATCAAATTCATCATTCAATATTTTCCATAACTTAGTCTAAGCTGATGAGTACATATATGTACGAAACATCAGTATTCCATTGCGTTTGATCTTATGGGATTATCTGATAACATTTAGACTGTCAATGCAACCTTACTGGTTACAGAATCTTAAAATACCACTGATAAAATCAACTGATTAACATCATCGATTCAACAAGCAAAGAAATCGTTCATTCTCAATCAGCTTCTCCGTTTCATGCCGCAACAAGATTTAAACGGTTGTATAATGAATCCATCTAAATTAAAACCCTGTTCACAAGTCAACTATTTTCCAACATCGTTTTCAACTTGAACTTTACTGTTTATTCTTCTTCTTATTATTATTATTTGGATTGTTATTGTTGTCGTCTAATGGACGATCTTTTGCAAACACTTACTAATATCCACCTACCCTACCCTACCACACACACACACACCAAATAAACAAATATTTCGTATACTGGATATTTGTTTCCATCACATTTCTGTTTCACACAGGCATTCTATCGCATCAATTTATCTTATTCACACTATCATTCAATGTTTATTTATCAGTCTCGTACTCATCCTCATTCTCTTTCCCATACTCATCCACATGCTCATTGGAAAACACCTCGTCCAGTTGTGAAACAATATTGTTTTGTTATCATATACAAAAGGTGAATGCGTTTTATTATCCTGTTTGTTGCCTTGTCATGTTTATTCCATTTGGACATGTTCATTATAGCTGAATGAATGATAATGTAAACATTCACATGTATTTTGGGTAGAGAATGGTAACACTGGTAGTAACAGGATAATGATCTGATCGTTGAACTTCATGTTTTGCTTGTTGTTTACGAAATAAAACTATTTGTTTTGTAAAAGTACACTTTAAAGTTTACTATGAACACTGATGAATGTGATCTGTGTATGTACCTACTAATTAGAAATACACATACATGAAGAGAGGTTGCACTATGAATGTTTATTTAAAGCGTAATACGTTTGGAATTCGTTGAATGATGTCGTGTTTACGTTGGGAATTCTGACAACGGAATGTGCTGAGTTTCATTGAACATCATTTGCATACAGAATCTTCGCGCAGTTATACACAATACAGAAACCATGTTAACTGCTCAATCTCATTATCATGTCAGCGAATTGGACTGATGTATCAGCAACCTTAGAGAACTTTAGACAAGTTCATGTATATTCAGTAAACAGTGCTTCTTCAGTCAGATACATACTGATTACAACAGGCCATAATATATGTGTCAACATTTGATTGATATACAATGTTCAAATGAAAACGGAGAATTACAATATATGAAATTGGTTTGGTATTGTTTCTCTAAATTTTCCCATTGTTGTTTAGTACTGCAATTGATCAGTGTATTATTGGCATATCTACATTAATTCACAAGCATTATAATCAAAGGTAAATAGTAACTAGCAGTGGAATCCTGGACGCACGTTTCGTCCTAAATGGGACTCGTCCACAGAGTGTACATGCATACTATATTCGATGCTCATCCCTGTAAGCGAACCCACTATCTTTCGCTATATTTATGGAATTTCTCAGAAATGAAACTGCCTATTGAAAAAAGTATAGAGTATTACAAAACATCCAAGTAGAATAACAATATGTTATGTTGTGAAGCTAACTGATGACTTAGCTTCATATGCATTAAATTCAATCACATTGATAATTTAGTTCAGATAGTTTCAACGAAAATCAGGGTTCTATTCACTCAGCTGCATACTTACATGTAGAAGAAATACCATCAATATTAGGTCAAATGAATTCGACCTATCAGTCGCATAATGTTCAATTTCACTTGGTAAGAGACTACTACAGATACATGCACACGACTTGTTCACTACGTTGGTCAACGTGAACTAACTAAATGCATACAGAAGGAATAAGACTTCCAAGTGAAATACAGTTGGAAATATGGAATTGATTGTTCCATTTGAAGAGTGCATTATGTTATATTTCATCGAATCACATAGTGAAATTGATAGCCTATAAGTATTTTACATGTGTAGCTTTCATAGTTATCAGTCGTCATATATTATTCCTCACAAAATACGAACGATTGTCATACGTTTTTCCTAATCCTCTTTAGTATGGTAAAGTTTGCATTTATCCAACTGGTCAGAAATTCATTATGAGCAGTTAACCAATTGGTCAGTTTGTGGATATTGAAAATTCCACCAATCAATTGATTCATCTCCACTATATAAACAGCAACATCAGCAACAGAAGCAGCAGCAGTAGTAGTAGTAGTAGTTATGAGCAAGTGATTATTATTGTCGAACAATACTGCATTTCGTATGCCTATCATGTTACATCAAATGATTGAACATTCGTCCATTATCACTGCATACATTTCAGTTTGTCTTCTCGATTGCTTTAATACACAATCAAATGTGGCACATAACTTTACATTGTTATCCTTATGTGAGGAGTGTCCGGAATGTAATACAAATATGCATTGTAACTACTCACAATGGATATGCATATTGGGACTATCAAAGCTATCGCTGGCAGAAGACTACTGGTTGGAAACGGTTGAAACGAAATCAGACTGCTTAAATGAATGCCGATATTATCCTCAGTGTAACCTATATACATATGAAATTGTAAGTTTCAGATGCGTTTTACTTTCTAATTAAACATGTAAATATGAGAGAGAATTATAGTATTAGCATTAGTCCAAATTTGCATAGTGGTGGACCTAAATTCAAGGACATTCATTCATATAACAATCAATAATGATGTATTGCCATCCTCAATCAATCTGTATGCACAATAAAGTCTTAATAAACTCTCAGTAATACCATTCATTTCGAATATAGATGTAAACCATCTTTCTGTGTGAATTCACCTTCATTTTCAGAAGAAATATCATCTAGTTTATATCTCTGATCATCTCATATTTAGACTGGATGGTTGACAATTGATAAAGTTAAGTGACAGAATTGAATGAAGCTGTAGTTGGTGATCGACTGATACACGTGGTCATCTGTTTATATTAATGATTCTTATTTTCGTTTTGTATCCAACATAACTCACCTTGTGGTGAAATAAGATGAAGCAGTTTTCTGACACCACTCACCTTCTTAGCTCATATCTCATTTCTAACTCTTCAACATTTCCAAGAATCATTCAACTCTCAGTCGACTTGTTAATTGTAAAAGACAAGAAACCATTTTAGTTCGAAATCATTGAGCATTTCAGCTAAATATTCAGTGTGGAATTTGCAGTAGTAGTGACTCAAATGTTACATTTCAACTAATAGATTCGTCAATTTAAGACTTATTTTGAATTTCTTCCTATTTACAGCACGAACCGAGATGGTGCGATCTATATTCTGGGTTCATTGCAAATATTACCATCAATGTCAATTCAACTAACTTTATAACTGGAGGGAGAGTGTGTTGTCATAAATCCAAATCTTGTTTAGAATAATAATACAACCAGTAGAATATTGTTTACATTTTGAATGAGGACGTTTACTATTTACTCTCAAAACTGCTATGGTACATGTCATCTGGAAATATGCAGTACCCATGAAGAAGTGCTTTACCGTGGATTGGGAGAATTGATCCATCTTTACTGATAAATACATTATTGAATGAAAAAAAGTGTCTAATTACGCAAATGAGATACACGTGGAAGGGAAGTTCACAAAATAGCGATTGATGTGAGGGTTAGTTTCTTATATTGCGTGTAGTTTCGTTAAACTTACAGCCTGATAACTGGTATTACGGAACTCAACAAAACTGAATTGAGAATGCGATATGATGCAGCCACTACAACTTATCAGGTGATCGCGCGCATCAGAGAATTACAACCAGATCAGGCGGATTCGAAGCGAAATAGGCCGAAGAATCATTGCGAGCGAATATGGAGGCAACTTTATAGTAATACCAAATAAAATAACAGTGAATCAAAGCCAACTTTCATTTTATAATACAATCACATATATATGAGAGATGATTGTTTTTGAAGAAACGGAACATCCAAATAGGTGTTCCGGGATTTCACACTTTGAATTGAAGAAGTTACCAGTCTCAAGCTATTCCAAAATCCATTATCATAATAATTCTGATTATTTGTTTTGAAGAAGTCAGTGCATTCCATACATGACTTGAGATATGAAGCAATAAATCGTTTGATTTGTGTATTCATTACTTGATTACAGCTCACGTAGAACGAGTGTTCATTCGTCCTTGGAACCTCATATTCACTTTACAAGTATCGACTGAGTATTTTAGTAGTGATAAGCTGGGTCGATTGCATCTGCTTAACATTATATTTAGATTTGTATTTATGAAAATCACATGTCATATGTTCATCAAGTTACATGAACCGCAGACTTTGAAGACAGCAGTTAGAAACGTTTGTGGAATGTTAGTACAGTGTACATTCTGTATGTGAACTTGAAATAATACCAGACAGTTATAAGCACAAATTGGTAAAAATCTAATCACAAATGGATTGCATACATCTACTTGTTACGAGCTTTTATATATAAGAATAAAAGGTCAACTAGACCGGAAACGTGTATATGTCTGATCAGATGGTTCGAAATGCATTGCTCTAATATATCACAAAGTTCTGACAATCTTCATCTACTCATTATATTATCGAAATCCGTATAATCTTATTTGAGTTCTGTGGTTTCAAAATTGTCACTG
Organism: Schistosoma bovis; assembly: GCA_944470425.2. Classification (NCBI taxonomy): domain Eukaryota; kingdom Metazoa; phylum Platyhelminthes; class Trematoda; order Strigeidida; family Schistosomatidae; genus Schistosoma; species Schistosoma bovis. The sequence goes on along the minus strand of OX103958.1, from coordinate 844,164 downwards.
GTGCACATACGTGTGTTATTTTCATACCATTTGAATAGCTAGTCGATCTTTATAGGCTATGACGTAATTCCATAGATCTGGTCTTTACTATTACCTAACAACATATATGTGTTATTTTAAAAATACGAATATGAAGAACAGAACAAAGTTTTATTAGTTACTGATCAGTAACCATGTGAACATAAAAGTCATATTATAAAAAAAATTTTTTTAAAAATCATCAAAACATTAAAAAAACTTTAAAAAAATACCTGATCACAGAAATAAAAGTGAAATGAATTCTCTCATTAAAATTATTACTAGTCATATATGAATAACAAAATCAATAGTAGGCAATTTGATCATTCTTGTAAGCTAATAAATGATCAACTTTCCTTATTATTAGTCATTCAATGGTGATGTAATATGTCCAAGAAATATTGGTAGACAATTATTCCAAACAATTGAAATAAAGAATGGATGATCAACACGAAATTCGGGTACGGGTTTGTGAGGTCTCAGAGATGTGCAGTATACCATTTGTGTCGCTGTAGCTGCAGCCGCCACTGCACCTTTTTCATCCACCTATATATGTATTGGGAACAAAAGAATAAATAAACAGAAACAAACAATGAAAGATTCTATTTGTATACTGTCTTGAATAATTCAAAATACACAAAATAATATCACTTAGTTTTTCTATTTATTTATTTAAATACACAAACATTGGTAAAACGAGGCACCAAATAGATATGAGCAACATAAATCATTTAACTTCTGTCAGGGTTGGGATACTGCTCAGGTACCCATATCGAAGCAAGTAGTTTTCTTATGGGGCCACATCAGGAGCTAGGTGATCACCAACAATACGTTCATACGGCATTTGTTTCCTTAGGTTCTTGGAACCCATGTGCACCATTGGTTTGCAATCAGGGTTTTCCAACTCCCCTAGATGGACTCACCGTGTTCAACAATTCAGTAAACAACACCCTCGCCGTCGAAAGGTAGTGATGTGATGTAAAAATTATTCTAATATTCTTTTTACAACAAAATTACTGTAATCTCAGTCACCTTGCATTCTATTTCCATATTTTAATCCCGTTGTTTGGATATAATTGTATCTCACGAGAGTTGTGATCGCGTTAGTCATTTATTTATTTACCTATTTTGAGTTCGGTTCGTCAAATGAGGAATAGCTATGGTAATTTCCAGCTCGATCGTTTTCTCCCTCCGCTTTCCAACCTATCAGATCATAGCTTAGTGATGGGATAGATTTCTTCCTTCAACGCTGTCCAGCCATGAATCAGACTTATGTATTATAAATCTCACAGTAGCACTAAATACTCTAAAATAGGTCGAGACAACCCTCTTCCCACATATCATGCAGATTAAAGGATAGATAGATCAGAGAAATAGTGCCGTATATGTGACCTCTATACTCGACGCCCAATTCCTGGCAAACTGTTCGTTCTAATCTTGACCAATATTCGTATATCAGAATTATTACTTATTTGGTACGTCTTTAATGAAAGTTCAAGAAAAACTAGAGCTTCTATTATTGATAGCCACATAAACACAAATTCTGTTGGCAACTTAATATACTCGATGGTAAACCTATGGTATTCTGAAAGTACATCAAGTTGAGATGAGTGTTATTGTGTCAATCTATTACTAGAGAGAATTTTCCATCAAGAAAATCAATGACAACATTTTATAACAGGGATTCAGATAAGAAAGACTTTGAAAATTTTGACAAAAGTCTATACTTAAGCACTTGAGGTAATCATACAAATTCTGTCTGTAATCATTTTTTATCATTCGTATGTTAATATTGACATGAAGTGAATTAGTAAGCATACTACTTCATGGATGTAGGGCAAGATCGGTCCTAGCTCACGTTGAAATATGACTTTGAGCAGACAACCATTGACTCGGTAAGATGTACAGTATTATTTATGAACACAGTGAACCAAATATTAATGTTATCTGCTGTTTTACGAAAGAATGTTTAAAAAATTGTGAACCACATAGAAAAATCAATTTTTGTAGTCTCAATTTCGAGATAAACTATTGTGGTAAATACTAATGATATATATATGAGAACCTACACACACTCTGATAGTACTATTTGTGTGATTATGGAGTGAATGGTTAAATGTGATCACGCCAAATTGATAACCTTGTATAATAATATAGTTTAGTAATTTGATACGAGATATGCTAGATATATCAAAAGTTGAATGTCATTTGACGATCAATGAATATACCATTAGCTATATGTGTAATTCATTCATTTAACTGATCAGTAAATATTTACAATCAGTAATATACTGTATATTAGTAATGTCAGGATACATTAAGTAAAGCAAAGTTGTCTCCATGTTAGGTCATTCAAAACTATTCATTATTGTTACTATGTTATGACAGTAGAAACAGAATTTTGTGAACAATAAACGTGACATTTAAATGTAGATTGAAGTAGCTCTTCTAGAGTTAATGCCAGTCTCATGCTCGACTAAAGGAACAGGGTTGGGTATGGGTTAGCTACCTCTAGTGATTTGTGCACAATTTGTGCATAACATACAAATTTTTTCCATTTTCGTAACTATTCAGTAGTGTTGAATATAAGAAGAAACGCAAATATGTACGTTTATATTTATAACCAAATGATGTGCTATAAATTGCATTTGATTTCAGTGAACATTTGTCAATCAACACGAGATTCAAGAAATTATGCAACTATGAAAATGTATTACTGATAGCCAGAACTGATAACATAATTGTATATTACATATTCAACTACATTTACAAATAGCCAATGAATATTAAAAAAGCGGAACAATCGTACCTCCTCAAAACTGGTACATAATTAACTGAGATCAAAACAATTCCCAAAAATGTGTTTTCTACATGTATCTAATTGACTTACTTCAAAAACAGCTTTATGCATCACATCTGATATACACATCCTATCTGAGTCAGAAACATTTGAAAAGTCAGCTGATAAAGGACAGAATGCATCGTTTATCCCCAATTTTCGCAGATGATCTTTCAGTTTTATTGCATAACCTTCTCTTAATCTAAATTTAGGCAAATACAAACGCATTTTTGTATTTTGGAAACTCGTGGAAAGTATTGAAGAAACTCCACCATGTTTATACATTGAATCCAGTAAATCGGGCAATCCGTCATTTGCATCTGGAAGAATGATCAATAACGTAAACCTGGGTAACGAAGTGTTTGAAAAAGAAGGGATACTAAAGTAATATCAAGGAATAATTAGACAAAAACGGATACATTCAATAATCTCAATATAAAAACATGGTGCATTCATACTAGCACACTCAGTTTCACCTACAGTTTTCAAAGTGCATCAGATAGTTATCTTTCATAAACTGAACCAACTTTGGTTAAGCTAACATTATTTGGAGTTGTTTCCAGTGGTAGATTTATTAAGTATTCATTCACTGTATTGCAGAGTCAAATATATCTCATTATACATTTTCAGTAATAAAATACTATATATAATCCCTGCATAAAATCTGTACCCTTCATTTTGGTTTAAGAATTTATATTTCAATTGGATCGTACTTAATCTTGACCTTACAGCTCAAAAAATCACTGAAATGTGTGTAAAATAGTTTGTGGTTGAAAGTCGAAACGACGTTAAAACACTTTACTAGTTGAACAGATATGAATAAAAAGTGTTTTGATTAGTGTTTAGAATACCGACATACAAGTATGGCAGCACAATAACATACATTAAAATAAGTACGGCGGTGGTTACAAGTAATAAACAACAAGCCCTGGACATAGGTTTCGTGCTATTTGACAGCTGTTAGCAAGGTGTACCTGTATACTTGAGGAAACTGATCACTACTCATTGGTCAATCAATTGTAAATGCATAATAATTATAAATTTAGTCTATTAGTTCGAGCCCTTCACTAAATGAAGAGACGATAAAAGCAGCACACCGTCTAGCAACTAGTAGATTACACGTTCAAACCTCAATTTTAAGTGTTGAATAAATTGATACATATTGTGGAGAACTCAAAATGCCACAATTATGAGTGATTTTCTATCAGTGTTTGTTATTTAGATTACTACTGAAAATTATTACATTAGTTTTCTAAAAAGCACATCACAAAGCAGTAAAATACAAAAAAATCCTTTAAATATCATTACTCACTTGGGGTCTTTAAATGGTATCTTCGCAGCACGTGACCTCAAGTGGGGTAAACTGACCATATCGAAATATGATTCGTTATACATCAACTTCACACTCATTTTTGATCCACTCAATTCATAAAACTCGCTAGTATGTGAGTTATCCTCAGGAAAACACATATTCCACAAACCTAAATAACAACACCGGTTAAGATTTTTCAACTGATATCAGGTAGACAAATATAAAGTGGATGCAGTTAAAATGAAATTTATAATTATTCACAGTTAGATTCATGTATTCTTTTACCTTTGAAGTATGTGGTAGCTGTCACTACAGCAGACGTGTCCTTTGTTAAAGAACCGGGTGAAAGCAGTTCTTGAATTTGTCCTTTAGTTTGTTCACTAACCCACTGGTTTATCCGGTTTCGAGAACCTTCTATGTCAGTCTCAAATGCCACCTTTGCGCAAAAAATAGTAACGAATAGCAAGAACTTACATGTTCTGTTGGAGCATCGTAGTATGTCTTCAGATTAGTTTTGAACTGTTCCTTGATTCTCACATTTTGTGCAACGAACAATCTATTAGCAAGGATTATATTAACACCTTCACTAGGTTTCGAACAATCATTTAAAAGTTGAGCAATCTCATGATGAACTTGATCATGTTCTAAACAGTCAGACAATTGCATTGCCTTTGTCATCTCGGCTTTCGTATTGTTTCCACTGCCTGAAAGAACCATTCCGAGGGCAGTATAGATATTGAACGGCGAGAGAAAAACATTTTCCCATTGACCTAAACACATTCGTAGGAGCATTGTAGCAGAACGAACTCACCATGAGCTTCATTTAATATTTGTTCGTAAAACTTGTCAGTGAAGTTCGTAAGTGACTTTAATGCCTCCATCTTGTAGGAAGTAGAAGTACATCAGAACAATGACTACAATAAAATATTCGCAGTGCAAAACGTCAAAGAAACAGAGCAACAATCTAATATCAAGAACTTCAACCTGAGAGTGCGGTTGGTTAGAATTCCACTAATGCAGCTATCCTCTTACGAGGCTTACAAGTCAGTCAGTACAATATTTAATTTCATATGGTGCCATGGACGATCTTTAGTCAACCGACTATCATTAGAAAAAAACACTGTGAAGAAAGTTGTGTAACATATTGGTAATAATGATTCGCACCACTTTCAAATCAATGGAATGCCTATATACAAAATTATAAATTATAACAGCCCAGATTACCTTAATAAAAAAGCCAACTGTGAAACAGACTCAAGTTTTCCATCTACGTTAGTTACAATGTAAACCTATTCCTGACCCAATTAAAGGCACATTCTACTCATGATAACCGATTTATATCATAGTAAACCTTTAGAAATAAAGCCAGATTATATGCTAAAAATGAAACGAATACGTTGGAACGAGTTCAAGAGATAGATATTGAGAAAGTAAAATCGCATTGCCACCTTACCAATAGGAAACATACATCCTAATCGTCCACGTTTTATTGAAGTTTCGGTGGTGACCGTATATCACTTTACCGTATATTGAAAGACCATGGCATTACCATGTTTCGTTAAACGGCGGCCATCTACTTTACGCTTAACGTTTAAAATGTGGCTGTTGTCTACCTTTGGCCCAAATATATGACGAATAGTCTACTGTTCACCTAAATTGACACCGAACGGCAAATGACTATACCAGTGATCTACGTTGCGTCAATAGCAGTCAACACTGAAGTTAATTGTAATGAGATTCCGCCAACTTTGATTGAACACAGTAGCTGCAGCAATGAAAGACTTCTGTGTGACGATGGTATATGTAACCAGTTCAGTTAATTTCCTCAAAAATCTGATATTTTTAACATCAACTGCAGTTGTCGTGTGGCTTTCTATAGAAATAAAGGCGAACATAGGAGACATTTGAGGACAGGTAAAATGTATGTTGAAAATTTGAGCGAAGGTAGATAGTCCGGAGTATTTAGGCGAAAAGTACAGTTCAGCAACATTTAAAACACAAAGCAACGTAAATGGTAAGATCCACATTACTTCTCACTGACAGGCGACAAAACAGACAATAGGGCACCTTTCCCCATTATTTCCACTCTAAAGAGTGCATGGAAAATGGTCTAAAGACCATGTGGTTCCATTTGTCAAATATTTAACTATTATAAAATCTCGTAAAAGGAAGGATCGAGACTAGGAAAACAACAGCTCGAAGTACTAACATGAGCCTAGAAAATAGGTAAAGAACTAAAATATTCAGTCTTCGACAAGTTTACACTTAGTCTGGAAGTAGATTGTTTGCTAGTGTAATGTGAGGAGAAGAGAATCGACAGCAATTAAAAATGACACAAACGTGAGGACAGGACAATCTAACAATCGAGACAACAGTTGACATTCTAACGTTCCGAACGAGTTACGTCACTTTTCAAATATTGTTAATAGCCAGTACCATCCAATGCCCAATATTTCGACCCTCAAAAATTAATAGCTGAAATGAATTGGTGTGCAGTCTTATGATACTGACGGCTATCGTTAGTGATTTCTCTAAATACAAGTTCAGCTCACGTAAAGATTAACCCATGAAATCTTTTTGGTTTGTTCCGCTAATCTGATTCAACAACTAGATAGCTTATATTCCTTTGTTTAAATATATCTTCCTCTCACAACATCTAATAATTCTAGTTTCGTCAGGCCTAGGACTGTTTTACGGGACACTTTACTATTGTGTTTCAACTCATTTGAATTATAGTATGAACTAAAAGTCCTAGAAATAACGGAGTCCAATAAAGAGAACTAGATGAGCACAAACGAACGTATTGTATCTAGAATTTGAATTCGGGCATTCAACGACTACAAAAGAATAATTAGTCCGTTCAAACACCGTATCCGCCACGGCTTAATTTGTAGTCCAGGTGTTTGTTATCAATTGTACATCATCTCAAATTCATCCTGTGTCTGTCGGACGGTTTATTGGATAATGACTCTGTATTATCTGAGATGTACTCATTAGCACTAGAATTACCAATCGTAATTGGATCTGACACACCTGGTCCCTGAAATTGCATTTGATCAGCATATTGACTGTGTGTACTTTAGTCACTGATATCTAGAATTCGTACAATCGATTTTCCGACATTCTTCAGAACAATACCCGTAGATGGCCGAAGATCATTTCCTCGATAGTATGTAATTTCTGCAGACTTCAAACATCACATATTCGACCGAAGAATCCTTCCTCTCAATAGCTTCGCTGGAGTCTCTTCCGTCACCGAATGTCTGGCATTTCTATATTGCAGTAGAAAGGTATCTACTCCCCTCTTCTGTTTTTAATGTCCTGACAAATTTTTCTGCCTGGCCTTTAGAACACGGATGTCTGAGAGCAGTAAACAGATTTTCGCACCCTGTACCATTCAACCAGGTAGTGGCTGCAAGTGCAGCAAGTTGAGAGCCATTATCAGTCACCAACACCAAGGGAACCCCTTCTCGACTAAACACCTTTCTTAATGTTTGGATTGTGAAATCAGAATTTGATGAAGTTGCGAAAAAAACTTAAGGCCGCTTTGAAAAAGAATCAATAAATACTAGTGCATAGTATTTGCCAAGAAACGGACCACAATAGTCAACATGAATTCTCTGCCAGGCCTCAGGCGATACTGGCCATGGCGTCCACTTCGAAGGCTGGTTTTTCAACTAAAGACATTTCTCACAATTGTTTGCCGTACGACATATATCTGCACTTATCTCTGGCCACCAACATGCGAGCCTTGCCAAGGACTTCATTTTCTCAAAACCTAAATGAAGATCTTCAAGAACAGATTTACGCAATGAAGGAGGAACGACAACACGATCATTTAAACACAAAATACCATCAGGAATAGTGGATAGCTCATCCCGCTTTGAAAAATAGACAGGAATCCTACATTTCAGATTAGATTCCAACCTCCCCGTATAGCACTGAGTATACATCCAAAGTGTCTACGAATTTTTCTAATGAGATCTGGACGTCTCACCTGTGGAGGGTGCACTAAAAAACAGTTCGAATATTAACAGGTCTGTGTTGTAGTGGTTGTCGAGAAATGTAGTCAATGTGTTGAATTGGTTCGGCACTCCTGTGCTGAACCGTATAGTCATAGGCACTCAAAGCAATACTCCATCGTTGAACCATAGCAGCTGAAGAACGTGCTAAATGTTTTTCAGGATGATAAATAAACTTTGAAGCTTCATGATCAGTAACAATAGTGAAGTTCTTTCCGAATTAATATATATGAAGTCTTTTAACAGCTCAAAACACAGCTTATGCTTCTCGCTGAGTTTGTGAATAACCTTATTCAGTAACAGTGTGTTTGCGTGAAACACAGACAACTGGTCTACCTTCCTTTTCAAAAACTGCGACAATACCCAAAGGTGGTGCATCTGTTATGATCAAAGAATGTACACTAGGGGCGTAAGTTGGAAGAACAGCATCACTTTGAAGACGTTTCGGTAGACCTCATAAGCATGACTCTTGTTCCTCACCCCATTCGAATGAATTGGATGTCAAAATATTAAATAAACAATTTGCACGAAGAGAAAAATTAGGAATAAAATGGGAATAGTATTGAACAGCACCCACTAGTGAACGTAGTTCCGAGAGATTTTTGGAGACGGTGCATTTGTCAGTGGAACTAGTCGTTTCATATCTAGTCATAAATCATTACCATCAACTAGGTATCCAAGACATTCGAAACTAGATACACAACATGAACACTTATTTGGATTCACTGTTATATTTTTCTCAATTAAACGACGCAATAAAGCAATAAGTCTCTCGTCATGAACTACCTTATCAGAACCATGAGCAATTAGATCATCTTGATAAACTTCAACACCTTCAAGATCACTAACTGCTTTATTCATAACTTCCTGAAACATGGCTGGAGAACAGCTTACACCAAACGGAACGAACTTGCATTTGAACAGACTGAAAGGAGTGTTAATTGTCGTCAAAATAGATGAAGATTGATCTGTAGGGTTTTGAAGATCAACATCTTGTAAAGTAAAGTATCAGAATTTTCTTTGGAAACTAGGAAGGACAACTCCACCTTAAGCCTTTTCAAATTCCTTAAACCCAGTATTGACAGTCCTGTTTCGCTAAATAAAAATTCACAAGGTATATATGAAGAGTTGTCATCTCTTACTTACAGTTCGAAACATCTTCGTATGGGCAGTCTGTGTTCAGATTTCTCAATATCGATACTTCAGTGGGTCATACTAAAACGTTAGGATCTAAATATTCCAAGTTCTTTAATGAAATAATAGACTGTATACTGCCTGTGTCCACAATCAAGTCATGACGTGAATAAAGCGATGTATGCAGTCGCTTTTGAATACGAGCATTACCTTTCGAAATAGTAGACAAAGAAAATGATCACTAGGAACATCCGAATTATTGAGATATAAATTACAAGATTTGGTACTACTTCAGGCGGAAGGGCTTCGCATACTGACTGGATGTTTCCTATCTGATAACATTTAAAACATTAAGCATTACGGAATACACATGAATTAATAAAATGCAATTCGCCACAGGATAAACATTTACCAAACTTGATCTCATCATTGTGATTTGCTTTGTAATTCCTTATTGAAACGCCTTTCATGTTTACACGAGAATAGCAAACACTATCAAACGAACGCAAGTTTGATTGACCCTGGGATTGTATTTCATCATGATGACTAAGCAAATTATTAGAAATTTTCATCGACTGGATATCAAGTTCATTCACTGCCTCGTAATTACCACATGCAGTTCTAGCATCTTGAAAGGAACAGTTCGGCATTTCTAACAGCTCTCTTTCCAAACCCGGTATGTTAATTGCTGCAGTTAATTGACCTGTCAGTTGCACATGAAGTTGATCACCAAAATTACATTTGGCAGCTTGTTTCTGAAATCCAAGGATGAATTCTCCAAACTTTTGGTCATTTTGACGAATCAGATTATGAAATTTCGCCATTCACGGCATTCAAATGTAGTGCACTTTATATGATTTAATAATAGTTCCTTAAGAGTTGCATAGGGAAGTGAGATATGTTTTTCTGGATATGCCAAAATTTTTAATAAGCTGTATGCTTCTTTCCAGATGAATTCCAAGAAATGTGACACAATTTTATCACACCTAACATCTTTCTTGGTCATGCTCCAGATTCCGAACCTTTTCAAATAATCCTCAAGAGCTTCAGAAGTTGAATGAATATCTAATTGCTCCATCGCGACGCAATGTTATAATTAGGAGTATTTGAATTATAGTACGAACTAAGGATCCCAGAAATAACGCAAGTTTATCAAGAAGTACTAGATAAGCACGAACGAATTTACTTTATTTGAAATTTGAAATCAAGCATTCAACAAGCACAATGGAATCATTAGTCTTCCATCTCAGGCCCCATCGCGACACCAATATTGTGTTTCAACTTATTTGAATTATAGTATGACCTAAGAGTTCCAGAAATAACGCAGTCAAATAAAGAGAACTAGATGAGCACAAACGAACGTATTGTATCTAGAATTTGAATTCGGGCATTCAACGACTACAAAAGAATAATTAGTCCGTTCAAACACCGTATCCGCCACGGCTTAATTTGTAGTCCAGGTGTTTGTTATCAATTGTACATCATCTCAAATTCATCCTGTGTCTGTCGGACGGTTTATTGGATAATGACTCTGTATTATCTGAGATGTACTCATTAGCACTAGAATTACCAATCGTAATTGGATCTGACACACCTGGTCCCTGAAATTGCATTTGATCAGCATATTGACTGTGTGTACTTTAGTCACTGATATCTAGAATTCGTACAATCGATTTTCCGACATTCTTCAGAACAATACCCGTAGATGGCCGAAGATCATTTCCTCGATAGTATGTAATTTCTGCAGACTTCAAACATCACATATTCGACCGAAGAATCCTTCCTCTCAATAGCTTCGCTGGAGTCTCTTCCGTCACCGAATGTCTGGCATTTCTATATTGCAGTAGAAAGGTATCTACTCCCCTCTTCTGTTTTTAATGTCCTGACAAATTTTTCTGCCTGGCCTTTAGAACACGGATGTCTGAGAGCAGTAAACAGATTTTCGCACCCTGTACCATTCAACCAGGTAGTGGCTGCAAGTGCAGCAAGTTGAGAGCCATTATCAGTCACCAACACCAAGGGAACCCCTTCTCGACTAAACACCTTTCTTAATGTTTGGATTGTGAAATCAGAATTTGATGAAGTTGCGAAAAAAACTTAAGGCCGCTTTGAAAAAGAATCAATAAATACTAGTGCATAGTATTTGCCAAGAAACGGACCACAATAGTCAACATGAATTCTCTGCCAGGCCTCAGGCGATACTGGCCATGGCGTCCACTTCGAAGGCTGGTTTTTCAACTAAAGACATTTCTCACAATTGTTTGCCGTACGACATATATCTGCACTTATCTCTGGCCACCAACATGCGAGCCTTGCCAAGGACTTCATTTTCTCAAAACCTAAATGAAGATCTTCAAGAACAGATTTACGCAATGAAGGAGGAACGACAACACGATCATTTAAACACAAAATACCATCAGGAATAGTGGATAGCTCATCCCGCTTTGAAAAATAGACAGGAATCCTACATTTCAGATTAGATTCCAACCTCCCCGTATAGCACTGAGTATACATCCAAAGTGTCTACGAATTTTTCTAATGAGATCTGGACGTCTCACCTGTGGAGGGTGCACTAAAAAACAGTTCGAATATTAACAGGTCTGTGTTGTAGTGGTTGTCGAGAAATGTAGTCAATGTGTTGAATTGGTTCGGCACTCCTGTGCTGAACCGTATAGTCATAGGCACTCAAAGCAATACTCCATCGTTGAACCATAGCAGCTGAAGAACGTGCTAAATGTTTTTCAGGATGATAAATAAACTTTGAAGCTTCATGATCAGTAACAATAGTGAAGTTCTTTCCGAATTAATATATATGAAGTCTTTTAACAGCTCAAAACACAGCTTATGCTTCTCGCTGAGTTTGTGAATAACCTTATTCAGTAACAGTGTGTTTGCGTGAAACACAGACAACTGGTCTACCTTCCTTTTCAAAAACTGCGACAATACCCAAAGGTGGTGCATCTGTTATGATCAAAGAATGTACACTAGGGGCGTAAGTTGGAAGAACAGCATCACTTTGAAGACGTTTCGGTAGACCTCATAAGCATGACTCTTGTTCCTCACCCCATTCGAATGAATTGGATGTCAAAATATTAAATAAACAATTTGCACGAAGAGAAAAATTAGGAATAAAATGGGAATAGTATTGAACAGCACCCACTAGTGAACGTAGTTCCGAGAGATTTTTGGAGACGGTGCATTTGTCAGTGGAACTAGTCGTTTCATATCTAGTCATAAATCATTACCATCAACTAGGTATCCAAGACATTCGAAACTAGATACACAACATGAACACTTATTTGGATTCACTGTTATATTTTTCTCAATTAAACGACGCAATAAAGCAATAAGTCTCTCGTCATGAACTACCTTATCAGAACCATGAGCAATTAGATCATCTTGATAAACTTCAACACCTTCAAGATCACTAACTGCTTTATTCATAACTTCCTGAAACATGGCTGGAGAACAGCTTACACCAAACGGAACGAACTTGCATTTGAACAGACTGAAAGGAGTGTTAATTGTCGTCAAAATAGATGAAGATTGATCTGTAGGGTTTTGAAGATCAACATCTTGTAAAGTAAAGTATCAGAATTTTCTTTGGAAACTAGGAAGGACAACTCCACCTTAAGCCTTTTCAAATTCCTTAAACCCAGTATTGACAGTCCTGTTTCGCTAAATAAAAATTCACAAGGTATATATGAAGAGTTGTCATCTCTTACTTACAGTTCGAAACATCTTCGTATGGGCAGTCTGTGTTCAGATTTCTCAATATCGATACTTCAGTGGGTCATACTAAAACGTTAGGATCTAAATATTCCAAGTTCTTTAATGAAATAATAGACTGTATACTGCCTGTGTCCACAATCAAGTCATGACGTGAATAAAGCGATGTATGCAGTCGCTTTTGAATACGAGCATTACCTTTCGAAATAGTAGACAAAGAAAATGATCACTAGGAACATCCGAATTATTGAGATATAAATTACAAGATTTGGTACTACTTCAGGCGGAAGGGCTTCGCATACTGACTGGATGTTTCCTATCTGATAACATTTAAAACATTAAGCATTACGGAATACACATGAATTAATAAAATGCAATTCGCCACAGGATAAACATTTACCAAACTTGATCTCATCATTGTGATTTGCTTTGTAATTCCTTATTGAAACGCCTTTCATGTTTACACGAGAATAGCAAACACTATCAAACGAACGCAAGTTTGATTGACCCTGGGATTGTATTTCATCATGATGACTAAGCAAATTATTAGAAATTTTCATCGACTGGATATCAAGTTCATTCACTGCCTCGTAATTACCACATGCAGTTCTAGCATCTTGAAAGGAACAGTTCGGCATTTCTAACAGCTCTCTTTCCAAACCCGGTATGTTAATTGCTGCAGTTAATTGACCTGTCAGTTGCACATGAAGTTGATCACCAAAATTACATTTGGCAGCTTGTTTCTGAAATCCAAGGATGAATTCTCCAAACTTTTGGTCATTTTGACGAATCAGATTATGAAATTTCGCCATTCACGGCATTCAAATGTAGTGCACTTTATATGATTTAATAATAGTTCCTTAAGAGTTGCATAGGGAAGTGAGATATGTTTTTCTGGATATGCCAAAATTTTTAATAAGCTGTATGCTTCTTTCCAGATGAATTCCAAGAAATGTGACACAATTTTATCACACCTAACATCTTTCTTGGTCATGCTCCAGATTCCGAACCTTTTCAAATAATCCTCAAGAGCTTCAGAAGTTGAATGAATATCTAATTGCTCCATCGCGACGCAATGTTATAATTAGGAGTATTTGAATTATAGTACGAACTAAGGATCCCAGAAATAACGCAAGTTTATCAAGAAGTACTAGATAAGCACGAACGAATTTACTTTATTTGAAATTTGAAATCAAGCATTCAACAAGCACAATGGAATCATTAGTCTTCCATCTCAGGCCCCATCGCGACACCAATATTGTGTTTCAACTTATTTGAATTATAGTATGACCTAAGAGTTCCAGAAATAACGCAGTCAAATAAAGAGAACTAGATGAGCACAAACGAACGTATTGTATCTAGAATTTGAATTCGGGCATTCAACGACTACAAAAGAATAATTAGTCCGTTCAAACACCGTATCCGCCACGGCTTAATTTGTAGTCCAGGTGTTTGTTATCAATTGTACATCATCTCAAATTCATCCTGTGTCTGTCGGACGGTTTATTGGATAATGACTCTGTATTATCTGAGATGTACTCATTAGCACTAGAATTACCAATCGTAATTGGATCTGACACACCTGGTCCCTGAAATTGCATTTGATCAGCATATTGACTGTGTGTACTTTAGTCACTGATATCTAGAATTCGTACAATCGATTTTCCGACATTCTTCAGAACAATACCCGTAGATGGCCGAAGATCATTTCCTCGATAGTATGTAATTTCTGCAGACTTCAAACATCACATATTCGACCGAAGAATCCTTCCTCTCAATAGCTTCGCTGGAGTCTCTTCCGTCACCGAATGTCTGGCATTTCTATATTGCAGTAGAAAGGTATCTACTCCCCTCTTCTGTTTTTAATGTCCTGACAAATTTTTCTGCCTGGCCTTTAGAACACGGATGTCTGAGAGCAGTAAACAGATTTTCGCACCCTGTACCATTCAACCAGGTAGTGGCTGCAAGTGCAGCAAGTTGAGAGCCATTATCAGTCACCAACACCAAGGGAACCCCTTCTCGACTAAACACCTTTCTTAATGTTTGGATTGTGAAATCAGAATTTGATGAAGTTGCGAAAAAAACTTAAGGCCGCTTTGAAAAAGAATCAATAAATACTAGTGCATAGTATTTGCCAAGAAACGGACCACAATAGTCAACATGAATTCTCTGCCAGGCCTCAGGCGATACTGGCCATGGCGTCCACTTCGAAGGCTGGTTTTTCAACTAAAGACATTTCTCACAATTGTTTGCCGTACGACATATATCTGCACTTATCTCTGGCCACCAACATGCGAGCCTTGCCAAGGACTTCATTTTCTCAAAACCTAAATGAAGATCTTCAAGAACAGATTTACGCAATGAAGGAGGAACGACAACACGATCATTTAAACACAAAATACCATCAGGAATAGTGGATAGCTCATCCCGCTTTGAAAAATAGACAGGAATCCTACATTTCAGATTAGATTCCAACCTCCCCGTATAGCACTGAGTATACATCCAAAGTGTCTACGAATTTTTCTAATGAGATCTGGACGTCTCACCTGTGGAGGGTGCACTAAAAAACAGTTCGAATATTAACAGGTCTGTGTTGTAGTGGTTGTCGAGAAATGTAGTCAATGTGTTGAATTGGTTCGGCACTCCTGTGCTGAACCGTATAGTCATAGGCACTCAAAGCAATACTCCATCGTTGAACCATAGCAGCTGAAGAACGTGCTAAATGTTTTTCAGGATGATAAATAAACTTTGAAGCTTCATGATCAGTAACAATAGTGAAGTTCTTTCCGAATTAATATATATGAAGTCTTTTAACAGCTCAAAACACAGCTTATGCTTCTCGCTGAGTTTGTGAATAACCTTATTCAGTAACAGTGTGTTTGCGTGAAACACAGACAACTGGTCTACCTTCCTTTTCAAAAACTGCGACAATACCCAAAGGTGGTGCATCTGTTATGATCAAAGAATGTACACTAGGGGCGTAAGTTGGAAGAACAGCATCACTTTGAAGACGTTTCGGTAGACCTCATAAGCATGACTCTTGTTCCTCACCCCATTCGAATGAATTGGATGTCAAAATATTAAATAAACAATTTGCACGAAGAGAAAAATTAGGAATAAAATGGGAATAGTATTGAACAGCACCCACTAGTGAACGTAGTTCCGAGAGATTTTTGGAGACGGTGCATTTGTCAGTGGAACTAGTCGTTTCATATCTAGTCATAAATCATTACCATCAACTAGGTATCCAAGACATTCGAAACTAGATACACAACATGAACACTTATTTGGATTCACTGTTATATTTTTCTCAATTAAACGACGCAATAAAGCAATAAGTCTCTCGTCATGAACTACCTTATCAGAACCATGAGCAATTAGATCATCTTGATAAACTTCAACACCTTCAAGATCACTAACTGCTTTATTCATAACTTCCTGAAACATGGCTGGAGAACAGCTTACACCAAACGGAACGAACTTGCATTTGAACAGACTGAAAGGAGTGTTAATTGTCGTCAAAATAGATGAAGATTGATCTGTAGGGTTTTGAAGATCAACATCTTGTAAAGTAAAGTATCAGAATTTTCTTTGGAAACTAGGAAGGACAACTCCACCTTAAGCCTTTTCAAATTCCTTAAACCCAGTATTGACAGTCCCGTTTCGCTAACTAAACATTCACAAGGTATGTATGAAGAATTATCATCTCTGATTAGCAATTCACAACATCTTCGTATGGGCAGTCTGTGTCCAGTGATCACCAATATTGATACTTCAGTATGTCATACCAAAACGTTAGGATCTAAAGATTCCAAGTTCTTGAATGAAATAATAGACTGTATACTGCCTGTGTCCACAATCAAATCATGACATGAATAAAGCGATGTATATAATCGCTTTTGAATATGAGCATTACCTGTCGAAACGGTAGACAAAGATAAGTGATCATTAGGAACAGCTGAAATATTGGGATCTAAATTACAAGATTTAGTACTACTTCAGGCGGAAGGGCTTCGCATACTGACTGGATGTTTCCTATCTGATAACATTTAAAACATTAAGCATTACGGAATACACATGAATTAATAAAATGCAATTCGCCACAGGATAAACATTTACCAAACTTGATCTCATCATTGTGATTTGCTTTGTAATTCCTTATTGAAACGCCTTTCATGTTTACACGAGAATAGCAAACACTATCAAACGAACGCAAGTTTGATTGACCCTGGGATTGTATTTCATCATGATGACTAAGCAAATTATTAGAAATTTTCATCGACTGGATATCAAGTTCATTCACTGCCTCGTAATTACCACATGCAGTTCTAGCATCTTGAAAGGAACAGTTCGGCATTTCTAACAGCTCTCTTTCCAAACCCGGTATGTTAATTGCTGCAGTTAATTGACCTGTCAGTTGCACATGAAGTTGATCACCAAAATTACATTTGGCAGCTTGTTTCTGAAATCCAAGGATGAATTCTCCAAACTTTTGGTCATTTTGACGAATCAGATTATGAAATTTCGCCATTCACGGCATTCAAATGTAGTGCACTTTATATGATTTAATAATAGTTCCTTAAGAGTTGCATAGGGAAGTGAGATATGTTTTTCTGGATATGCCAAAATTTTTAATAAGCTGTATGCTTCTTTCCAGATGAATTCCAAGAAATGTGACACAATTTTATCACACCTAACATCTTTCTTGGTCATGCTCCAGATTCCGAACCTTTTCAAATAATCCTCAAGAGCTTCAGAAGTTGAATGAATATCTAATTGCTCCATCGCGACGCAATGTTATAATTAGGAGTATTTGAATTATAGTACGAACTAAGGATCCCAGAAATAACGCAAGTTTATCAAGAAGTACTAGATAAGCACGAACGAATTTACTTTATTTGAAATTTGAAATCAAGCATTCAACAAGCACAATGGAATCATTAGTCTTCCATCTCAGGCCCCATCGCGACACCAATATTGTGTTTCAACTTATTTGAATTATAGTATGACCTAAGAGTTCCAGAAATAACGCAGTCAAATAAAGAGAACTAGATGAGCACAAATGAATGTATTGTATTTAGAACTCGAAATCAAGCATTCAACAAGTACAAAAGAATCATTAGTTCGTTCAGATACCACATATACGCAGAAGTGCTCTCAAACACTGATCATTTATAATATATTATTGACGACCCAACGTGAGCAACATGGTTTGATTGCATCTACGGTTCAAAATTACTGTTTGCAGAAAATGAATGTACCTCATCCGTTGGATGGAATTATTTCTAGTGAACTGGTGTATTTTGAGTCCGATTGAACGGCTGCATCCCTGATCAGTAGTGTAACCATACACTGCAGATTCCGAGTTTCTGGTTAAGTGACTGGTCAGCCTTGGCTTAAAAATTAAAAAGTAGGTAAATGAATAAGTGAACAGGAAATGCAATGCTCGACAAGATTTGTAAACCAACAAAGAAATTGACAAACTTAAATGTAAATGGTAGGAGACTGACTTTGTTGACGAAGAAAATGCATTGTAGCATGGGAAAATGATAGAAGTAATGGCATTGGATGAAAACAACAATCATTTTGTATCATTCACGTGACAATCAACAGAATATACATTTGACATCCAAAGACCTCCAATTGTTGTAATACGTAATTGTTCATCATTTCAGTAGTGAGGTGAGAAAATGTGAGTGCATTCAGGAATTCGGAGTCGTTGTCGAGTTAGTTATTGAAAGAAGAGCATTCACGTCGTCTGTAACGGTATGAACACTAAAAATTCCGTCAAAAATGTTGTTAAACAGCATTGTCACTAAGATACAATTATATGAACCAAGGATATTCCTTTCGATAATTTTTCACTTGGTTCTACAACTGTATATTAAAATTATTAATCCATAAAATGGGGCAGCCTTAAGGGGGAGTACATCATTTAAAAATATAACATGTAAATTAAGGATCCTTTTTCATATAAAATCAAATCAAACTGATATAAAGTGTTGACTTGAATCCGTTTATAAGCGAATATATTTCTTTTGAATGAAATGCTCTGTTTTTGATCCGAGTAGGAACTGTTTCAGCCGTTTGCAGCATTCTCAATCTGAAGGAACTAGGTAAACTGCTGATAACATGATATATTATTGTAGAGGATTGCTCCATGTTAACTGTTTGAATTAAACGAGCTAGAATGGAGCAGTAAACAGTTCTAACCCCACCTTTGTTTAAGCACACTAGGAGGTGCTCATAAGCCCAAATTTACAAATTACTATAGCACCTGACAATATAACTTGCTCCACAAAAGCAGGTGAATTGATAAATACGGGAAGAAATAGCTAGTCTAGGAACTTGGTCTTTCAAACTATTAGTAATCATTGTATACGTGGGAAGCAATAATTGTAGTTTACCTGTATTTGAGGTTCTTTGGATCACATCCTTAATCTTAACACTGCCATAGGTTCATCGCCTCTGAATTGTAAGCGTATATATAGAAGCTTTTTGTTCACAGTCAGGCATTCCTTATACTTTATGTTATCGGTTACCTGTTTATTTATAGCTTTTTCCGAATACCCGCTTTCCTCCACAGTCATGTACAATGCACTTGTTTAGTGTTCAACCGCATCTAGATAGCACAAGATCTTCATTCTATGATGAAGTGCCATAATCAGTTTCCTTTTGTATTGTTGGAGAACAAAACCAAGAACGTTTGTATATTGGCCTATCTAAGTACTTTTCTTGTTTATGTTTCTTCCTAATGATCTGTCATTTCTCTTTGTAAATAAGACGTCTGGAAAGGCTACTTTAACTCCATTTTCTTCGTCACATGCGAAGTTTGTAGACAGATGAATTTTGTTGAATCGCTCGAGTGTTTCTATCAGGCCAGTACAGTCCTTACAAAAAACCAATGTATCGTTCATATACCTGCAGCAAAACGAAAACTTGTCAATCTGTGCCAGTGGGTCGTTTTCTCGTTTGGCGAGAAAAATATCAGTCAATATGGGACCCAGGGGTGAACACATCGCGATACCAACTATTTGTCTATGCATGTGACCACTGAAATTGAAATGTACGTTCATAGTGCATTTAAGTAATAATAATTCCTTTATGATATTTACAGGGATTGCATTCTAGATTTCTTGTTCTCTGAGTTACTCAAAAATCTATTCTACAGACTCTCTGAGTGGGACATTTGTGAACAACGACGTTTCGTCAAAAGGCAACGTTTGACCTCAAGTGTTTACGTTTTTGATGCTGTCGACAAACTGGAATACTATGTTTCACCAGGTGTTTGTGGAATGGTTTAAAATGGCTACTAACCATTTTCTCACACTATGATAAAAGGAATCGTACATGCTCACAATTGGTCTCAATGAGATATCTGGTTTGCGTACATTCGGTAGTCTATGTAACCTAGATGCAAGGATATCTATCGGCTTAACTGTTTCGTACATGTTTGGTGGAATCGCCCGTTAATTTCCGAGCCTTCTTAAAGATCTGGTCAGTTCATTTGTAGAATTATGGTCTACTATGATATTAGTACTGCTCTAATAATAGACCTAATCCTAAATTTGTAGATTCGTCATGATATAACTGCCTAATCTATAAGATCTTACGTGGAAGTCACACCATCGACTACACCAACTCACTGTATCGTACCAATTACCAATACATGATGTAGAACAAGGTTAGGCTAGAGAAAGAACAATATATTTAATATGAATAGAAGATATAAGGTAACATTCGGCAGAGACCACGCCTGCATGGCCGAGCCATGCCACTCGATCAACTCCAGTCCATTCAATTCATTCTTCGCGCCTTCTTCATCGTTAGGTATTTATCCGCGTTAAATATTGAATATCTATTTTCTGAGTAGTCTCGTGTTCAGCTTTGTGGATTGTGCGGTTATTGTTCAATGCCACTACATATTCTCCACCTTATTATTGTTATTTCGTTTTTGCCCTGTTTTGTAGTTTAACTTTTACTCACGTCTCTCGTATCCACGTTTTATGTTCTTCAGTCTTCTTTGTATTCACTTTATTGTTCAGCCTTGGTTAAAGGATATACCTTGATACTCAGGTTTAATGTAGGTTTTCCCGAGCCATCGACAACAAGCTCGTGTTTGACTAAGGGCTTCGGCGTGGCTCAGTTGATGATTGCTGACCTATGACTGTCTGTTATTTACGGTTATTTTAATCCTTGCAAACAGATATTTAAGTCCATCTTATTTGGAGTTCACTTATTGATTCTTATGTACCGAAGGCATTTAATAACCGATCATTTTGCTGGTTAGTAAATTGTTTGTGCTAGAGAAATCTCTGACTGTATACTGAAGGCTGACGTAATAGTAGTGTTTGTCTTAAGTTTTATTTCATGTCAGAATACCACAGATACGATGATACAGCGATAAAAGCATATGAAATCATTACAGAGATAAGAAGCATAAATAATAGTCATGGATCGATCAGTTCTTGTCTGTGCTCACATATGATCATCCCTATGAATAAAACAACCACACTTGGTACTAGGGAGTCGATTTTTGTTCAGTTGATTGTTAACAATACTTTTGGTCCTGGTTTTATAGCCAGACCACTCTGTACATTATTTTTCCCTATATGGCTTCAACATCTTAATCTTAATAGTGGTTTAAATAGCTTACACGTAAGAACTAAATGTTTGAGTATGTTCTTCTAATGATCTTCCGGGAGATATAAAGTCAACCGTCAGAACTATGTCTGCATTGGTATATACTGGTAGTCTGAAATTCCGATGGGCTTATGCAAAATTTGTGTCGGATTAGTGTCTTTCATTGATTAATTAAAGTTTTGGGTGACAGACGACAGGGTTGGTCACACAGGTGGGTCCGTAGTGAACAAGAACACAAGTTGTTTCAGTCAAATGCATTTGAATACAAAGTTATAGAATATCTTGGTAAAATTTGAGAACCGTACAGTGAATAACTCATTTGCAAACTGTCAACCAATCGTCTCAGAATTCATTGTTCTCTCGTTTCCACACAAATCATTCTCCGTTCTTGTTCTCTTCTCTGATCATAAACTTCTGCCGCCAGGCAATTCACTTACAATTCATGATACAGATTCTGATTGAGATTTGTGTAGTAAGGACAGAAGGCCTACGGCCTATGATATTCCTTTTCTAGTATGCTTCTCTAAGTGTCCAGTCTTCTCTTGAATGAGTCAGTTGAAGGTGCGGAAACCATTGCTTTGGGTAACGTGTTCCAAGTATGTTGTGTATATTGTAGTGAACATGGTAGTATTCAAATTAGTGAGTGTCCGCTGTAAAGTCGGGAGGGTTTTAAACCCCATAGCTGCGACTTCTCGGGAATCGGCCGTGGACTCATGATTATGGCTCACTGTCACCCCAAGATCCCTATGAGACCGGACCACGAGTACTGGTGCTTCCCCTATTGTGTACTTAATAATCATTATATCCCGCAAGTGCATGTAGACACACTTTGCTACGTTGAAAGGCATCAGCCACTCTTTAGACCAGTTAACCACATTATTTAAGCATGCTTGAAGTGCGCATGCATCTGCGTCTCTCGTTATTACTATACTTTACTTGGGCGATCATTTAATTACAGTAAAAAAGTAGAAAATATGGGATGAAACCTTGTGGTACTCCACTAAGTACTAATCTTCAGGTGGAGCAATTGAAATTTATTCTTACTTACTGTCTACGATCTACTAGGGAATCCTTGAGCTATTTCAGGAGAGGTGTGGCAATACCAAGATTTTCTAACTTTAATCATAGTCGATTTGTTGGCACCTTGTCAAAAGCCATACTGAAGTCTAAGTAGCCATCATCCCTGAGTTTCCGTTGTCTAGCACCTTTGTTTGAATTTCCTTGCTATAAGGAGGTTCGTTGTACAAGATGAACCCTTTCTAAAAGTACGTTGTTCGCTGTTTAACAGATTATTGGTTCCCACAAATGCAATTATGGTCCCTTTGACTATTCTTTCCAATATTTTAACTATAACACTGATGACGCTTACAGTTCTGTGGTTCTTTGGAAGTTGTTTTGGTCCTGTTTTATTTATGGGAGTGACGACTGCGTCCTTCCAGCTCATAGGTAACACACCTTGGTCAAGCGACATATTGAATATCATATTCAACGGGGCGGCCAACTGCATTTCATATCTTCTTTGGGCTGCCCGAATTTTAGTTATACATGCGTTTCACATCAATCTGTAGCGTTCCATCGTACCTTCTGTGCCGTGGCTGATGGCGACATTCCGACATTTCTTTCGTCCTCGTAAACGTCGAACATCCCAGTATATCCAGGAATGGCCATCTTCTAATTTGGAACTGTCCAGGATACGTAAGGTTGAGTTACCCGACTGTATAACCGCCTGAAATGAGTCCATGACTCTTACGCTGATGCCCTTGAGTCAATTTCCAGTTTTCAGCCAATACTGTGGAGTCCATTACCTCCATATCTGCTTTCCATATGTTAGGACAGGTCAGCACATTTGTTTGACAGGCAATCTCAGCCATGAATTTGAGTGATGTGACTGCATGGTCACTTATCCCTAGTGGTGGGAGGAAAGTCATTGACCGATGTCATCACCTTATGTGAAGACTAAATACAAAAGAGAAGAGGGGTTTCGAATCCATATATTGTGAGATTTCTAACTTGTTGCAGTTAAGCTAAAACAATGGAGGTTTCAAACAGTCTGCAGTCAAGTGACATTATCAATTACCCTACTTCTAAGTTGACTCAAATTATATACGGTGCATTAAAGTCGTCTAGTATAAAGCTTTTACCCCTATTACACCAGGACATAATTTTGCTTAGGAGGAAATCATGTACTACACATTTCGGACCGCGATATACTACAACTAATTCAATATCTTACCGTCTACATTTCAGCTTGCAACGCACCAGTTCACATGTCCCTGAAACGTGTACCACTGTCTCGACTGCTGTTATTGTTGGGGTCCTTTTGGTGTACAGAATAACCCTACCTACCATACGGTTCAATCTATCAGCCCTACTGGATGAAATACCTGTCAACTGTGTGTCATTATCTAATACTTCTGACGTTAACCATGTTTCTGAAATAGCAATATAATCCGGTTTCTCTTTATCCATCATTGTCTTGAGTTCCGCCATTTTATTTAGTAGGCTGCTAGTGTTTGTGTAGCATACCTTTAGTTTTGTGAAGAACTTTGCGTCATCACCCAGAGTGGTTTTGGAATCGTTTTGCTCTGAAATTTCACAATCTGAAGACCCTTAAGAACGAGGTTTCTTTTAATGTTTTGGTGGCACACGTTTATTTCAACTTGTGCAGCTCGTCTCTTAATACGACCAGCTATGTTGTGATCCTGACGGACGTATACTCCGGATCCAATCAGTTTACGTGAGTTACAGAGTATTAGGTTTCTTTCTTCAACCATAGCAAAGGTGACCTTCATGATGTGGCGTTTCCGAATACTTTCAGAATCCCCCTTTTGTCTTATTCTATAAAGCTTACAGACGCTAACTCCTGAAACTGTTTCTGCGAGTAGCTGGCCCAATAAGTACTTGATAAGACTGAGGTCGTGCTGAAATCTAGTCTTTGGTTCCTTACTGGAAGATTCTCTTAGCTTGTGAACAATGACTGACCTCTCAGTGAGGTCTGTCTTGACACTCTGTGGAACATTAGTTCCTGAAACCGTCTCTTCCTTGCAATCCGATTTTAATTCAACGTCAAACGCAGAGGTTACGTTCTGTTTTCTTACTTTTTTCCGAGGTGTGACTGAGAGCCTCTCATTTATCTTGATTTGTGTCTTGACTCAATTTATATACGGTGCATTAAAGTCGTCTAGTATAAAGCTTTTACCCCTATTACACCAGGACATAATTTTGCTTAGGAGGAAATCATGTACTACACATTTCGGACCGCGATATACTACAACTAATTTAATATCTTACCGTCTACATTTCAGCTTGCAACGCACCAGTTCACATGTCCTTGAAACATGTGTCACTGTCTCAACCGATCGTTTAATTCCAATAGTTAACATGGAGTAATCCTCTATAATAATGTATCATATTATCAGCAGTTTACCTAGTTCTTTCAGATTGAGAATACTACAAACGGCTGGACAGTTCCTACTCGGTTCAAATATGCAGAGCTTTTTATCCAAAAGAAATATATTGTCACTGATAAATTTACTCACGTCAACACTTTACGTTAGTTATTCCAACATTAACATGTAGTGTGGGTCGATTCGCGGTTGATTATGATCACCACTACAAGATGGTTGCGTACCAGATTTCAGAAGGTGATTGGAGGTTGTAACGAGACAAAATAGTTGATGATCTCGTGATATCGAAAGAATACCGAGATCGTGCCAGGTTATATGTAATGTTACTGAGCGTAACCGTATTCGTGCAAGGTCACAATCAATGGAAGAATGTCTTAAGTACGGTTAAAGGAATAAGTACAGTAAAACAATCACTAATAAAATTGGTTATCATAATGATTGTTTCCATTAAATCAATCGCGTTCTCTTGATAAAAGTAATTCACTACAAATAATTTGATTTTATATGACAAAGAATCCTTAATTCACATGTTATACCTTAAATGATGTACTCCGCCTTAAAGCTGCCTAATTTTATGGATCAGTAATTTTGGTGTAATGCCATTGTTTCTATCATTTACCCATGCTACAATGCATTTTCTTCGTCAACAAAGTCAGTCTGTTATCATTTACATTTAAATCTGTCCATTTCTTTGTTGGTTTACAAATCTTGTCGAGCATTGCATTTCCTGTTCACTTATTCATTTACCTAGTTTTTGGTTTTTAAGCCAGGTCTGACGGGTCACTTAACCAGAAACTCGGAATCTGCAGTGAATGGTTACACTTCTGATAGCTTGTGCCCTACAATTTAAAGTCTTACGCTAACTGTGACAAAAATGCCTTACGAGCAAACCTTTCACTGGTAACAGTGAGGCGCACTTTTCGGCTAGTTTGACGGAAGAACTTTCCACATAATCTTCAGCAGTTTTATTCGTCTCCATTTAGAGTACGCAAACATAATATTTCCTCCTCCGTTCGAAAAGGATAAGGACAATCTGGAGCGTATCCAACGGTGAGCTACGAAATCAGTTCAGGGAATCAATTGACCTTCACTCATTAGAGTATGGGCGTCTTAGAGGTGACCTTCTGATGGCTTACAGTATCCTTAACACTTCTGGACATCCTCTTAATCACCTACTTAAGCTTGGTCTCAATTCTAACCTGAGGAGTGACACCCAGAAATTGGAGATAAAACACAGCAGAGCGGACTGTAGACGCAACTTCCACTCCTTAGGAGTTGTCAAATACAGGAATTCGCTTCCGGCCGAGCTAGTCCGAGCGACTTCTCAGGAGTCCTTTAAGAGGCAACTTGATCTATTCTTAAGGACTAAGGATAGTATCTTACTATGATTAACCAATCTATTCTTCCTGTTTTATCGTTAATATACCTAGGTTCTTCTGGTAGGTGTTTTTTAGCGAGTTAGTTTTCTACGGGATGGGGACGCTAACCCTATGCCCAACCCATCTCCTTTACCCGGGCTTGAGACCGGCTGTAACTCTAGAAGAGCTACAAGCCAGCTCCAATGAATCCACCGGACATCGAAGCAGCACACACAGATCTTCCTATAGATGTCAACCCACCAACGACGGAAGAAATTAGAATGGCCGTCAGACAAATCAAGAACGGGAAAGCAGCAGGACCCGACAACATACCAGCTGAATCACAGAAATCAGACATCGAAACAACCACAAGCATGCTTTATCTTCTATTCAAAAAGATTTGGGAGGAGGAACAAGTGTCGATGGACTGGAAAGAAGGACACCTCGTCAAGATTCCAAAGAAAGGAGATCTGAGCAAATGTGAAAACTACAGAGGCATAACACTACTGTCAATACCAGGGAAAGTCTTCAACAGATTGTTGCTGAACCGGATGAAAGATGCAGTAGACGCCCAACTTCGAGATCAATAATCTGGATTCCGTAAGGATCGGTCGTGCACAGATCAAAGTGCAACACTATGGATCGTCGTCGAACAATCAGTTGAGTGGAACTCGTCACTATGCATCAACTTCATTGATTATGAAAAGGCATTTGACAGGAGGACATTATGGAAATTTCTTCGACACTACGCAGTTCCTGAGAAGATTGTCAATATTATCCGGAACTCATACGACGGACTAAAGTGCAAAGTAGTGCATGGAGGACAGCTGACAGATGCATTCCAAGTAAGGACTGGAGTCAGACAAGGCAGTTTACTCTCCTCCTTCCTCTTTCTTCTGGTGGTCAACTGGATTATGAAGACCTCGACATCTGAAGGAAAACACGGAATACAATGGACAGCTCAGAATCAATTAAACGATTCGGACTTCTCAGATGACCTAGCCCTCCTATCGCTTACACACGAACAGATGCAGATGAAGACAGCTAGTGTAGCAGCAGTTTCTGCA
Organism: Schistosoma bovis; assembly: GCA_944470425.2. NCBI lineage: Eukaryota > Metazoa > Platyhelminthes > Trematoda > Strigeidida > Schistosomatidae > Schistosoma > Schistosoma bovis. The sequence goes on along the minus strand of OX103958.1, from coordinate 816,635 downwards.
TCAGTAGGCCTCAGCATACACAAAGGGAAAACCAAGGTCCTCGAATTCAAAACGGAGAACAGCAATCCAATCACTCTTGATGGCGAAACTCTGGAAGATGTAGAATCCCTCACATACCTGGGAAGCATCATCGATGAACAAGGAGGTTCGGATGCAGACGTAAAATTGAGGATTGGCAAAGCAATGGTCGCATTCCTACAATTGAAGAACATATGGAACTCAAAACAACTTTCAATCAATATCAAAGTTAGAGTCTTCAATACGAACGTCAAGGCAGTTCTACTGTACGGAGCTGAAACTTGAAGAACTACAAAAACCACCATCAAGAAAGTACAAGTATTTATAAATAGCTGTCTTCGCAAGATACTCAACATCCATTGGCCGGATACCATCAGTAACAGCCTTCTGTGGGAGAGAACAAACCAAATTCCAGCTGTAGAAGAAATTAGGAAAAGACAATAGAAATGGATAGGACACACATTACGCAAATCGTCAAACTGCATCACGAGGCAAGCCCTAACTTGTAATTCTGAAGGGAGGAGGAAGAGGAAGGCAAAAGAACACATTACGTCGGATAATAGAAGCAGATATGGAAAGGATGAATTACAACTGGAAGGAGCTAGAAAGGATTGCCCAGAACAGGGTTGGATGGAAAATGCTAGTGAGCGGCCTACGCTTCTTCACTAGGAGTAACAAGCGTAAGTAGTAGTAGTAAGTAGTAAGTATACCTAGGTTCTTGCCTGGAGGTATTGGTGAACCCCTACTACTAGACACGGGAGCCTGTTAAGCGAAAGCTTCCTCTATTCCGTACACAACCATTTGAACCTTTTGAAAGGTTCAATCGGACTCAAAATACGCCAGTTCACCGGGAATAATTCCATCCAACGGTTAAGGTACATTCACTTTCTGCAAAAAGTAACTCTGAACCGTAGATGCAATCAAACGATGTTCCTAACGTTGGGTTGTTAATAGAACAATATAGATGATCAGTGTTTGACAACACTTCTGCGTGAATTATCTCATCGATTGTACGAATTCTAGATATCAGTGACTAAAGTACACACAGTCAATATGCTGATCAAATGCAATTTCAGGGACCAGGTGTGTCAGATCCAATTACGATTGGTAATTCTAGTGCTAATGAGTACATCTCAGATAATACAGAGTCATTATCCAATACACCGTCCGACAGACACAGGATGAATTTGAGATGATGTACAATTGATAACAAACACCTGGACTACAAATTAAGCCGTGGCGGATACGGTGTTTGAACGGACTAATTATTCTTTTGTAGTCGTTGAATGCCCGAATTCAAATTCTAGATACAATACGTTCGTTTGTGCTCATCTAGTTCTCTTTATTGGACTCCGTTATTTCTAGGACTTTTAGTTCATACTATAATTCAAATGAGTTGAAACACAATAGTAAAGTGTCCCGTAAAACAGTCCTAGGCCTGACGAAACTAGAATTATTAGATGTTGTGAGAGGAAGATATATTTAAACAAAGGAATATAAGCTATCTAGTTGTTGAATCAGATTAGCGGAACAAACCAAAAAGATTTCATGGGTTAATCTTTACGTGAGCTGAACTTGTATTTAGAGAAATCACTAACGATAGCCGTCAGTATCATAAGACTGCACACCAATTCATTTCAGCTATTAATTTTTGAGGGTCGAAATATTGGGCATTGGATGGTACTGGCTATTAACAATATTTGAAAAGTGACGTAACTCGTTCGGAACGTTAGAATGTCAACTTGTTGTCTCGATTGTTAGATTGTCCTGTCCTCACGTTTGTGTCATTTTTAATTGCTGTCGATTCTCTTCTCCTCACATTACACTAGCAAACAATCTACTTCCAGACTAAGTGTAAACTTGTCGAAGACTGAATATTTTAGTTCTTTACCTATTTTCTAGGCTCATGTTAGTACTTCGAGCTGTTGTTTTCCTAGTCTCGATCCTTCCTTTTACGAGATTTTATAATAGTTAAATATTTGACAAATGGAACCACATGGTCTTTAGACCATTTTCCATGCACTCTTTAGAGTGGAAATAATGGGGAAAGGTGCCCTAATGTCTGTTTTGTCGCCTGTCAGTGAGAAGTAATGTGGATCTTACCATTTACGTTGCTTTGTGTTTTAAATGTTGCTGAACTGTACTTTTCGCCTAAATACTCCGGATTATCTACCTTCGCTCAAATTTTCAACATACATTTTGCCTGTCCTCAAATGTCTCCCATGTTCGCCTTTATTTCTATAAAAAGCCACACGACAACTGCAGTTGATGTTAAAAATATCAGATTTTTGAGGAAATTAACTGAACTTGTTACATATACCATCATCACACAGAAGTCTTTCATTGCTGCAGCTACTGTGTTCAATCAAAGTTGGCGGAATTTCATTACAATTAACTTCAGTGTTGACTGCTATTGACGCAACGTAGATCACTGGTATAGTCATTTGCCGTTCGGTGTCAATTTAGGTGAACAGTAGACTATTCGTCATATATTTGGGCCAAAGGTAGACAATAGCCACATTTTAAACGTTAAGCGTAAAGTAGATGGCCGCCGTTTAACGAAACATGGTAATGCCATGGTCTTTCAATATACGGTAAAGTGATATACGGTCACCACCGAAACTTCAATAAAACGTGGACGATTAGGATGTATGTTTCCTATTGGTAAGGTGGCAATGCGATTTTACTTTCTCAATATCTATCTCTTGAACTCGTTCCAACGTATTCGTTTCATTTTTAGCATATAATCTGGCTTTATTTCTAAAGGTTTACTATGATATAAATCGGTTATCATGAGTAGAATGTGCCTTTAATTGGGTCAGGAATAGGTTTACATTGTAACTAACGTAGATGGAAAACTTGAGTCTGTTTCACAGTTGGCTTTTTTATTAAGGTAATCTGGGCTGTTATAATTTATAATTTTGTATATAGGCATTCCATTGATTTGAAAGTGGTGCGAATCATTATTACCAATATGTTACACAACTTTCTTCACAGTGTTTTTTTCTAATGATAGTCGGTTGACTAAAGATCGTCCATGGCACCATATGAAATTAAATATTGTACTGACTGACTTGTAAGCCTCGTAAGAGGATAGCTGCATTAGTGGAATTCTAACCAACCGCACTCTCAGGTTGAAGTTCTTGATATTAGATTGTTGCTCTGTTTCTTTGACGTTTTGCACTGCGAATATTTTATTGTAGTCATTGTTCTGATGTACTTCTACTTCCTACAAGATGGAGGCATTAAAGTCACTTACGAACTTCACTGACAAGTTTTACGAACAAATATTAAATGAAGCTCATGGTGAGTTCGTTCTGCTACAATGCTCCTACGAATGTGTTTAGGTCAATGGGAAAATGTTTTTCTCTCGCCGTTCAATATCTATACTGCCCTCGGAATGGTTCTTTCAGGCAGTGGAAACAATACGAAAGCCGAGATGATAAAGGCAATGCAATTGTCTGACTGTTTAGAACATGATCAAGTTCATCATGAGATTGCTCAACTTTTAAATGATTGTTCGAAACCTAGTGAAGGTGTTAATATAATCCTTGCTAATAGATTGTTCGTTGCACAAAATGTGAGAATCAAGGAACAGTTCAAAACTAATCTGAAGACATACTACGATGCTCCAACAGAACATGTAAGTTCTTGCTATTCGTTACTATTTTTTGCGCAAAGGTGGCATTTGAGACTGACATAGAAGGTTCTCGAAACCGGATAAACCAGTGGGTTAGTGAACAAACTAAAGGACAAATTCAAGAACTGCTTTCACCCGGTTCTTTAACAAAGGACACGTCTGCTGTAGTGACAGCTACCACATACTTCAAAGGTAAAAGAATACATGAATCTAACTGTGAATAATTATAAATTTCATTTTAACTGCATCCACTTTATATTTGTCTACCTGATATCAGTTGAAAAATCTTAACCGGTGTTGTTATTTAGGTTTGTGGAATATGTGTTTTCCTGAGGATAACTCACATACTAGCGAGTTTTATGAATTGAGTGGATCAAAAATGAGTGTGAAGTTGATGTATAACGAATCATATTTCGATATGGTCAGTTTACCCCACTTGAGGTCACGTGCTGCGAAGATACCATTTAAAGACCCCAAGTGAGTAATGATATTTAAAGGATTTTTTTGTATTTTACTGCTTTGTGATGTGCTTTTTAGAAAACTAATGTAATAATTTTCAGTAGTAATCTAAATAACAAACACTGATAGAAAATCACTCATAATTGTGGCATTTTGAGTTCTCCACAATATGTATCAATTTATTCAACACTTAAAATTGAGGTTTGAACGTGTAATCTACTAGTTGCTAGACGGTGTGCTGCTTTTATCGTCTCTTCATTTAGTGAAGGGCTCGAACTAATAGACTAAATTTATAATTATTATGCATTTACAATTGATTGACCAATGAGTAGTGATCAGTTTCCTCAAGTATACAGGTACACCTTGCTAACAGCTGTCAAATAGCACGAAACCTATGTCCAGGGCTTGTTGTTTATTACTTGTAACCACCGCCGTACTTATTTTAATGTATGTTATTGTGCTGCCATACTTGTATGTCGGTATTCTAAACACTAATCAAAACACTTTTTATTCATATCTGTTCAACTAGTAAAGTGTTTTAACGTCGTTTCGACTTTCAACCACAAACTATTTTACACACATTTCAGTGATTTTTTGAGCTGTAAGGTCAAGATTAAGTACGATCCAATTGAAATATAAATTCTTAAACCAAAATGAAGGGTACAGATTTTATGCAGGGATTATATATAGTATTTTATTACTGAAAATGTATAATGAGATATATTTGACTCTGCAATACAGTGAATGAATACTTAATAAATCTACCACTGGAAACAACTCCAAATAATGTTAGCTTAACCAAAGTTGGTTCAGTTTATGAAAGATAACTATCTGATGCACTTTGAAAACTGTAGGTGAAACTGAGTGTGCTAGTATGAATGCACCATGTTTTTATATTGAGATTATTGAATGTATCCGTTTTTGTCTAATTATTCCTTGATATTACTTTAGTATCCCTTCTTTTTCAAACACTTCGTTACCCAGGTTTACGTTATTGATCATTCTTCCAGATGCAAATGACGGATTGCCCGATTTACTGGATTCAATGTATAAACATGGTGGAGTTTCTTCAATACTTTCCACGAGTTTCCAAAATACAAAAATGCGTTTGTATTTGCCTAAATTTAGATTAAGAGAAGGTTATGCAATAAAACTGAAAGATCATCTGCGAAAATTGGGGATAAACGATGCATTCTGTCCTTTATCAGCTGACTTTTCAAATGTTTCTGACTCAGATAGGATGTGTATATCAGATGTGATGCATAAAGCTGTTTTTGAAGTAAGTCAATTAGATACATGTAGAAAACACATTTTTGGGAATTGTTTTGATCTCAGTTAATTATGTACCAGTTTTGAGGAGGTACGATTGTTCCGCTTTTTTAATATTCATTGGCTATTTGTAAATGTAGTTGAATATGTAATATACAATTATGTTATCAGTTCTGGCTATCAGTAATACATTTTCATAGTTGCATAATTTCTTGAATCTCGTGTTGATTGACAAATGTTCACTGAAATCAAATGCAATTTATAGCACATCATTTGGTTATAAATATAAACGTACATATTTGCGTTTCTTCTTATATTCAACACTACTGAATAGTTACGAAAATGGAAAAAATTTGTATGTTATGCACAAATTGTGCACAAATCACTAGAGGTAGCTAACCCATACCCAACCCTGTTCCTTTAGTCGAGCATGAGACTGGCATTAACTCTAGAAGAGCTACTTCAATCTACATTTAAATGTCACGTTTATTGTTCACAAAATTCTGTTTCTACTGTCATAACATAGTAACAATAATGAATAGTTTTGAATGACCTAACATGGAGACAACTTTGCTTTACTTAATGTATCCTGACATTACTAATATACAGTATATTACTGATTGTAAATATTTACTGATCAGTTAAATGAATGAATTACACATATAGCTAATGGTATATTCATTGATCGTCAAATGACATTCAACTTTTGATATATCTAGCATATCTCGTATCAAATTACTAAACTATATTATTATACAAGGTTATCAATTTGGCGTGATCACATTTAACCATTCACTCCATAATCACACAAATAGTACTATCAGAGTGTGTGTAGGTTCTCATATATATATCATTAGTATTTACCACAATAGTTTATCTCGAAATTGAGACTACAAAAATTGATTTTTCTATGTGGTTCACAATTTTTTAAACATTCTTTCGTAAAACAGCAGATAACATTAATATTTGGTTCACTGTGTTCATAAATAATACTGTACATCTTACCGAGTCAATGGTTGTCTGCTCAAAGTCATATTTCAACGTGAGCTAGGACCGATCTTGCCCTACATCCATGAAGTAGTATGCTTACTAATTCACTTCATGTCAATATTAACATACGAATGATAAAAAATGATTACAGACAGAATTTGTATGATTACCTCAAGTGCTTAAGTATAGACTTTTGTCAAAATTTTCAAAGTCTTTCTTATCTGAATCCCTGTTATAAAATGTTGTCATTGATTTTCTTGATGGAAAATTCTCTCTAGTAATAGATTGACACAATAACACTCATCTCAACTTGATGTACTTTCAGAATACCATAGGTTTACCATCGAGTATATTAAGTTGCCAACAGAATTTGTGTTTATGTGGCTATCAATAATAGAAGCTCTAGTTTTTCTTGAACTTTCATTAAAGACGTACCAAATAAGTAATAATTCTGATATACGAATATTGGTCAAGATTAGAACGAACAGTTTGCCAGGAATTGGGCGTCGAGTATAGAGGTCACATATACGGCCCCTGAATGCCCTGGTACGGCCGAGAGTGGGGAGAGTCCGCTCTCCCTCTCGAAATACTCTCACACGGCCGCGCGTATACAGCCTCTGCCAGGGAAGTCCTACTCATTGCCTTCTCGTGGCGGGGGTGTTGTTTACGAAAGTGAGAGGACGAAAAGCGAATGTCCGGCGCTTTAACTGGATCACAAACCAATGGTGCACATGGGCTCCAGTATCCTGCGGGAACAAATGGCGTATGAACCAATCGTTGGTCACCGGCTTCCATGGGACTGCATCTCCTTACGATGCTCCACTGCCTTGTGGATTAGACCTTTAGGTCAAAGGCTCGGGGTGTGGCCCCCTAAGATAACCACCTGCTTCGGTTTGGGCACCCGGGCAGTATCACAGCCCACACACAAATGATGAACTCTTTATGTCTATGGAAATTACTTTTCTCACTTCGAAAAACAATCAATTGATTCAAATTATGAACATTACAATTATTGTCATTATTAATACTATTATTATTATTACTATTATTGTCATTATTATTATTATTATTATTATTATTATTATTATTATTATTATTATTATAATTATTTTCCACATTATTCACCCTCTTTTATACTCGTACAGCGGCTCGTCTTTGGTGGAAATTCGACTGTATCTAAACGTTCTCGAGTCACTGTCCGGTTGAAAATTGTATGTTACCACCGAGTACGAGAACTGAAGCAGTTTTTCTGAAACCACGTGCATCATTCAAACTGGTTGCCTTCAACGTTCACACACTTATGCAGGTCGGACAACAGATAGGGCTGGCCATGTCTTTGGAAAGTCTTAATATTGATGTTTGTTGTCTATCCGAGACCCGTATTCAAGACTCTGGCGATGTACTACAAATTCGATCTCCATCTGTCGCTTCGAAAAGCTTGTTTTACGTGCGCTTATCCGGGGACCCTGTGGCATCTTCGGCTGATCTTGCTGGCGTTGGTGTCGCACTAAGCGCTAGAGCTGAGGCAGCACTAATCGATTGGATTTCCATTAACAGTCGGTTATGTGCTGTTAGATTGGAAAGTTCCATCAAAGTGAGAAGAAATCGGCGTGAGAAACGATGTCTTTTCGTCATCTCCGCCTATGCCACGATAGATTGCAGCCCGGATGCAATCAAGGATGAGTTTTACCACCAGTTATCTGTTCTTCTCCAGAAAGTGCGTTCGACAGATATTGTAGTACTAGCCGGAGACTTGAATGCTCAGGTCGGGCTTCTAGGCACAGAAGAGAGTCGTTTAGGTGGCCGATGGGGACTCGTTGGTCGCAGGTCAGATAACGGGGACCGTCTACTGCAACTTTGCACAGACCACAACCTGTTTCTGGCTAGCACTAACTTTCAGCACAGTCATCGCCGATGTGCCACCTGGCGTCCTCCCTCTGCATCTCAAGCCTGGACTCAGATTGATCACATCGCGATCAGGTACCGCTGGCGTGGTTGTGTACAAGACTGCCGCTCCTTTTGGAGTACCTATCTGGACTCTGATCATGCCCTGGTCTGTGCCAATCTTACCTTACTTTTCAGTGGCCAACGAAGTGACCGCCATCAACGGATTGATATTAGCAAGCTGGTTGCAACTTCTGTTGCAAGTAAGTATCGAACCGAGCTAGCCTCTAGGCTAGCTACCACTCCACCGAAAAGTATAGATGAGCATTGGTTGCAATTGCATGACGCTATGAAAATGGCGGGTACAGTCAGTTGTGGGTTTGCGAAACGTCCCGCTTATAAGCACTGGGTTTCTGCAGGTTCCTTACAACTCATTGAAGCCCGTCGGTCTACTCCGGGTGACCGTGAGTTTGACCATAAGCGAAGGATGTTACGTAAGGAAATTGGGCAAAGCTTGCGTAAGGACCGAGAAGCCTGGTGGTCGATGCGTGCTAATGAGCTGGAAGCAGCAGCTGCATCTGGTAACTACCGGAAGCTCTTCCAGCTCATCCGAGCCACTGGCAGCAAGAAGTCTGGTGTGAGTGAAACAATCTGCGAGGATGATGGGATGCCAATCACTAACATCCATCGACGTCTTGGACGATGGGCAGAATTTTTCGAAGGGCAGTTCAACTGGCCTGCTGCTCCGGCAACATCGGTCAGACTGTTCTGCCCTCCATGGCCGGTGACGACTGATCCACCAAACGAGGAGGAAGTCCGCAAGGAACTCCAACTCTTGAAGCGTTACAAATCACCTGGCCCAGATGACTTACCTCCGGCTCTTTTTAAAGATGGTGGTGACTTTTTGACTAAGGAATTGACGACGTTGTTTACAAAGGTTTGGGAACTAGAGAGTGTACCAACGTCATGGAATGAGTCGATAGTTATCCCTATCTTTAAAAAGGGTTCACGTCGTTCCTGTAACAACTATCGGGGGATAAGTCTACTTCCGATTGCGTCCAAGCTATTGGCTTCCGTCATACTTCGTAGGTTGTTCAAAACCCGAGAAAGATTGACTCGCGAGGAGCAGGCTGGGTTTCGTTCTGGTCATATCTTCACCCTCCGCCAAATGTTAGAACACCGCCATACTTATCAAAGGCCAACAATCGTAGTGTTTCTTGACATCAGGGCTGCCTTCGATTCGTTGGACAGGACTGTTCTCTGGGATTGTCTATTGAAGAAGGGTGTGCCTGAGAAGTTTATTAACATCCTAAAAGCCCTATACACAAACACCTCAGGCAGAGTGAGGGCATACAACCACTTCTCTCCATTGTTCCATTCGAGCAGTGGAGTTAGGCAGGGTTGCCCAATCTCACCATTCCTCTTCAGCTTTGCCATAGATGACATTCTGGAAACAGCTCTGATGAATGTAAGTAATGGTGGTGTGGATCTGTTGCCTGGAGAAATACTTCTCGACCTTGAGTATGCGGATGATATTGTCTTACTGTGCGATAATGCCCAAGGCATGCAATCCGCACTTAATCAGTTGGCAATCAGTGTCCGTAGGTATGGTATGTGCTTTGCACCTTCGAAGTGCAAAGTACTTCTACAAGACTGGCAGGATTCTAATCTTGTACTCACCCTGGATGGTGAGCAGATAGACGTAGTCGAGAAGTTCGTGTATCTGGGTAGCTGCATAAGTGCTGGTGGGGGTGTGAGTGATGAGACCAATGCACGAATAGTGAAAGCCAGAGCGGCTTATGCCAATCTGGGCCACCTTTGGCGCCTTCGTGATGTTAGTCTGGCTGTAAAAGGTCGGATCTACAATGCGTCGGTGAGAGCAGTTTTGCTCTATGCTTGTGAAACCTGGTCTCTCCGAGTTGAGGACGTTAGACGACTCTCTGTGTTCGATCATCGCTGTCTCCGAAGGATTGCTGACATTCAGTGGCAACACCATGTCAGTAATGCAGAGGTTCGGCATCGTGTGTTCGGGCACAGAGATGATAATTCAATTGGTGTCACCATCTTGAAACGCCGACTTCGGTGGCTTGGACATGTTCTACGAATGTCGTCCCAGAGAATTCCACGTCGTGCATTATTTGCCGACTCTGGGACTGGTTGGAAGAAGCGGAGAGGTGGTCAGTGCATGACATGGTGTCGTGGCATGAAAGAAAGCTGCAAAGGACTGGCTTGTGTTGGTCCTTCACGACTCCCTGGTTGGGGTCTGAGAGATGGTGCTACACAGTGGCTAGAGACGTTATCAGATATGGCTCAGAATAGAAGCCAGTGGCGATCCTGCTGTAATCTTCTTTTACTTTCTTCATAAAAAGTGGTTCTGTCTCCCTTACCTGAAAGATTTCTTCCGATTGTACCTTTGCGTTCCCTCGTTACTACCACACTACCTTACACCAATCTCTTCGTTATTGTTCTCTTTTTCTTTTTGCGCTCCTTAGTTTTTTTTGTTTATTATTTCTCTTCGAATTCTCATTGTTTTGTGTGGCGCATATATATTGGCGCTCTTCTGTACCAATATTCATGTGTTCAAATGATAATAATAATAATAATAATCTATCCTTTAATCTGCATGATATGTGGGAAGAGGGTTGTCTCGACCTATTTTAGAGTATTTAGTGCTACCGTGAGATTTATAATACATAGGTCTGATTCATGACTGGACAGCGTTGAAGGAAGAAATCTATCCCATCACTAAGCTATGATCTGATAGGTTGGAAAGCGGAGAGAGAAAACGATCGAGCTGGAAATTACCATAGTTATTCCTCATTTGACGAACCGAACTCAAAATAGGTAAATAAATAAATGACTAACGCGATTACAACTCTCGTGAGATACAATTATATCCAAACAACGGGATTAAAATATGGAAATAGAATGCAAGGTGACTGAGATTACAGTAATTTTGTTATAAAAAGAATATTAGAATAATTTTTACATCACATCACTACCTTTTGACGGCGGGGGTGTTGTTTACTGAATTGTTGAACACGGTGAGTCCATCTAGGGGAGTTGGATACCCTGATTGCAAACCAATGGTGCACATGGGCTCCAAGAACCTAAGGAAACAAATGCTGTATGAACGTATTGTTGGTGATCACCTAGCTCCTGATGTGGCCCCATAAGAAAACTACTTGCTTCGATATGGGCACCTGAGCAGTATCCCAACCCTGACAGAAGTTAAATGATTTATGTTGCTCATATCTATTTGGTGCCTCGTTTTACCAATGTTTGTGTATTTAAATAAATAAATAGAAAAACTAAGTGATATTATTTTGTGTATTTTGAATTATTCAAGACAGTATACAAATAGCATCTTTCATTGTTTGTCTCTGTTTATTTATTCTTTTGTTCCCAATACATATATAGGTGGATGAAAAAGGTGCAGTGGCGGCTGCAGCTACAACAATAATAACGGTAAAATGCGCAGCTGTAAAACCTTACAAACCCGTACCCGAATTTCGTGTTGATCATCCATTCTTTATTTCAATTGTTTGGAATAATTGTCTACCAATATTTCTTGGACATATTACATCACCATTGAATGACTAATAATAAGAAAAGTTGATCATTTATTAGCTTACAAGAATGATCGAATTTCCTACTATTGATTTTGTTATTCATATATGACTAGTAATAATTTTAATGAGAGAATTCATTTCACTTTTATTTCTGTGATCAGGTATTTTTTTAAAGTTTTTTTAATGTTTTGATGATTTTTAAAAAAATTTTTTTTATAATATGACTTTTATGTTCACATGGTTACTGATCAGTAACTAATAAAACTTTGTTCTGTTCTTCATATTCGTATTTTTAAAATAACACATATATGTTGTTAGGTAATAGTAAAGACCAGATCTATGGAATTACGTCATAGCCTATAAAGATCGACTAGCTATTCAAATGGTATGAAAATAACACACGTATGTGCACCAGTGACAATTTTGAAACCACAGAACTCAAATAAGATTATACGGATTGATATTTTCGTGCCATTACGTGAAAACATGATGCCTGTAAACATTTTGTAAGTTGAACCTATTCTTGTGTGAATAGTCAGTTTGGCGATACTCCACAATCTCAACTCATTTTTGGTACATCAGTGATTTACATATTTTTTTGATGACAAGATTTCAGAAATTGTTGCAATGAAAATGTAGAGAACAATGTGGATTGGATAGCTGATATGAATTGTTTTACACTATAGATTTATTATTCACTATTCAGTCCATTGATGTTGTTGTCTAATGAATGAGTCAGAATGAAGCGTGAATCGAAGCGGTCATTTTAGTTTAGACATCTTATTGTCTTCAAATGAATACTGTATATTCTCACTTGTATATTTATTACGTATGATTGACATGAAAATTATCGATGTATGAACAGCAGTTATGAATGTGTAGAGTAAATACATAGTGACAATTATGAAGTACACTTTGAATCCGAAAAATCGTAACGAAACACATAGCATTATTGTATTCAGTTGGCTTTTTCTGGACATCATGAGAATGATCATCCACGAAAAACTCTATCTCGACTTCTCAATCCTGCCACTTCTTACCATCAGTGATGATGTTCGAAAAGCAGCTGTAATGAATTGGATTTCCAATATACAGGCAATATTCTAGTACTGAACAACTTGTAAACAGTGTTCGCAAACTTGGAATTAGAATTCAGCATGTGTGAATCTGATACTTTTTCTGGTAAAAAATAATTAATTTCAAAAGATCCTATATTATATCATAAGATGTACTTTGATTGGTTTCAGAGCAATTACTGTGCTTAATTATTTACGTATGTTATTCGTCGTGAAGGAGCATAGGTTGCCCATTATGATGACTGAGGTCTCCTATTTCTGCCTGTATACATCTTATCTTCGGAACATAAATCTAATTTCGTGTTAATCATATGTAATCGACCCAGCTTATCACTACTACAATACTCAGCATGTCACAGTCATTCTTAAAGCTATTATTACAGAAAGCTTTTCGCTTTCAGACTTCCAGACGCACAAAGAACCACAGATACCTCATAAGTTAAGGTTTATCACCAATTTACATATATCATTCAATAAAATCTGTAGTAACACTCTCATGATTATTTTGAAGAACGGTTAATCCCTTTCATCTGACAGACAACGTTATCGACAGAGTAACTTCGTTTATTTCCTTGAGTTGGAATAAGAGCTATTATAACCATGTCAATGTGTTTATTTGAATGCTTGGTGCAGTCTACGCATATCGCTCTCTCACTCAAATCTTGATCTCCTAAATCTTGCTTGATATATTATTTTCCTTCCATGCCAAGGCTGATAGCGACCTTCCGACATTTCTTTTGTCTTCGTAAACGTCGAACATCCCGGTATATCCAGGAATGGCCATCTTCTAATTTGGAACTGTCCAGGATACGTAAGGTTGAGTTACCCGACTGTATAACCGCCTGAAATGAGTCCATGACTCTTACGCTGATGCCCTTGAGTCAATTTCCAGTTTTCAGTCAATACTGTGGAGTCCATTACCTCCATATCTGCTTACCATATGTTAGGACAGGTCAGCACATTTGTTTGACAGGCAATCTCAGCCATGAATTTGAGTGATGTGACTGCATGGTCACTTCTCCCTAGTGGTGGGAGGAAAGTCATTTGACCGACGTCATCACCTTATGTGAAGACTAAATACAAAAGAGAAGAGGGGTTTCGAATCCATATATTGTGAGATTTCTAACTTGTTGCAGTTAAGCTAAGACAATCGAGGTTTCAAACAGTCTGCAGTCAAGTGACATTATCGATTACCCTACTTCTAAGTTGACTCAATTTATATACGGTGCATTAAAGTCGCCTACTATAAAGCTTTTGCCCCTATTACACCAGGACATAATTTTGCTTAGGAGGAAATCATGTACTACACATTTCGGACCGCGATATACTACAACTAATTCAATATCTTACCGTCTACATTTCAGCTTGCAACGCACCAGTTCACATGTCCCTGAAACGTGTACCACTGTCTCGACTGCTGTTATTGTTAGGGTCCTTTTGGTGTACAGAATAACCCTACCTCCCATACGGTTCAATCTATCAGCCCTACTGGATGAAATACCTGTCAACTGTGTGTCATTATCTAATACTTCTGACGTTAACCATGTTTCTGAAATAGCAATATAATCCGGTTTCTCTTTATCCATCATTGTCTTGAGTTCCGCCATTTTATTTAGTAGGCTGCTAGTGTTTGTGTAGCATACCTTTAGTTTTGTGAAGAACTTTGCGTTATCACCCAGAGTGGTTTTGGAATCGTTTTGCTTTGAAATTTCACAATCTGAAGACCCTTAAGGACGAGGTTTCTTTTAATGTTTTGGTGGCACACGTTTATTTCAACTTGTGCAGCTCGTCTCTTAATACGACCAGCTATGTTGTGATCCTGACGGACGTATACTCCGGATCCAATCAGTTTACGTGAGTTACAGAGTATTAGGTTTCTTTCTTCAACCATAGCAAAGGTGACCTTCATGATGTGGCGTTTCCGAATACTTTCAGAATCCCCCTTTTGTCTTATTCTATAAAGCTTACAGACGCTAACTCCTGAAACTGTTTCTGCGAGTAGCTGGCCCAATAAGTACTTGATAAGACTGAGGTCGTGCTGAAATCTAGCCTTTGGTTCCTTACTGGAAGATTCTCTTAGCTGGTGAACAATGACTGACCTCTCAGTGAGGTCTGTCTTGACACTCTGTGGAACATTAGTTCCTGAGACCGTCTCTTCCTTGCAATCCGATTTTAATTCAACGTCAAACGCAGAGGTTACGTTCTGTTTTCTTACTTTTTTTCCGAGGTGTGACTGAGAGCCTCTCATTTATCTTGCTTTGTCTCTTTATCACTTCTACACTGCTCAGACGTGGCTCCCCCAAAGCTTGTGTTACATTAATTTGTGGATCCGGAACTGAACCCACAGGTTCACATGCCTCAGCACTGTCAATAGGTAGTTTCTTCTACTCAGCGCGCTTCTTTTTTCTCCTTGTAACAATGCTTTCACCCATATGCTTATATACTTCCCTGATGAGGTCCATCTTTATGGTCTTATTTAAGTCTAGAGCTGGGCTCAGAATAATGCTCTCAATTTCCTCGAAAGCAGAGTTCTGTTCATCTGCTGCTGCCTGTTTATCAGACGGCGATTTCCTAGCTGTATTTAGCATCTCGATCACCTCTAGAATCAGCAGAGATTTGATAGAACAACATTCTTTACACGACCAACGTGATAATGGCTCACAGCACCGTTTATATGGAGACGGTGTGAGTCTACATGCACTTGGGGGATATAATGATTATTAAGTACACAACAGGGGAAGCACCAGTACCCGTGGTCCGGTCTCATAGGGATCTTGGGGTGACAGTGAGCCATAATCATGAGTCCACGGCCGATTCCCGAGAAGTCGCAGCTATGGGGTTTAGAACCCTCCCGACTTTACAGCGGACACTCACTAATTTGAATACTACCATGTTCACTACAATATACACAACATACTTGGAACACGTTACCCAAAGCAATGGTTTCCGCACCTTCAATTGACTCATTCAAGAGAAGACTGGACACTTGGAGAAGCATACTAGAAAAGGAATATCATAGGCCGTAGGCCTTCTGTCCTTACTACACAAATCTCAATCAGAATCTGTATCATGAATTGTAAGTGAATTGCCTGGCGGCAGAAGTTTATGATCAGAGAAGAGAACAAGAACGGAGAATGATTTGTGTGGAAACGAGAGAACAATGAATTCTGAGACGATTGGTTGACAGTTTGCAAATGAGTTATTCACTGTATGGTTCTCAAATTTTACCAAGATATTCTATAACTTTGTATTCAAATGCATTTGACTGAAACAACTTGTGTTCTTGTTCACTACGGACCCACCTGTGCAACTAACCCTGTCGTCTGTCACTCAAAACTTTCGTTATTCAATGAAGGATACTAATTCGACACAAAATTCGTCCTTATTCACCGAAACAACTGTTCAGCTGTTTGAAATATACTTTGATAGTACTAGTAAAACTTGTTCGACGAGATATCGCCTACGTGATTGAATTCCTACAACTGTGGATGAGAATTTAGTTGAAATTAGAAGGGATTAAATGAATAAACGATCTTTGAATATACAGAAGCACTTCATATAGCATGATAATAGCTTCAGTTTATAATGATAAGACATTTCTATATATGTACAAATGGTCACCTCGAGTCAAATTAGTCAGGTTTATCACTTTTTTGACTGCCTGCTTTGAAGATGCCATAGGTATTCGGAGTTTGATAACGCTTTAACCAGTAACACCTCCTAATACGAATCGTACCCATAAAGTGAAATCAAAAAACAGAAGCGAGGATGTTCGAAGATATATTTGATAGGCTATCAATATATTGAGGATCGTCTGATCTAATCTGTCTGGCGATTGCAGGGGTTGTTGAGCACGGCGTTCCCACTCGTGCTCTGGTGCGGATGCACGACCGAGCGCTTTCAGAAAGATGAGAACATTAAAACCAATGTGGTCAGCATCCAATGTCGAAAACCTACAGAGCTATTTATTTTGGGGATTTATTTACCGCTACAGATCGCTCCCCTCTAGTGGGGTAGTGATGACCCTAACGAGTTTGCCGTTGGGAGACACTCTTCTGATAGCTTGCTAGGTTTAGCAGCGTCTGGTCGTCTTTCTTTACTATAAGGGACCATGAAGTACACAATATAGTAAAAAAAGAAAAAGTACAATGAAAATTTCAGTTCCCCGAAAACTGTGCAAGTGCATGTTGAAATGCACTCGTACGCGCGTAAAACACAAAGCGGGCGAAAAAATGCAAAACATAAACTCATGTACACGTTATAGCGTAAAAAAAGATTTTTATAATACGGTTTTTTTAAATAAACATATGAATATATAAGCATATTAAAATTTTTAAATATTATATATAGTACGAAGGAAAATCGAGACGATATAAAATGTCAACTAGTATCTTACGTGCAATAATCGTCCAAATGTTCTGGAAATCTTACTACTCTTCCAGAACGCGTTGTTTTAAGTTTATTTTCTGATACTGTAGAAATATCATCGTGTGTGTTGGCTGTCGGATAAGGTATTATAGGTGTGAGAGTCGTGCCGTGCTATTGTACCGAGGAAAAATTGACGTGAATAGGATTGCATTGTAAACACGCTGCTTTGAGGCGATCGATGCTGATTTTATCGTTGGTTCCGTTCTTATTGACTATAAAGTACTTGGGTTCGCGTTGAACTACTCTGAAGAATCCCTCGTATGCTGATTCGAGAGGTCGTCGATGTGAGTCTCGACGAACAAAGACGTGTGTAATATATCGCAAGTCAGATTGAACGAAAACATCAGTTGATTGAGGTCGAGTGGAAGCAGGTTTAACTGAACGCATTGCGTTTGTAAGCCTGTTCGTGTAGGAGGTTAGATCCATGTTCATTGAAGAGGATGAAGGATCCACGAATTCTCCTGGAAGCCGAATTGTCGTTCCATAAACGAGTTGAGTCGCAGTGTATTGAATTTCAGCTTTCATTGCATTGCGTGTACCTAGTAAGATGACTGGAACAGCGTCAGTCTACTGAGGAATGTTTGCAGCTGATAGTGAAGCGTTTAGTTGTCGGCAAAAGCTTTCTACCAACCCGTCTACTTGTGGATGGTAGGCGGCCATTCGCAAGTGAATGATTCCTAATAGTGCAGTCAGACAACGGAAAAGTTCAGATTCCAAATGGCGTCCACGACCTGTAGTGATGGTTGAAGGGCAGCCGAACTTTGCTACCCATCGTTGGACGAAAGCACGGGCCACTGTTTCAAAAGTGATGTCCTTGATAGGTGCTGCCTCTGGCCATCGAGTGAAACGGTCTACGCAGGTTAAGAGATAAGAGTATCCATTTGAATCTGGTAAAGGTCCTACCAAATCCAGATGAACGTGGTCGAAACGAGCATCGGGAGTTTTAAACGAGCCTGGAGGACATTTATTGTGTTTGATAACCTTAGATTTTTGGCAGCTTACACAGGAGCTTGCCCATTCCCTCATGTCTTTATTCATCCCAGACCAGCAAAACCGTTCTGCTATAAGCTTGATGGTTGCACGAACACCTGGATATGAAAGTTTGTGCAACATATTGAAGACGTTGCGTCGATAACGTTTCGGCACGATTGGGCGATCCCTACCTGTAGATGTGTCTCAAAGTAAGGTTTCCTTACCTGTTCCCATCTGTTTGATGCGTAGTTTAAGGGTTGTGGACGATAACTCATGCTGAAGATCAGTGTCTTCTTTTTGAAGCTCGGCGAGTTTAAGAAGGTCGATTCCTTGGAAACTGTTCAAGGAAGTTATGCGAGACAAGGCGTTTGCAACTACATTGTTTACTCCAGAAATATGTCGAATATCTGAAGTAAACTGCGAAATGTAGTCCAGTTGTCGAGACTCACGTAGTGAGTACTTGTCTGAAGGAGGGCTTAGAGAGAAGGTGAGCGGTTTATGGTCAGTGAAAAGATTAATTCACGACCTTCGATGTAGTGTTGAAAATGCCGTACAGCACAATACATAGCTAGGAGTTCCCTACCGAATGTGCTGTACCTCGACTCGGTGTCTAGCAACCGTCTAGAGAAAAATGCCAACGGTTACCAAGAGTTGCTAACCCATTGCTGTAAGACTCCTCCGATCGCTGAGTCGGATGCGTCTACTGCGATGCAAATGGGCGCTTCAACTAGAAAAAGAAGTTACGCAAACAGACAAATTAGTATTTCCATCTACTAGCCTCCGTTCGCCCGTATCAATGGGTAGATTATGCCGTTGTGGAAGGTCTATACCAATGATTGGCATAGAAACATCTGCAACAAAGAAGATCCAGTGTATGGGTTTGCGTAAACCCACGTTAAGGTAGACGTACCTTTTACTGTATGTGGTGATAGGCTTTCCATTTGCCGCCAGCAGGTTTAAATCTGATTCGCGAAGCCGGACTTTAGAATTTGCAGGAAGACCGCCAACTTCCGTGCTAGTATCGAGGACATAGCGAACTCTCGTTATCACATCTGTGACGTATAACAGACGGCTGTGTTCGCCGGCTACAGTTTCCAATAACGCGTGCCGGCTTGGAAGTTTCCCGAGATGTTTTTCGAGTCAGTCGGTTTTGAGATGGGAAAATTGCAGGGTTTTCCGCAATTTCTGGAAGACTTTCCATACTGGTTATGATACCACACCAGTCGGGGTTATCTGTCTCTCGTGGTCTAGAAACAGATCGCTTACGTGAAGTGCTTCTACGTGGGGTGTGTGATCGCTTACGGTCGTTACGAAAATTAAGAAAACGCATAGGTGTATGACATGAATCTGTTGTCACTCTGGGTCGTTTGAAGTTTTCATTTGACTGAAAAAACCTCGACATTAAAAAACTTCGTGATTTCTAAAATGTGGCCGGCAGATGCAGCCAGCTCGTCTAAGGCATTATTTTGAAACGAGACCAGCACAGCCTGCACGTGTTGAGGAAGTTTGGATAAGAAAATTTGTTTGAATAGGCTATCTCCGAAGGTTTTCTGGCCGATAACCTCTCTCACTCTTTCCAACATGTCTGTCGCAGAGCCGTGTTGCAGGTCGATGTTATTATGGAGTTGGTCTAACCTTTTCTGATCGATTAGATCTCTGCGTTTAAGGAAAGAACGCTTTAAGGTTTCGTACGGTTCAGAAATATCACTAGTAAACATACTAGGTGGTACGTACCTGTTGAATTCCCGCGGTAGTGCCTTGACTACTGCACGGAATTAAGCACGTGCATCGTTCACGCCCTGCTCGTAGAAGTCGGCATTTGCGTAGTAGAACCAGGCTTCAATGTTGTCTGGCCAGAAGGGCAATAGTTGGAACGAAGGTAGGGACATAGTCTTTGGCTCAAGTACCTTCATTGTCTGTTCCGTCATGGTGCAACATCAAGTACGAGAATGAACGAATAAAAAATATATCGAAATCAAAAACACGGGAAAAATATCACAGTATATAAAAACATTAATATAAGACAATAATTTACAGAATTCAAAAAGGAACAGACTCACAGTTTACAATTTGGTGTACCACACACTTTAGGCTCACCAATGAAGATAGATACAGAATATGATTAAATTTATACAGCAAAGACAACCTGTCACAAACAAGCTTATCAAAACACATAAATTCTTATATGTAGACTGATGAAAAGGGATTAATTAAGTCTGAGTTGTGGATAATTATTCTTGTTGTGACAAGAGTGAAAATTACGCAGTTAGTCTATCCAATTCAGATAGAACTAAATATAGCGGTAAACAAATCCCCGAAATCAATAGCTCTGTAAGCCTTCGACATTTTATGCTGACTCCAATAGTCTTAATGGACTCACATATCTGAAGGCACTATATCACGCTTGCGCAAGAGATCACAAGTGGTAACACGGTGGTCAACTTCTAGCTAGTTTAGATCAGTCATGTATCGATATATTGATAGCCTATCAAATATATCTTCGAAACTTTTCGCTTCTGACTTCTGATTTGATTGCATGGACAGGTTTTGATTAGAAAAGGTGTTACTGGTTAAAGTGTAGTGAAAATACAAATACTTGTGGCATCTTCATCAACGAAATCACAATGATACCATTTCCAAGCACAGACACTTTATACCAAGCAGAATTCTATTTCATAATCAACAATGTAATTTATTTTCACAGGAAGAATTACAATCTATTAATTTAGTTGTTAGTTCAAAACTCATATATGCAAAGATCTGAAGCTTTGCCACATTCAAATACAAATAGTGTAGATGTATTGTACGAAATTTTCCTATTTAAGTATGAATATATTAATGTCCAAAAGCTTTATCACAGAGAAACGAAAGCGAGAAAATTGTATAAAAGGAAATAAAGTGAATCATGTAGTTTTCTTTAAGTTAATGAACTATCTTTTGCCTTCACAGATGTGATCCAGCATTCTGTATCACTGGCTGAAAACGTTTGCGAACGCTAAGAATACCAAGTGACTTCAAGAAGCTTGGCAGTTACGACAATCAATCTTCAGCAAACACGTCAAAACCTATCCAATCCATCAACAATTCAGAAAATTCAAGAAATAAAATACAGGAAAGTGGATTAGAACGAACGAAAACGGAATTAGAGAAAATATTCGGATAAAGACAAGATGAAGTTTAACAAAAACCAGCCAAGTTAGTGGTTAAGGAGATACGTTGTAAGCGATATTTGAAGAAATTGCAAAGCTTTGTATCTGCTTTACGTCTGTGCTAGAGACGTTCTCCAAAACAACAATGAAAGTTTTAACATCAAACCATCCATCACAAAAAAGAAACCACACCAAAAAAACCCACATGAGTTATAAATCTTCTCGATTTTAATCGCCATGGATCTGACTGCAGGTCGATCATATGAATGATTGTTATTGAAATATCCATATCGTCAAACCTCAGTTCATTTGTAAATTGCAATCACCGCGTTGATTATACTTCATCAAAAATAGAAGTGTCTCATTTTAACTTTACTCTCCATTCGAATTGCTTAACAAATGAACTATCCAGACTCATGAATAATTTATCAACATTCGTCTGCGAAATAAATTCACTCCCATCTTCTGGACTCCGTGTTGACGATTACCTTTAATCGTCCTGCAATACCGCTTAAATACTCATTACTTACTTACTTACGCCTGTTACTCCCAATGGAGCATGGGCCGCCGACCAGCAATCTCCAACCCACTCTGTCCTGGGCCTTCTTTTCTAGTTCCATCCAATTCTTGTTCATTTTTCTCATGTCTATTTCCATTTCTCGGCGTAATGTGTTATTTGGTCTTCCTCTAATCCTTTGACATTCAGGATTCTATGTGAGTGCTTGTCTTGTGACAGTTCGGTGCTTTCCTCAATGTGTGCCTTATCCACTTCCAGAGCTTCTTTCTGATTTCTTCCTCCGCTGGGATCTGGTTTGTTCTCTCCCACAGTACGTTGTTGCTAATAGTGTCCGGCCAATGGATCTGAAGTATTTTGCGTAGACAATTGTTAATAAACACCTGTATTTTCTGGATGATGACTTTCGTATTTCTCCAGATTTCTGCCCCATATAGTAGAACTGTCTTGACATTTGTATTGAAAATCCTTACCTTGGTGTTGGTTGACAGTTGCTTTGAGCTCCAGATGTTCTTCAATTGTAAATATGCTGCTCTTGCTTTGCCGATCCGCGCCTTCACATCTTCATCAGATACACCCTATTCGTCGATGATGCTGCCGAAAAACGTAAAGGTTTCTACATCTTCCAAATCTTCTCCGTCAATTGTGATTGGATTGGTGCATCCTGTGTTGTATCGGAGAATCCTGCTTTTCCCTTTGTGTATATTGAGACCTATTGCTGCTGAGGCTGCTGCCACACTGTTTGTCTTCTCCTGCATCTGTTGTTGCGTTTGGGATAGAAGGGCCAGATCGTCTGCGAAGTCTAGATCATCCAACTGCATCTTAGATGTCCATTGTATCCCGCGCTTCCCTTCAGACGTTGATGTCTTCATAATCCAGTCGATCACCAGGAGGAAGAGAAAGGGTGAGAGTAAGCAACCTTGCCTGACACCGGTCTTTACCTCGAACGAGTCTGTCAATTGTCCTCCATGCACAATTTTTCAGTTTAATCCATCATAGGAATTCCGTATGATATTGACTATCTTCTGAGGCACGCCGTAGTGTCAAAGAATCTTTCATAGTGTTGTTCTGTCCACGCTATAAAATACCTTTTCGTAGTCAATGAAGTTGATGTAGAGTGATGAATTCCATTCAATTGATTGTTCCACAATGATCCGTAGAGTTGCGATTTGGCCTGTACACGATCTATCCTTACGGAATCCTGCATGTTGGCCACGAAGTTGGGCGTCTACACAGTCCTTCATCCTGTTTAACAATACCCTGTTGAAGACTTTTCCTGGTATTGAGAGAAGAGTGATGCCCCTGTAGTTATCACAGTTGCTGAGATCGCCTTTCTTCGGTATTTTGATCAGAAGTCCTTCTTTCCAGTCTGTTGGTACTTGTTCCTCATCCCAAATAGTATTGAAGAGAATGTGGAGTATCCGTGCAGTTGCCGCTACGTCTGCTTTTAGTGCCTCTGCTGGGATGTTGTCTGGTCCTGCTGCTTTGCCACTCTTGATTTGTCTGATGGCCATGCTGATTTCTTCAATTGTTGGTGGGCCAACATTGATTGGGAGGTCCGTGGGTGCTGCTTCGATGTTGGGTGGGTTCAGTGGAGCTGGTCGATTCAAGAGTTCTTTGAAGTGTTCTACCCACCTGTTTTGTTGCTCTTGAATGTTGGTGATTACCTTGCCTTCTTTGCTTTTCACTGGTCGTTCTGGTTTGCGGCGATTTCCAGAGAGTTTCTTTGTCGTGTCATACAATTGTCTCATGTTTCCTTCTCTTGCAGCCTTTTCCGCCGTCGTTGCTAAATCTTCCACATATTTACGTTTGTTGGTTCTGATGCTCCTCTTCACTTGCTTGTTTACTTCTGTGTATTCAGCTTGTGCCTTGGCTTTTTCTGCTCTTGTTCAGCTGGTATTGATTGCTGCCTTCTTGTTCCTCCTTTCTTGAATCTTATCCAGTGTATCAACAGTGATCCATTCCTTGTGATGGTGCTTCTTGTGACCCAGGACCTCATGACATGTTGAAGTGATTGCCTCTTTGATCCCCCTCCAGTTGCTCTCCACAGTAGTTCCTTCTCCATTGAATAGATCATGAAAGGCCTGGAACTTGTTGCTGAGGACTATCTTGAATTTGTTGAGTTTGTTGGTATCCTGAAGAAAGGCCGTATTGAACTTTTGTGATATTGTCCGCCCCGTTGTCCAGTGCTTCTTTAGTTTCAATTTCATCTTGGCCACCAGCAAGTGATGATCTGATGCTATATCAGCTCCTCTCTTGGTTCTCACGTCCTCTATAGTCCTCCTGAACGTTTTGTTGATGCAAATATGGTCGATTTGGTTTTGTGTAGAGTGATCCGGTGAAGTCCATGTGGTTTTGTGTATGCGTTTATGTGGGAATATGGTGCCACCTATGACCAGTTTATTGAAGGCACATAGGTTTGCAAATCTCTCACCATTTTCGTTTCTTTCTCCCAGTCCGTGTCGTCCCATGATGTCTTCATATCCAGTGTTGTCCGTTCCAACCTTGGCGTTGAAATCTCCCATCAGAATGGTCAGGTCCTTTGTTGGGCACTCCTCGACGATTGACTGCAGCCTATTGTAGGATTGATCTTTAGCGTCTTCATTGTAGTCGTTGGTAGGCGCATAGCATTGGATGATGTTCATTGAAATCCCCTCTTTCTTTGTTTTGAACGAGGCTTTGATGATCCTTGGTCCATGAGATTCCCATCCTATAAGCGCATTTTGTGCTTGTTTGGACAGCATTAATGCAACTCCTTGTGTATGTGGGGCATTTAATTCTTCATGGCCGGAGTATAATAGGAGCTCTCCTGTAGTTAGTCGTTGTTGTCCAACTTGTGTCCAATGTGTTTCACTGATCCCAAGTACCTCTAGGTTGTATCTTCTCATTTCTGCAGCAATTTGGAAGGCTCTCCCGGTGTCTCACATTGTACGAACATTCCATGTACCTAAATAAATGGTCGCTCTGGTTGTCAGAAGGGGCATCGGCCTCGTAACTTCCGAAGGAATTCGGCTTTCATCATGAGGCGTCATAATTCTTCTAAATGAAGACCTTCTGACTCCCAGGGCAGAGTTTAAAAGGTTTGAATAATTTTTTCTGGTTAGCGTTTTTTTAGCGAGTTAGTTTTCTACGGGATAGGGACGCTAACCGCATGCCCAACCCTCCTCCTTTATCCGGGCTTAGAACCGGCAGTAGCCCCCAGAGGGACACCAGGAGGAGTTTAAAATACTCATACAAATGATAATATCACTTGTCACTCTTAGATGGATTTATTAGCATAATAAATGTTTGGTCAGTGTTATTTCAAGGCATATTTACTGAAAATGTTCTTCTTTTCAATATTCTGCTCCTACTGTCGATTCCGAACTAAGGTTTGGAATGAAGAATAACTGTCTATGTGGTTTAGACACACGCTATTGCCCAGTTGAAACCAAAACAAGGTAATTGAGTAATTGACGATTCCAGAATTCATTATATGTATAAATGTATATTATTAACTAAACAAATATTACCAGACAGTTATTTAATCAATAATTGTTCAATCAATAGTCAAATCTAAATTACAATAACTAAACAAATTGATAAATTATGTAAGAGATCTGGCAAACGCAATGCTCCAACACAATGAAATGGGGGAACACATCAATATGCCTGCCACCAAGACTAAGTATCAACTTAAACAACATAAATATAACTCATTTGGAAACTTGGAAACGCAGTGAAGGTGAAAAGAAAACAAAAACTACAATAAAATACAAATATCACCATCTCGAATGGAATCAAAACGACTGACGAACATACAACTGAACGAATCAATAGAAATAAATTACATATGTAAACATGGAATCATTTCCACACAAAAAATCTTCAAAATGGGTCTTACACCTATATTATCGCTTGTTGAAATCGGTAGGTCTAAATACAATACATAGTATTCAGTAGGTTACTAAAGCATCTAGTACACACATGAATTCAATGATGATGTGAATGTGTTATGTCACATTGACTATAACAGCAATCCATAGGACTCAGACCACTTAACAACTGAAAACCATAATCGATTCGATTTATTTCACCACAATGATCGATCGCAAGTTTGTGTGCTCAGATGGTATTATTTTCTCGGTCTCAATAGTTCACTGATTCTCAGTCTCGTTCGCTTATCCTCAAATTTATTGGTCACTCACTCGTACGTTTCTTCCTGTTTATTCATTGATTGATCATTCATTACCTTAAGTAAAGAAAAAGTGAAGGAATTGTCACGCACATTTTACATTCTCATAGATTTTCTCGATCAAAAGTTTGAAACGTAATGCACGATCAAAGTACCTTATTGATTTCCTTCTTATAAAATTCATTTATTAACATCCGCCGTAACGAAATGCCGACAAAGGTAGATATATTAAACTGAAAATTGTATTCACGAGAAACTTTTTGAAAGAATGATGTTATTATGATTGCTGTCAAAGGTCGAGATCAGTTGAGAGTGGTTTAGTTGGATATGAAAATGTTTTATTTCGTAAGATTGATGAGAACAAATACTATGTGAAGTTATTTGAACTTTGATAAACTGACCATATACTTGCTGATTAATAGATAGATGGATAGATAGATGTGTGGACAGATTGGTAATGCTGATGACTGAAATGAGTCCTTCATTCGTCACATGGAACATCGATTATTTACAAATGTAGTAGAAAATAAAAGTTATAAATGTGAAGGGGATCTCTGCGGTTACACGAAGTGTCGTGAATCATATAGATTAGTTCATAAAATAGATATTTAAACAGTCCAATCGATAAAGTAGTTCAAAACTCAAGCTGTCATCAAGGTGACATTATTAATTTTAATTGTACTTCAAGTTTCATGAAATAAACAAGTTCTACATCCTAACATACCTTTACTGGTTTTAAAACTAAACTCTTTCCATGATACTAACATGTCTTCAAATGAGAAGGAAAGAGCTACTGGAGAATCGATGTCATTAAGTAATATTGAGAACGCTGGAATTAACTCTTCATTGTTCATTCAGTTGATGTGACACTATCATGCTTTTGAATGTCTGAAAGACGTAAAATCATTTATTCTTTATGATTCGTTTCTTATCATCGTGATGACTAACAGCTATAGTTGTGAGACTATAATTTATGGATGACCTTTGAGCGACACCAGACTGACCTTGAGACTGTCCTCCTAATAACCAGGATCAAATGAGGGTTATAAACCTGTGTGAGGAATTGGAATTATGATTTACAGTTTATGATTAAGATTTAGAATTAGATTTAGGGTTTTCATCACGAACTGACATCAGCTATAATGTCAGAATTAAGAAAGATTAGTTCAGCGAATTCATTTTGAAAGCTGTACAATGGTAAATATATATACTTATTTTAACAGGACGATAATAATACTGATAATAAAACTGTTATACATGTTGACCGTGAGGTTAAATAAACAAAGTTATTAAAAAATTCTTTAAAAAACAAGGAAAGTTTATTAATCGTTTGATTGTTAATGGCTTAAGTATTTATCAAAGGATAGATAGGGAAATTATCATTGGAATTGGATAGCTCAGCATCATAAGATAAATGTTGAAATTGAGATGAAATGTAATGAGGATGATCGTGGAAACAAAATGAACCAGTTGGGGTTGGAAAATTTAAGAGGAAGATGGAGGGTGAAGCAGATGGTTGTAAAGGAAGAAGAGTATGAAGAAAGGAGGAAGAAGAAAAGAAGGCTTTATGTTCTTATCAATGAAAAAGAAACTTAATAATAACACTCGCGACAAGAATATGTCGAATCTGTAGTCACGACTTCATAGATGAAGAATTGGGCCACTTGGAGGAGATACTTAATAAAAGTGGATATCCTTCGATATTCATTGATAAGATCATGAAGCCGAAAGCACCGAAAACACAGATAACTACAGTAGTAAAGAAAACTTTATGCATGACCATCGAATTCAAGGGTGACAGAGCCAAACACACCCTAAAAATGAGAGTTTCCGATTCTTTAAAAAGAACATTACGAATTCTTCACCAATAATCTCAAAGATGAATTATCGCATCTGACCAATTCATTGTGCATTTATCAATTTACCTGCTCAAGTGGAGCTAGGTATATAGGTCTTTTGATGCGTACTTTATCCAAAAGAACTCAAGAACATTGTCCGGCATGGCTAAAAAGAGGAGGAAGCGGCTCAATAAGAAGCTCAGCTATCGAACATCTTGTGAACGCAGGTCACACAATCAAGACAGACTGCATTCAACGTCATCTACAAGGTAAGTAGAAGCCTCTCAAAAACAATTAGACTGAGTCTTCTTTGCATTGCCGAAGCATTAGCCACACATCTGGAAAGACAAGAATTGTGTGTGAAAAAGCGACTGGTACAACCTCTTCTTTTACCATGGTCCTGATATCTTATACACTTTTCTCTTTCTTCATACTCTTCTTCCTTTACAACCATCTGCTTCACCCTCCATCTTCCTCTTAAATTTTCCAACCCCAACTGGTTCATTTTGTTTCCACGATCATCCTCATTACATTTCATCTCAATTTTAACATTTATCTTATGATGCTGAGCTATCCAATTCCAATGATAATTTCCCTATCTATCCTTTGATAAATACTTAAGCCATTAACAATCAAACGATTAATAAACTTTCCTTGTTTTTTAAAGAATTTTTTAATAACTTTGTTTATTTAACCTCACGGTCAACATGTATAACAGGTTTATTATCAGTATTATTATCGTCCTGTTAAAATAAGTATATATATTTACCATTGTACAGCTTTCAAAATGAATTCGCTGAACTAATCTTTCTTAAATAATGCCAAAACTCTATTTAAGCGAAAAATCGTTGAGTGAATTTCGCTCCAAAATCCGAGACCTGTTATCTTATACCTGATTGGTTCGTCCATAAATTATAGTCTTGCCATTTTGATGTTGATTGCTATACTACGACAGATTTTGAGGTGATAAGAAAATTGGGAAATCCCACAATAGGACGAAACGGCCGTCCAGTGCTTCCGGGTTTTCAATGGTGGTCTAACATCAATCGGTTCATGATCTCAATCAAAAACCTAACAATCTCCACAACCCCTAAACTGAAAATTGGGAATTACTGAATTGAGTATGGATCAGTTTGTATCGTTGAACTCGATTAAGTGTATTTATGCAGTTGGAAATGTTGAAATAGTAACTAACCGACTAAATGAATACAGAACTAATCATACAAAACAAACTTTCATAAATTTTGATGTGCGGACCAAAAGGTTTAAGATCAAAACTCATAAATAAACGATATATGTAATCATTATTATCAGTTTATATTTTTCCCGGACTGAAAAACAATGCATCGACTTTCATTTTCGAGGTTATCACAAATGAACTCCATGGGTAATATGCATTGGACTACAGACCTTTAGGGTTATGTCATTAATCACTTGAAATATATTAAGAGGGGGTGGGAAGTATGTTAAACTATATATAATGTATACATTAAGCTAACTAACATCAAATAGGACGAAACATGTCCTTAGTTTCACTGAAAACTACACTTATTTAGAATTATGTTTTCTGGTTAGCGTTATTTTAGCGAGTTAGTTCTCTACGGTATGGGGTCGCTAACCCCATACCCAACCCTCCTCCTTTAGCCGAGCTTGAGACCGGCAGTAATTTTAGAAGAGCTACCACAATCTACATTTAAGTGTCACGTTTATTGTTCATAAAATTCTGTTTCTACTGTCCTAACATAGTAACAATAATGAATAGTTTTGAATGACCCAATATAGAGACAACATTGCTTTACTTAATGTATCCTGACATTACTAATATACAGTATATTACTGATTGTAAATATTTATTGGTCAAATGAAAGAATGAATTACACATATAGCTAATGGTATATTCATTGATCATCAAATGACATTCAACTTTTGATATATCTAGCATATCTCGTATCAAATTACTAAACTATATTATTATACAAGGTTATCAATTTGACGTGATCACCCTTAATCGTTCAGTCTATAATCACACAAGTGGTATGATCAGAGTGTGTGTAGGTTATCATATATATATATATATATCACTAGTATTTATCACAGTAGTATATTTCGAAACTAAGACTACAAAAATTGATTTTTCTATGTGGTTTACAATTTTTTTCATATTCTTCTGGTCATCAGTTTGTACAGAACATATTCCTCTCAGTAAAATTCATCTGAATCAACATGGAATGTTCACAGATCATCGTGGATTCATTAGATTATTTAGAGGGTTTAACAACGTGAGAAAATCTTTTCCATGGTATGAAGAAAATGCCTTCAATATCACACAAATACAAATGTTCCAGAATTGGGGTTTGAATGTTGTTCGATTAGGTATTATGTGGAGTGGGGTAATGCCAAATATATCAATAGTGAACACTACATATTTAAATCAAATTGAAAAGCTGATTGATTTATATGCTGATCATGGGATTTATGTGATATTAGATATGCATCAAGATGGATTATCTAGCCGATATGGTACTTATGATGGTATACCACTTTGGTTAATTGATCAGTTTAAAAGACCACCATACTTTTTACAAGAGCCTTGGCCGTATAAAAAGTTGCCAGAATGGGATGGAGCATATTATTTAACTTACGAGTGTACTAATGGAGCTCAACAGTTATATGAGAATGTATCAGGTGCTTGGAATCACTGGGGTGATTTTTGGGAAATCGTGGCTAAACAATTTGGTAAAAAGTCAAATGTACTTGGTTATGATTTGATTAATGAACCTCCACCTGGAAACTTTTATTCTAATCCATTACGTGGGTTTTCAGGTAAAGTTGTATTTACTAAATCTATCTTGTGCGAAAATTTAACACTACTTTGAGATTTCAAGTTAATAGATTTGTTTCAGAAGGGGTTTTGTGGAGATGTAGTAATTTCAGTAGTTGAGATCATGAGTCAATTGAAGCTAGACCACCATGGAAAACCTGGACTCCTCAGCAGTGTGCATTCACGATCCTGCCTCGCGGGATTCAAACCTAGTGCTTGATCATTAGACCACTGTGCCGGCATCCGGTGATGTTAATGTCTAGCTTCAACCAATCCACGAAATTGATTGACACATTCACCATTGTGATCAGTGAGTTACTATCTCATAACAGACCTGGCTGAACTCCACTAGTCACTGCTTCTCACTAACCAGTCACTAGTGAGCATATGTTGATTAGTATCAGAAGGGGTTTTGTGTAGATTGTAGTAATTTCAATAGTTGAGATCATGAGGTGTAAGTTTGTTGACTTCTAATATATGTGTCATAGTGATTTCCGGTTAAGTGCAACAAAATGAATTGCATTTGGACCATCACTTCTGATATCGAGTGATAATTAGTAATTTATTATGAACTCAATATAGTAAAATACCTAGAATCTCCACTTAAAATTTTTTCAGATGATTTATGATATGACCTTAAACGTCCTCAACTCGATGTGGATGATGATTGGATCTATATACATTCAGTCGGTTAGTTACTATTTCAGAATTTCCAAATGCATAAATACACTTATTCGAGTTCATCGAGTTCAACGATACAAATTGATCCATTCTCAATTCAGTAATTCCCAATTTTCCGATCATCTGAAAAACGGTCATCTCTATAATTGTTAGTTATCATGATGATAGGGAACTAATTATAATGAATAAATGATTTTAAGTCTTTTAGACATTTAATAACTTGACATTGTCATATCAACTGAATGAATAATGAAGAGTAAATTCCAACGTTTTCAATATTACTTAATGACATCGATTCTCCAGTAACTCTTTCCTTCTCATTTGAGATGATGTTAGTATCATGGAAGGGGTTTAATTTTAAAATTAGTAAAGATATGTTAGGATGTAAAACTTGTTTATTTCATGAAACTTGAAGTACAATTCGAAGCAGTGATGTCACTTACAAGACAGCTTGAATTTTGGACACTTTATCGATTGAACTTGTTAAATATCTACGTTTCGGTCTATTCTATTTGATTCTCTACACTTCGCGTAACCGCAGCGATTCCCTTCACACTAATAACTTTTATCTTCCACTACATTTGCAAATAATCGAAATTCAAGATGTGCTTTCCTTAATAGGCTGTTGTCACTACTTCGTGACTTTTGTCTTAAGATCAACCGAATATCATTTAAAACAGAAACGTATTTCGGTTGTTATTGATATTCGATGAGACACCACTAAGATTATAAGATATAGTACATTCATGAGAGAAACGAATTTGGATCATCGATTGTGTACTATACTGTTTAATTTGGAGAAACATTATTCTTTCATGTTTGTATGGTGGATTTTCTGGTTTCAGGTTATGCTGGTCGATATAATCTACTACCAGTTTACGATTATCTTGTTGAGAGAATACGTAAATATGACAATTCAACATTAATATTCTATGAACCAGTTACATATGGGATATTTACTCCTCTAAACCCCTCAGGATGGTTAGGGACTGGATTTCGACGTGTTCCTGGAGCTAATCATGATAAATCAGCACCGAATAAAAGTGTTTTGTCATATCATTATTATTGTTGGGTATTACAAACTGATTATCCGAACTCTACAATGCCTTTTTGGAAGAAAATTATATGTGACTCGGTAAATTTCAAATTCTTTCAAACTCTTAGTTTTCCAACATTAATTGTTAAACTGTTGTTCATATTATTGTTGATATAGTGTATCATATTGTTCAGATAACTTTAGTTGATCAGAATAATTAAATATAGGCTAAATCAAATAGGTAGTAAGTACTATGTCATTCAAGATTAGACTCATTTTCTAATCTGTTGAGATATTACGGGCACATATTATTCTATAGTCACAAATTCTTCTCCAAACATGAAATTCTCATTTCACTGTTCCTTTAACTCTTCATTTCTACATTGAGGTTAATTTATAATTCAAGACTATTTGTGTAAATCCCCTGATATTGCTCATGAATAGACAGATAGAATATCTTTGAAATGAGACTAAGTTAACTTATTTTCTAAATTCATTAAATACATAGGATGGGAGTTGATTGATGCTTTCATTCATTATACCATTTACATGTTTTATGTATTTAAGCGTTGACTACCCATTCCCAGATAGTTATAACATTTTAACAAGAGATTTACTCGTGTTGACATATCTGTTACATTCGGGAGGAAAGAACTCAGTGAAGTCACTTAAAAACAGATCGTGATATTAAAAGTAACACAGTGTTCTCCATATCTTAGACATTGACTAGCATTTCAATCTAAATATGGTTTCCTCTCTGGTTGTGAAATAATCAGATACATGCATCTTCATCTTTTTGAATAATGTATATACTGGAGCTGGTTTGCGCGATACAAATAAATCCAGGCTAAACCGGGTCGCCCTTTAAAAAAGCACAAATGTTATCAGATATTGATTGTCTCCAGTATATGTGTTTGCCAAGATTTTTAAGTTTTATAGTTAACACCATAATTTAAACTTAACTGGACAAGCATTTAGGACCGAAACCACGAAGCAATTATTTCACCATTGTATTAAATAACAAATCGATCACATATAACACCGTCGAGAAAATACAGACTTTAACAATAAAACCATCAATATCAAGGTGCAGGTTTGAATTGCGAAACGAACATTGATATAGCTGGATGGGTCTCTTGGAAAACAGAAATTAGTGTCTAACGTTATTCAAGAAGACATTGAAGGTCAGAATCCAATACAATCCACTTCTCATACTTCATGGTTGTGTGAAATACTATTTTCATTTCAGTTGTAGTTAATTTTCTCTTCGTCACCGTTATTTTCTTACTTTGACTCATTCATCCTAGTGAAACAGCAACTTATTCACTAGTCCTGTACTATCGATAAAAAATTATGCTTTTGATTGAGATGATGAACCGATTGATTTTAGACCACCATTGAAAAGCTGGAGGCACTGGACGGCCGTTTTGTCCTATTGTGAGGGTCCTCAGGAAGTGGCATCCACGATCCCGCTTGAGGGATTCTAGCTCAGAGCATTCATTCTCGCGCGCGAACGCTTAGCCTCTAGACCACTGAAATTGCCGGCATTCAAAGGTGTAAATGTCTTGCCTCAAACAATCCACGAAATTGCGCGACCGTCTTCCATTGTACTGAGATAAATACCTGTCTCTACCCGACACGGATTAGTTCCACTGGCATAGCTTCTCACATGAAATCCGAGAATTCCCTCACGAAGCTAGTCACTAGTGAGCACATGGTTAAACGTTCGCGCGCGAGACTGAAGGCCCTGAGTTTGAATCCCGCAAGCCAAATCATGGATGCGCACTGCTGGGGAGTCCTACAATAGGACGAAACGACCGTCCAGTGCTTCCAGGCTTTCAATGGTAGTCTAACATTAATAGGTTCATGATCTCGATCAATAACTTAATAATCGCCACAACCCTATACTGACAGGAAAATCATGCCTCTAAATCATTCACTATCTAATTTTTTTCGGATGGAACAATGTTCATTATGTATGGTTGAAAACATTGATTATTTACATTGCTATTTGCTTTTCAAATTACATTTAGTTCCTCTTACCAACTGTGATATCCAATGCAATTAAAGCAACAAAAATAACTGGAGGTGGTAGATTTTTAACTGAATTCGGTTTGTGTGGAGATGATGGAAATCCACGTAGTGTAAACACATTGGAATGTAATGCGGTATTGGATGAAGCTGATAAACATTTTGAATCATGGACATATTGGGATGGGAACTTTTTAGATGAATTAGGAAATCCTATTAAAAGTGAGGTAATAAAATTTTGAACTTAAGTGTTCAATAGTATTTTTGTTCGAATTTGAGGTAATTTAGCGAATTTGTTTAATGGTACTGATGAATCCAGAAGTTTACACCTCGAATAAAGTCAGACGTTTATCCAGAAGGATAGCAAATGTTTAAGAACTGAAATACCAACGTTATAGGAGCTGTGCTGTATTAACTCAATCGAATTAGTCAGAAAGTGTCACTTAGTTGTTCACTGTAGACTAATGCATTGGGTATGCGCCACCACAATCATTTTGATTGGATTTGCAGTTTCGACAGTTCAGTAACTACTAAAATACTCAGCAACTTTATATAATGCTGGCTTGAAACTGAATGAATGTGATGACTCATTTGTACATGCACGAATAGTTCAAATGACTTGTAATGAGTATGATCCAGTGTATTATTTCTCATTGTTCATCTTTCTTTCCTTTTTCTCCCACGCCCATAGGTGGAATCTTTCATTCGTCCTTATCCCCAATCAACAAATGGGATATTTCGTAAACAACGATTCAATCATAAAACCGGAAAATTTAGTTTCTCCTTCATTACAAACCAGTCGAGTAATCAGTATAGTAAGAAACAGATTTTAATTGCAGAAATTTACATACCATTATCTGTACATTATCCAAATGGATTTTCAATGAACATAAAACCAAACAATTTAATTACTGAAATGAAGGGAAATATACTGTCTTTATACTTGCCAACTGATGTAGGGAATAAACATGTACTCGTTGACATTGAGATTGTTAGAAAATAACACAAGTTGGACATGATTTGAGAAACTATCATTGTCATTATTCAAACGATTATTCATTAACATTTGAATGAACAGTTGAAATATAATTTTATACAAATAATACCATTGTTGTTAGTTGATGATATTTATGACAATATAATTAGAATAAACGATTCACTTGATGACTTTTATACTTTCTATTCTTTTTAGTCTGTCATTCGTTAGGATCTATTCAGATGAAACAACAAAATCATTTCCACATCGTGGGAATTCTTCATTTCATAATAAATCAGTCAGTCAGCTACGACGTAGGATCAGGCATATATATGCACTGGTCCAAGTTGCCATACCTTATTAGCACGACAAGATGAACACCAAATTCACAGAAGTACTTGCTTTAATGGTGGTAATATATAAAAGGAAGATTGCATATAAGTGTACACCTATGCCATTGTGAGTCTCCAAACATTGGTTACGATAGTTACGCGGACCGCAACCAAGTAGTCTACATCTACTAACATGGCTCATAATACATACTCTTACTCTCCACACATGCAAGGTTACGACAAATTGTTTTTGTACACATAAGGGGGGTTTAAATTTACGAATAGGTAAGGCTTCAATAAACTTAAGAATTCGACCTTGACAATTTCTGTACAACGTTCTAAATGCTGTATTAATGTCAATTTTGTGCCCCGTTTCGATTATATGTTTCGCAATCGATGAACCTGGTTTTCTACCTCCCACATTGATCGGATCATTTGACACACATTGATTTTGAAGCCATCTAGAGACATGTTCGTTGACCCTTGATTGTATTGTTCGATCACTCCTCCACACAAACATGTAAATTGATAAATACAATGGGATGTGACGTATTCATTGGTGCATTGTTTGGGTCTATTAGGAATCATGGGCTTAGACTTTTCAATCACAACCGACTGAGCAGCATAATAGGTATTCCCGATGGCTGCTTTCAATCTGTCTTAAAAGTATGCTGTTGGATTCGCCTCTATATGGTAGATTGATATAAACTTTTTTCTTTGGAGCTATGTTATGATCTTGCGTCTCCCAATTATTTTGTTTTCGCCAAAATCCCCGTCGCCAATTGTTATGACCTTGAATGTCTGGTTTTTTTATCACACGATTTATGTACCAATCCGAGTACGACTTATACGAATCTTCACACTAGGCCAACCAATGACGTTCAGCCGGTGTGGGCAGTTTAGCGTCCTTATTGGTCCTATGTCCTACGAGCCCTTCCACTTGAGTCCAGAACACAATACCAGCTTCCGAATCAGAGCAGATCGTTTATTTCAGGCATACTTGGTTTATATATCAATCACACAGACCGCAACGTACCATAAAATAGGAAATAATATTTGTACACAAATAAGCCCAAAAAGTGGCTGTGAATGTGGGAGGCAGTAGTTAATAAACTGAACATAACTTAAGAACCGTAAAACGTACAATAATAAATTATAGGCCAAAATAAAGCTTGTCATAAGAGGGGTATAAATATACATAATGTAATTGTTGAATAGTTATACAATAAGAATATTTATAGAATATTAGTCCATGAATAGTCCTCGGAAGTTACCTGTAATTTAATCTCCACTCGGATATAACAAGCTAAATAAACAAGAGGTCTTGGCATTAACTGACTTTTGCACCTATTAATAAACTTTATCGGACAACCATTTGCTATTAATGTATCAGTCAGAAACTTTTCATCTTTTACCACCGTGTCAGAAGTACTAATTTTTTGAGTCCTCTTAAAGAGACACTTAACCAGGCCTCGCTTGTATTGCAGTGGACACACAAACATAGGGAGGAGTAATCGAACAATGCAATCAAGGGTCAACGAACATGTCTCTAGATGGCTTCAAAATCAATGTGTGTCAAATGATCCGATCAATGTGGGAGGTAGAAAACCAGGTTCATCGATTGCGAAACATATAATCGAAACGGGGCACAAAATTGACATTAATACAGCATTTAGAACGTTGTACAGAAATTGTCAAGGTCGAATTCTTAAGTTTATTGAAGCCTTACCTATTCGTAAATTTAAACCCCCCTTATGTGTACAAAAACAATTTGTCGTAACCTTGAATTTACCTTGGTAATCCTTAAGCCATTCTATTGCCTAGGATAACGCGACAATTTCTTATTCTTTCTCTCCCCTTAGTTATTTTACTTGAATTTTCATTTAATTGACCTTTATTAATTTTCATACAAAAATGCACTGACAAGTATATGTGTGACCAAATTGTTCAAAATGTATGGTGCAAATACATCACATTTTTCAGATCAACTCCGTCTTCTCATTGTTCTATCGAGGTCCTTATTATTATCGAAAACATAATATACGTACCACATCAAAGGTATACACAGAGTGTACATCATTGAAATGCCTGTAATTGCACATGTGATTTCATAAATGTTTAAACCCCTTTTCATTTTATAGTTAAGATCAAACATATCGACTTGAATAATCCTCAAAAATTTCTAGTCAATATAAGTTTGTATAACTTCACACAAATTGGTCAAAATGATATAACCAAATATTCAGGATGTTATCAAATCTGTCCAAGATGTCTAGATGTTGAAAGATCCATGGCAAACACAAACAATAAAAGCGAATCTTCTGGTCGAGCTCGAATATAAGTTGGAAGTCAGTAAACATGTTTATTGTTTAAACGGTCAACATATCACTAGCGTGTGTCCTAATGAGATGACTTTCAGTAAGTGAGTCGAGAGCGAGAATGGTAAGTGTTCAGTGCTTCTAACCGAAGGTATCAATGTTCGATGTCTTACCATAGAGGGCGTTGCTGAGTGTGATTGCCATCACTAATTAGATCATCCGGTAAAAAACACTTCGTCTCCTCAGTTGAACAAATATTCTCTGAAATTTGATTATAAATCTTAGTTCGTGCTTCAAATTATTCTTCGGAGCAGCAAACAAACGCATCTAGATTTCTTCCAGAGACCATAAGTATTCAAAAACTGAAATTTATTTTAAGTGAGAATTAAACAGAAAGTTTGCTAGTTAGTTTCCATTAAACCATCGCTTGAAATGAGCCCTCAACGCTCACAAGTGACTGACAAAACACACGTTACGACAAAGTGGAAAGTAAAAGTTAGTTACTCATCACGTGTATCACAAATCCATAAAATCTTCACTGATAGTCGTGTCGTAATCGAATATAACGTAGTGGAAAACATAGTTTGACATTTAACAACACTCATACAACACAAGTAAGTCAAAATAAAATTGCACATTGTTTCATTTACACATAGTTGAATTTGTCTTGGTAAATTGATGGTCTGCATTACCATAGATGTGATATCGTTACAAACACATCGGATGAGCAGGTAGTGGTGGAAATTTTGTCACAGATTCCACAGAGTACGCGTTGACGAATGAAGGACTCATTTCAGTCATCAGCATTATCAATCTATCCACACATCTATCTATCTATCCATCTATCTATCAATCTACAAGTATATGGTCAGTTTATCAAAGTTCAAATAACTTCACTCAGTGTTTGTTCTCATCAATCTTACGAAATAAACCATTTTCATATCCAACTAAACCACTCTCAACTGATCTCGACCTTTGATAGCGATCATAATAACACCATTCTTCCAAAATGTTTCTTGTGAATACAATTTTTAGTTTATTATATCTACCTTTGTCGGTATTTCGTTACGGCGGATGTTACTAAATGAATTTTATAAGAAGGAAATCAATAAGTTACTTTGATCGTGCATTACGTTTCAAACTTATAATCGA
The DNA here is from genome assembly GCA_944470425.2 of Schistosoma bovis. Lineage (NCBI taxonomy): Eukaryota > Metazoa > Platyhelminthes > Trematoda > Strigeidida > Schistosomatidae > Schistosoma > Schistosoma bovis. The sequence continues at coordinate 777,305 of OX103958.1, read as the reverse complement.
GAAAATCTATGAGAATGTAAAATGTGCGTGGCAATTCCTTCACTTTTTCTTTACTTAAGGTTATAATTACTCAATGAATACACAGGAAGAAACGTACGAGTGAGTGACTAATAAATTTGAGGATAACCGAACGATACTGAGAATCAGTGAACTATTGAGACCAAGAAAATAATACCATCTGAGCACACAAACTTGCAATCGATCATTGTGGTGAAATAAATCGAATCGATTATGGTTTTCAGTTGTTAAGTGGTCTGAGTCCTATGGATTGCTGTTATAGTCAATGTGACATAACACATTCACATCATCATTGAATTCATGTGTGTACTAGATGCTTTAGTAACCTACTGAATACTATGTATTGTATTTAGACCTACCGATTTCAACAAGCGATAATATAGGTGTAAGACCCATTTTGAAGATTCTGTGTGTGGAAATGATTCCATGTTTACATATGTAATTTATTTCTATTGATTCGTTCAGTTGTATGTTCGTCAGTCGTTTTGATTCCATTTGTGATGGTGATATTTGTATTTTATTGCAGTTTTTGTTTTCCTTTCACCTTCACTGCGTTTCCAAGTTTCCAAATGAGTTATATTTATGTTGTTTCAGTTGATACTTAGTCTTGGTGGCAGGCATATTGATTTGTTGCCCCATTTCATTGTGTTGATGCAGTGCGCTCGGTAATTCTCTTACATATCTTATCAATTTGTTTAGTTATTGTAATTTAGATTTGACTACTGATTGAACAATTATTGACTGAATAACTGTCTGGTAATATTTGTTTAGTTATTAATATACATTTATACGTATAATGAATTCTGTAATCGTCAATTACTCAATTACCTTGTTTTGGTTTCATCTGGGCAATAGCGTGTGTCTAAACCACATAGACAGTTATTCTTCATTCCAAACTTTAATTTGGAATCGACAGTAGGAGCAGAATATTGAAAAGAAGAACATTTTCAGTAAATATGCCTTGAAATAACACTGACCAAACATTTATTATGCTCATAAATCCATCTAAGAGTGACAAGTGATATAATCATTTGTATGAGTATCTAAGCAGTAGTGCAGGAAGAGTAAAGGTAATCGTCAACACGGAGTCCAGAAGATGGGAGTGAATTTATTTCGCAGACGAATGTTGATAAATTATTCATGAGTCTGGATAGTTCATTTGTTAAGCAATTCGAATGGAGAGTAAAGTTAAAATGAGACACTTCTATTTTTGATGAAGAATAATCAACGCGACGATCGAGAAGATTTACAAATCATGCAAGGTTTTACGATATGGATATTTCAATAACAATCATTCATATGATCGACCTGCAGTCAGATCCATGGCGATTAAAATCGAGAAGATTTATAACTCATGTGGGGTTTTGGTGTGGTTTCTTTTTTGTGATGGTAAAACTTTCATTGTTGTTTCGGAGAACGTCTCTAGCACAGACGTAAAGTAGATACAAAGCTTTGCAATTTCTTCACATATCGCTTACAGCGTATCTCCTTAACCACTACCTTCGCGGGTTTTTGTTAAATTTCATCTCTTTATCCGAATATTTTCTCTAATTCCGTTTTTGTTCGTTCTAATCCACTTTCCTGTATTTTATTTCTTGAATTTTCTGAATTGTTGATGGATTGGTTAGTTTTTGACGTGTTTGCTGAAGATTGATTGTCGTAACTGCCAAGCTTCTTGAAGTCACTTGGTATTCTTAGCGTTCGCAAACGTTTTCAGCCAGTGATACAGAATGCTGGATCACATCTGTGAAGGCAAAAGATAGTTCATTAACTTAAAGAAAACTACATGATTCACTTTATTTCCTTTTATACAATTTTCTCGCTTTCGTTTCTCTGTGATAAAGCTTTTGGACATTAATATATTCATACTTAAATAGGAAAATTTCGTACAATACATCTACACTATTTGTATTTGAATGTGGCAAAGCTTCAGATCTTTGCATATATGAGTTTTGAACTAACAACTAAATTAATAGATTGTAATTCTTCCTGTGAAAATAAATTACATTGTTGATTATGAAATAGAATTCTGCTTGGTATAAAGTGTCTGTGCTTGGAAATGGTATCATTGTGATTTCGTTGATGAAGATGCCACAAGTATTTGTATTTTCACTACACTTTAACCAGTAACACCTTTTCTAATCAAAACCTGTCCATGCAATCAAATCAGAAGTCAGAAGCGAAAAGTTTCGAAGATATATTTGATAGGCTATCAATATATCGATACATGACTGATCTAAACTAGCTAGAAGTTGACCACGGTGTTACCACTTGTGATCTCTTGCGCAAGCGTGATATAGTGCCTTCAGATATGTGAGTCCATTAAGATTATTAGGGTCAGCGTAAAATGTCGAAGGCTTACAGAGCTATTGATTTCGGGAATTTGTTTACCACTATATTTAGTTCTATCTGAATTGGATAGACTAACTGCGTAATTTTCACTCTTGTCATAACAAGAATAAATATCCACAACTCAGACTTAATTAATCCCTTTTCATCAGTCTACATATAAGAACTTATGTGTTTTGATAAGCTTGTTTGTGACAGGTTGTCTTTGCTGTATAAATTTAATCATATTCTGTATCTATCTTCATTGGTGAGCCTAAAGTGTGTGGTACACCAAATTGTAAACTGTGAGTCTGTTCCTTTTTGAATTCTGTAAATTATTGTCTTATATTAATTTTTTTATATACTGTGATATTTTTTCCCGTGTTTTTGATTTCGATATATTTTTCATTCGTTCATTCTCGTACTTGATGTTGCACCATGACGGAACAGACACTGAAGGTACTTGAGCCAAAGACTATGTCCCTACCTTCGTTCCAACTATTGCCCTTCTGGCCAGACAACATTGAAGCCTGGTTCTACTACGCAAATACCGACTTCTACGAGCAGGGCGTGAACGATACACGTGCTTAATTCCGTGCAGTAGTCAAGGCACTACCGCGGGAATTCAACAGGTACGTACCACCTAGTATGTTTACTAGTGATGTTTCTGAACCGTACGAAACCTTAAAGCGTTCTTTCCTTAAACGCAGAGATCTAATCGATCAACAAAGGTTAGACCAACTACATAATAACATCGACCTGCAACACGGCTCTGCGACAGACATGTTGGAAAGAGTGAGAGAGGTTATCGGCCAGAAAACCTTCGGAGATAGCCTGTTCAAACAAATTTTCTTATCCAAACTTCCTCAACACGTGCAAGCTGTGCTGGTCTCATTTCAAAATAATGCCTTAGACGAGCTGGCTGCATCTGCCGGCCACATTTTAGAAATCACGAAGTTTTTTAATGTCGAGGGTTTTTCAGTCAAATAAAGACTTCAAACGACCCAGAATGACATAACCGAGTTATGTCATACACTTACACGTTATCTTAAACTTCATATCGACCGTTAATTGTCGCACACCTCACGAAGAAGCACTTCACGTAAGCGATCTGTCTCTAGAACACGAGAAACGGATAACCCCGATTGGTGTGGTATCATAACCAGTATGTAAAGTCCTCCAGAAATTGCAGAAAACCCTGCAATTTTCCCAAACTACCGACACGAAAAACAACTCGGGAAATTTCCAAGCCGGCACGCGTTATTGGAAACTGTAGCCGGCGAACACAGCCGTCTGTTATACGTCACAGATGTGATAACGAGAGTTCGCTACGTCATCGATACTAGCACGGAAGTTGGCGGTCTTCCTGCAAATTCTAAAGTCCGGCTTCGCGAATCAGATTTAAACCTGCTGGCGGCAAATGGAAAGCCTATCACCACATACAGTAAAAGGTACGTCTACCTTAACGTGGGTTTACGCAAACCCACACACTGGATCTTCTTTGTTGCAGATGTTTCTATGCCAATCATTGGTATAGACCTTCCACAACGGCATAATCTACCCATTGATACGGGCAAACGGAGGCTAGTATATGGAAATACTAATTTGTCCGTTCGCGTAACTTCTTTTTCTAGTTGAAGCGCCCATTTGCATCGCAGTAGACGCATCCGACTCAGCGATCGGAGGAGTCTTACAGCAATGGGTTAGCAACTCTTGGTAACCGTCGGCATTTTCCTCTAGACGGTTGCTAGACACCGAGTCGAGGTACAGCACATTCGGTAGGGAACTCCTAGCTATGTATTGTGCTGTACGGCATTTTCAACACTACATCGAAGGTCGTGAATTAATCTTTTCACTGACCATAAACCGCTCACCTTCTCTCTAAGCCCTCCTTCAGACAAGTACTCACTACGTGAGTCTCGACAACTGGACTACATTTCGCAGTTTACTTCAGATATTCGACATATTTCTGGAGTAAACAATGTAGTTGCAGACGCCTTATCTCGCATAACGTCCTTGAACAGTTTCCAAGGAATCGACCTTCTTAAACTCGCCGAGCTTCAAAAAGAAGACACTGATCTTCAGCACAAGTAATCGTCTACAACCCACAAACTATGCGTCAAACAGATGGGAACAGGTAAGGAAACCTTACTTTGAGACACACCTACAGGTAGGGATCGCCCAATCGTGCCGAAACATTATCGACGCAATGTCTTCAATACATTGCACAAACTTTCTCATCCAGGTGTTTGTGCAACCATCAAGCTTATAGCAGAACGGTTTTGCTGGTCTGGCATGAATAAAGACATGAGGGAATGGGCAAGCTCCTGTGTAAGCTGCCAAAAATCTAAGGTTATAAGACACAACAATTGTCCCTCAGGCTCTTTCAAAACTCCCGACACTCGTTTCAACCATGTTCATCTGGATTTGGTAGGACCTTTGCGAGATGCAAGTGGATATTCTTACCTCTTAACCTGCGTAGACCGTTTCACTCGATGGCCAGAGGCAGCACCTATCAAGGACATCACTTCTGAAACAGTGGCCCGTGCTTTCGTCCAACGATGGGTAGCAAAGTTCGGCTGCCCTTCAACCATCACTCCAGACCGCGGACGTCAGTTGGAACCTGAACGTTTCCGTTGTCTGACTGCACTATTAGGAATCATTCACTTGCTAATGACCGCCTACCATCCACAAGTAGACGGGTTGGTAGAAAGCTTTTGCCGACAACTAAACGCTTCACTATCAGCTGCAAACATTCCTCAGTAGACTGACGCTGTTCCAGTCATCTTACTAGGTACACGCAATGCAATGAAAGCTGAAATTCAATACACTGCGACTCAACTCGTTTATGGAACGACAATTCGGCTTCCAGGAGAATTCGTGGATCCTTCATCCTCTTCAATGAACATGGATCTAACCTCCTACACGAACAGGCTTACAAACGCAATGCGTTCAGTTAAACCTGCTTCCACTCGACCTCAATCAACTGATGTTTTCGTTCAATCTGACTTGCGATATATTACACACGTCTTTGTTCGTCGAGACTCACATCGACGACCTCTCGAATCAGCATACAAAGGATTCTTCAGAGTAGTTCAACGCGAACCCAAGTACTTTATAGTCAATAAGAACGGAACCAACGATAAAATCAGCATCGATCGCCTCAAAGCAGCGTGTTTACAATGCAATCCTATTCACGTCAATTTTTCCTCGGTACAATAGCACGGCACGACTCTCACACCTATAATACCTTATCCGACAGCCAACACACACGATGATATTTCTACAGTATCAGAAAATAAACTTAAAACAACGCGTTCTGGAAGAGTAGTAAGATTTCCAGAACATTTGGACGATTATTGCACGTAAGATACTAGTTGACATTTTATATCGTCTCGATTTTCCTTCGTACTATTTATAATATTTAAAAAATTTTAATATGCTTATATATTCATATGTTTATTTAAAAAAACCGTATTATAAAAATCTTTTTGTACGCTATAACGTGTACATGAGTTTATTTTTGCATTTTTTCGCCTGCTTTATGTTTTACGCGCGTACGAGTGCATTTCAACATGCACTTGCACAGTTTTCGGGGAACTGAAATTTTCATTGTACTTTTTCTTTTTTTACTATATTGTGTACTTCATTGTCCCTTATAGTAAAGAAAGACGACCAGACGCTGCTAAACCTAGCAAGCTATCAGAAGAGTGTCTCCCAACGGCGAACTCGTTAGGGTCATCACTACCCCACTAGAGGGGAGTGATCTGTAGCGGTAAATAAATCCCCAAAATAAATAGCTCTGTAGGTTTTCGACATTGGATGCTGACCACATTGGTTTTAATGTTCTCATCTTGCTGAAAGCGCTCGGTCGTGCATCCGCACCAGAGCACGAGTGGGAACGCTGTGCTCAACAACCCCTGCAATCGCCAGACAGATTAGATCAGACGATCCTCAATATATTGATAGCCTATCAAATATATCTTCGAAAATCCTCGCTTCTGTTTTTTGATTTCACTTTATGGGTACGATTCGTATTAGAAGGTGTTACTGGTTAAAGCGTTGTCAAACTCCGAATACCTGTGGCATTTTCAAAGCAGGCAGTCAAAAAATGGTAATCCTGACTAATTTGACTCGAGATGATCAGTTGTACATATATAGAAATGTCTTATCATTATAAACTGAAGCTATTATCATGCTATATGAAGTGCTTCTGTATATTCAAAGATCGTTTATTCATTTAATCCCTTCTAATTTCAACTAAATTCTCATCCACAGTTGTAGGAATTCAATCACGTAGGCGATATCTCGTCGAACAAGTTTTACTAGTACTATCAAAGTATATTTCAAACAGCTGAACAGTTGTTTCGGTGAACAAGGACGAATTTTGTGTCGAATTAGTATCCTTCATTGAATAACGAAAGTTTTGAGTGACAGACGACAGGGTTAGTCGCACAGGTGGGTCCGTAGTGAACAAGAACACAGGTTGTTTCAGTCAAATGCATTTGAATGCAAAATTATAGAATATCTTGGTAAAATTTGAGAACCATACAGTGAATAACTCATTTGCAAACTGTCAACCAATCGTCTCAGAATTCATTGTTCTCTCGTTTCCACACAAATCATTCTCCGTTCTTGTTCTCTTCTCTGATCATAAACTTCTGCCGCCAGGCAATTCACTTACAATTCATGATACAGATTCTGATTGAGATTTGTGTAGTAAGGACAGAAGGCCTGTAGTGACTCACATTTATCACGAGAACACGACTGGTTTAATAAAAACAATTATTATTATAACCAACTGTACCAGTGTTTGTTTTAACGTGCTTTTGTTTGACTGTGCTAATGACAGCTATATTGTACTTCCATTCTTATTCCCACACTTTGATTGTAACTTCGCGCGAATTCGGTTACGTTCTGTAACCAAGCTTGTATCCTGGCACGATCTCGGTATCCTTTCGATGCCACGAGATCGCGATCAAATATATATCTCGATTTGGTCCATTCATTGCCTTCTGATATTTGGCTTCTCGGGGATTTTATGGATTTCTTTGGTTACGTTCGACCTTCGCCTTCTGATTCACTTGGCACGTGTTTCTTGGTAGCGGTGCTCATAGTCAATCACAACTCGACACCACGCTACAGGCCTACAGCCTATGATATTCCTTTTCTAGTATGCTTCTCTAAGTGTCCAGTCTTCTCTTGAATGAGTCAGTTGAAGGTGCGGAAACCATTGCTTTGGGTAACGTGTTCCAAGTATGTTGTGTATATTGTAGTGAACATGGTAATATTCAAATTAGTGAGTGTCCGCTGTAAAGTCGGGAGGGTTCTAAACCCCATAGCTGCGACTTCTCGGGAATCGGCCGTGGACTCATGATTATGGCTCACTGTCACCCCAAGATCCCTATGAGACCGGACCCCGGGTACTGGTGCTTCCCCTATTGTGTACTTAATAATCATTATATCCCCCAAGTGCATGTAGACTCACACCGTCTCCATATAAACGGTGCTGTGAGCCATTATCACGTTGGTCGTGTAAAGAATGTTGTTCTATCAAATCTCTGCTGATTCTAGAGGCGATCGAGATGCTAAATACAGCTAGGAAATCGCCGTCTGATAAACAGGCAGCAGCAGATGAACAGAACTCTGCTTTCGAGGAAATTGAGAGCATTATTCTGAGCCCAGCTCTAGACTTAAATAAGACCATAAAGATGGACCTCATCAGGGAAGTATATAAGCATATGGGTGAAAGCATTGTTACAAGGAGAAAAAAGAAGCGCGCTGAGTAGAAGAAACTACCTATTGACAGTGCTGAGGCATGTGAACCTGTGGGTTCAGTTCCGGATCCACAAATTAATGTAACACAAGCTTTGGGGGAGCCACGTCTGAGCAGTGTAGAAGTGATAAAGAGACAAAGCAAGATAAATGAGAGGCTCTCAGTCACACCTCGGAAAAAAAGTAAGAAAACAGAACGTAACCTCTGCGTTTGACGTTGAATTAAAATCGGATTGCAAGGAAGAGACGGTCTCAGGAACTAATGTTCCACAGAGTGTCAAGACAGACCTCACTGAGAGGTCAGTCATTGTTCACCAGCTAAGAGAATCTTCCAGTAAGGAACCAAAGGCTAGATTTCAGCACGACCTCAGTCTTATCAAGTACTTATTGGGCCAGCTACTCGCAGAAACAGTTTCAGGAGTTAGCGTCTGTAAGCTTTATAGAATAAGACAAAAGGGGGATTCTGAAAGTATTCGGAAACGCCACATCATGAAGGTCACCTTTGCTATGGTTGAAGAAAGAAACCTAATACTCTGTAACTCACGTTACCGGATTGGACCCGGAGTATATGTCCGGGCACCTCACTACTACAGTGAGTATACCCACTTATAAGAAAAGATTGTAATGCTTAAATAAAAGATGAAGACAAGTAGTTTCTTGCTTTTCTGTCAAGTTGGTCGCAAGGGTAGTAAGATTTTATTAGAAGAGTTAAGATCTCTTCTGAAACGATAAGCGCTCGCACACCTTCTGCGACTTCGATTTTCCGCACGACCTTTCCCATGTGATTGGTTGTCACGTTTATTTTAGTTCGCTTAATTGCTACATGCTCGAAGATCATATCCTTCTACCATAGTAACAATTTTTATACCGATTCCGTTTGAGTTTCTTGTTCTATCACAAATATCAAGTTACCTTCAATTCCATTTCCTTCCTGTGCCAACCGTCAAGGTTTTATGTGTTGGGTATAATTTACTGTTGTCAGTTCCGCTGAGTCTTGTGGTATACCACCCTTATCGATTATAAGACTGAGACAGCGTATAATTTTCATGAAAAGTCACATTTTAAGGAACCGGAGTCCGTTTTAAGCTATTCGCGAGAGCTGTATTAATTTTTCTTCTCTAAGTACGTTCAATCTACTCTCATGATTGTGATGCCATCTAGATAATGGCTCAAATGGTTCAGATGGTTGTGGACAGAATAGAAGAAGCCTTCGCTTAACAGGCTTCCATGTCTAGTAGCAGGGGATCACCAATACCTCCAGGCTGTAACACAGGTATATTACCGATAAAAGAGGAAAGAGAAATTGGTAAATCATAGTAAGATACTATCCTTAATCCTTAAGAATAGATCAAGTTTCCTCTTAAAGGACTCCTGGGAAGTCGCTTGGACTAGCTCGGCCGGCAGCGAGTTCCAGCATTTGAAAACTCTTAAGGGGTAGAAGTTGTGTCTACAGTTCGTCCTGCTATGTTGTATCTCCAATTTCTGGTGTTACCCCTTAGGTTAGCACTAGGACTAAGCCTAAGTAGGTGTTCAAGAGGATGTTCAGAAGTGTTAGGGTTACTGTAAACCACCAGAAGGTCACCTCCAAGACGCCTACACTCTAATGGGTAAAGGTTAAGTGATTGGAGGCGCTCTTCATAAGTTTTAAATCTGAGTCTCCGAAATGATTTCGTGGTTCGCCGTTGGATGCGCTCCAGAGTGTTCTTATCCTTTTGGGGTGGGGGAGAAAAATACTATGTTTCCGTACTCTAAATTGGGATGAATGAGACTGTTAAAGATTATGTGGACAGTTCGTCCGTCAAACTGGCCAAAAATGTGCTTCGATGTCACCATTGCAAGGTTTTATTAAAAGGCATTTTTGTCACAGTTAGCGTTATACTTCAAATCGTAGAGTAGCAGGACTCCTAAATCTTTTTCGACTCGGGATACTACTGGAGAGGAGTTACCTAAGTTATAACCGTAGTCTGCGACATGTCGCAGATGGAATACTTTACACTTTGAAGCATTAAAGGTAAGTTCGTCATCGTCTGCCCAACTTTAAAGTCAAGTCAGATCCTCCTGAAGTGCCTGTATATCGTCTTGGTTGCGTATCTCTCTCAAACGTTTCAAGTATCAGCAAAAAGTAATAAGTCTGACGATACCTGTTGAGGAAGATCATTTATATAAATCAAGAAGAGAAGAGGTCCTGGGACTAAAGCTTGGGGGACCCCACTAGGGCATTCCATAGCCTGAGATGAAGTGAAGTTAACCCTGACCTTAAAATGTCTATTTTTCAGATATGAAATGAGCCAATCAATGAGAGGTGGTCTGAAACTCAATCGTCTGAGCTTATTGATAAGATATATATGGCTAACCCTATCAAAAGCTTTTGAGAAATCAAGGTAAATGATATCAACCTTCCCCTTGCGATCAAGGATGCTTGTCCATCTGTCCACCACAGTCAGCAGGTTGGCTGTACAAGAGTAACTCTTCCTGAAACCATGCTGTTGGGGTGAGAAGAAATGTAAGGACAGTAAATAGTCATGTATACCATCTCATATCAAGGACTCCATGATCTTTGAAGGTATAGAGAGAAGAGCCCCTGGTCGGTAACTTGAAGGTTCGCTTCGTTGACTTTCTTTGAAAATTGGTGTGATGTGAGCCAACTTCCAATTTTCCGGTAGTTTGCCTCGGCTTAGCGAGTGTGAGAACTTCGCTCTAAGTCGTGTTGCCAGGACTGAGGCTACTTCCTTCAGTATGGCAGAATGGACCATATCTGGGCAGGAGAAGTGTCCTTTCTTAGGTGCTGCAGTTTCCAGAACACCGAGCCAGCTCTCAGGTTCACTACGGAAATTCCTATAGCACCGTAGCCATCACTTGTCGAAATATAGTTGAGGCAGTCTGGACCCAGAAATTGGGTTGATTGTATCAGAATACACCTCTGTGTATTGATGTTGAGGTAGTCTATGCACCTATCAGGAATTGGAATTTGAAAATCAGCCTCCGATAAAACAAAATCTGCTAAAATCTTACTTTCTTTCGACTGGGCAGACGGATTTTTAGGCTATAGTAAGGAATACTGATGAGATTCCAGTACTTCATTTAGCCCAGTTCAGTAATCAGCACATTCACGGAAGTTACTGCTGGAATTCTTAACTGCCACTATCAGTACCTTTCATTCTGAAATCACTGATTCAATAGCACTCATTTTTTGAAGTCGTTCGCATTTTTATTGAACTGTTAAGAGAGAGAGGTCTAAAATAATTTTTTGCAGGCAGAACACTGTCTTTGATCCTTGCCGAAGAGTGAGAGTAGATTCATAATTTTAACACATACTAGGCCGTCACTAAATACTAATATGTCGTTTCCACAATGCTTCACCGAGTTTTATCCCCCACTTCCGATTTATTGCTGCCATCATAAATCACGTTTATAGGGCAACTTGATAGCCCTAGCCTCTCAATCAAGTCAAGTTGCAGTAAGTGAAGTTTTGGACGTTCTTTCGTAAATTTTGTTCTGTTCCTTGATTTTTTCTGACTGTTTTAGCAGCACACTTTACGCTCAATGTTTGACATTCCACCGGGTAGATCGAGGCCTGATTATTTAGTTCGAAGTTGTTGCAGTCTCCCAGTCTTGTGTTATATCAGGTGCCGTATCAAGCTGTTAGCGGTCATCATGCTGACTAATCTTCAGAAAAAAATTTTCAGCTGTTATATGAGCCGGATAGGTTAAGTATTATTGTTATTTTGCCTATTCGCTGTTTGAATCCTTTGGAATGTACTTTTAGTTGTTGATGGCGTCTCCTGGTTTACTAATAGCTTCATTTATGCCCTTTTCTGTAACGTTTACTATAGCAGTGACCGATAAACGGGCGAAAACTCTCAAACTGTTATTACTATAGCAAGAAACATTATAGCTTTATTTAATACATAATTACAAAATGTCCTAATAGGATATGATAACCGAACATAGAATACTTCATTTGTAAATTTGCATCATATATCCTTCACATTTTGTATGATTTTTCCAATTCACAATACTCTTCTATTTTCCTTTCTGTTTTCTTTAAGTCGATCCACCTAACTTTCTGGCACCAAGAATTCTACTCCCGGTTAGTGCTAAATAATGTTTATATCTGTCGACATTAGTGGTACACACCATATGATAGAAAGCTCTTAATTTTGGTACAGTTAATTATTATGTTAGCACAGATGTGTAGTGATAAATATCCAAAATCAATAGCTATGATGACCACATTAGTTTTAATGAACTCGCCTAGCTGGGAGCACTTGGTCACGCATCCGCACCAGATCACGATTGGGTACACCTTGCTTCACATCTCCTACGACCGCTAGCCAGCTTAGATTGATCACTACTTGATTTATCGATAGCCTATCAAATATACCTTCAGACCTCTTTGCTTCCGACTTTTGGTTTCACGTTATCAAATTCCAATTACTTGTGGCATCTTTATATAGATAGACCAATGCCTTAATCCAACTAGGCCTTTTAGGAGTCCAAAGGAACCCATTTCGTCTTGTATGAACTTCCATATATCCGCGTAACTTGCGCGCATAGGCGCTTCAGAGCTCATTTTATCTAGGTTATGGATAGAGATCAAAATCGAGAGTGGACCTACGACGACCTTCTGTGGACTACAATTCCTGAGGCGCAAAAAGCCGGTACGCATTCAACGTCCTGTGTACTAGATAGCTACAGAGCCAAGACAGAAATGAATCAGTTAAACGTAAACTCGTCACGTTTTAAATGAATACTATATGCAACACCCTGTCAAACACTTTTACCAATTTAAGGAAAATTACATGGACCGGTGCTCTCTGACTCCAATATGCTCTACATTTGTCGTATGTTGTGAGAAGACTGAATGCTCACGTCCCGTCTTTTCTCAACCCATGTTTTGGCTCATGGAGGATCTCCTCTTTGTTTACGTATCCCCTCATTTGTTTGATGACCGGCCATTCCATAAAGATCCATCCCTTATTATAATGTTCTTTGCGTCCCGACATCTCTCTTCACTCTGAAGTAAGTCCTTCTCTTATTCACTTCCAGTTATCCTCCACAGCATTGTATCCGAATAAAGAATAAATGAACGGTAACTGTGAAGAATTATTTATGGAATAATATTACATATAATACTATTGGACCACTGTTAAGTAACTATGTTACATGTATGTTCATATTCCTTTCATTATAAGCTTTCGGTTGACCTACTGACTATTTATATACAATTTACTATTCACAAGTTATTCCCTATGTATTGATTACAGTCTCACAATCACATCCACTTTCAGCCTAATCTTTTATAATTATTATCTTTTATTTTATGGCGTGGTGTGATCCTGTTTGCCTGTATATAAGCCACGTTCGTCTGAAATTTACGATTTATACAGTGGAAGCTGAGATTGTGTTCTGGACATAACTAGCAGGTCAAGGCAAGAAGAGGCAAAAGGAACTCAGAGTTGACTCTAGGCTGCTGGTATTAGTTAACGTGTCATTGATTAAGAACAGTGCTGAGGTCATGTACGTCGATGTTTTAATTGGCGATTTGGTCATGCTATAGTCAACAAGACATAAGAGCATAACACACAGTAGTTTCTTCTTCACTGAGATGTTGTGGGGCTTGAAACTTGCGGTTGAAACCTATCTTAAATTCTTTAAGTTTGTCAGTATCTCGAATGAATGCGGTAATAAACCATTGTGATGTTATATCTCCGTTGATTTGATCCTTTGCCAGCTAATGTTTCAGTTTGTGAACTACCAGGCGGTGATCTGAAACTATGTCAGCACCTCTCCTGGTTCCCAGTTCTTCAATTATCCTTCTGAAGTTTTTACTAATGCCTATATAACCTTTCTGGTTCTCTGTAGTGTGATCCGGCCAGACCCATGTAGCTTTGTGTATGTGTTTGTGTGAAAATATTGTGCCACATATAACCAATATATTGAGGCACATAAACTTGCAAATCTGACACCATAATGATTGCTCTCTCCCAGTTCATTTCGTTACATGATGCCTTGATAATCGTTGCTGTCCATTCTTACTTTGGTGTTTAGACCATCTATCAGGATGGTCATATTTTTCATTGGGACTTCTCTATGATTGACTGCAACCTTCCTTTGAATTTATCGTCTTCCTCGTTGTCATTAGTGGGTGCATAACAGAGGATAACATTCATTGTGATTCCTTCCTTCTTTGTTTCGATGAATGCTCTGAGTCTGTAGAATTATGGTCTACTATGATATTAGTACTGCTCTAATAATAGACCTAATCCTGAAATTGTAGATTTGTCATGATATAACTGCCTAATCTATAAGATCTTACGTGGAAGTCACACCATCGGCTACATCAATTCACTGTATCGTATCAATTACCAGTACATTATGTAGAACAAGGTTAGGCTAGAGAAGGAACAATATATTTAATATGAATAGAAGATATAAGGTAACATTCAGCAGAGACCACGCCTGCATGGCCGACCCATGCCACTCGATCAACTCCAGTCCATTCAATTCCTTCTCCGCGCTTTCTCCATTGTTAGGTATTTCCCCGAGTTAAATATTGAATATCTATTTTCTGAGTAGTCTCGTGTTCACAGCTTTGTGGATTGTGTGGCTATTGTCCAATGCCACTACAAGTCTGCTCTACATTTCCTACTTCGTGACTACAGTGCAACAGCATCTCTCCCGAACCTAACATTTTGTTCAGATTAGGTTCAATGTGTTTCACCGAGTCCGAGAACCGTCAAGTTTTATCTCCTGACTTCCGTAGCTATTTGATTAGTCCTCACGGCGTCCCACATTTCCCGGACGTTTCATGTAGGCATAGTTATTATTGCTCTGGTTTTTAGAAGAGGCATTGTCATCATGACTTCCGAAGAATCTCGGCTTCCACCACGAGGTGTCATATCTCTTCTGAGTGAAGATCATTGAATTCGGAGGATCGATTTTAAATGATTTAAATTATATATTCTGAATAACGTCTTTCCATCAAGGTTGTTTTCTATGGGTTTTGGTTGCTGGCTTCATGCTCAGCCTTCCTCCTTTACCCGAGCTGGGGGCCGGTAGTAACCCTAGAAGAGCTACCGTCAGAAAAACATGTGTTTGAAATTCATTCTCGCAATTGGCTTATTTCGTTATTGTCTAACATGACTTAGGCAGATAATTATGTATGTGAGTAGCCGTAGTGCATATTCCGACAACAATCATCATACGATCTAACTGGATTTAAATACAGGACAATTCAATACTGTCTAAATTTATGTTGGCAACCTACCAATCATAAACGGCATGGTGGAAACTTTCAAATTGATGAAGTTCGTTTGACAAACGATCACATAACATTATTAAATTATTATTTCCAATTCAGTAAAAAATACAGGAATCACAATTTGATTGGTCAGGTGCAAGAAACATTACTATTTATACTCTTTGTTTTCTAAGAATATCAGCAAGTCTAAGGATACCATTAGTAATTTTGTACATACTCTTTGTTCCTGGAGGATTAATCAACTTTTGAATCAAGCCAGTTTCCGAATCTGACTTTCTGTTTACAACAATCTTCTATCTCTAAAGTTTAGAGATCAGCTAAGAAGTCAGAATTTAGAAAGTTTCGTTCCTATTAGTATTATAATACATGACTGTAAAGTCACCAGTAACTGTGAGGCAGTGATAATAAAAGATCTCCAAATCTTATGATAATTGTAAAAGGTCTTCCAAAACTCAAGTTAAATCATTATCAGTGTTTGATAATCACTATTTAAAAACATCTTAACGATACATTATTATGTACCCTAACATCTAAATATTTATTCATACTTCATGCAGCATGACCATCAGTCAAATCTAGAGTTGAAAAGCAGCGGGACCAGCAAAGCAGATGTAGCAGTAACTGCAGAGGTACCGCACATTCTCTTCAGCATGATTTGGGATGAAGAACAAAAACCAACAAACTGTAGGGAAGGATACCTGGAAGAAATCAGGAAGAAGTGCTGGAAGTGGATAGGACACACATTGAGGAAAGCACCCAACCGCGTCACAAGGCAAACCCTCACTTGGAATCCTCAAGGCCAAAGGAGGAGAGCAGGATCAAAGGACACATTAGGCCGAGAAATGGAGATAGACATGAGAAGAATAAATAACAATTGGATAGAACTAGAAAAGAGGGCTCAGGACAGAATGGGTTGTAGAAAGCTTGTCTGCGTTCTATGCTACATTTGGAGTAACTTGTGTAAGTAAGCAATACAGTATATACATAAACATTCAACTCATTCATATAATAATTGTATTCGTTGTTTAACAACTTTGCAGTTTCATTTTATTAGTTTATCGTACACTAAAACATCTGATATAAATATTCAAAGTGTGGTAAAATTTGGACTTCAAAACAGATTGCCTTCAAATCCATTTTCAATCATTCCACAACAGTTTCTATTTTATATGAGATCATAACATTTATTTATCAACTGTGGAATTTATTGTATAAAACAGTACTTTTTATGGATATATTTATCAGTTTTTGACAAGAGTACCAGAGTTCTTATAATCCATTCAAATGCTTTTGAGGCTACAAGCATTACAAAATGTTAAGCATCACTACAGTACGTTGATTATTTCTTTTTGCCATCCTAGGTGAGACTTTAATCTCTGGACGACCGTTGAGCGACTCCAAAGTGACCTTGAGAATACCACATACTAACTAGGACCAAACGAGGGTTATAAAATATGGTGAGGAACTATAACTAAGATTTAATGTTGATGGTTAAGGGTTATGAACTAGATTTGTGGTTTTCATCACGAACTGACATCAGCCAAAATACGGAAAACGCTCTTTGACCAAATGGATGAATGAATTTTGCGCCAAAATCCAAGACCTTTATCTTATATCTGATTGGTTCGTCCATAAAATATAATTTTGCCCCACTAACTGAAATAATATTATACACAACAGTAATTTGTTCATAATCCACATGTCTTGTGCTCATGGTTCCTATGTTACCTACAGTAATTAGAGCCAACTACAGTTTACTTAAAGAGTTTATTCATTAGTAGATTATGTGTGACAAAATGAAAACCGTAATCAACATACAAAGATATATCTCAAACGAAAAGTGTCAGGCACATCCATTGTACAAAACAAACTAGTTTCTTTAACTGTTATATTATGCATCATTCTATGTCGTACAACAAATAAACATGAAAAGTTAGCATTGAGTGTCGTTAATCACTTGTTCTAATTATAATTTGGATTGTTTAACATAACAACACAAGATTCCAGAATGAATAAGTTAGTTAAAGCAAATATCTGTTAAGTTATTTAAATCATTCTGTTTTTCAGAAATCATTATGGAGATTTAAAAAGAACAGCATGATATTTAACAAAAATTCCATTGAAGGGACAAGTACTTTGAAGATTAAAAGACAATTGATTTTTCTGTCTTTAAAAGATTTGTCAAAGCATTATCTTGTTTATTGAAATACTTCTGTTTTACATCATCTGCCAAATAGATTCCATATTCTGCTTCATATAGATCACATACTGTTTGTAAATCAATCTGAAATATCATTAATAATAAATTATAAGTTAGGAATATGTTTTAGACTTTTCGTCAAGTGGATAGTGAGGAAGGAATGTGAGAAAAAGAAACAAAGATTCTATACATCATGTCGATTCATATTTAGATAAAACCCTGCAAACAAACTATGATTCCTTAATGAAATAATGTGATTAATTACTCAATCTAGGGTTGATAATTCCCATTTTTGAAGTACCTCCTTCGGTGACCGCCAGTTGTTATCCACCTACCAAGACCACTTTATGAATCAGAGAGAAACTCATAATAATGATAAATGTTTTGATTATTTCTTTGTCTAGAGAGAAGAAAGGACTTTGTATAGTGTAATCCGTAAACACTCATTGTAAAAAAGATATTGCATCGATACCTTGAAATATCTAAGTATAGATAAATTATGGTTCTCTAAAATTTGCTAAAGAGAATAATCACAGCCGTCAGTAACCTGAAAATATGTTGATACATTTTTCCTACCTTGGTAAAAGACAATTCTATTGTAAAGATCTTTCAAAAGCTTTCATTCAATTGAATATATGATTATTTGATTTTTGACTACCTTCTTGTTCAATAATTCCATCTTGATAAGGTTTTGTGACGATCATAGATTTTCCGCAGTTTCTGAATCATAAACGTTTGAAACACGGAAGCACATTCAGGCTGTTTCATGCGAGTACAGAACTCCTCAGCACTGTCCAATCATAAGCTCGTCAAAAGAAATAAAACTCAGGACCCTTGGCTTCACATACAAATCTTTAATCCATGTAGGTCACTCAGCTAGAATATTCAACTTCAGTCAGTTCACCGAATTGTGCTTCTATCTCCCGTTGCCTGATGTGGATAACTGTCTTACACCAGACGTAGTTGAATTCGACTATTCATGGATCCTACCTTGAACTGCTGTACTGACAGATTTGCGCCGGTCTCCCACATTGTACGAGCATCCCATGTACCTAAATTAATGGTTGCTCTGGTTGTCAGAATAGGTATCAGCCTCTACTTTCATCATGAGGCGTCATAACCTTCTAACTCCCTGAAGCAGGGTTTAAATTGTCTGAATCATTTTTGGTTAGCGATCTTTGGTGAGTTAGTTTTCTACGGGATGGGGTTGTTAACCCCATACGCAACCCTCCTCTTTTATCCGAGCCCGGGACCAGCAGTAACCCAATGGGGCTTGAGGCAGGTTGGAGAGTGCTCGTAAGGCGGCTTATGCTCCATTGGGAGTAAGTAAGTAATAAGTAGAGTTTGTTACGTATACATATTCAAAAACATACTAGATATTATGAATAGCCTTATAACATATTTAAAGTGAAAATGGATAAACTATAACGAGGAAAGATGTCATTTATTCCACATAAACGTACTTCTGAACGGAAAATAAGTAAACGTTGAGCAGTTAACATATCGATAAGTTCTTTATGAAGTGCATCATGGATTAAGATAGCAAAATACATTGGTTTCGTTACAGAATAATTATCTGAAATGATGTAGATGAAAAGTCAGTCGATTAATAATGAGCGATTCTTACTAGAAATGAAATGAACTTTAAAGCAATTAGTCACTTTGATAAATTTCGATAGTATAATAAGAAGACGAAGATTTTAAAATGGTGGAGATCTGTAGCTCAGGTGGATGATTTTGATGCAGTTTTGTTTTTCGAGCTAAATGGTTTGGTCATGGAGCTTTCCGCAGAGAAACAGGAACAAAAATCAAACCAACAGAAGATAAAACCAAAATAAAGAAGTAAACAACGACAAGTTTAAGGTCAACAAGTAGCAGTCAACATCGAGGTCTACAGTACAAGCTGTGAACCACATGTAGAGATATTCGAACACTTCACTTCTATCTGAAGTTTGAGCTGATGATGTCGTTCAGAAGAACGATAAAAGCTTCACGACCAAACCATTCAACTCAGAGAACAAAATTCCATCAAAAAACGAAAATTGTCAGAACTATGTAAATATATATAGTTCTGATAATATTCGTCTTCTTATTACACTATCTAAATGACCTTTATTAATCTTTATATTAAATGTGCTGACAAGTACATGTGTGACCAGATTATTCAAAACTGATTTGGAGCACCAGAATTGATCAGTCCGGTTTCGGCTATGAGAATCTTGTGAGGATTGCCGTGAACTCAGTAACGCTTGGGTCAAATATAGACACGTAATACACTTGGCTACTGAATCCAGATGTTCATTAGGTAATGCATTGGGATGAAGAAATGTTGGGGACGTTAAATCCCTAGAACTCACTTGAAAAAGGTCCTAATTTTGTTATTTTATTTTGAAAATTTGAATTTCTTTGTTTTCGCAACAAATCACTCTTTTCACTTTCATATCGTGTTTCCCACTTGGGAGAATCTTAAACGCTGTTGATTCGTTGTGTGTTTTAGTATGCTATTTTGTAACCCTTCCCAAGGACGGTTTTGTGCTGTGCATATTGGGGAAGCCTTCACAATAAACTTTGGGGAAATTTTGTGGAAATAGCACAAAAACCCTAAAATTTCCTCAGACCTGGAGAAATCCCCCAATATTTCCCAAAACATTGGTGAAGGTCATTTGACTTCGAGAATTTCCCCAAAATATCCCGAAATTTCCCCAAACTTGAGAGCTCGGGCTGTGTTGACTCTAATTTCTTAAACGTTCTTAAGTTTTCAGACGACTATAAAACGTGAATATCATCGAGTAGAAACATAGTAGGAAATTTCCTTTCATGTGATATATATAAACATTAATCTTGATAAGTATTCAGGTACCTGGATAATCGCACAATCTGAGAATGATCGTGTTAGCCTTCCAACCTTGTAAACAATCGTTTTAAAAAATATTCTTATTGGCTAAAAGAGATTACAGCATTTGCTTATTTCCATTGGTACACAGCAAGAA
The DNA here is from genome assembly GCA_944470425.2 of Schistosoma bovis. Classification (NCBI taxonomy): domain Eukaryota; kingdom Metazoa; phylum Platyhelminthes; class Trematoda; order Strigeidida; family Schistosomatidae; genus Schistosoma; species Schistosoma bovis. The sequence goes on along the minus strand of OX103958.1, from coordinate 756,730 downwards.
TTATAAACACGTTAATGTTGAGTTGGAATTTTATTCGTTTAATCAGCTGATAATGAACTAATACATGTATACCGATAGCAGTTTTAATGACCTCATCACATTCACAATTTAAGTAGATTGAGGTTAAACATAAAGAAAACTAGATAAATAATACTTACACAATGACATTAATAAATCATGCATTTCACCAGATGATCTACGTTGAATCAATTCAGAGGACACTCTTCTGAAATCCTTTTAATAAAATAAAGCCAAGATCAAAATCAGATCACCGTCATTGAGAAAAACAATTCGATTTTAATCTCACATCAACTACAAATAATACTATTTCCAAATATTCTATTCAGAATTCTTACATACGATCATATATAGGAGCTGTTATAACTTGGTGTTGTTTACTTGTATCTTACCATTGTTATTTAGGACTGCAAATGATCAGTCTCTTATCTGCTAGCCACTATCCATCTTTGCTTATGAAGATTGTGACTTCAGGCAATATCGAGAGAGTCCGCACAGGGTGTACATATATCAATAAGAGACAGAATAATTGCAGTCCTAAATAACAATGGGAAGATATAAGTAAAAAACGATACCAAATGGATATAACTTCACTCCATTGCACAAACAGGTGACTATCAGGACTCAGTAGCTAAAAGGATAACGTGATGACGTTTGAAGCGGACGGTAGTGAGTTCGACTTCCAGAGTCAACTTCAACTCTGAGATGCAGGTAAATCCAGCTGACGAGTCCCAGATAGGACGAAGGCCACGTTCTGGATTTCACTGTTAACCACTATCCATCGTTGCTTACAAAGCTGTTACAACTTTTCTAATATATATGTCTATATGGGAATAGTTAATAATATCAGTTAATTTACTCACTCGTTGGTACATCATATCAAATTCGTCTATTTGAAATGGATTAAGTTTACAGAGAAGATTACTTAACTGTTGTTGATTATCTTCCCTAAAATCAATAAAATTCAGGATAAAGTTAGAAAATCAAAATTGTAAAGCAGAAAAAAAGAGTTGCTATAGAACTAAGTAAAAATGTAATGAATAATGTGAAATTCACATATACAATACAATTTACCATGCACAGTTTAGTTTTACTTCGAAGTTAAAATACATGTTATCAATCTAAGATAATGATGACTATGAAGACTATTGTCCTGAGTATTATTGACTTCGCAGCAGAGAACTTACTAATCAATTGCGTTGCTAAATAACAATGAAAAGACACAAGTAAATACCATCAAGTGAATTTAAAACTTCACCCCATTGCAAAAGCAAGTGACTATCAGGACTCAGTAGCTAAGTGGATAACGCGATAGCGTTTGAAGCCAACGGTACTAGGTTCGAATCCAAAAGTGACTTTGAGCTGTAAGATGCAGGTATGTTCAACTGATGAGCCACAAATAGGACGAAACGCGCGTCCTGGATTCTACTGCTAGCCACTCCCAGGCATTGTACCGAAATTATGGTTGTCAACTAGATATCCAAGACGTTCACAATTAGATACAGGATTTATGTACTTGAAATATACATTCTCTATATGGTTATCCAGTCTTACTGATAGTAGTTGAATTACGTAAGATTTAGTCATACAGTTGAATAGTTAGTGTAGTTGGTTAGATTTTTAGATTAACGAATTTCTAAGAAACGTTCAATGTAACTAATCTGATTAAAGGAGAGCTAAATTTTATTGTATCGCATCACGAACTATATCCATTTAGCGGTTATTTGGTAGCTACCAAACTTTTCTGATTTATTCATTTATAAAGCAAACATAAATCAACCACGACGTTATAGAATGACGAACTTGCAGAATTGTACGCCCTACACAATTGGCTCAACAGGAGCATGTGGCGAGTTCAGTATCGCACTATAGTACAGCACCAGTCAGATACAAAAGAAACATGATAAAGACCCTGACTCCTCGTGCTAGAATGATTTGCTCGGATGACATCACTGTAGATGAACTAGTTAACATTCGTAACTTCCTTGGTAGAAATGGATACTCAACGAAATTCATTGACAACCACATGAAGGAGATGAAAAGTAGAATGAGGGTACCTACCGTTCTAAAGAAATTGTTGTTTTTAAAATTACAATTCCTAAATGATACTACTGAAGAAATTGTGACTCAGAGATTAAGAAGGGCGGTACAAAAGTATTTAATGCAGCCAAACTGAGTGCTATCTTTTACAACCACCCCACAATAAAATCGGCTAATAAAAACAGATTGCCTGAATTCGCCAAATCCATGTGTATTTATCGATTCAACTGCTCCTGTGGGGCCAGTTATATAGGGCGTACAATTCGGCAAGTTCATCATCGTATAACAGAACACCATGCGTCATGTTTAAGCAAAGGACAGGTAAGAGTGATTAAGAGCACTATTCTAGCTCACTTGATGGACACAGGTCATCAAGTTGAAATGAATAAAGCTTTGAAGGTTATCCACCATATGCCAACAAATCCGCCACATGGTTTACGAATGATCACAAACCTAACCTTTGTATTTATAATAAGTGTGTACAATCACTCTCACTACCTTGGTCATTGGTATAAGGGAGTTTGTAGCAGAACTTTGATAAACTATTTTCGTATTTCTTCCATTTTTTGTATTTTACTTATTCTCAACATTGGTCTCTTGATTCTTACATAACTACCGTACTACTGACCATTCATCAAAAATATCCTATTAGTTCTTTCTCGTTTTCATATATTATGCAACGTAGCAACTTCTTGATTTTCAAATAAATGCTTCCAATATCATTAATCCTATCCACTCAATGAGTATTACTTCATTATTGTAAATCATACTTATATTAATTTAATTGTTGAACTAATCAGGTTTTCACAGATTGAAATCATGAGTCAATTGAAGCTAGACCACCATGGAAAACCTGGAAGCACTGGACGGCGTTTTCGCTTTAGTATGGAACTCTTCAGCAATGCACATCCACGACCCCGCCTCGCGAGAGTCGAACCCAGGACCTATCAGTCTCGCGAGCGGCGGCTTCACTTCGTGGATTGGTTGAAGTTAGAGATTAACACCGTTGGGTGCCGGCTCAGTGGCCCACTGGTTAGGCGCTCGCGTGCGAGACTGATAGGTCCTGGGTTCGAGTCTCGCTGGGCGGGATCGTGAGGAGTCCTGTATTAGGACGAAAAGGCCGTCTAGTGCCCCCAAGGTCTTCCATGGTGGTCTAGCTTCAGCTGACTCATGAATTCAACAATTAAATCACTGTAATATCCACAAAACTCCTCTCTGATAATATATATTAATGTGAAGTCACGATGTTAAACTAATTGGAAAGAAATTAGTACAGTGAATACATTCCTTTAACATGTATATTGAAACAAGGATGGACTTACACTGAATTCGTTTGTTTCAACAAAACATGAAATGTTTTACTAACTTCATTCATATTAACTACCGGCTTAAAAACATCATCTTCCGTTAGTTGTTGTTCAATTTTAACTTTTCTTGTTTCAACTACACATTGTATAAATTCTTGTGTAGATTTCCCAAATCGTTTTTCTATAGTCTTCCAAATTGATTCATTCGAATCTGTAATGTTAAAAGACAGTGAAAAATAGAATGTCAACTTCTTTTTCCTTCTTACTTACTTACTTAGGCCTGTTACTGCTCGAGGAGGAGCGCCATTTATTATCTAAACAAAAGAGGAACTCCTGTCGAACATTATCTAAAAGTGACTATAATTGCCGAGTATAACAATGAAATTAGTCTCATTTATGAGTTATCATTAGATTGTAATGTAGTCAAAAATCAAGCAGTCTATTCTAAGTTTTTTTACCATGTGTTACAATATAACAAAGGAATTTGAATATCGGGGAAACGACATTACTGGTAGAACATGCTGATGAGGACACTCGTGGAGAAAATACAGTTGTTCTCTAGTAAAAGCCTGTCTTTTGGCAAATTTCTCCCATTTTTGAACAACTAAAAGCGTACCACGCTCATATGATTTTGAAATGGTGGAGATTTGTAGCTCAGGTGGATGATTTTGATAGTTTTGTTCTTTGAGCTGGATGGTTTGATCGTAGAGCTTTTGTCGTTCTTCTGAACGAAATCATCAGTGCAAACGTCTACCAAACCATCCAGGTCAAAGGACGAAACTCCATCAAAAACGACACTATATTGGACTATGATTATCAATAAAATGAGAGGTCTGTAGAACGAATTGAATACCATGATAGTCTTTCATTGTTCCAAATGTGACTTGAAGTGACAAAATTTTCATTATGTTTCAACGAAGTTCCTTTGGCGAATACTTAAACTAGAAGGTTATTCATTCAGTCTAATCATAAAACAGTTGAGAAATCAACTAGAATTGAATGTTTCGAACTGTGGCTTTTGAATTTATCGGTTTTGAATCATTAAAACTACAGTATCAGAACAAAATGATAATAAGTGAAAATGTTGATGACCGGAAAGATAATGTATTGATTGTCCATTTAGTTAAATCTATCATTTCTTTGTTTTTAAGACCTATACTTTTCAAGAATACACCAGACGTCTTAGGACTCGTCAGCTGAGTGTTCCTGGATATGTAAGCTCATTCTGTGACTCATACCTGGTACTTTTGGCTTCAAAAGACAACACATTATCCTCTTATTTGCTGAGTTCAGATGGCCAGTATTTAATTCGACTGTAGTCAAATTATGAATAGAACAATTATAAATTAATTTGAAAACAGTAGTTGTTCAACAAGCGAGTGGCTATTAGGACTCAGTAGCTAATGTGATATCAAGTTGATACACTTCAATTATCTATCCCATCTTATCAAGTTTCAAGAATACATAGCAAAAAGTGTTGCATAATTTGAAAACCATCTTGTACTTCGTAGCTTGCAGTGAATTCTTATCACATTTAATTAGGCAATATAAACTGTAATAGACTAGAGAAGTGAAGTCATACATCAGATCTAAAAACGAATCTAAGCAATTAAAATGAAATATGTACACACATGGACAAAACTAATCAATTAAGAGAAGAATATGATTCATTCGAATTTGTTTCTATCTCTTGTTTATACTCTCTACTCACTAAGCTACGGAGTTTATTCACTTAAAGCTATGCTCCAGGTTCTTTATGAATTTAGATATCAGAAATCGTAGTTTATCTACCTGAGATGAACTAAAAATGAAAGAATTGTGTTATAGATTTCATTGTTACTAAGAATTGCACAAATATGTGATATGGAACAATCAATTGAATGGAATTCATCACTCTAAATCAACTTCACTGACTACGAGAAAGAATTTGATAACGTGGATAGGAAAACACTATGGAGGCTTCTTTCACACTAGGCGTGCCTGAGAAGAGAGTCAATATAATACGGAATCCCTATGATATATTAAACTGCAAAATCGTGAATGGAGAACAGCTCATAAGCTCGTTTGAAGTAAAGACCGGTATTAGGCAGGATTTTTTACTCTCACCTACCCTCTTTCTGCTGGTGATGTCAACATCCGTAGGGAAGCATGCGATACAGTGGACAGCTAGGATGCAACTGGACAGTCTAGACTTCGCAGACGACCTGGCTTTTTTATCGCGCACACAACAGCAAATGCAGGAGAAGACGGCCAGTATAGCGGCAGTCTCAGCAGCAGTAGGTCTAAAAATACACAAAGGGAAAAGCAAGATTCTCCGATACATCACAGCATGCACCAATCGAATCACACTTGACGGAGAAGTTTTGTAAGATGCAAAAACCTTTACATATCTGGCCAGCATCAATGATGAACACAGTGGATTTGATGCAGCAAATCCACAATTGAAGAACATTTTGAACTCAAAACACATGTCAACCAACACCAAGGTCAGCATCTTCAATACAAACTTCAAGTCAGTTCTACTGTATGGGGCGGAAACTTGGGGAACTACGAAAGCCATCATCCAGAAGATACAAGCGTTTATTAACAATTGTTTACGCGAAATATTTCGGATCTATTAACCAGACATTATTAGCAACAACCTACTGTGGAAGAAAACAAACCAGATCTCAGCGGAGGAAGAAATCAGGAAGAAGTGCTGGAAGTGGATAGGACACACATTGATGAAAGCACCCAACCGCATCAAAAGGCAAACCCTCACTCAAAATCCTCAAGGTTAAAGGAGAAGAGCAAGATCAAAGGACACAATAGGCTTAGAAATGGAGGCAGACATGAGAAGAAAGAATAACAATTGGATAGAACTGGAAAGGAAGGTCCAAGATAGAGTGGGTTGGAGAATGCTTGTCGGCTTCCTATGCTCCATTGGGAGTAACAGGCGTAAGTAATTAAGTATTTATGATAATTTCTACTGTGTTACTAACATAATTTATAAATATTTTCCACTTGATTAAATTCATTTTCCCAGAAATCCATCAATAAACCAGTTGTTATTTGTAAATTTGATGTATATATTGCTTTATACAATTCTTCAGCAAATAAAATTGATGTATCTGTTAATAGATCTTGAAGTAATAGTTTCAAATTATTCGGTTTCACATTGTTCATTTCATTCATTAATGACTAAATAATAAAGAAAACAAAGTGACGTTAAGAATATTAATGTAAAACGAATATGAAATCAAGTATTGAATTTGTGCATTGAGATTGAATAAAATATGTAAAGCTCATTAAAGACCTCCCCTCCGGTGTTCATAGTTCAGCAAGAATAATATTTATTTCAGTAGTTGAGATCATGAGCCAATTGAAGCCAGACCACCATGGAAAACTCGGAAGTACCGAACGGCTGTTTCGTCCTAGTATGGGACTCCTCACCATCCACGACCTTGCCTTGCGTGCGAGCGCTTAACCAGTAGACCATCGCGTTATCCACTTAGCTATTGAGTCCTAATAGCCACTTGCTATCATTCAGCTGACGAGTCTCAAATAAGACCCAACGCGCGTCCTGGATTCCACTGTTATCCACTATCCATCTTTGTATATAATGTAATACATGTTTATCTTATATCAGATATACATTAATGAAAATCGATAATACAAGTAGAAGTTATAGTATGTTTACGAAGAGTATAGTTTAAACATTGTCCTTAATGTAGTAAATGTATATTAACCTTGATAAATATGAAAAATATAAACTTTTGAAAATCTTGGTTGACAACTATTTACTTACTACTCTCGAAATGCATTCATAAATTTATGTATTTATTTATTTAAAAGCACAAACATTGATACAAGGAGGCACCAAGTAGATATGCAACACATAAATCCTTCGATTTTTATGAGGGCTGGGATACTTTCTGGGTGCCCGAACTCAAGCAGGTAGTTTTCTTAGGGGGTTACACCCGGAACCTTCGATCTAAATGTCTAATCCACAAGGGAGTGGAGCAACTTAAGGAAATGCAGTCACATGGTAGCCAGTGACCAACGGTTGCTTCATATCCCATTTATTCCTTCAGGATACTGGACACCATTGGTTTGCAGTCAGGGTTTTCCGACTCCTCTAGATAGACTCACCGTGTCCACTAACCCGGTTAAACAGCCGGACATTTGCTTTTCATCCTCTCAATTTCGTAAACAACATCCATGGTGCGAGAAGGCAGTAAGTAGGACTTCCCTGTCAGTGGCTGTTTGCACGTGGCAATTTGAGAACATATCAGGAAAGAGGGCTGACCTTCCCCAATCTCGACTGTCAGTCAGTCTTGAGTGCTGTTAGAGGTATGAGGGCGGTTTTCACTTCCCGGTTGCCCACATCGTGGAAGGGTTCTTTTGGAGGTACCTGAAAAGGAATTAGGATTAAAGGTGGTCTTAGTGACCTGAGAGCGTGACCGCAGTGCCCAAGGGACAACTGCTTGAGGTCGGTCACACACGACCTTGTTATGGGTAATTTTTGTGTTAGCTCCGTGCTTATTGAGACCTTACCGCCGGAGACGGATATCCGTGGGATAAGGTGAGGTGTGCATTTTTAGGGTCGACCTTTTCTAACCCCACCCCTCCTTGTGGGAAGGCAGCATCGCTGTCATGCTGGTTGTCTGAAAGGAAACACCTTACTGCTGTCACACCTCTGTACAGTCAGCAGTACGACTTCGCCTTCAGACCTTGGGTTTGTTGCTTTTAGTCTTACCGCTCTTCAACCGACCTGTCTGACATGGTAGGACCTTGAGGAACGGTTGTTCCAGCCAGTATAGCTCGGTTGCTTCATCACGATAGGCAAGCCCGACCACCACGTCAAAGTAGCAACAACGGTCGGTCTGGCAGCATCTCGACTGTACCATGGCCGATTAAACAGTACTTCATTTCTCTTGAGAAACATAGAAAAAGAGGTGTGAGTACAAAGCACTTAATAAAAAAGGAGTGGACAAATATTTTAAAACTTACAGTTTTAAAGATTTTGTTATAATGAAATGCGATTTGTTGGCGTTGAGCATTTGTTCGTGTTAATAAAATTTCTAAAACCATATCATATTTTTGTTCTATGAAGTATCAAAAAGGAAACGATTTGAAATGGATCTATTAGGTGAATATAATCGTCATTAATTATGAGTTGATGAATTACGTTAAAAATATATAAAGATAGTTAATTAATATCGTCTTTAGTACAAAGTTATAGATCTTCCATAAAATCTATGAAAATAGATCATAGATATCTATGATCTATGTTGATCACGATCAACGATGACAACTGTTAGTATCCATTTATGGACTAATACTATATGTATATATTCTTATTGTATAGTTATTAGGTAACTAAACTATGCATATTCATGTTCCTCTTGTTATAAGCTTTATTTTGACCTATGAACTATTATTATACGATTTACCATTCTTGATTTATGTCCAGTCTATTAATTACAGTCTCCCACATTCACAGACACTTTTGGCTAGATCTGGTACAAATGTGTATTTTCTATTTTATAGTATGATGTGGACTGTTTGGTGTGTAATACATGATTCATATTGTGATGTGTGCTATTTATATTGACATAAGTAGTCAGGAATAGAATGTCTGGCAGCAGAATGTCATGAAGATCAACGGGGAAAGGACGCGAACAAAAACCGATTGATATAAAAATGCAGTAACAATGAAGTTTGAGATGACTGAATGATATTTTCAAAGAAATTCCAATTTTGAGATGATTGACATTTTTCAAATGAAGTATTGACTGTATGACTCTCAGATTTTACTAAGATATTCTTTAATTTGTGTTCATATACGTTCGTATATCACCACTTGTGTTCTCGTTCTCGGCTGAGATTGGTGTTCTCGACTTAACAGGAAGGTCTAGGCAACATGTAGGACCGATAAAGTCCCTAGACTACGAGGTTTATGGGTCATTTTTGTGGTTGATAATTCACTGTTCTCTAATAGGTGGTATCATTAGGCTCTACATTGATAGGGACACAATGTCACATGTTATAACAAGATGAAACTAAAGTTAACAATTATTTCATGAACATAATTGATTGCCAAATGGTTCTCAGATTGGTTACTCATGATTGTCATTATTTACAGATTTATCGTCTGGATATGTAATCCTTTTGTTTTTGACTTAATCAAGTTTTCACAGATTGAAATCATGAGTCAATTGAAGCTAGACCACCATGGAAAACTTGGAAGCACTGGATGGCCGTTTCGTCCTAGTATGGGACTCCTCAGCAGTGCGCATCCAAGAGATACTCCTGGAGTTCTAGTGAGAAGCCGTTACCAGTGGAGTTCAATCAGGTCTGTTGTGAGATATCAACTAATTGAAGACAATGGTGTACGGTGGCGCAACTTCGTGGGTTAGTTGAAGTTAGACATTAACACAGTTGGGTGCCGGCTCGATGGCCCAGTTTATTTATTTATTTAAACATATAAACATTGGTACAAGGAGGCACCAAGTAAAGATGCGCCCCACAAATCATTCGATTTGTGTGAGGGCTGTGATACTGCCCGGGTACCCAAACCGAAGCAGGTGGTTTTCTTAAGGGGCCACACCCCGAGCCTTTGATTTAAAGGCCTGACCCACAAGGCAGTGGAGCATCGTGAGGAGATGCAGACCCATGATATCCGGTGACCAACAATTCGTTCATACGCCATTCTTTCCCTCAGGATACTGGAGCCCATGTGCATCATTGGTTTGGAATCCGGTTAAGGCGTCGGACATTGGCTTTTCGTCCTCTCAATTTCGTAAACAACACCCATGGTGCGAGAAGGCAATGTGTAGGACTTCCCTGGCAGAGGTTGTATACTCGTGGCCGTGTGAAAGCATTTCGAGAGGGAGGGCGGGCTTACTCCACTCTTGGCCATACCAGAGCATTTGGGACCATGGTCCAGTTGGTTATGCGCCTGGTGCGACACCGATAGGTTCTGGGTTCGAGTCTCGTGTGGTGCGGTGTCGTGGATGCGCACTGCTGAGGAATCCCATACCAGGACGAAACGGCCATCCAGTGCTTCCAGGTTTTCCATGGTGGTCTAGCTTCAATTGGCTCATGATTTCATTCTGTGAAATTTCTAAAGTCTCCACAAAATTCATTCCGATAATCAAGTTCTATCTTAAATCTTTATTTGGAAAAATGTAAAACAAGCAATAATTTTTTTCAGGTAGTGGTTTTGCGGAGATTGTAGTAATTTGATAGTTGAATTCATGAGTCAACTGAAGCTAGACCACCATGGAAAATCTGGAGGTACTGGATGGCCGTTTCTTCCTATTGCGGGACTCCTCATCAATGTACATCCACGATTTGAAACCAAGACCTATCGTTCACGTGCGCGAACGCCTGATTTCTAGACCACTGAGTAGGCATTCAAAGGCCGTCCAGTCCTTTCAGGTTTTCCATAGTGATCTAGCTTCAATCGACTCATAAATTTAACTATTAAACAATGTTTTTAAAAACTTTTTTACAATCAATCTAATGGTGTATAAATATGGATAGAGACTGGTTTACTAATAATTCAAGTTATTTTATTAGTAGCATTGGAAAGAAGACTTACCTTTAGTTTTAATTTTTATGTTTTGGACATCATTATCAACAGAAAAGTCGTTACTGGTGTCTATTTTTGGTTGAAAAACATATCCTTGTGAATCAATTTTATTTAATGGTGAACGAATAAATATTGGTCTGAAATCATGCAAAAATGGATTATATGTAAAGATAAATATTGACGTAGCTTTGTTTTCCGAAGTGGCTGGTTTGATCGTGGAGCTTTCATCGTTCTCCTGAACGATATCATCAGTTTACCTGAAGTTTGTGCTGATGATGTCGTTCAGAAGAACGATGAAAGCTCCATGACCAAACCATCCAGCTCAGAGAACGAAACTCCATCAAAATCATCCACCTGAGCTACAAATGATCTCCACTATGAAGATAAATCTGTTAAAATTAACTGAAAGAATGAAGTTATTTGAATAAACGTCTTGATTAAACACCGTTGGACACCGTTTCAATTGTCTAGAGGTTAAGCTGTCGCACGCGATTCCGAAGGCTCTGGGTTTGGATCCCGCAATAGGGATCGCGGATGAGTACTGCTGAGGAGTCCCGCAGTAGGACTGTCCAGTCCTTCCAGGTGTTAATGGTGGTCTAACATCATTAGGTTCATGATCCCAATCGAAAACCTAATAATCTTCACATCCCTATACTGATAAGAAATATCTGTCAAAATTTATGAACTTGTGAATAATGCAACCGAATGTTCAATAAGGAAGGAATAAAATTATGAAAATTGAAAATTGCAAGACTTTTTATAACATATTGATTTGGCGCTAAGTTTGACTATTATTATAAATGTTGATGAAGAAACGTTCTATTATGCGTATCTTAAGTCTTCACACTATCTACCTACTGTGCAGTATAAATTACAATTTGTAGTATTAACATAGATTCGCGCTTGTGTAATTTCTTGTACTTTTTGCTGGCTTCATTTAAGATCCCTTAATTATCTTATCAGACATGGTCGTCAATAAAAATCATAGTTTATAAGATTTTTGAGAATTTTTCTAGTTTGTAGGTAGTCGGTCAGTCAGCTACAACGTGGGACCAGGCACATATATGCATCTGTTCAAGTTACCACACCACATAAACACAGAAAGATGAACATCAAATTCATAGATGCAGTTACTTCTATGGTAGTAGCTAATATCTATAAGAGACTGCGATGTTGATGTTGAGCCAAATACATGTATATCCAGTCTTTGTTTATTCGATGTTTAAAAACTGTAAAGAATCTCCATAAGACCTGATTTTTAAAGTACGAAAGAAACCACTTAGTGTTTTTTTTCAATTGTATGACATACATAAATCGAATAGTAATAATCAACATCTTTAAACAGGAATTCATTTCATGGATTAGTTGAAGTTAGACATTAACACCGTTGGATGCCGTCAAGTTTATTGGACCAGAGGTTAAGCGTTCGCGCGCGTGACCGATAGGTCCTGTGTTGAAATCTAGCGAGACGGGATCGTGGGTGTGTGCTGTTGAGAAGCCTCACAATGGGTCAGAATGACGGTCCATTGCTTCCAGGTTTTCCATGATGGTCTAGCTTTGATTGACTCATGATCCCAACTATCAAAAATTTATTGTTTAATGGTGACTATTCGGGAAACTAACGCACATATAAGATATCATGAAGAAAGTTTTACAAATATTCTCTTGGTCCATAAAATTTCAAAACCTTCTAATTCGACTCACAACCGTAGCATTTACAAACCAAATTCAGATGTCTAATGTCAATGAGTAAAATTATAGCAGACTTCTGTGAGTATTGTGATAATAAACATTAATTAGCTAATGTATTTTGTTAACCATGTGGACGTATTTGTATTTATAGTGAGTGCGCTAGAAGACTGCCTCATTCTAGTAAAAAATCCTCAGAGGTGTGTATCCACGATTCTGCCAAACAGAGTCAAAGTGAGGACCGTCGATACCGACTAACCATATCTCTTTATCTTCGACGGATTTTTATATCACATCTGGCAGAGCTGGACTGTATAGCCACGGCATCTCACCAGAATTATAAAAGTTTGCTGCCAAAGTTTGTCAAGAGCGAATAAATCACGTGTATCACATACTAATCATCATTTCATTTATTAAATATATATTTCAGGACATATTCGTTTGATACAGTTATACTTACCGTTGTTTATCAGATGACTGTGAATGAAAAGTATGGTGGAATATTTGATTGTTAATGTATAAATATAAAGAAATGTCTGAATTCACTGCATAAAGTATTCATTGATAATAGAATATTCACATAATTTGATGAAATACGTTATTTATATTGAAACTAAATTAATCTCCTAGTTGATAATCTTAACTACTGGTTCTTCAACTTTCTCTACCAATACGTATCCACAAATGATCTGAGACGGCGAATAGTGGGAAGAGTCAGTTCTCGCTCACTCTGTCTTAAAATGCTCTCACATGGTCACGTATAAACAACCACTTACAGAGAAGTTCTACGCACTGCCTGCTCGCGATAATAACAGTGTTTAAGAAATTGAGAGGGCGAGAAGCGAATGTACGGCAACTTCAACGAATTGTTCGATAGAAACGTCCAAGAAGGAGAATTGAACAGTCCATATTTCGAAACGATAGTGCCAAAAGACTCCAACAATACTCTCGAAATAAAAAGGCGAATCAACCGATGGTTGGTCACCATTTAACATGGAAATCAATAACATTAAGTTCAATAACTTCAATTTGCATAATATGTTTAATTCTACGGCGACGGGTGTGCTCCATTAAGAAATCCACCTAATTCGCCTTGTTAACCCAGGCAGCAACACAGACATCACATAAATCGAAAGATTTATGTGTCGCATATCCATTCCGTGCTTCCTTCTACCAATGTTCATGTGCTCAAATAAATATTAAATACGCATTAGGAAACGATGAAATAAGGATTTGGATTTATTAAGACCAATCGTCAAATTTTGATCAGTTTACAACTACATCTCTTCATCACCAAGTCAAACTGAACACTGTTGTATTCTGTTTGCATTATTAAAAGCTTCTATAGATAAGAGGAGAAATACTGTTGTTTAGTTCAGCATAGAAATTATCAGCAAGGTATATTTGCTTATCAGTCAGTATCTATGTTTGTTTTCAGTGAATGTCACGTCTAACATTAATCTTGCAATAGCACATACCTAATCCAGATTATTGACTCGTCAATCCAAAATCATGATATAGCATTAAATTCTGTCAAAAATTTTGTTTCATTCACAAATATCTACAGACAACATACTATTAACTCTCACAGATAAGCTTTGTAAATTTTAGAATTGATTGATCACTGATGGTTGGTGATCAATGTCGTGCAAATCAGATCCTCCATTGTGTCGATCGAAACATATCGACAAAGTTGTAATTTGTCCACCAGTCTAGCTGACTCAACATTGCGTGCACTATGTTGAGACTGTAAGACAGAGAGACGGACAGAATTGTTGATTATAGGTGACCTGCAGCTTTGGCAGTGGAACTAGATTTCCGACTAAATTATGTTATTCAGTTTTACAACAATCATACGTGAAACAAATTAAAATTTGATAAAAACAATTTAGTTTACCTGAACTATCTTCAACGTGGTTTCTACAAGAATTAAAATAATCGACATGTTTAATGTCGAAAGGATTATGGGTGAGAAATTTTTATTCTTATTCAGTAATACCAATAGGTCAGCTTACTTCTTGTTTCATTTGCAATTCTGTGGACATCTTCTACAGTGAACATTGAGTGAGTGACATTCTCTGTCTTATTAACAATTCGTTCAGTACTGATGTGATCAGTTGGTGAATGAGTTGTCTGTGGTCTGAAACGAAGCGAAGTCAAACCATTTGTGTAATCAAAGAACTTTGAAGCATCTTTTTATACTTGATAGTAAATAATACTACTGAAATGTGTCATATACCAACCGAAATAAATTAGTTGGCTAAAACCACACATAACAAATACACTATTTCATTTATTTTGTGTATCTTATGCTTTCTAAACCGTTTACATTATTTCTGGGATTCTCAGCTCGTATTATTATTCATATACTTCTTATCATCATATTGACTTCGGGTTTGGGCCTGTGATTGCACCGTTGGACGTTCATTCAAATTTTGATACTTTTGAGGATTAATTTGAAAGTTTCGTAATCTGGCCTATGAATAAGAAACATGGTGAAAATGTTAATGCTGTAGCACATTTCTTCAGATTCATCGGAAAAGAAGCATATAGCTCACTTAAAACTCTAGATTTACCGGATAAGCCCATTTCGCTTTCTTTCACAACTGTCGAGCATCTACTGCTAGACTATGTTAAGTATACAAATTTCGAATGTGGTAGAGGAGGAAGATTTCGTAAAATGATTCATGAAGATATAAAAAAGTCCACTACATTACTACGTTATCCCAACCCAGTGCATACTCAAGGCTATGCAGATAACAATTCATTGAGGAGTTGCGATAGAGTTCACGAAGATCGGCACAAGTTTGGTCAATGTTTGTCCTGTGACAGGTTCCACTCTTTTAGTTCATGTAAATTTCGTAATTGTAAGTGCTTTAAATGTGGTGATATTGGACATATTCAGTCAGTTTGTACTACTACTGTTCATCTTGCTGCAACTAATATTAAGTCATGTAGTTCTGATTCTATTTAGTTGAGTATTTATAATGATCATTCATCTTTATCAACGATTTCAAATGACAGTGAAGAGTCATATATCAGTTCAGAGTTAAATGAAACTCAGAATTCTTGTGAGACAACAGTTTCTAATTAATCAACTTGTCAGATTTCTCATGTTATTGTACCAGATATGGTTTCTCCTAATGATTCAGATATTTCTGACGAAATTCCTAGCAAATCTGAGGAAAGTATGTTGAATGAACCTAGTCATGATCGAAAACATGATGTAGTTTTGATAGATGCTGATTTTCCTAATGATCATTTTACTCTGCAATCACATTCTTAATAAATTTGAGGAAGCTATTTCAGAAGAATCAAATCTTGATGTTCTATCAAATATTATATGTCCTCATAATGCATTTGTTTCTTGTGGGAACCTTGTTCAGTGCAGGGCACAAGTGCTAAATGAGCTGGAGTTTGATTACAATTTCTATGATTTCATATCAATTGCTGTTTATCCTTATCACGAAGTCACTTCTAATGTTTACTGTAGTCAATGTGAGAAATATGTTTTAAACGAAACCACATCATTCATAACATGGGGATATGAAGATCCAACATTATTTCGTGAGGGAGGATAGTGTTGAGAAATCTGTGGTTTAAATTCTAGATAATGGTTTCGATACACAACCGAAACGGCGATTGTATACAATCCAAGGAACCAAGTGAATCTGTTCCAATTTCGGTTATTATTCCAATACTAATGAGCACATTATAGATAATACAGAGTTTTATCCAATACAATGTCGGACAGACACAGGATGAACATAAGAAGACGTACAATCGATTACAAACTCTTAGATTCTAATTCAAGCTGTGGCAGATGTGGTAATTGAATGAACCAATGATTCATTTGTAATTATTGAATGCTTGATTTCGAATTCCAAATACAGTACACTCGTTCGTGCTTATCTACTAATTCTTGATCTGATTAAGTTAGTTCTGTGATGTTTAGTTCTTACTACAATTAAAAATCTCCTAATCATCATAATCATACAACATTGTGAAACGGTGATATATGGAATTGCATGTCATCTAATAGTGATCAGGTGGTACAGAACAAAGCTTTCACATTCCACATCGTACGTTTTCAGCTCGAATCTCTTTTGCATGATCATGGATGAACCCTGCTGAGTAGTTCTGTTCTAAGAGAAAACGACTTTCCACTGATTCCATTTATCCAGTTGTTGTCCGTTAAATCTTCATTTGTGATCTCAATATAATTTAACAATCTTGAAGCTACATACTATTAATCAGTTCATTGACTGAACATAAACATTCGTCAGGACATATTTGTTTTGTTTGATGCAGTTATACTTACCGTTGTTTATCAGATGACTGTGAATGAAAAGTATGGTGGAATATTTGATTGTCAATGAATAAATATAAATAAATATATGGATTCACTGCATAAATTATTCATTGATAATAGAATATCCACATAATTTGATGGAACACGTTATCCACGTTGAAACTGAACTAATCACCTAATCGATAATCTTAACTACTGATTCTTCAACTTTCTCTACCAATACGTATCCACAAGTGCCGTGTTGCGGCAGCGAGTTAGGCGAGTCCACACACACACTCTCTCTCTCCACCTTTTGATATACCCTCACATGGTCACGTGCAAGCAACCATCAACAGGGAAGTTTCACACATTGCCTGCTCGCGGCAATACTGTTCATAACGAAATGGAGAGGAGAAAATGTCAATGACCTGCGCATTAACAGGGTTGGTGGATATGGAGAATTCACCTAGGGGAGTTGAATAACACTGATTCCAAATTATTGGTGCACATTGGCTCCAATATATTGAAGGAACAAAGGCCATGTGAAACAAACGTTCGTAACTGGCTATCATGTAACAGCATCTATTGACGTTACTCCACTGCCTTGTGGATCAGACAATTAAGTCGAAGGTGACGGGCGTGCTCCACTAAGAAATCCACCTAATTCGCCTTGTTAACCAAGGCAGCAACCCAGACATCACATAAATCAGACGAATTATGTGTCGCATATCCATTCCGTGCTTCCTTCTACCAATGTTCATGTGCTCAAATAAATATTAAATACGCATTAGGAAACGATGAAATAAGGATTTGGATTTATTAAGACCAATCGTCAAATTTTGATCAGTTTACAACTACATCTCTTCATCACCAAGTCAAACTGAACACTGTTGTATTCTGTTTGCATTATTAAAAGCATCTAAAGATAAGAGGAGAAATACTGTTGTTTAGTTCAGCATAGAAATTATCAGCAAGGTATATTTGCTTATCAGTCAGTATCTATGTTTGTTTTCAGTGAATGTCACGTCTAACATTAATCTTGCAATAGCACATACCTAATCCAGATTATTGATTCGTCAATCAAAATCATAATATTATGGGATTAAATTCTGTCAACAAATACCTACAAACAACATACTATTAACTCTCACAGATAAGCTTTGTAAATTTTAGAATTGATTGATCACTGATGGTTGGTGATCAATGTCGTGCAAATCAGATCCTCCATTGTGTCGATCGAAACATATCGACAAAGTTGTAATTTGTCCACCAGTCTAGCTGACTCAACATTGCGTGCACCATGTTGAGACTGTAAGACAGAGAGACGGACAGAATTGTTGATTATAGGTGACCTGCAGCTTTGGCAGTGGAACTAGATTTCCGACTAAACTATGTTATTCAGTTTTACAACAATCATACGTGTAACAAATTAAAATTTGATAAAAACAATTTAGTTTACCTGAACTATCTTCAACGTGGTTTCTACAAGAATGAAAATAATCAGCATGTTAAATGTTGAAAGTATTATGAGTGAGACTATAATTTACTGACGACGTTTGAGCGACGCTAGAGGGACATTGAGAGTGCCCACCTCATAAGCAGGAGCAAATGAGTTTATGAACCAGTGTGAGGAATGAGAATTATGATTTACAGTTGATGATTATGGTTAGGAATTAGATTTCGCGTTTTCATCACGAACTCACGTGAGCTATAATGCCAAAACATAATTTAGCCAAAAAATCGATGAGTGAATTTTGCGCCAAAATCCCTCATCTACTATCTTAAACCTCATTACTTCGTCCATGAAATATAGTCTCGCCCTATTATGCATTCATTCATTCATTTAGTAGTTTATCTAATAGCATCAGTTTGACAAATCGATATTCATTCAGTTAACAAGCTCTACAAATACTCTCAACACGTTAGTATTCACAGAGGTTTATACATTTACTTATAATATTTCTATAGAGAAAGAAAATCTTATTCTCATTTAGTAATACCAATAGATCAGCTTACTTCTTGTTTGATTTAATATTCTGTGGAAGTCTTCTACAGTGAACATTGGGTGAGTGACATTCTCTGTCTTACTAACAATTCGTTCAGTACTGATGTGATCAGTTGGTGAATGAGTTGTCTGTGTTCTGAAACGGAGCGAAGTCAAACCATTTGTGTAATCAAACAAATTCAAAGCATCTTTTTATACTTGATAGTAAATAATACTACTGAAATGTGTCATATACCAACCGAAATAAATTAGTTGGCTGAAACCACACATGAATAATACACTATTTCACTTAGTTTGTTTATGAAACGTTCATGAATGTGTTTGTTGTTTAGGGTTGTAAATGATAGATTTTGTTCATCATTTGTATCTAAGTATTGTGATGAATTGTTCCGAACGTCGATAGAGCTAAACGTTTGTGTTTGCAGACATTAACTTTGATGGTTTCACCCATTGAGCGAATATTGTACATACGAATGTGATTTCTAATTCCGACTAGTATACTGAGCATCTTTTGAATATGTCAATCCATATAATTTGCTAACCTCACAATCAGAAACAAATACAAACAGTCAGATTTCAATGAATATAATGTAATTTGAAGATTTTTCCTCAATAACAAGGGAACTGGTAGGTTCCATTTTTCTCTTACAAAATGTTTGAGAAGTTAGTCTTGTGATATATTGTGTTGTGTGCTACTGATGTCGACTAATATACATAGTATGTATCATGAATCGTAAGTGAATTGTTTGCCGGTAGATGATTGAGAAGACCGGAGAAGGAGAACGAGAACAGAGAATGATTGCTGTGGAAGCAAAGTTACACAGATGTTCGAGACGATTGATTAACATTTTGCAAATGAAGTATTTACTGTACGGTTTTCAGTTTTCACCAAGTCGTAATTTGTGTCTTCAAATACAATCGATTTTGCTCACTTGTGTTCTCGTTCACTGCAATATAAGTGCAATTATTTGTAAGTTGAAATAATAACGATGATTTGACACTAAACCTTTAAGAAAATGTTGTTGAAAACTATTTACACTGACCAGTTTGAGTGAACAGAATGTCAAATATCCACACATGTTGTTAAGCATATTTCTATTACCAGTCATCAATGTGTGCACATCCATTACACTTCTAAATCAGTCACAATGGCATAACTTCATTCAAATCCACAAAATCTCCTGTTGTAGTAATACTAAGATTAAACCTTCAATTTCAAGACTTCTTTCTTAACAACTTTCAACTGAATTGATAACGGAAAGTTAGGTAATAGGAAGTAATATCATTTGTGGAGAAGTTTCAGATTTGTAAGTAAAGAGACCCACTGTGTCATTGAAACAGAATAGAGATAATTCAGCGAAAATGTTTTTGTCCGATGAAAGCAATATGACGGGGAACCTGTGAGAAATGCTTGGACCAACAGTATCTGTTATTTCACAATAGTATTACCACATGAAGTACGTAAGAGAGATATCTCCCTTCATCTTATAACAGATTAATCAGAGGCGTGCTTTGACGACTCTGCCAAACAGAGTCGAAGTGAATACCTTCGATCTGGAATGTCAATGCTCAACATACAGACCACTGAGCCACCACTCGATGATGACACAGTCTAACGGTAATTAATCCACGATACTCACTAACCATATCTCTTTATCTTCGACGAACATTTATCTCACACCTGAAATGACTAGACTCTATAACAACGACTTCTCACCAGAATTATAAAAGTTTGTTTCGACAGATTGTCACTAGCGAATAAATCGTGTGTATCGATATCTTGGTGTTGAGAATTTCGGATTGTGATAAGACAACAGGATTGTTGGCAAGAGAAATCCACACACAAAATACAATAATAGAAGATAATCAGACAATAGTGTGGATTGGTGATATTAAGAATTGTATATCAACTGATAGTGATCAGGTGGTACAGAACAAAGCTTTCACATTCCACATCGTACGTTTTCAGCTCGAATCTCTTTTGCATGATCATGGATGAACCCTGCTGAGTAGTTCTGTTCTAAGAGAAAACGACTTTCCACTGATTCCATTTATCCAGTTGTTGTCCGTTAAATCTTCATTTGTGATCTCAATATAATTTAACAATCTTGAAGCTACATACTATTAATCAGTTCATTGACTGAACATAAACATTCGTCAGGACATATTTGTTTTGTTTGATGCAGTTATACTTACCGTTGTTTATCAGATGACTGTGAATGAAAAGTATGGTGGAATATTTGATTGTCAATGAATAAATATAAATAAATATATGGATTCACTGCATAAATTATTCATTGATAATAGAATATCCACATAATTTGATGGAACACGTTATCCACGTTGAAACTGAACTAATCACCTAATCGATAATCTTAACTACTGATTCTTCAACTTTCTCTACCAATACGTATCCACAAGTGCCGTGTTGCGGCAGCGAGTTAGGCGAGTCCACACACACACTCTCTCTCTCCACCTTTTGATATACCCTCACATGGTCACGTGCAAGCAACCATCAACAGGGAAGTTTCACACATTGCCTGCTCGTGGCAATACTGTTCATAACGAAATGGAGAGGAGAAAATGTCAATGACCCGCGCATTAACAGGGTTGGTGGATATGGAGAATTCACCTAGGGGAGTTGAATAACACTGATTCCAAATTATTGGTGCACATTGGCTCCAATATATTGAAGGAACAAAGGCCATGTGAAACAAATGTTCGTAACTGGCTTCCATGTGACAGTATCTATTGACGTTACTCCACTGCCTTGTGGATCAGACAATTAAGTCGAAGGTGACGGGTGTGCTCCACTAAGAAATCCACCTAATTCGGCTTCCGCACTCAATCACTGACCGAGCCATCACATAAATCAGACAAATTATGTGTCGCATATCCATTCCGTGCTTCCTTCTACCAATGTTCATGTGCTCAAATAAATAATAAATATGCATTGTAAAACGATGAAATAAGGATTTGGATTTATTAAGACCAATCGTCAAATTTTGATCAGTTTACAACTACATCTCTTCATCACCAAGTGAAACTGAACACCGTTGTATTCTGTTTGCATCATTAAACGCTTCTATAGATAAGAGGAGAAATACTGTTGTTTAGTTCAGCATAGAAATTATCAGCAAGGTATATTTGCTTATCAGTCAGTATCTATGTTTGTTTTCAGTGAATGTCACGTCTAACATTAATCTTGCAATAGCACATACCTAATCCAGATTATTGATTCGTCAATCAAAATCATAATATTATGGGATTAAATTCTGTCAACAAATACCTACAAACAACATACTATTAACTCTCACAGATAAGCTTTGTAAATTTTAGAATTGATTGATCACTGATGGTTGGTGATCAATGTCGTGCAAATCAGATCCTCCATTGTGTCGATCGAAACATATCGACAAAGTTGTAATTTGTCCACCAGTCTAGCTGACTCAACATTGCGTGCACCATGTTGAGACTGTAAGACAGAGAGACGGACAGAATTGTTGATTATAGGTGACCTGCAGCTTTGGCAGTGGAACTAGATTTCCGACTAAACTATGTTATTCAGTTTTACAACAATCATACGTGTAACAAATTAAAATTTGATAAAAACAATTTAGTTTACCTGAACTATCTTCAACGTGGTTTCTACAAGAATGAAAATAATCAGCATGTTAAATGTTGAAAGTATTATGAGTGAGACTATAATTTACTGATGACGTTAGAGCGACGCTAGAGGGACATTGAGAGTGCCCACCTCATAAGCAGGAGCAAATGAGTTTATGAACCAGTGTGAGGAATGAGAATTATGATTTACAGTTGATGATTATGGTTAGGAATTAGATTTCGCGTTTTCATCACGAACTCACGTGAGCTATAATGCCAAAACATAATTTAGCCAAAAAATCGATGAGTGAATTTTGCGCCAAAATCCCTCATCTACTATCTTAAACCTCATTACTTCGTCCATGAAATATAGTCTCGCCCTATTATGCATTCATTCATTCATTTAGTAGTTTATCTAATAGCATCAGTTTGACAAATCGATATTCATTCAGTTAACAAGCTCTACAAATACTCTCAACACGTTAGTATTCACAGAGGTTTATACATTTACTTATAATATTTCTATAGAGAAAGAAAATCTTATTCTCATTTAGTAATACCAATAGATCAGCTTACTTCTTGTTTGATTTAATATTCTGTGGAAGTCTTCTACAGTGAACATTGGGTGAGTGACATTCTCTGTCTTATTAACAATTCGTTCAGTACTGATGTGATCAGTTGGTGAATGAGTTGTCTGTGTTCTGAAACGGAGCGAAGTCAAACCATTTGTGTAATCAAACAAATTCAAAGCATCTTTTTATACTTGATAGTAAATAATACTACTGAAATGTGTCATATACCAACCGAAATAAATTAGTTGGCTGAAACCACACATGAATAATACACTATTTCACTTAGTTTGTTTATGAAACGTTCATGAATGTGTTTGTTGTTTAGGGTTGTAAATGATAGATTTTGTTCATCATTTGTATCTAAGTATTGTGATGAATTGTTCCGAACGTCGATAGAGCTAAACGTTTGTGTTTGCAGACATTAACTTTGATGGTTTCACCCATTGAGCGAATACTGTACATATGAATGTGATTTCTAATTCCGACTAGTATACTGAGCATCTTTTGAATATGTCAATCCATATAATTTGCTAACCTCACAATCAGAAACAAATACAAACAGTCAGAATTCAATGAATATAATGTAATTTGAAGATTTTTCCTTCATCATTGATTGACTTGATAGACTCTGTCAAGTATTTTGGAGCTAATTTGATTCATATACCTGTGTGAGTAATTCGAAATATTGATTTACTATTGATGTTTATTGTTATAAATAATATTTATGGTTCCAATCACCTACTGACTCAAATCAATGTTATCTGTTTTTTCACAATTTTTTACGTACATGATGTAGCGAACAATGATATCTCTTTGTCTAATTTCAGCTTTTGCTAAGTTTGCTGATGCAATAGTTTGTTAATATGTTGAAGTCATAGATAGTACACTAACTCTGGAAGGAATATACATCTTTTTACGACTATATTAGAGACTTATATGCATTATCAAGCTTATCTGAATAGGATCTACAATGGTCAAATTAGATTGAATTTTGAAATCATAGACATCAATAAGAAGTTTGAAAGTGCCATTAAAAAGGAATGAACATATACTTTGTTTGAAAGCATGTCATTTGGACTATGATTTTCGTTCCCTTTTGCCCTTGTTAAGCTAAATTCATTATTTATTTATTTAAACATATAAATATTTTCACAAGGAAGTACCAAATAGATATGCGATACTTAAATTATTCAATTTGTGTGAGTGCTGAGATACTGCCTGGGTGCCCAAACCGAAGCAGGTCGTTTTCTAAGGAGGCCAAACCCGGGGCATTTGACCTAAATATCTAATCTACAAGGTAGTGGAGCAACGTCAGAAATGAAATCCCACAGTAGTTGGTGACCAACGATTGGTTCATGCACCATTTATTCCTTCAGGATACTGGGGCCCATGTGCACCATTGGTTTGTAATCAATGTTTTTCAACTCCCCTAGGTGGACTCTCCGTGTCTACCAACCCGTTCAAAGCGCCGGATATTGGCTTTTCTTAAACAACACACCCATCGCAAGAAGGCGGTGATTATATGCATTGAAGAGTGAAAAATTATAAATCTTTGCCTTCAAGAAATTTCATTATTTAAATTATTTCAGTCATCGTCTATCCATTTGTGTATAAAGATTTATTAGGTACACATTTGATTGAATTAGACTTACGTTTGTTTATTGTATAACTGTTAATAGAAATTAGAATAAATAAAGGTATGAATGCAGTCGGTAATAAATCATAGAACAAATTAAGAAAAAAAGTTGATTCCGGAACAACTGACCGATTAATTTCACCATTATAGAATGCTCTATTAAGCCGTTCATTTTTCAATACCTATACCTGATTGGCTTTAACAATGAAATAGGTATTTCAAACCATGATCAAGCAGCTTAATAACACTTCTTTATATGAAAACCATCAAAAGCCGAATAAATGAATGTTATCAGTTTAGGGCTTGTGGAGATTGTTAAGTTTTTGATTGAGATCATGAACCGATTGATGTTAGACCACCACGATTGAAAACCTGGAAGCACTGGACGGCCATTTCGTCCTATTGTGTGACTCCTCAGCAGTGCGCATCCACGATCCTGCTCGCGGGACTCGAGCCCAGGGCCTTCGGTCTCGCGCGCGAACACTTAACCAACTGGACCACTGAACCGGCATCCAGTGGTGATAGTTTCCAACATCAACCAATTCACGAAATTGCGCGATCAACTTCCGTTGTACTGAGGTAGATACTGTGACCAGTGGAGCTAATCCTTGTCGGGTAGAGACAGGTATCTATCTCAGTACAATGGAAGTTGATAGCGCAATTTTGTGGATTGGTTGATGTTAGACACTATCACCATTGGGTGTCGGCTCAGTGGTCCAGTTGGTTAAGCGTTCGCGCACGAGACCGGAGGCCCTGGGTTCGAGTCCCGCGGGTGGGATCATGGATGTGCAGTGCTGAGGAATCCCATAATAGGATGAAACGGCCGTCCAGGTACTGCAGATTTTCAATGGTGGTCTAACATCAATCGGTTCATGATTTCAATAAAAAAATGAATGTCAGTTTACCTGTTTAGAATAGAGCTTAATATGGACTTCAGAAAATCATTGTGCTTTTGAATCAGTTCATTAACTTTAATGAGGTGTACACAATATATAGTGAATGTTACTTCTATGGCTGAATATAAGAAAGAATAGTTGCCATAGAAAATATCAAATATGTTGGAAATTTTTTTTTATTATAAAATGTCTTACTTAATGAATAGTTAAGGTCAAGTACGATAGTCGCATTAATGTTCCATAAAGAAATTCAACTATATATGTAATGGAAATCATACGATTCACGGTATCAATTCATGATAATTTTGATCTTAATAAGACATATTTCAAAAAAGAAGTCTATATCATGCTTCATTAAACAATGTAATCTAAAATGAACTACTGATATTGTACAGATTGAAGTTATATGTTATGTTGTATTGTTGTTTCTGTATTTTAAATTAGTAGATGAGGTTTGAATTATTGAAACGAAGCTTCATGTATATCAAGACACATCAACTATCTACAAGTATCAGTTTAGGGCGAACGCTTGACTTACTGGACCACTGAGTCGGCATCCAATGGTGTTAATGTCTAACTGTGCGAGACTGAAGGCCCTGGGTTCGAATCCTGAGGGCAGGATCGTGGATGCGCACTGCTGAGGAGTCACACAATAGGACGAAATGGCCGTCCAGTGCTTCCAGGTTTTCAATGGTGGTCTAACATCAATCGGTTCATGATCTCAATCAAAATATATCTACAAGTAGTTTAGAACTGAATATTTTTTCTTTTGCCAGACACTTTGAAAACAAAAAAAACATTGAATAGTATCTAGAAAACAAATGATCCATATGCTTTTGGTTCGATATAGAAAATGAGATCAGGGTTTACATACACAACATTTTATGTGTTCGTATTACAAACCGTACTCACTACCAACTAACTTTAAAGACAAATTTAGAAAAATAAGATAACTTATCAAACTATTGGTGTGTCGATTTCATACACTACCATAAAGTCATGTCCTCATTCTAATTCTAGTTACCGATAACACTAAAAAAGGTCATACAATCTTTCTCTGTGATAAATATCTGTAAGACAACAACAATCACTGTCTGGTTTTCAAATACTATCTTAATTTAATGAGTTGTTTAATCACAAATAATAGTCTCATATAACTAATAAGAACGTCAAGAAAGTTTTACTGTACGGAAATCAAAGTTAGAGAACTACTACAACCATCATCAAGTATTTATAAATAGTTATCTACTCAAGATACTCAACATCCATTAGCCGGATACAATCAGCAACAACCTCCTGTGGGAGAGAACAAACCAGTTTTCAGGTGAAGAGGAAATTAGGAAAAGACGTTGGATGTAGATAGGACACATATTATGGAAATCACCAATCAGCATGATGAGACAAGCCCTAACTTGGAATCCTAAAGAGAAACGGTAAAGTGAAAGGCCAAAGAATACGCTGCGTCGAGAATTGGAAGCAGATATGAAAAGGATGAATAACAACTGCAAAGAACTGGAAAGGACTATCCAGGACAGGGTTTTATGGAGAGTGCTGGTGGGCGGTTTATGATTCTCCATGAGATGTAACAGGCGTAAATAGTTACAGTAAGTAATTATCAATCAATGATTCGACTTAGTCGTATTGTCAATAATAATATAATTATGAATAGTTGTTATAAGTATGGCATATTTTAATGAAACGATAATGATTTAAATTACCTGATATATCATCCATAGGGTTCCAAGCAGAATGAAAAGCAAACGGTTCACTACATCGAAAAACATTTTTAATGTTCAGATGGGTCTTTTTTCTTCTTTCAAACATGCATATTACTGTAATAGTATTATGTAAATTTATACTATACATTGATCATTTATAAATAGAGGGAATTTGATGTCTAAGATGAACTAAATGTTGTATTGATCATTAACATAATAAGAATAATGGTAATTGTACTTACACGTTAGTGTTTACTGATCTGTTACTTCTTCATTAAGTAAACATAAAGAATCCAAAAAAACTAATTCTGTATTGTTTATTTACTTGAGTGGGATCATTTTTGATGTAATTTTATAAAGTAAGTTATAAGTTGATAAACAAAGTATAGACTATTGTTTACCTATTTAGAGTTAAGTATTAAAATAATTCGTCGGAAATGAGTACAAACTCAAATGTAAACAAAAAAAGTATATTCTACTTAAATGCAAAGATGGATAGTGACTAGCAGTGGAATTCAGGATACGCATTTCGTCGTATTTGAGACTCGTCAGTTTGATGTACCTGCACCTCAGAGTTGATGTCCACCCTAAGACTCGAACCCAGTACCGTTCGCTTCAAATGCCATCGTATTTTCCACTTAGCTACTGAGTCTTGATAGCTACTTAATTCAAAGAAACAAATATAAATGAAGTACAATTGAATAATCAATAGTTTTCTTCTAAATACTATTACTTATTCAAGATCGGTTTCTGAAGAAGGACTAGTTGATTCGTTAATTTGAATGTTCCGGTTCAAGAAATCAGTCAACTGGTGTCATTCACAAAATAATCGCACCGGATCACGTACACGTTCTACAATCAACTACATTTTCGTGTAAGTTTCTCTTCATTTTGTTCATATGTTTCCATATTATCCATGAAACAAAACAAGATTCAATCGCCTTATCAATTACAATGCATAGGATTGTCTTTTCAACTAGAAAAAATCTACATTCAGTGTTCAGTAGTTTTGTTGAGAGAACAATACTTGATAAATAACAAATGAATAATTTATTTACATTTAGTTACAGAATGTCAGACATAGTGAAGTACAATACAGTAGTCAGTAAATGAATGAACAAATCACATTGAATGTACAATTGTTTAAGGATTTAAGATGAAGACGAAGAATGTAAAAAGTAAAATTGTTTGAAAGAGTTACCGATGTACATATATGATATACTTACATTAGTGCAAACTACTGCTACAGTGTCAACTTTTCCATTTCCTTACTATTAACATTCTTATTTAATCATGCTTAATACTCTAAGGATTAGTGATTCTAGGAACATCAGATATGTCAAGCGGTTTTCGAAACATTTTAGTGAAGAAAAATGCTTCGAAGATAGAAGTTTATACATTCTGGTTGGTGATGTTATGAGTAATTTTGCTAGTGAAGGTATTCTAAAATTACTGACGTTCTGAGAATGCTGACTCGGACTTCAAGTACACACACTTACACAAAACTTATTTCACTTCTAAACCTCACATAACACGTTTCTGTAACGTCTGTCAACCGTTGCTTACTCACTGACATTTCTATGGACAATGGACACACTGTGTATTTATCAGTAAACATTAGCTCAGATCTACCGATCAACTTGACATGGAAATATTTGCTTCTTTCTTTATGCCAACTACATATTCCCAAATGATATGTATCATTTCAGTTCATCGAATAAATCAACACAACTACTGTCAATCATATAAACCATGTTACATTGGTCCTAATTATTGATATTCAAAACATCCAATAACAACAACAACAACATTAATGTTAATAATAATGCAGATGAAGGCAACTAGTGTTGCAGCAGCCTCAGAATCAGTAGACCTTAACATACACAAAGGAAAAAGCATGACCCCCAAACGCAACACGGAGAACACCAATCTAATCACACTTGATGGCTAAACTCTGGAAGATGTGGAACTTTTCAACGTGCCTGGAAAGCATCATCACTTAGCATTTTATTGAAACGCTCAATACACTCAAACTGCAAACGTTTCTTATCATCTACTAATAACAATGTATCCTTACCAAACAGATATATATATAAACATACTTCCAGTCGAATTGATTATCACCGAACTAACAGCACTCAAGAACACTGTGGTTAGGGTGTACATATACTTGGATAATGACCACAATTACATTTAAATAATCAGTAGCTTCATACCGTTCTTAGAGAATTCTGGTAGTGTATTGATCCTATTCATATTTAGAGTTCGTTTGTGTTAAAGGTTCCCTTTAATCACACGAGACCTGGAAGTAAGGCCATGAATTATTTAAAAACTATATGGTTGATTTATTTTGATAGCATGATATGAAAAAGTCTTTATCGAAGATGTTTTGATAAAGTAAGTCTCATAATTATGAAAACTTTCATACTTAAATGCTATTCAAGTGTAAAGTTCAACACTTTCGACTATTTACAGCATATCGTTTTTCATACAAAAGTTGACAAGAGTGATCAGACTATGAGTTATGTATTTAATGTAGAAACAGTTAAAACGTACGACATCAATCGTAGATACATGGTGTCGTATTGGATGGCTACTGGCTTCTAGTTGGACCTCATGAATTAAGGAAAGAGGTAGTTAGAAAAGTCATGTTCAACAGCAGTGTCGAATCAATGAAGATAAGAAGCCGTATCAGTCCGAAATCGTGCCAGTTGCTGAAAAAGATTCTGATTCAAAGGTTAGACGTTTGAGATGCAACCCATTCATTCATCTTGTCTTCCCTGCAAGGACCACTGTGAGTGACCTGCTGTGTAGAAAGTGTTACCGTTATGATATGTCGTCATGGGTTTTGTAAGTGAATATCACATTTAATAACACTTTTCATCATATATGTCAAAAAGTATTCAATAAGAACGTTATTACTATGTAAATAACAATGTTGTACTAAGTGTACATCACATACAGCATAGAAAAGATCAAGTTTAACTGCGTATAATTGAGCGTGAATTGTTGCATTAATAACGTTTAGGTAATTTTTTTCATTTTATTCGTGATCAGTAAGTTACCTAGTGTTAGGTCTATCGAAGCGTGCAAGTCACCCGATTGAGATACGCGCAAAACCGAAGTTTCCAAAACAACGATTTGCCTGCAATAGTGGTTCGTTATTGAATAATACACAAAATTTAGTTACAAACCTCAACTTGTGAGGCGTCTGGGGCGCTTAAACGCGTCCTTCAAGTATACAAATAAAAAGGCTTCCTGTAACAATAACATAAAGAATAATTGTAACATACGATAGTACAAAAGACACTTGATAGCTGTGTCTAAATTTAATAGCAGTTTACGAACAACCAAAACCCGAACCAAGAGCAAAACAATATGGAAACTGTTGCGTTTAAACAAATGCACAAAACTGTGGATAACAACTACAGTGATTAAGGTATAGTAATTAAAATGACAAATACAATGGTAGGTACAATAAACATTATAAGTATATGTGAACATTTCAGAATGTTACAGTACAACTTGACTTAAAACATAAGTGTGAAAATTGTGTGAAAATTGTTGGGCATACAACTGCTTACTGAATATAAATACGTAGTATAAAACAATATAAAAAAGAGAGGAAAGGGAACGAGTAGGAACAACGTAAGACAAACTTAACACCGCCCCTCAAAGATAGTATGTCTTTCCTTACTTTCGCTGATTATATATTAACGTAAAAACGTTCAGAAGTGACAGTGGTACGATTTACTCTAGCCAAAGTCAATCTGAAAGGTCCCTTTATCCTCTACTGTTCTGTCGTTCGCTCCTTTTAATAAACAAATTTTACGTATGTCTCTAATGATTGTACCTTTCGACGTTCTGATCTTCGCTTGTCTCACTAGATCATCTTCTCCTGGGTCAATACTTACCACTAGGCCATTAGGCTAGTTATTTCGTGCATAATTGTCTCCAATAATCAAGACTAGATCACCAACTTGTAAATCTCGTCTTCTTTGTGTCCATTTTGTTCGCGTCTGTAAGAGTGGTAAATACTCCTTTATCCACCGACGCCAAAATGTAGTCGCCAACAGTTGAGCTTGTACCCATTGTCGGGAATAACGCTCGCATAGGTTTATTTCAATCTGATGAATGTGAGGTTTTCTTAACAAAAGTAAATTATTGGGTGACAATGTCTTGAGTTGTTCTGGGTTGCCGTAAACTGGAACTAAAGGTCTATCATTAAGTATTCTTTCTACTTCAGTCAAATAAGTGGTCAGTGTCTGGTAGGACATAGTTTTCTCGCTAGATACGGCGCTCAAAATTCTACGTGTTTCTTGTTAATCTTTCCCATATTCCACCACGATGACTTGCGTAGGGAGTATTGTGATGCCATTCTATGTTCCGACGAATAATTTCTTTAGCTACTCTATTATCCTTAAAGTCTGGTAATAGATGTTGTATCTCCTTCTCTAACCCAACTAAAGGGAACACAGATGTAGCTGTCTTAAACTTCTTATCGTCATCAGCAGACTGAATAAAACAATCATCTTTCTGACTCTCTGTTTTATACTTGATGTCGATAGAACTCTCAGCAGATGCCACTACAGAAGATTTAAGTTTCGTATTTGCAAGGAACTGAGTTGTTGTTGCTTTGACACCAATTGATGACTCGTGTGGTAGTGCCACAGAGTTAGTATTATGGTTCACGTCAGAAACCTCAGCGCAGAAATTAGGAAAATCTGGTTTGGCAGAACACATGTCAGATGTTTTCGAAAACACTAACTCGCCACTATCTGTTGAAGGAATTCTCATACTCATACTTTATTGCCAACAGATGAAATGATTCAAAACACTAAGTATGACTAGGACAAAGATGTTGGCCACATGGTTGGAGACAGAAAACTAATCTTTCTTATTGTTTTAAAAATATTTTTTCTGTTGGTATTTTCGTCTTTTGATTATTAAGAGTTCAACAATAACTTCGATTACTAAAACCATTATTCTTAAAAGTTAGTTTTTCTGTAAATGTCCTCAGAGGTTCTGTATGTCCAAAGGAACAATATTTTTGCTGTTGGGGAGTGCTTATTTTCCCTACTTTAGGGATTATATATGCTCCGCCTGGAGTCCCTCCGGGGGCTACTGCCGGTCCCAAGCCCGGATAAAGGAGGAGGGTTGGGCATGGGGTTAGCGACCCCATCCCGTGGAAAACTAACTCGCTAAAAAAACGCTAACCAGAAAAAATTACTCATTGTAGATTACTTAATATTTATTTGAACACATAAATACTGGTACAACGAGGCATGGAATACGTATGAGACACACAAGTCACTTGATTTGTGTGTGGGCTAAGTTACTACCTTGATGCCCGAACCGAAGTGGGTGGTTTTTTATAGGGCCACACCCCGAGCCTTTCACCTAAAGGTCTGATCCACAATGCAGTGCAACAAAGTGAGGAGATGCAATCCCATGGTATCCAGTGAGCAATAATTGGTTCATACGTCATTTGTTCGTTCAGGATACTAGAGCTCATGTACACAATTGGTTGGGAATCGGGATTTTCCAACCGCTTTAGGCGGATCCTCCATATCTATTAACCCAGATAAAGCGCCGGACATTGGCTTTTCGTCCTCTCAATTTCGTAAACAACATCCCTTTAGAGAGAAAACAGTCAGTCATGCTTCCCTGGCACGTAGTCATGTGAAAACTTTTCAAGAGGGAAAGTGGACTCTTTTAACCCTCGGCCATATAAGGGCATTTATAGTAAGATGATTGATTTTTGTTCATTGTCAAAAGTAAACAATGTTTTATGAAACACCACTTTAACTGAAACCATTTCAACAAATTAATTTAATCGTATGTTCAATTTAAAGGAAAGCCGTCCAGTTTATGATTTCAGTGAAAACCTATATATCCTGGACTTCATTTAGTTTTATTCAATACAGCATCTTATGTTGTGCTTACTGCGGTCATTTCTGTAGACGGTGAGGGGAAGTTAAAAAGATCACTTTTAATGATTCATTCATAAATTCTTCGCTCTGAATCTTCATCTTTATTACTGACTGTAAAATATTTTATTTACACTTACTGTGAATATATTCCTGCAGTTAGCTGCCCCTTAAGTTCACATAGAGTTTACTAAAACAACTTTATTTCCTCAGTGGAGTTTCGTTCACTGAGCTGGATAGTTTGGTCCTGGAGTTTTTAGTGTTTTTCTGAACAACATCCTTGGTTTTCAGTGCTGCAAGCGTGCTGTAGTGTTTTCTTTACCGCTTGTATAAGGTTTGTACGCAGTTGCTTTTTTGTGTTCTTCGGTTCTTGCTACTGTAATTGAGAATTTAATCTGTGTGAATCGGCTTCTGATGTACTTAAGTCACCAGTTTTCCTGTGACCGTTCTGATGTCTAGTACGTCTAAGAATGATATTTTGTTGTTTGACTTCTTTTTTAACATAAATTTTATCATCGAAGACATTGTCAACCACTTATTACAATGGATACTTAAATATATTATATGACTGTTATGTAACCAGGAAACACAAAAACACTTGAATAGTTTCATCACCTTCAGGGCAATCTGAAGATTGAAATTTCAAGAGTTTGTTTATAAAATGCTACAACGAATTCAAGGTTCTAGGGTTGCTTCCTTAACATCTTTCAAATTCTGTATGTTCAAAGTAAGGCACTGTTCTTAGCCTGATATGCACGTTCACATACTGTGAGCGATATACCAGCGGATTGTAAGGGACGATCTAAACATTGAAGGACATCATCTTATAGTAATGAAATAATTGACTCGATAGTGAACCCACAAATCATCATTCCTAGTATTAAATAAATAGTTTTTTACTAATTTATGAACAAACATAAGACCAAAAATCAAACCACTGGTAGATACAACCAAAATAAAGAAGTAAACATTGATAGATTTAAGGTCACCAGGAACCAATCAACAACGAGGTTTACAGGACAACCTGTGAATCATATGTGCAGGAATTTGAACACTTCATTTCTATCTGAAGTTAATACTGATGATATCATTCAGAAGAACGATGAAATCTCCACGACCAAATTATCTAGTTCAGAGGTTTTTTTAGAGTTTAAACAACTTTTCTTCAAACTGACTTATATTTAGTTTTTTTTTATCAAGAGTTAATTTCAAAAGAATAATTCGTTTACACAAGTAACAGCAAAAAACACTCCACGATCATATCCATTTATTATCATACAAGTGAATGAAACAAAATCCATAAAGCGGATGAACATCATTTTAGACTTTAATCAAAGGAACTAATGGTGGTAATATTGATAT
This sequence comes from Schistosoma bovis, assembly GCA_944470425.2. Taxonomy (NCBI): domain Eukaryota; kingdom Metazoa; phylum Platyhelminthes; class Trematoda; order Strigeidida; family Schistosomatidae; genus Schistosoma; species Schistosoma bovis. Next base: position 722,081 of record OX103958.1, on the reverse strand, counting down.
TGAATGTTGAAATATATCTGGAATTTCTCTTTTTTTCAAAAGTTTTAACAAAGTATTACCATATTCACCATGATACTTTTGTTTGACATCTTCTGACAGATCTATTCCATAGATTACTTTATATAACTTATCTATTGTATGTAAATCGATCTGTAATATGATAAAGTAAGAGTTACAAATAAAACTTATTACTTGTGATGAAAATGTAATTACGACAAAAAATACAGGACAAAATGTAGATATTTCATACACATAGTTTATGTTATATCCGAGCGCAGATTAAATCACGAGTAACTTCTGAGACATAATAATTAGATTATGTATATTTATATTCCTCTTATTATAAGCTTTATTTTGACCTATATTTTAGTATTGTACGATTTACGGTTCTTAAGTTATGTTCAGTTTATTGACTACTGTCTCCCACGTTCACAGTCACTTTTTGGCTTTATTGTGTACAAATGTTATTTCCTATTTTATGGTGCGTTGCTATCTGTTTGGTTGATATATAAACCCAGTATGTCTGAAATAAATGATTCGATTCGAATATTGGGAGCTGGTACTGTGTTCTAAACTCAAGTGAACGGGCCAGACGGACATAGGACCAATAAGGACGCTAGACTGCTAATAGCGGTCGAACGTCATTGGTTTGGCACAGTGCGAAGATTGTATAAGTCGTATTTTGATTGTTGGATAAATCACGTGATAAAAAGCCGGACATAAATTCATAACAGTTCCCTTTATTATTTTAATAAGAGAGAGAGAACGAAGCGATCGCAATCGAACGTCTAAAACCAGATCGATGTAACCAAGAAGAGACAGTAATGGATCTTTCTTTGCTCTGGTAACATTAAACTTCCTTTTTATTTATTACATCATTCATTATTTCAACTCGTTCTGAAGTTTAAATTACATCATTATCATTTTTCTTCAATTCATATCTTTCTTTATTACCATTATTCTACTTTTAGTACCTTCGTTACATAATCAACTAATGGTTGTTAACTTCATAAGTTTAATCACTATTTCAATGTTCTGGAACTTTCCCTCATTAACTCTATCGGGATCTTCGCTACATCATGATACATATATTCATTCGTAATAACCCCCTAATGTACAAGAATTGTAGTGAACAAAAACACAAGTGGGGAGAATCAAATATATCTGGACACAAAATTTCAGAGTATGTCACTAAATCTGAGAACCATACAGTAAATAGTTAATTTGCAAAATATCAATCACTTGTCTAAATCTTGACTACTACTTTGTAAATATCAGTCCATCACCTTAGATTGCTTTATTCATGCATTTTCATACCAATTATTTTCAGTTTCCGTTCTTTCCTTCTCGATCCTCTACTGAAATACATTCTACGACTGACCATCGTTATATACTACTTATCTGGATACAAGTAGCTCACACCACATTATGTCAATATCTGTAATAACGTTGATTTTCAAATATTTTTAGGTTTTAAGCAACTTATGATAACCTAATGAAATAAAATGAATTTATGCTATTCTGCACTAATCTTTGTTCTTGCTCTTTAGAAAAGTAGATAATCGGTAGTTTATAACAATTTTCAATAAAATAACCAATATCAGGGACAAAACGTAATCTAATCTGATTATCAGCTTATTAAACACAGTCTTTAATTTGAATGAACTCCGCCTGGAGTCCCTCCGGGGGCTACTGCTGGTCCCAAGCCCGGATAAAGGAGGAGGGTTGGGCATGGGGTTAGCGTCCCCATCCCGTAGAAAACTAACTCGCTAAAAAAACGCTAACCAGAAAAAATTATTCAAAATTAATTTGAAAGACACATATCTGACTGAGAAACAGTGAAAGTTGAGACAAATGAAATCTCATTCTTAGAGTTATAGCATACGTAAGCAAATTATTTTTTAAGCAAAAATCGATAATGGTTATCAGTGGAATCCATGATGCGCGTTTCGTCCTATTTGGGACTCATTCACTGGATGTATCTGCATCCGAGTTTAGATCCGCTCTGGGAATCGAATCAAGTACTGTTCGCTTCAATCGTTTCCGCGTTGTCCACTTAGCTACTGAATCCTGTTAGCTACTTGCTTGTGCGATGGGGTGAACTTTAAATTCATTTGGTGTTGTTTGCTTGTATTTTCCTATTTTTGTTTATGAGTGCTATTGATCAGTCTCTTGTTGGCACATATACAACAGTTCTGCAAGCTTTATTCTTCCATCCAATTACATTGAATAAATGTAAACATTGAAAATATTTTACGTATTCTGCATAAGCTTACCTCAGAACGAAAAATAAAGAAACGTTGAACACTCAAGCTATCAATAAGTTCTTTATGAAGCTCATCACGGATTAACGTAGCAAAATACATTGGTTTATTAATGGAATAATTATCTAAAATTAAATATACATGGATAAAAGTTTTACTGAACTACATAACGGTACTCAATAAAATATTACACCAACGATTAATATAATTTGATTAGTGTGATACTGTGGTGTGTGCTACTTATATTGACATAAGTAGTATGCGATGTTAGTCGTGAACAAAAGGTCTGATAGCTGAGAGACATGAGGATCAACCTAGTAACCATGGTATTCTGTACTTTATAAAATTTCAGAAGCAAAATTGTAAGATGTTAGTTCAATATCTTTTTTTAGTATTCCAAGATTTTCAGGAACTGCTATAGATAAACGGTTTTTACAATCGTATTTACTATGTCAACCTGATTTATCCTATTGATGACAAATGGTGATATAGTTTGTTCACTCAGTTAGTGTTTACTAAATACGGAAAATAAGCCAAACGTTTTGTAAGTATAGGGTTATGGAGACTATCATAGTTTTGATTGAGATGCTGGCTCAGTGGTCTGGAGGATAGCTGTCCATGCGTGAGACCAAAGGCCTTAGGTTTGATTCCAGCGAGCAGCATCATGGATGAGCACTGCTGAGGAGCCTCACAATAGAACGGAACGGCCTTCCAGTGCTTCCAGATTTTGAATGGTGATCTAGCATCAACCGGTTCATAAATGTTTAACTGGCTTAAACGTTTATGCTTAATCAGAATAAAATACTTCTTGAAGACAATTTTTAATTGTCTTCGTTGGAATTATTGGTTTTAAAAATATGAATCCATCATAATTTTACAAAGTTAAATCTATACAAACAACTGAACATCTACATATGGAGAATCACTATAGGAAACCATGAGAATTCGGAAAATTGTAAAAATATGCTAATACAGAAGTTAACACAAGATCTGACAGTTGATAGACATTTGATACTGAGAGAGAAATGATAACAGGTGAAAGATAGAAACTATTAGTGATTCCAGTTTTATGAAGAGTTATGGAATGCGATAGTTTGTTTTTTCGAAAATCTCACCAACAATTCTATACTCTAGTTGGTGGTTGGAGGTAGCCAATAGGAAACCCTGAACCCAGGTTTCATGTAACTTGACACTCTTCAGCAAGGTGTACCTGTAATCTTGTGTGAATTAGTGTTACCTGACGGATTTGATCTCGTGTCACCCAACTTCACAGTCAGAGACGTTACCACTTGGTCGATAGCATTCGATCTGCACTAAGAAGGACTTGACACAAATGACATTGATCACCACCCAGTGATCAATCAATTGTGATTAAATCTATAGTCTCTCGTATTCGTCTACGTGGAACATAATCAGAAGCTTATGAGAACGAAGATTTCATAGACGTTGTTAACAAAAAACATTGTTTTCATTTTCACTCGATCACACATCTTTTATGTACAAATCGTTTCTGAAACTGTTACTTGAAAAGAAATATACTCGTGCTCTTTTTGATGGAGTTTCGTGCGCTAAGCTGGATAGTTTGGTCGTCGTTCTTTTGAACGACATCATCAGCACAAACTTCTACCAGCTCCGAGAGTAAAACTCCATCAAAATCATTCACCTGAGCTACAGATCTTCTCCACGATCTCATACTCGTTCTCTTTTCGTATTGTGATCACAAATTTAAAAATTGTCATTCAATTTGTTCTTTGATCATCTTTCCTTTGTTAATTTTAAATGATCTACGTAGTATTCTGATTAATTCTTACGTGATTTATATGACAGTATATATTTTTGCTGGTTAACGTTTTTTTAGAGAGTTAGTTTTCTACGAGTCGAGGTCACTAACCCCGTACACAACCTTTTTCGTTTACCCAGGCTTGGGACTGGTAATAGCTGCAAAGGAACTCCAGGCAGAGTAAAACTGTTAAACATGTTTAACAACGTATTTGGATGAGGTGGATATTCATGCGTTATTCTGTAGTTATGCAGGAGGTATGTTTTTAAGTATTCAAAATGAGGTAAATGATAATCATAAATTACACTTATTCGTTGGTATATACAGGTAAAATGAGGTTGATTCAATAAAAAAAAGCATACTAGATCGATAATACTTACACATTGCTAATAAAATATCGTAGAGTTGACCTGACGTCCTTCTTTCAAGAACTTCACCAAATTGTCTAACGGGTTTCTTTGAAATTATATATGGATAGAAAGAAAGAAATTAATTAAAAAATCAGAAACTATTCAAAGATTTACAGTCTGTCTCTAAAGATGATTATATTTTGAAATATCGGAAGGGTTTCTATGGAGATTGTAGTAAATTCAATAGTTCAGATCATCAGTCAGTTAAACCTAAACCATCATGGGAAATTTCGAAGTACTGGACGGCTGTTTTGTCCTGGTACAGCAGTGCGCATCCACGATCCTGACTCACGAGATTCGAACCCAGGACCTATCAGTCTCGCTCTCAAGCGCTTAACATTTAGACCACAGAGCCGGCATCCAAATAATCACGAAGTTAAGAAAATGACATTTATGAATCAACTTTATAGTATCAGTTAACAGACGTACTTTTCTATAAATCATGTTTAGTTTTTGAAATTGAAATGAATCAAGTTTACATAGACGTTCACCAAGTTGCTGTCCCACATCTTTGCTGAAATCAAGAAGAAAACAACATTCAAAACAACATTCTTCACAGAATTAGTTACAAGATGTTGATAGGAATTATATATTATCAGAGGATTCAATGTTTCGACAATCAGTAGGCTGACATAAGAAATTCCCAAACATATTTCGATTTCGATTGAGATCATAAACCTATTGATGTTAGATCACCATTAAAAATCTGGAAGCACTGTTTCGGCCGTCTCGTTCTGTTATGGGACTCCTCAACAGTGAGCATTCACGATCACGAATATCGTCTTAAGCATCAATAACTTAACTACAAAAAACTTGTTGTTAGTAGAGAAACTTTGGAATTAATGTATATTCACTCATCAGTTGTCAGTGAATGATTAGAAATACATAATAAAGTAAGGTTTTTATAAAAGTGTGCATTTGTAAAAGAAAGCCACCATAAAATCTTTGTTTCTATAACTAAAACATAGACTGTTATGTGTAATGGACTGAGCAATAGAACATAGTTTCTCTGTTGTTAGTAAAATGAGATAATTTACAACCAGATCATTTGAATACTTGTGACTATTTTTCTATGGAATCCTAACGATCACTTTGAGAGTACACACAAAGAATATGTTCGTTGTTATAGACATTTTTAAGTGACTGTTTACGACAATACGAAATCTCTCAAAAGATCATTATCTGAAACAATTAATGGTACTTTTGAACAGCATATATGTCAACTGACGGCGACTATAATTTGTGGACGGCCTTCGGGCGACACCAAAGTGACCTTGAGAGTGTCTATCTAATAACTAAGATTAAATGAGTGTTATAAACCAGTGTGAGGAATTCGAATTATGATTTACAATTGATGGTTAAGGTTAGGAATTAGATTTCGGGTTTTCATCACGAACTAACAACAGCTATAATACCAAAACGCTACTTGACCAAATGGATAAATTAATTTAGCGTTAAAATCCAAGACTTGTTATCTTATATCTAATTGCTACGTCCATAAATTATAGTCTTGCCAAACTATAACATTAAGATTAGAACATTTTACAGCAGGTGAAAGCACATTTTCTTCCGAATTCCAGTCATCATTTATGAAACAACAACATGCCAAGCAGAATCGATGAAGGTTAAGAATATTTAAGCATCTTAACTGGAATATATTACAATGCAAACAATACTAAAAACCAAAAACGCCTAAATGATGTATAAAATCATAAAACTATTTTTCAATTTTCTCCCAAATATGGACGTACTTCGAATCCAACACGTTCATCAAGTCATAAAATACCTCAACCACTACTGTGTTGTTAACTATCGGCTTACCACCTCGACCTTTTATTGAATATTCTTGTTTATTTTCATGTTTTCTTGTTTCAACTATGCAATGTAAAATAGATTTTACAGATTCTCCAAATTTTTTCTCTATAGACTTCCAGATTGATTCTGTAGAATCTGTAATGTAATAGGTAGGATTTGTAAAACTCACTTTATTCATTGAATAATGAATACAAACATCGTATTTGAGGGTAGACTACATTTTAATATTTTTCATTGCATCCTATTTTGTTTTTTCGAATACAGCCCTCAAATGCCCTGGTACGGCCGAGAGTGGGTAGAGTCAACTCTCCCTCAGGAAGCGCTCTCCCATGGCCAATTACATACAACCACTGACAGGAAAGTCCTACTCACTGCCTTCTCCCCACCGGAGTGTTGTTTACGAAATCGAGAGGACGAAAAGCCGATGTCTGGCAGGCGCTTAAACCGGTTTGGTGCATATGGAAGATTCAACTGAGAAAGTTAGAAAACCCTGATTCCAAACCAGTAGTGTACATGGTCTCCAGTATCCTGAAGGAATAAATGGTATATGAACCAATCGTTGGTCACGAGCTACCACGGTGTTGCATCAGCTGATGTTGTTCTACTGCTTTGTTAATCAGACCTTTAGGTCAAAGGCTCTGAGTGTAGCCTCCTAACTAAACCACCTATTTCGGTTCGCACACCCGGGTAGTATCCCAGTACTCAAACATATCGAATGATTTATGTGTGTATATCTGTTTGATGCCTTCTTGAACCACTGTTTATATGTTTAAATTAGATAAATAAAATTTCCGAATACAAATGTCAACACAACCAATCTGAAATTATTGAGAGAGTTTGTTTACAATTTTGAATAATTGAATTACAAAGTGTTCAGATTATAATAGATGATATCAGCTGTTTTGAGGCTAAATATAAGTTCAACGTTTAAACAGTACAGAGAATGAACTTTCAGAACAAACGCACTACAATACATTGATAAAATTTAAGGATAAATTTCATGAGAAAAGTAGTCAGATGAAAAGAATTCATGTACGCCTAACAGGTATTCATAAGCTAGTGTTCCGTTCATTTCTATTAGTTGTTGTTTAACATCAGCAATTCTTTTCTGTCATAAGGATTGTTATTTATTTTGGCTAGGGTTAGTGATGAGACATAAGATACATAATTCATTTTATTTCGCCCTAATCATCTAGAAGTAAAGTCGAGGATCAGTAAAGCAAGTGCCGCATTCATATAATTGGAGAACATATGGAACTCAAAAGAACCGTCAACAAATACCAAAGTCAGAATCTTCAATATGAACATCAAGATAGTTCTTTCGTATGGAGCAGAAACTTGACGAACTACTCCAGCCATCATCAAGAAGGTACAAGTGTTTATAATTAGCTGTCTACGCAAGATACTCAACATCCATTGGCCGGAGACCATCAGCAACAGTCTACTGTGAGAGAAAATACAGCAGCTTCCAGATGAAGAGGAAATTAGGAAAAGACGATGGACACACATTAGAGAAATCACCAAACCGCACCACGAGGCAAGCTCTAACTTTAAATCTTGAAGAGAAGCGGAAACGTTTAAAACCAAAAAACACATTACGACGGGGAATAGAAGCACATATGAAAAGAATAACAAGTGGAAAAAGCTGAAGAGGATTACACAGGACGGGGTTGGGTGGAGAGTGCTGATGGGTGACCTAAGCTCCTCCACGAGGAGTAACAGGCGTAAGTAAGTAAGTAATCATCTAGATGCACCTGAACATTTTTGCTATAGTTCACAATTGAACACATTAACTATCAATTGGAACACTTACCTATATTTCCATTGGATACTGAGTTCAATAAGTTGCCAATGTAAGTGCTAAAACGTTTCACTTAACTAACCGACTTAATCCAGAACAGTGCTCTCTATTCCACTTTTATATAACATGTAATGGTAAGAAATCAAATAATAAAAAAACAAACCTCTAAAATTTACTAACATATTTTATAAGCAGTTTCCACTTGATCAAATTCATCACCCCAGAAATCAATCAGTATACTTGTCGTTTTTTGTAAATTGGAAGCATTTATTGCAGTGTACAGCTCATCAGCTAATAATATAGATGTGTCTGTTAGTAGATCTTCAAATAATTGTTTCATTAATCCCGATTTAAAGTTTTCTCTTTCGTCTAGTAGAGACTAAATAGTAAAGAAAACAAGAACGTTTGTAATAATTTAAACTAGGGTGACCATTGACTGCTCCAAAACTTACTGTTAGATAGATGACTCAACAAGCGTTTCACTTCGTGGTTCGAAAAAACTGGTAGGTATGGATAAACCTCTGTCTTTTTTGTTGTAGTTGACTACAGATAATCATATAAAGAATTGAGAATAAGTTACTGTATTCTATTATAGCTTTCATTTGATATTCGTACATGTAGAAAGCTATATGAATTTCAGCTAGGAATTACAATCTTCGCATCTTAATTAGTTAGAAATTAGTTTATCAATTATGATACCAGTAAGTTGAAGTGAAGAAAATAACCGTTTTTAACAAGACAATTCGCACCACTTAAGATGTCTTAAGCAGTTACGTTTACTTAATTTCGATGTAAGTAATGAAGCATTTATCCGTCGTTATCTACAATCTACTTGGGCATTTCAACTCCGCCTGTAGCTCTTATAGGGTTGCTGCCGGTCCCAAGCCCGGGTAAAGGAGGAGGGTTGGGCATGGTTTTAGCGTCCCCATCCCGTAGAAAACTAACTCGCTAAAAAAACGCTTACCAGAAAAAATAATCCAAACCATTTTAACTCTGCCCTGGGAGTTAGAAGGTCTTCATTTAGAAGAATTATGACGCTTCATGGTGAAAGCCGAGTTCCTTCGGAAGCCACGAGGCCGATGCCCCTTCTAACAACCAGAGCAAAAATTTTTATAGGTACATGGAACGTTCGAACAATGTGGGAAACCGGGAAGACCAGTCAAATATCAATGGAAATGAGGAGATACAACTTAGCAGTACTGGGAATCAGCGAAACCCACTGGACCCAAGCTGGACAGAAAAGGCTAGCTACGGGAGAGATGCTGCTATACTCCGGTCACGAAGAGGACAATGCTCCACACACTCAGGGAGTCGCTCTTATGCTGTCCAAAGTAGCACGAAATGCACTTGTAGGATGGGAATCTCACGGATCCAGAATCATCAAAGCATCAATCAAAACAAAGAAGGAGGGGATCTTAATGAATATTATCCAATGTTATGCACCCACCAATGATAGCAACGACGACATTAAAGATCAATTCTACGAGCGGCTGCAGTCAGTGATAGAGAAATGCCCAAGAAAGGACCTCACCATTCTAATGGGAGATCTAAATGCCAAAGTCGGAATAGACAACACTGGATATGAAGATATTATGGGACGACATGGACTGGGAGAAAGAAACGAAAATGGAGAAAGATTTGCAAATCTATGCGCATTCAACAAATTGGTCATAGGAGGCACAATATTTCCACACAAGCGTATACACAAGGCTACATGGATCTCACCGGACCACACTACAGAGAACCAAATAGATCATATTTGCATCAACAAAAAATTCCGAAGGACAATGGAAGATGTGAGAACCAGGAGAGGTGCTGACGTAGCTTCAGATCACCACCTAGTTGTAGCCAATTTGAAACTGAAGCTAAAAAAGAACTGGACAAGTGGACAAACAGCAATACAAAGGTTCAATACAGCCTTCCTTCGAGATACTGTCAAACTCAATGAATTCAAGATAGCTCTCAACAACAGGTTCCAAGCCTTACGAGATCTACTGAAAGAAGAAGAAACTACTATGGAGGACAACTGGAAAGGCATCAAGGAAGCATTAACTTCAACGTGTCAAGAGGTTCTCGGTCTAAAGAAATACCATCATAAGGAATGGATCTCTACAGAAACAGTGGACAAGATCAAAGAAAGGAAGAACAAGAAGACAGCAATAAACAACAGCCGAACACGAGCAGAGAAAGTCCAAGCACAAGCTGAATACATAGAAGCAAACAAACAAGTGAAGAGGAGCATTAGAGCCGACAAGAAGAAATACGTTGAAGAACTAGCAACGACGGCAGAAAAAGCTGCTAGAGAAGGAAACATGAAACAGCTTTACGATACAACGAAGAAACTATCAGGGAAATACAGTAAACCAGAGAGGCCGGTCAAAGACAAAGAAGGCAAGCCAATCACCGAAATTCAACAACAACGTAACAGATGGGTAGAATACTTCGAGGAACTCCTGAATAGGCCGGCTCCAATGAATCCACCGGACATCGAAGCAGCACACATAGATCTCCCTATAGATATCAATCCACCAACTACGGAAGAAATTGGAATGGCCGTCAGACAAATCAAGAACGGGAAAGCAGCAGGACCCGACAACATACCAGCTGAAGCACTGAAATCAGACATCGAAACAACCACAAGCATGCTTTATCTTCTATTCAAAAAGATTTGGGAGGAGGAACAAGTGCCGATGGACTGGAAAGAAGGACACCTCGTCAAGATTCCAAAGAAAGGAGATCTGAGCAAATGTGAAAACTACAGAGGCATAACACTACTGTCAATACCAGGGAAAGTCTTCAACAGAGTGTTGCTGAACCGGATGAAGGATGCAGTAGACGCCCAACTTCGAGATCAACAAGCTGGATTCCGTAAGGATCGGTCGTGCACAGACCAAATTGCAACACTACGGATCATCGTCGAACAATCAGTTGAGTGGAACTCATCACTATGCATCAACTTCATTGATTATGAAAAGGCATTCGACAGTGTAGACAGGAGGACGTTATGGAAACTTCTTCGACACTACGGAATTCCTGAGAAGATTGTCAATATAATCCGGAACTCATACGACGGACTACAGTGCAAAGTAGTGCATGGAGGACAGCTGACAGATGCATTCCAAGTAAGGACCGGAGTCAGACAAGGCTGTTTACTCTCTCCCTTCCTTTTTCTCCTGGTGGTCGACTGGATTATGAAGACCTCAACATCTGAAGGAAAACATGGAATACAATGGACAGCTCAGAATCAATTAGACGATTTGGACTTCGCAGATGACCTAGCCCTCCTATCACGTACACACGAACAGATGCAGATGAAGACAGCCAGTGTAGCAGCAGTCTCTGCATCAGTAGGCCTCAGCATACACAAAGGGAAAACTGAGGTCCTCAAATTCAAAGCGGAGAACAGCAATCCAATCACTCTTGATGGCGAAACTCTGGAAGATGTAGAATCCTTCACATATCTGGGAAGCATCATCGATGAACAAGGAGGCTCAGATGCAGACGTAAAGGCGAGGATCGGTAAAGCAAGGGTCGCATTCCTACAATTGAAGAACATATGGAACTCAAAACAACTTTCAACCAATATCAGAGACAGAATCTTCAATACAAACGTCAAGACAGTTCTACTGTATGGAGCTGAAACTTGGAGAACTACCACAACCATCACCAAGAAGGTATAATTTTTTATGAATAGTTCTCTACGCAAGATACTCAACATCCATTGGCCGGATACCATCAGTAACAGCCTTCTGTGGGAGAGAACAAACCAACTTCCAGCTGAAGAAGAAATTAGGAAAAGACAATGGGAATGGATAGGACATACATTACGCAAATCGTCAAACTGCATCACGAGGCAAGCCCTAACTTGGAATCCTGAGGGGAAGCGAAAAAGAGGAAGGCCAAAGAACACATTGCGTCGGATAATAGAAGCAGATATGAAAACGATGAATTACAACTGGACGGAGCTAGAAAGGATTGCCTAGGACAGGGTTGGATGGAGAACGCTGGTGAGCGGCCTATGCTCCTCCACGAGGAGTAACAGGCGTAAGTAAGTAAGTACTTGGGCATTTCAAATTAACATTCATTTGACGAAACAGTTTTTTAGTTTTTCAAGCTTCTGAAGTCATTCTCGAGGAATTGTTGAGGTCCGTCAATAGGTATCTCTGATTTTCGTCATAGGAACTTATTAAATTATCTATCGTTATGTATATACATATATATACATGGATTCAAAAGTAATTCGTGACAACGCACTAATCAAAAATTGTGTGATGAGTAAATATATACCTCTTCTGAAAGGGGTTTTATTAATGTCCATGTATGAGAAATGTTGAACACAATTCCTTAAACGTGTTGTCAAGGTACAAGTCTACATATTATTATAGGCTACTCAAAGTATTTGGCTCAGGGAAATTTTGTTTGAATTTAGTGAATGAGAATACAAGTAAAGCAACAGATAAACTGTTTACTCGAGTAACAGAATATGGAACAGGCTGTAGTCAATTTACGTTAGTTGTTTAAATCTTACCATTGATTTTATGGTCTGACATTTACACCAATATGAGCAAATTATTTATATATTAATTCGGTATTAGTAAAGATAGGTTTATCACTAACAGACCAATTATATAGACATAAATATCACCTACTTGGAACTTTAGATTATTTCCCATAATTCACTTGCTATTGTTTACTTGGATCTTCTCATTGATGTTTGGGACTATAATTGATCAGTCTCTTATTGGTTTATGTGCATACTGTGCCTATTGCCTCGATACTTCCTTAATTCACAATCATTATAAGCAAGGTTGGATAGCGGCTAGCAGTGGAATCCAGGAAACGCGAATGGAACTGGGTTCGAGTCTCAGAGTGAACATCATCTATGATATGGAGGCTCATCCAGCTGACGAGTCCCAGATAAGACGAAACGCGCTTCCTGGATTCCAGTGCTAGCCACTATACATATTTCTTGTAATTGTTTTCAAATGTTATCGATCAGCAAGTGAACAATCTATAATCAGCATACTTGATTTAACTACCCAAAGAGAGGTAGGAATTACATTTTAAAGAATGAATAACTTATGCAAGGATATAGGTTAGATAATAGATAAATACATATTAACGACGTGTACAGTCTATTTACGTTAAGCCTTAACTAAAGTATTTGCGTGGCTTTAAAATGCTTGACATTAAAGTTATAGAATCAAGAATTAGCTTAACATTCTACGATAATAAAGAGTTAGCGCTTATCGTTTTACCGCTTCTTCTGAAATACATTTAACAACGATCTGAGGACAAAACATTACTACACAGTATTTAAAAAAGACAAAAGACACAAACTTTTTTAAAAATCCTGTTGTACCGATGCACAATATTTTGTCGTTCTGCATTTGGTCTTGACGATAGAATTTCCATAATCATCTCTGTTTGCTGATCTGTGGAGTATCAAAGAATAATGGTTTATTACATTCATCAAATTGTAGACACAGATATATGAACGAAAGACTGTCGTTTAAGCGAGTGTTCACTACGTACTAAGGTTATAAATATAAATTAATGTTACGAATGATGAATTCAAGTTCAAGGAGAACATTGTAGAAGCCACAGTTTATGAGACCAAGGCTTATTATAAGTATAGGTTTTTGTCGAGGTCACAGAACTTTCACAACTTAAATTACATCCATTTGAATTCAGAAAATAATGAACATCTGTTTCGTCCATGAATTTATACCCTCTGTAGTTCAAATCCACGATCTTGACACGGTGAGTATAACTCTTGATTTGTAGTCTTACCTTCCAACACCTGGCCTTATGATCACTCGGCTGATATCCAGTCTTGAACACGTATAACTCCAATTAATTCATTATACTGCGCAACTATCTTATGCTAAATGTGGTTGGTAGCTATCTCACATCAGTGTTGCCATACTTCATCGGATATTTGCGAAGTGATTTTAAAATGATCTCCAACCATTATTTATAGCCAGAATTGGTCTCATTTAAAAACTCGGTTTATGTTCCCACCGCCCTAGATATATGCCAGTTCGTCAACATCATCGGAAATGTAAACATTAGTTGACAAACGGTGATGTCCCTATATGTAATACGCTTATTTGCAATTTTTTTTTCTCCCAAAAAGAGTTTCAAACCCGTCTTTACCCTACTAAGAGATCACAATATACATGTGTGGTGTATATTACTGATGTTCATAGATATCAGTAGTATGTAGCACAATCGGAAGTGGAATTTATGCCTGAAAAGGATTAGGAAGATTCAATTGAAGAAAACAGAATGGAAAAAAGAAAGTATAACTGTTAAAACAATAAAAATTAAAAGAATAATGAAACCTGTATAGGACAACTGATGGGAGATGTGAAACCACTTTGTAATTTTGCATTGAACAATAAATTGGTCTTCCCCACTTGAGTTTTCGTATTTTTACTCAAATGTCCTATGAATATTGGCTTTATATTCAAAGGTTTAATATGTAGGAAAATAGATTACGCCTAAAGTGTTTATTCGCCAGACTTCATATTAGCTGAAATTTCAATAACTGGACAAAAAAAATGTCTCACTGACACAGTATATTAAGAACTTCTCCATTCAACAGTTGATATGTGGGCGATATATTCATCCTTTGTTAAGATCACAAAAACCAGGCAAACATTCTCAAAAGACTAAATAAGTGTCATTCACCCACCGAATTCACATCCAAGGAAGAACACCTGAATAACATTTCTAAATGTTTTACTTAAAAATTGAGTAATTAGGTCATTACAAAAGAAAACAAACGTAAATTTTAGTAGTTTTGCTCTTCTACAATATTAAAGACTACCATTTAGGCCACATAATTAAAAGAGTAACGCATACTAAATACAGTCGCTGGAAAAACAAAAGCATTACGTATTGCTTTAACAGAAAACCAGTACCTTGAAAGATTGATAAAAAAATAATTAGTCAAGAAAATAGAACAAAATGAAGCATTATTTGTAGGAAATATGCCTCAGGTTTATGAGCCTACCATTTAGAGGTAACGCATTCAATGAGATGGTAGTGCTAAACTAGTACAATGCATTTCACAGAAATTTTAGTGCGATTTAGCTTTAATCCATCTATTCAATGCATCCGACAATAGCTACTAGAGTAGAAGATAAATTACTTAGGTTGTCCATCTTTTTCTGTATTTATCAGTTCATCTACCGCTGTAGATCAAGTTACATAGACAACTGTTCTAGGAACTCGTACTGCGTGCTAAAAATCACATCCCAGTAGGTTTAAGGAAAGGTATTGTAGTATGTGCTACTTATATTAACATAAGTAGTATATGATGTTAGTTGTCGAAAGAAGGTCTGGCAGCAGAGAGACAAGAGGATCGAACAGTAAAGAATGGAAACAGAATGCAATTTGTATGAAAATATTATTTACATTTATGCATATTATTAGTAGTCTTATGACATCAACTGACTCGTAGGTCGAATCATGAAAAGATTGTTCACTTGTAATTTGAATATTTACAATCTCAACTATACTGTATTACACCAACAAACCTAAATTTTATCAATATTAACTTACTGTAACATTTTAACATAAAACATTTACTTTTGATTAGCATAAATGATAATATTCATTTACCTTTGGTAGTATTTCCTATTCTGTAGACGTCTTCATCAGCCGATGTACCATAACTAAATACCTTTGGTTCATAAAGAATTCCATTTATATTAACGTGATGAAGAGGTGAACGGATGAATGGTGGTCTAAAATGATAGAGAACTGTACTGCTTTTAAAATTCAAAAGATAAAATCCACTTTAAAATCTATCTCTTTAATAATAACATATTCCAGATTGAGTGTTCCCAAATGCTCTTGTACGGCCGAGAGTGGGGAGAGTCAACTCTCCCTCAAATGACCACTTGGATACAACCACTGACAGGAAAGTCCTACTCCCTGTCTTCTCGCATCATGTGTGTTGTTAACGAAATTGAGAGGACGAGAAGTCGATGTCCGGCAGGGGCTTAAACAGGTTTGGTGCATATGGAGGATTCAACTAAGAGAGTTGGAAAACCCTGATTCCAAACTCATGGTGTACCCGAGCCTCAGTATCCTGAAGGAACAAATGGCGTACGAACCAATTGTTGTTCACCAGCTAACAAGGGACTGCATCTTCTGACGTCGTTCTACTTATTTGTGGATTAGACTTTTAGGTCAAAGTCTCCAGTTGTGGTCCCTTAAGAAAACCACCTACTTTGGTTTGGGCACAATGGCAGTGTCTTAGCCCTTACAAAAATCGAATGATTTGTGTGACGCGCATCTATTTGTTGCCTCCTTGTACTAATGTTTATGTGCTTAAATAGATAAATAAATAAAAGTTTTAAAACGCGGGGATACGAAAGAAAGCTAGTTAACCAAAGATAAAAGTTATAACTATTTCTTGTAATAACACTTATTGACACACAATCGACAGGATTTAGGTTTATCAGTGTATAAAATTAAGATTATAAGCATGTCTAGGCTACATCGTTGAGCCTTCTATGAAAGATTTACTTTTTGAATCCTAGTGATAACTTAACAGTTTTAAATTAAACCCTCAACAGAATATTACGATTCTCATATTACAGTTGAAAGATCATTTGTTTCAGTGTTAAAAGTATATTTCATTGTTCAGTCGTCTTCTAGTTGTCAGTGACAGAACTTGAAGTAGATTCAAAATATACATTTCAAATAATATATAAACCGTTTTTAAAAAGTTTTTCCATTAATTGACTGTGATCCGGTTCTGATTGGATTTGTAAGGAAATGATCGGTTCTGTTTTGCAAAAATCTATAATTAGCACTTAGCGACTTTGAAATGAATTACTGCCTCATCGTTATATGTTCATAGTAAGCATTTTATCATAGACCTCTATATTACTTAACAAGCAATATGTTTAAGGTTAAGGTTAACATTATTCACTGATACGATTCGATCCGCACTAGGACACGACGTACATGACATTGATCACCACACTTTGATAGCTCAGTGGTAACCCCTCTGACTGTGAAGCTGGTTGACATGGGATCGAATCCGTCAGAGAGTATCGGTTCCCTCAAGATAACAGGTACACCTTACTGACGAGTGCCAAATAACACGAAACCTGGATTCAGGGTTTCCAGTTGACTACCTCCAATAATCCCCTTATATCGACATAATGTATGCAATGTTGAGTCATGAAGACTACTGACCACATTGCAACTTGGTCTATAGGATTCAATTTGCACTAACAAGGACCTGATCATCACCCAGTGATCAATTAATTGTAGATTATTCATCACCATTTTGTATTTTGAACAGATTTACAGGCCTCTCATTACAAATCAGATTGCATTAAAATCGTTTTATATTTTTTCAAGTATCTGACAGAACAAAGACCTGACGACGTTAAATGACAACTGTTTGTCAGCTAAAAATATAAAGTCATAAATATTCATTTCAAAAAATCTCCAATTCTTCAAGTACTCGATCAACGATGACATCTTAGGTAAAGATACATGTTGAAAAGCTTTCGTAATCGTTTTTATCTCTAATTTGGTATTTATAGAGTGAAGATAACTATATTACTCATTGGCTGGCTATAGAAACACTAGCCAGTCACATTATGAGAGAAGTTATCGAAGTTTAGGTTATAATTAGAAGTCTAATAACATTTTAAAAAGACACTACACAATCTGGTTTGGTACATTAGTCGAAACAACATATTCATATATGTAAAGTAAACGAAATTGTAGTTACTTTGTTAGGTTCTACAAATCGGAACAAACTATCGATGATTTTCAGCCGTAGTGTCGGTTATTAAGTTGAGCCCATATAATTTATTCTAGCTTTCGGACAAGCCAATCTATTCATTCCAACTAAGTCACATTTTGACCTTGTTAATTATTCGCTTATCAAATCTTCACTGTTTTTATATGAGCGAATATGTGTGTGCCCTTCTTATATTATTCATCACATGTATGTGACATATTTTTGTGTGACTATGTTGATTAACGTTTGGTTAAATGGAGCTGGCTTACCCTCCATTTCTACTGAGCGTCATTTACCTTCGCTCGCCTCGATTCGCTTCATGCCTCTGATTTCCAGTCCAGATCTATGAGTGTACAAAATATACGCATTCAAAAATCCATTCTCGTATTTGACTTATTTAATTCCGATATTCACTAACGCGATTTATGTCGATGACTATATATGAGGATTGACGATACGTATGTCTTAATAGCAATCAGAAACGATCAAATTGGAGTCAGGTCCCGGACTACTAAGGATCAAACAATCTACTTTTGATGATGTCAATATATAATTTTCATTGGATAATTGCATTCCATTCAATTATAATTTATATTGTGAAGAAATGAACTCTGTTACCAATTTTCACTATGGGTTGTGGAGGTTATTAAGTTTTTGATTGAGATAACGAGACGATTGATGTTAGACCATCATTGAAAAACTGGAGGTACTGGATGACCGTTTCGTCCATTTGTGGGACTCCTCAGCAGTGCGTATCCACTATCCCCCTTGCCGGATTTGAACTCAGGGCCTCCAGTCTCCCGCGCGAACTGAACTCTAAAACACTGAACTTGCTGGCATCCAACAGTGTTAATGTCCAACCCCAAACAATCCACTAAATCGCGCGACCACCTTCTATTGTACTGAAGTAGATACCTGTCTCTACCAGACGCGGATTAGTTTCAATTTCACTGTTCTGACATATAATGTTATCTAATCAAATTGATAATGCATCCCTTATTTCGTTTATGATAAAACATTAATCATGGATCTGTCAACATGAATTCTGATGAATTTACTCATAGCCATTTTAACTCAAGTGTTTCTAGTATTTAAATATTCAAGTAGATATTCCAAATATTTTCTATGGTATAAACGACTACCTTGATTGAATATTTACTCAACGGTGGGAATCAATTTTTGAAAATAAAGATACATTTTTGAATTTAGAATTAGTATTACACTGAATTATTATTAAATATAAATGGAAAAGAAGGTCAAAGAACACACTGCGTTGAGAATTGGGAGCAAACATCAAAATGATGAATAACAACTGGAAAAGATTGTTCAAGACAAAGTTGGATGTAAAATGTTGGTGAGTGGTCTATGCTCCTCCACTAGGGGTATCAGGCATATGTAAGTCAGTAGGAATTAATGAATGCTATAGAATAATTTCAACGATCATAAGTCCAATTGGACATTACAGAAACTGTTTCAATACATATAAACTTACTTTTGTTCATCATAAGACTGAAATTGAAATGAACATGAAATGTTTATCAGTCAGTCAGTCAAGAAAAATTGAATATAGTCGGATTCATTGCATAACATTATTCTGTTTCCATAACTCATGTTAACATTGGTTAGCTATTAATAAACGTGTATGAAATGAGAATAAATAAGGATTCTACTATAGAAAGTTGTGAGATGGTGGAAAAGATTTGTGCTGATGATGTCGTTCAGAAGAACGATGAAAGCTCCACGACCAAAGCATCTAGCTCAGAGAACAAAACTCCACCAAAATATAGAAAGTTGTATTGATATTTCGGCGAGACTATAATTTATGAACGAACCAATAGGATATAAGATAACCCTAAATCTAATTCCTAACCTTAACCATCAACTGTATATCATAATTTTTAATTTCTCACACTGGTTTATAACCCTCATTTGATCCTAGTAATTAGGTGGACACTATCAAAGTCACTTTCGTGTCAGATTTCACTATGATATTCTGTAATTTTGTGTTCAAAAGCATTCGATTGTCCACACTTGTGTTCACGTTCACTACAACATGATACATTGTCAAAAGTGTTGGTTAAATGGATCATTATCTAACACACACACGATTTCATGTAAGTTTTATATTTTAAAGCAAAGATCATATTTATAATCACAATATATAACGTTTAACGTTATTAAACGTATAGTGTATTTGTATCAGATGGGTTTTCATGTATATTATAGTAATTTCAATAGTTGAGATCATGAGTCAATTGAAGCTAGACCACCATGAGAGATCTAAAAGCACTGGACGACTGTTTCGTCCTACTGTAGGACACTTCAGCAATGCGCATCCATGATCTCACTTCGCAAGATTCGAACCCAAAACCTATCGTTCTCGCGAGGCATATTTACAAAAATATTGATAACAATTCAACTTACCGTAAGTAACATTAATATAATTTCTGTTAGAATAAAATGTAAACCATTTAATAAATCTAATAACATTTTCATCAGGAGTTCAGTTACGTATATGATTACATCATAGTTTAATACTATTTAAATGTATATCATGAATTGACCAATCACACATAGCAGGGTGTAAATAGTTAAGATGATGAATTTCATTCCGTAGATGTAAATAAACAATCATAATGATGTTTTGAAGTTGAAATTTTAGTGCATGAAATATACACAATCCTGTTATGTTCGTATATATGGATTGATTGTTTTAGATGTAAACAAAAATATCATCTGATCGAGATCATACCGATGTTTGTATTGTTTATTTGCCTAAATGTAATTGTGTACAGATCCGGTGTAATCTTATAAATTATTGTTTAAATATTATTGATAATATTTGAAATATAAATTTTTAAAGTAAAGATGGATAATGGCTAGCAATGGAATCCAGGACGCGTTTCGTCCTATTTGGAACTCGTCAGCTGGACGTAACTACATCCTAGACTTGTTGATGTTCACCATGGGACTTGAACCCAGTACCGTTCGCTTCAAACGCCATCGCGATAACGAAATAAAAATTCCTGGATTCTACTGTTAGCCACTATTCATATTTGCTTAAAAGGCTTGTGAATTAAGGCAATGTTGAGGCAATCCGCACAGGATGCACATATGAGACTGATCAATCGCAGTCCTAAATAACAATGGGAAGATACAATCAAAACAATACCAAGTGTATTGATAAAACTTTTGTTATCATATTTTATTATTATTGCTACTATCAGTACATCTATCTTCTTACTATCAAGTTTTACTTTTACCTATTATGTGCTGTGACGTAATCTGTTTCTCATTGTGATTAATGACTCAAATCGACTTGATTGGTTCAACATTACCGTATAAATATTCATGTATGACGATCTAATTGAAAACAATTGTTCGCTTACATGTGTTATTCTGATTTTGTTTATTACCGAAGTAATAGTAATTATGATAAAACATTGAATAGAATACTGATTATCATTACTAGATTTATGTAATGAATAGTGGTAGTGTGGTGCGTGCTACTTATATTGACATAAGTAGTATATGATGTTATTTGCGACCAGAATGTCTGGCATCAGAGAGACAAGAGGATCGAACAGTAAAGAATGGAAACAGAATGCAATTTGTATGATAAATACACAAACAATGAAGTTTGAATCATTTTGAGACAATTGGCGGACATTTTGAGAATTAAGCATTTACTTTATGATTGTTAGATTTTATTAACAAGTCCTGTAATTTTGTGTTAAATACATTCGATTGTCCCCATCCGTGTTCTGTTCACTACAGTAGCAGTGATACAACGGAACAAATACTTAAATAAAAAATAGTAATAATTAAAATCGTCATTCAAGCGCATACCAGATTAAGCCTTTTCAGTTGTGTGTGATAATTTTTAGATTAACTTGCTAAGAATACATTGTGATATGATTTAAATGTCAGCTGAATAACCAGGCATATAAAGAAGATAATATAGAAGACATTTTAAACTGCTCGACTCTCCATTATTGCACAGACGAAATACGTATAATGTGAAAATTGTGTAGTATACGTTCTCAATGATGAATACACTATACATGTGAACGAATCGGACGAAATTAGCAAGTTCACTCTGAACAAACTTTAGTTTATCGTAACTACTTTTCCAGAAAACAAATTAACGTAATGAATATCAAGTGAAAATTATTACGATTTTTTCCGAAGAGTTATAAATGACATGTCCTTTTGAGGCTAAGAAAAATCAACTAATTCACGTGGAATCGACCGTCTTGTGTTCGAGTCACACCTGTGGGATTATGGGTGAGCTCTATAGAGGAGTTCCATAAAAGAACGGCACATCTGCTCGGTGCTCCCACGTTTTTAGTGGTGATCTAACAGTGCTCGGCTTATGATTTCAATGAATGAATTCGAACATTAGCATTTTCTCAAACTGTTCAATTTTAACTACGTATAATTTTACTTTACGTGCTCTGTAGTGTAACATAATATTCTGTAGGCTGTTATTAATTTTGTCTTAAATTTAATATACAACTTTCATTTTGCTGTAATCGAATAAATTATGTAATGTATTTATGTAATCTCGTAATGCAATGTAATGTAATCGTATAGTGATTCATGCATTGTGTGTATACAGCTGTACAGATACTTCACGAGAATCGATGATTTTATTAGTCATCTGCAAATTTACAAACGCTTTAGCCCATCTTCAGTTTCATCACTGGATATTGATAGCATTCAGATTTTTGCTGTTGGTTTCTCCTATTTCTTGTGCTACGGATGGGTATAATGTTTTGCTAGGGTTCTTATACGGACGGTCAGCTGTAATAAGCAGAATGTGTGAATAAAACTCAGGAATTGAACCTGAATAGAAGTGCACGGAGATCGAACCAGACTAAGTCCAGCCATTCACCTCGTATATTTCTCTGGTCAGAGGCTACTGGTATCACTATATGAAGACGTCTAATACTACTATCTCATAAACAGACATACCCTTCTAACTACACTTGTAGGTACCATCAATACTAACGACATCGAGAAATCGACGAGCTATATTTTCCTATCTACTTTTGAAACGAAGTAGCATTAAAAACAGTCGATCACTTCATGGTGAACCTGTAGTGTCGGTGATTATGCTAAGCCCATCTAGCTTATTCTAGCTTTCGCACAGGACAGTCTATTCATTCAACTTAAGTCACATTTTGACCTTGTTAATTATTCGCTTATCAATCTTGACTGCTTTTATATGAGCGCATATGTGTGTGCCTTTCTTATCTTATTCATCACACGTTTGTGACATATTTTTGTGCGACTATAGTTGTTGATTAACGCTTGGTTAAATGGAGTTGGATTACCCACCATCTCCACTGCACGTCGTTTTGTTTCGCTCTTTTCTCTTGTGTCTGGATCAAAGATTGTATGAAATATGCGTATCTGAAATTCATTTTCATATTCGAATCCCGTTATTGACTAACGCGATTTAAGTCAGTGATTATATACGAGGATAGGCGACATATACATTTCGACAGAAATAATTTAATAACAATCATTCATACGATCTACTTAGAGTCAGGTCCCGGGCCACTAAACGCCTCTAAGCTCAATGATATATGTACTTAACGTTTTAATAGTTAATACTTGGTAGAGACAATAACCAAGGTTACACTTGTAGTGACTTACTTTTATCACGAGAACGCGACTGGTTCAATGAAAACAATTATTATTATTATAAGCAGTTGTACCAGTGCTTGTTTTAATGTGTTTTTGTTTAACTGTGCTAATTATGGCCATATTGTGCTTCCATTATCCTCCATCACTGTTTCGCGGTTCGTGACTCTGTCCGCACGTATTCCCTACTGCTGCTTCCGCTTGTACCTTCTCTTGGCACGACCTCGGTATTCATTCGATACCACGAGATCGCCAATTAATTAAACTTGGTTCCAATCCGCCTTCTGATTTATTTGGCACGTGTTTCCTTGTAGTGGTGCTCATAGTCAACTGGGACTCGACACCTCGCTACACACTAACTTTGAAGTTTCAATCATTCAAGTAAGTCATCGAACCTTGGACGCTGATTTCCTAACCGCAATTTGCATACACGAAACTGATAACAACGAAAGCTGCAGCTCCGGATATCAACAAACGACGAAAGCTAAGATCAGTCTCATAAGTGATTCACAGCAGCCCATTATTGCAACAGATTGGCCAAGTGAATACTGCATAAAGTCTTTCATTAGCCGAATAAATATATAGGATTCACAACCACTACCAAGAGACCGTTTAGACCAGTGGATAAAGAATTTACTGCGCAAAAAAACCTCGTGTCGCTTCAGAAGTTGTTGGACGCTGAGTGCGATACTTCCTTCTGCATACATATTTTATGTGGAAATCATTTATATTTCGATGACTGTATCGTATTATGAAATGGGAAAGTCGCATCCTCGAAAGCGCTGAGTAGTCTCAGGAGTTCCGCCTCCATCGTAAATTTTGCAGCGACAAACATCTCTCTGAAAATCAAATCAGCTTCAACGGCGCTGACTACAACTGATATTACTGAATCAAATTCACAACGTTTATGGGCTTAAAAATGAGCATTCTATTAGCCGTCTAAAATGACGCCGTTGATTGGTATAAAAAGGGTATAGGTGAGTAGTGTGTTCAAGATTTTAAAATAAATTTCACGTCCTTCAAAATTTTTTCCGTTCAATCATAGCACCCAAATTTCTGGGTTTGATAAGAAGTATTCTTGCTTGTGACTTGACTGATTTGACTATAAATTGTGCATCGTTGTAATCTGATGAGTTACGATCAGTGTCACACTAACAATTTGATTGAGAGTCAAAATTTGCATTTTATAATTTAGATCTTATTTTACAGAAAATATTTTGTCGGACGATTTTACCATCATTGAATATAAAATCATAGAGGGATCCCAAGGAACGGATATGACCATCTTAATGTGTGACCTGGACGCCAAAGTCGGAATGGACTACACAGCTTACGAACATATCATGGGACGACATGGACTGGGAGAGGAACCAAAATGGTGACCGATTTGCAAATTTATGTGCATTTAATGAATTGGTTATAGGTGGTGTAATATTCTCACACAAACGCATACACAAAGTTACATGGATCATACCGGATCACATTACGCAGAACCAGATCTATCATATTTCTATCAGTAAAAAATTCAGAAGGGTAATGGAAGAAAAGAGAATCAGAAGAGGAGCTGGCATGGTTTCAGATCATTAACTGGTGCTTTTCGAGCTGAAACGCAAGCTTATGATGGACTGAACAAACGGAGAAACAGCATTATAAAGGTTTATTACAGCCTTTCTTTGAGATATTGACAAACTCAATGAATTCAAGATCGCTCCCAATAACAAGTTCCAAGCTTTACAAGATCTATTCAACGAAGAAGAAACTACTATGGTGGATAATTGGATGGAAATAAGAAAAGCATGAACTTCAACGTGTCAGGAGTTTCTGGGCTTCAATAAGCATCATCTTAATTAACGTAACTCTATAAAAACCCTGGACAAGATTCAAGAAAGTAAGAACAAGAAGTCATCAATCAACAAAAGCCGAACAAGAAAGGAGGAAGTTGAGGCACAGGCCGAATACACGGATGCGAACATGCACGTGAAGTGGAGCATTAGATTTAACGAGCGGGAGTACGTGTGTTAAGTTTGTCTTACGTTGTTCCTACTCGTTCCCTTTCCTCTCTTTTGTATATTGTTTTATACTACTTATTTATATTCAGTAAGCAGTTGTACGCCCAACAATTTTCACACTTATGTTGTAAGTCAAGTTGTACCGTAACATTCTGAAATGTTCACAAATATACATTAACGTTTATTTTACTTATCATTGTACGTATCATTATAATCACTGTAATTTAATTACTGTAACGGTTATCCACAGTTTTATGCACTTGTTTAAACGCAACAGTTTCCATATTGTTTGCTCTTGGTTCGAGTTTCGGTTGTTCATAAACTGTTATCAAATTTAGACACAGCTATCGGCTGTCTTTGTATTATCGAAGCCTTTGCTATTTTCATTCTTGAACGACGCGTTTAAACGCCTAGACACCTCACAAGTTGAGGTTTGTAACTAAACTTTGTGTATTATTTAATAAAGAACCGCTTTTGTAGACAAATCGTTGTTTTGGAACTTCGATTTTGCGCGTATCTCAATCGGGGTTACTTGGACGCTTCGATAGAATTAACAACGTGAAAGATCTAAAAGCAGAATATCCCTACGAGCAATCATATTAACATATTTGAATACAAAGACTTATAAAGCTCTAAACATTTATCCGTCGGATATTTTCAGTGGTTTCAATGTTTTTGCTTATGAGTCATAAAGCATATGAAGGTATATATATATATATATATATATATATATATATATATATATATATATATATATATATATATATATATATATATATATATATATGGCGTCTGAAAATCAATAACCGCAACAAGATAGGATCCAATACTTATCTGCAAGTATTCGAGTAACTGTTTGCAGCAGTCAATGGTCAACAATCATCCGCCAAACCACGCCTTAATCTTGAG
The DNA here is from genome assembly GCA_944470425.2 of Schistosoma bovis. Taxonomy (NCBI): domain Eukaryota; kingdom Metazoa; phylum Platyhelminthes; class Trematoda; order Strigeidida; family Schistosomatidae; genus Schistosoma; species Schistosoma bovis. Next base: position 695,660 of record OX103958.1, on the reverse strand, counting down.
TTCAACCAAACATGATCGTAATTCTGATAACTTGTCATAATCCATTAACCGAACTATATAATGGAGATATAGATTTATCAAAATCCAGTAATAAAGGCATGGATAATGAAAATCAGAATTGTAGGATTACTGAATAAAAGTTATGATTAAAGAAAGGATGAGTGTATGAAGGAATAATAATATTGTACGATAATTCACTTTATAATGATTTTCAGTTTTCTTCATGTTACAACTGCCACCATAATACTATCAGGTAAACAAAGATAGACCACCATTGAAAAAGCTGAAAGCACTTAACCACTAGACCACTGAGCCGGCATCCAACGGTTAAATGCTCGTGCGCGAAGCCAGTAGGTCCTGAGTTCGAGCCCCGTGTGGTCCGGGATCGTGGATCCGCACTGCTGAGGAGTCACGCAATAGGACGAAACGGCCGTCCAGTGCTTCGAGGTTTTCAATGGTGGTCTAGCTTCAATTGACTCATGATTTCAACCTGTGAAATTTCTAAAACTCTCCACAAAACCCATTCTGAAAAACAAAAATACTTTCAAACACATTTAGTCACGGATCTCCTATCTACTTGCGAAATACCTTCCACCACAGACATAAATGTATTTCTATGTGTTATCCACATTTTTTTCCGTCATTTTTTGAATCAAATTACCTACTCCCACTTATTATTCTGATCCTCTATAATCCTATTAAAATAATAAAAAGAAGCGTTCATTATAAGTAAATCTGTTAATATGACAGAAGCTGTGATCGTATTTTTAGCAGAAATTTCTGAAAATCAAAAAACAGACAACTTGTTAGTCGGTCAAACAGCTACAACGTAGGACCTGACACATAAATGCATCGGTTCAAGTTGCCGTACCGCATTAGCACGACAAGATGAACACCAAATTCATAGAAGTAGTTAATTCAATGGTGGTAATATATAAAGGAAAGGCTGTATATAAGGATATAGTCCAGAAAGAAAGGATTAGTTGACAGAAAGAAAGATATAAAGTGATTTTGATCTCATGGTTTAAGGGAAGACAAAGAGTGTATACACCTACACCATTGTGATCGATTCTAAGCCATGTCACCCAGAGTTTCAAACCATTGGTTACGATAGTCACGCGGACCCCAAATCAAGTAATTTGCATCTACCAACATGGCTAAGACTAGACAACTTGAAAATGTTCCATAAGTGTCAAACAATGTCGTACAATTGCATTTATAAGATGATATATTATCATTATTATTATAATACTGTTATTATTAAGTAATGAAGTAATAACAGATTGATCTATTTTGTATTCATTTAACCTAAAAAACAAAGTGTGAGTACATTGTTTTAACATTTGGCAAACTAGAACAAAGTTAATTGGTGAAATTGTAAAACATGGGGACAACCATAGGGTAAATACTGCATTTGCAAAATGTCAATTAATTGTCTCAAACTTGACAATTTCTTTTGCAAATATCAGTGAATCATCTCAGATTTCATTGTTATTGCATTTCCATACATATTGCTTTATGTTCCCGTTCATTCCTCGTCGATCTTCTTGAGCTTCTGCTGCCAGACATTCTCTTCTTGACTAGTGACATATAAGACTTATGTTAATATAAATAGCACACACCACACAATCATATCCACTGATAAACAATTATTAAGCTTGTCTTTCATTCCGATAGCCGGAAATATACTGTCAAAACGAATAATCTATACTACATCTTGTAGACTTCTGACAACTAATAGTTGTACGTTCAGTAAGGTGAATGATATGATCTAACATAATAGTTATACAGATTTACATTGGATAATTTAATTGTTCAGCAAAATGTTTTAATATTTCAATACTCTTAAATAAATAGAAACTCATTTAATGTAAACTTTGGTTGAATGATCAGTTAGAGTGCTTAGTTTGAGAGGTTTGTCGTTATTCAACTGAGTTAATCATCATCATCATCATCATCACAAGGTTCTCTTGAAACCAGGATCCATTTAAACAATGGTTATTATTAAGTACTTAGATAAATCTTAGATTCATATAGTTTTTAAACATTATCTCCAATCTTTCAACAAACTGTTTATTTAAACGTAAATAGAAGTATAATATAACAGTAATATTAGATAACCAGCGAAATTTGTATTCCACAAACGTTTTGGTAATACTTTACTACTGAAATATTTACTACCATACTCATTACGACCATTGATTGAGATCATGAACTACTTGATGTTAGACCACTATTGAAAACCTGGAAGAAGTGGACGGACGCTTCGTCCTATTGTAAGATTTATCAACAGTGACCATTCACGATCCTGACCCGCGGGATTCTGACTCAATGCTGAAACACTAATATTCTTGTATTTGTATTTGATAATTTTGAAGTTTGATTATATTTTCTTGAAAAATCTTGAACCAGATTGCTAGGCAAAATGTTGAATTTACTTCGAATTTATTTGCTGAGATTTCACAAATACATTCTTCTTCCCTAGTATCACGCATCAACTCGTTACTTAAATACTGTGAAACTATTTGATTAAATTTAGGCATAAGTTGTTATTATCAGTATGCAGTTGTGGAAATTAATATGTTTTTGATTGAGATCATGAACCGATTTATGTTATGCCACCATTGAACATTTGAAAGCACTTAATGGTCGTTTCGTTCTATTTTAGGACTCCTCAGCAGTGCGTATCCACGATTCACATCACCATATCATCAACCATGCAGAAAGTATGGATAAATAAGATTATATTTGGACCGGAAAGTACAGTTAATTTCGTGAAAATGACCTTAGAACTTGAGCATCAATACAATCCGAAATTTTGTCCCCCGTTTTTGTAGCACAGCAAGATCATTTAGTAGTCTTGAACATATTAGTAGTGTCAATATCATGAAAGATTTGACAACTACTGAGGTTGCTAAAATGAAACATTATCGAAAGTTTACCAGTCTAAACATGAAGACGAATAAAATAAATTAACTATTTTGTTTACACAAGACGTTTAAGACAAAAAAAAACTTACTGGTGTGTTAGTTGTTTCAGAAACTTGTTTCTATAAGATTTAATTTTATAAAACACATTTGATGACATAAATTTGCAGGAAAACAGATTACTGATGTTAAAACTCACTTAAAATTCAAAGGTTTGATTATAGAAAACTGATTTATATTTTGTAATTGATTCAATTGATACAATGTGTTATTGGTATCTTACTAATAGTAATCTGATGAATTAATATGGAAACTAAAAAAAATCAAATCAGTTTTCGTTTTTCAATGATACAATATTGTTAATGGCAGCCTCCAAATGCCCTGGTACAGCTGAGAGTGGTGAGTGTCATTTCTCAATCTCGAAATATTCTCACATGTCCACGTGTATACAACAACTGCCAGTGATGTCCTGCTCACTGTCTTCTCGCACTATCGGTGTTGTTTACGAAATTAAAAGGACGGAAAGTGAACGTTTGATACTTTAACCAGCTTGGTGGACACGGAGGATCCACATAGGGCAGTTGGAATACCCTGATTACAAATTATTGAGGTAAATATGCTCAAGGATACTGAAGGAACAAATGATATATGAACCACTTGTTGGCCACCAGTCACCATGGAACTGCATCTCCTGACGTTGATCCACTGCCTTGTGGATCAGACCTTTAGATCGAAGGCTCTGGATGTCTCCCTAAGCCTTCACACTAATCGAATGATTTGTGTGCGGATATCTATTTCGTGCCTTCTTGTATATATTTATGTGTTTAAATAAAATAAATAAATGTTATTGGTGGAAATTAAATTGAAGTAAATAGATGCATTAATGTATATAATACGGAGTTAATTTTCTCTAAATGCCACACGTTATTGCGGGTATTTGAAGAATAAACCAGCTCATGGTTTATCCTTCTTCATACTTATCTCAATTACTTAGATAAGATGCATATAATTTTAATTCCATAGATATTAAATCTTGATTGTTGACTCCAACCACAAATAAACTGTTTCGCGATAATATACTACTTAAACTGATAACAGTAGTACAAAGTAAATGATAAAATTTTGTCATCAATGAGGACGATGTAGTAACAACTGAGTGATCAATTAGTGTAACTATTTCAGTAATACATGGAGTTAGTCGTCACTCGATTCCCTCTTTTGTAAATTTCATATACGTAAAACATTACTCTCAATAAGAAGCTAATAGTTCTCACGTTCGAACTGTTAAGTTTTCATTGATAGTATGTCTTTAACAGTCAATAAATCAAATACCATCTATTGTATGAACAGTAAGTAACTAAATATACGCTTGGATCAAAGAATTTTTTTGAAAAATAACGCCCTTAATATCCATATCAACTAAATAATACCGTTTTAGAAGCCCTATTAAGGTAAACATTAAATCGAGGGTTGAAAGTAAGTATGAAGATCAAAAGCAAGGCAATATTATTTATAATACGATTTATACTTGTTTATTCCTTATTAACATTGAAACAAACGGCATTAACTCGTTAATGCGTTATAGTATACAATAAAAGTTACTTATACTATTTTATGCATGGTAACCAGTGGTTTTGTCTTTTGTTTGTTTATGGTTTAGGTTGTTATTTTGACCAACAAATTACTAGTTTATTAGCATTAGTTGATTCTGATAAGTAGAGGCCTATTTGAAATTTCAGTAGTAAAATGAAAATAGTATCGATATTTTCAGTAAACTCACAGTAGTTTGACCTTTTTCAGAAATGTCTATCTGTTAGAATCAATATAAATAATCAACAATAAAATAATATCAGAAGGTGTTTTATGGATATTATAGTAATTTTTATTAGTTGAGATCATGAGTCAATTGAGATAGTAACTCACTGAAGTCAATGATAGATATATCGTGGGTTGGTGGAAGTTAGACACTAACACAATTGGATGCCGGATTAGTGGTCTTTAGGTTAGGCGTTCGCGTTCGAGACCGTTAAGTCTCGATTTTGAATCTCGCAAGGCGGGACCGTGGATGCGCACTGCTGAGGAGTCATACAATAGAACGAAACGGCCGTTCAATGCTTCCAAATTTTTCATGTTGATCTAGCTTCAGTTGACTCATGAACTCGACTATTAAGTATAAAATAATTGTTTCAATACGAATTTCTGACAAAGGATTCATATACCTCCTAAAATACTTTTATATTCTATAATTTATTAGTAATAATCATAATTGATAGCATTCTACAAATTATAAAGACTGGGGTAATGTGATAGCTTTAATACTTAGTGTTTCATCATTATACTGGTTAACATGAGTTCAAAGAGCTCGTTGGTTTTGTCTGTGACTGTCATATTGACTAAAACAAGTTTCTATCTTGAGAAAAAGATTGTACAGTACTCTTCAGCTAATCAAGCTTGTTAGTTTAATTAACTATGTAGTCCTTCATAGATAATTCCTAACTTAGAACATGGTTTTTGAATACAATAATATTGCGTTTAAGTGGCTATTTAGCCAGCATAAAATACAGTAGTTGTTAAGATAGAAAACTGACTATACTCAAATAAATCACAAAGTAACTTAGAGGAAAGTATAGATAACTTATCTCAGTCTTCTGCTAACACGTTTGTTACATTATACCCATCATCACATAAAAGTTCGAACCCACTACACATATTATCTCTTGGGTTAAGAAATCTAAAACATATAATCAACTGGTAAAAGTTCAGTTATTATGAATTCACATTTTCAGTGAGTTCATACACTATCAGAGGAAAATAGTTTCAGTCATAAGATCAATGAATAAAAAGTATAGGCTATGAGAAATCATCCATATATTCTTTTAGTAAACTTACTGTAGTGCCTGCATCTCGAGAACTAAAATAGTGAAATTACACAAACATAGTGCATGACTTTTTATAGATAAGGGAAAATTTCCAAATACGTTTGTATATATTAGATTTATATGCAGATAAAGACAGCCAGTGTAGCAGTAGTCTCTGCATCAGTAGGCCTTAACATACACAAGGGGAAAACCAAGGCCCTCAAATTCAAAGCGGAGAACAGCAGTCCAATCACTCTTGATGACGAAACTCTGGAAGATGTAGAATCCTTCACATACCTGTGAAGCATCATCGATGAACAAGGAGGTTCAGATGCAGACGTGAAGGCGAGGATTGGCAAAGCAAGGGTCTCATTCCTACAATTGAAGAACATCTGGAACTCAAAACAACTTTCAACTAATATCAAAGTCTGAATCTTTAATACGAACGTCAAGGCAGTTCTACTGTATGGAGCTGAAACTTGAAGAACTACAATAACCACCATCAAGAAAGTACAAGTATTTATAAATAGCTGTCTTCGCAAGGTACTCAACATACATTAGCCGGATACTATCAGCAACAGCCTACCATGGGAGAAAATAAACCAGCTTCCAGCTCAAGAAGGAATTCGGAAAAGACGATGGAAATGGATAGGACATACATTATGGAAAACATCAAACTGCATCACGAGGTAAGCTATAACTTGTAATCCTGAAGGGAAGCGGAAAAAAGGAAGGCCAACGAACACATGACGTCGGGAAATGGAAGCAGGTATGAAAAGGATGAATAACAACTGGAAGGAGCTGGAAAGGATTGTCCAGGACAGGGTTGGATTTAGAATGCTGGTGAGCGGCCTATGATTTATCACCGGATGTAACAGGCTTAAGTAAGTAAGTAATATATATACTGATTAGTGTAGCACAAATTCTATATATTTACTTTTGCTCATCTCATGGAAGTTAATCGTGTTTCTGTTATACAAAATGGACTTTCAAGTGAAGTTAACATGTATATGATATCTTGTGATCTGATGCTTATATATCAACAATTTGCAGTGCACTAGCTTTAATGTTCATAGAGTCAAAATATTCTGCAGATTTGTGATAATGGATCAGTATTAAGAATATATGTCGTATAGCTACCAGTAGAATTCAGGTAATCCAATCGGTTTTTCAAATTTGTCAACGGGTGCCTATTCTTTTCTTGACGTATACACTAAAACTCGAAACCTTTAACTTTACACTTCAAAACAAAAACACTTCACCCACTGAGCTCCTCACTTCAAGGAGTCGCTAACTTTTACAACGAGTATAAAGGTATTATAAAAGGTTTGTAGTCTAATTTTGTACGTATAATAGGATCTGCGATTGATCAACTTTTGAAGATTGTCAATACATTTGTATCTGGATCTGTGTTCACTACTTTTTGATTGTTAACTGTCATGCTACTAAAAGCACAGAGTGATAACGATGATTATTGTATTCATATGATCAGTCATAAAAATACTGTAGTAACAGTCCATTTTCCAAATACTGTGGTAGATAAGCGAGAAGTTAAGTTACATGGAAAAAGTTTACTTATATAGAATTTGATGGAATTATGAAGTTTACCCACTTATAAATCAGCTGATTTGAATCAACTATAAAACGTATTTCACTCAGACATAATGTGATTGGTTTAAAATTTGGACGAATGCTTTGCAACCATTAATCTTCAGACTTTATTCCTTATCTAAATTGTTTCACACAATCTTCAGTCTTTACTTAAAGTAATTCTAACTTAAAGTTTTGTACATCAATTTGTTTTGAATGACCAAATTGTATTCAATAAAATCAAACATTCTTTCTTATATATTTCCGGTTCACAAATAAAATTACAATAGTTGAGATCATGAGCCATTTGAAGCTAGACCACTATAAAAAGCCTGGATGAACTGGACAACTGTTTTGTTTTATCATGGGACTATTCAGCAGTGCGTATCCACGGCCCCGCCTCACAGGATTCTAACATCTGCTCACAAGTGAGAAGCAGTGATCAGTGGAGTTCAACCGGGTCTGTTGTGAGATAGTAACTCAGTGATAACAATGGTGGATGTGTCAATGAATTTCATGGATTAGTTGTAGCTGGATATTAACACCGTTGGATGCCGGCAAGTTCAGCGGTCTAGAGGTTGAGTGTTTACGCGTGAGGCCGATAAGTCCTGAGTTCGAGTCTTGCGAGGCGTTATCGTAGGTGTTCACAGCTGAGGTGTCATACAATAGGGCGAAACTCCCGTCCAGTGCTTTTAGGTTTACCATGGTGGGCCAGTTTCAATTGACTCATGATCTCAACTATTGAAATTACTACAATCTCCACAAAACCCCTTCTGATACAAATAAAATTACTTTGAATGATTTATTCATTTGTTGTTCAATTAGGCACTTACCTACACTGCACGTACATTCGGCTAAATTTTTATATATTAATATCGAGAATTCATTATTATGGTCATTAGTGACTTTGCATTCATTTTAAAAATATAGTTACATTCACACTACTTCATTTTATGATTATTATCATGTCTGTATTAGTGTTCAAGATGATATGCTTAGAATGGGATTCTTTAATATAAGTAACCCTACGGATAATGAACATTCTACTAAACAGGATGAATATACACTTTGTTCTCAACAAAGACGACTACTTCAGTGAAATATTATAATATCGCTAATACAAAGTATTTTGTGAATATTAAAATGAATTATAATAACCGACATCATAGTGTAGTGGAGACAATTGAACATATCAGAATACTAAATTACGGAACATCTCAGTAAAATCTGAGAACTCTATTCAATGTTAATCAATCGTCTTAGACTTCATTGTTGGCTCGTTTCCACAGTAATCATTCTCTGTTCTCGTTCTATTCCCTTCGATCTTAACCTTCTGCCTCCAAGCCTTGCACTTTCGATTGATGATGCATACTGCTTATATCTGTCGACATCAATAGCATACACCACAATAGTAATGAATATATATCATGTAAGACAGTCAACGTTAGAAAGCACATTCATTATGGCATTTCCATCTCAGAGTCATTTCGGTCATTTTTTAGAGTTTATGAAAAACAGTGTCCTCCGTTTAAATAAAGTGATAGCCTCTGTATTCGAGAAAAGTACAAAATTGCATACCGGCATAATGTTTGTCGTTAGAAGAATTATTTTTCACACAATAATCATAGATAATTCCTTAGCTAATCAACCTCTCAATATGGGGTATATTGCAAGTCAACACGTAAATTTCAACAAGGGATGTGGTAGTATTTCTCTGAAAAGCACGTTAATTGAAAAGATGACAAATTCAGCTAATGCATGTTTATGGAACATTTCATTTTGCTTATTTCTAGTTGACCAACTGAATATGCGGATATTGTACTGATAAGAAAATTACGTGGAGTGACTTTTACTTTACACAAATCTTTTCAAAAGTATAGTAATAAAAAATAATATACGTGACTTCAATACTTTGCTTTGTTGTTTAGTATGTCTGAAGAAAAATCCTCGACTGAAATCTCGTGCTTGTTGAGGATCGACAGAAACCCAAACTTGCAGCTGTGAAGTAATTGTTCTTCTTTTCAGAGTTCGAACTTTCATTATCTACCCAGAGCATTAGTGACCATTCAGTGCTTACTCGACTGTATATATTTCAAACGTATATGAGTTTATTTACCACAAGAATAGCCTAAGATTAGTTTCAGAACCTAAAACCGAATGACAATAATTTGAGTCAAAATGAAAGGATCAGTTTTTTTGGGACTACAAATACTTTATTCTGACAAATACAAATATTAAGAAATCCGGTTCCAGGATGTTCCTAAAACCTCCTCCAACCAACTGATATAGCATCACAGTGAATGTGTTGTAGCATTATTGACGAAATTCAATGAATACTACTGTACTAGACAAACAGTGTAATATTGCCTACTAAGTAACCGGCTAGTCTATTACTGTATATTCTGAACTAAATCATTAAAACAATTCAGTCACTAAACAAATTAATTTTAAAAGCAAACGGATAAGAAGCAGAGAACTTGCATAGCAATAGCTTTATATCAAATAAAAATTTAAAACTTCTTTGAGGAAAAGACAAATATGATATCACAACATTGAAATAATAGAAAGTTTATGAAAAGTGGACAGTTATTCTGTTGTGTTTCACGTAAGTATTAATCGATTATTTCTGGTTAGCGTCTTTTTTAGCGAGTTAGTTTTCTACTGTATGGGGTCGCTAACCCCATGCTCGACTCTCATCCTTTGTCTGGGCTTGTGACCGGCGGTAGATCCAGAGGGGCTACAGGCGGATCCTTAAGATTCTTAAAATATTTTGAATCTTATACGATTGACTACATCAGTAAAATTGTTACTATACCAATTCTTTCCGTCTGAAGATAATTCTTTTTTTCGGTAAAGTATATTCGATAGTCCATGGCGAGAGGAGAGTTAATACTTTCAATTTTGATGGAAATTAATATTATTATGATGAAAAAAATCTATTCAGATTAATTATTTTCAATAATACTTAAAGATTAAACTATTCCTCAAATAAGAGACTCATTATTTAGACTTACTTAAACACATAAACATTGGTACAAGGAGGCAACAAATAGAAATACGCATATAAATCATTCGATTTGTCTGAAAGCTATGATACTACCCGGGTGTCGAAATCGAGGCAGGTGGTTTTCTTAGAGAGGTACACCCAGAGCCTTCAACCTAAACGTCTGATCCATAAGGCAGTAGAGTAACGTCTGGAGATACAGTTCCATGGTAGCCAGTGATCAACGATTGGTTCATACGTCATTTGTTCCTTCAGTATCCTGGAGCCTATGTATCTCAATACTTTGTAATCAGGGTATTCTAACTGCCCAATGTGGATTCTTCGTGTCCACCAAGTCGGTCAAAGTGTCGGACGTTCAATTTTAGTTCTCTCAATTTCGTAGAGAAGACAGTGATTAGGACTTCCCTGTCAGTGGTTGTATGCACGTGGCCGTGTGAGATCATTTTGATAGGTAGAGATGACTCTCTCCACTTTCTGCTGTACCAAGGGATTTGGAGGCTAGAGACTCATTACAACGTTGACAACTACTTTGCTTGAATATAAAAAAACGTCCTGTCAGTACATGATGTATATTCAAATATGAAAAGCGTAAACAGTTTATAGGTATCTTACCGACATCTGAAATTTGAAAGCATAGAGCTAGAATCATAAATAATGTAACATAGAAACTCATTGTACAAGAAATAGAATATGTTGATTGCTTTCTCTCTCTATATATATATAGATATGTGAATTAAATGAACTGATTAATGGCTAAACATTATATTCTTGCCTTATTAATGAGTATACATGGATATAAATGATAAATATGCATGATATATTTACCAAACTCTACAAATATATAATTTAAATAAAATCATACAATTTTGTCCATAAATGGATGATACTACTCATAAAAATGAAATGAAAATAATTAATTTACATACTTTGAATGAAATAAAATGAAGCCAGAACAAACATTAATGAAGAATAATATGAATTGACACACATGACATTGATCACCACCCAGTGATCAATCAATTGTGATTACATGTAAGTCCTACAGGAGGTTAGTCGCGGCCCAGATAGCCCAGCGGTAACGTCTCTGATTGCGAAGCTGGTTGACACGGGATTAAATCCGTCAGGAAGTACCAGTTCCTTCAGGATTACAGGTACACCTTACTGACGAGTGCCAAGTAGCACGAAACCTGGGTCCAGAATTTCCTGTTGATAACTTCCAACTATCATCTTATTGATTAGATTTCGTTAGGTTACTGATCAATATATGCTCACTTGTAACTGACTTCAAGAGGTATATCCAAGAGTTCTGGTGAGAAGCAGTAACCAATGAAGTTCAACCGGGTCTGTTGTGAGATTGCAACTCATTGATAACAATGGTGGATGTGTCACTCAATTTCATGGATTGGCTGAGATTAGACATTAACACAATTGGATGCCGGCTAAGTGGTCTAGAGTTTAAGTGTTCGCGCGTAAGTAGCATTCTATAAGAAAATATCTGTTACTAAGTTTTAAAGTAGCTTTATCATTTGATAAGAAATAGTGTGAAAATCGTTAGTTTATCGGTTAAATGGATGGAACTATGAACAGAGTTTACATTTTATGATTGTACTATTTGACACTCAATGTAGATGTGTTAATTCTAATTAGTGTTGAAACTTCGATTTCTCGAAATTCTCAAAATAAAATGCTTGTTCAGCAATGTTGATTGATCCGAATAGTGGATGTTTCTTATGCAATATATTTCATCACTTCCTTGATCAAAAGATTTGTGGCAAATCTGAGCATTTAAGACATTTATCTTGACTGTTGTTCGCTTGAAGATCTATCACAGAATGTCACGAGTATTTCTAAATAGTTGTCCTGCATAAGACTAAGCTCTTGTTCGCAATTTACTCATCTCTAGATTATAGAAAAAAATCAGTACGACAGCTTGTTTATTAATGAACGTTGACGAAATCGATTCATTTTATTTGAAATCATTCACATAAAATACATAATGCTACCATCAGAAAGGGTTTTTGTGGATATTACAGTAATTTAATAGTTGAGATCATGAGTCAATTGGAGATAGACCATCATAGAAAACCTGGAAGCACAGGATAGCTGTTTCGTCCTATTGTGAAGTTCCTTAGCAGTGCCCATTCACGAGCCTGCCCCGCGGGATTCGGACTCAATGCTGAAACACTAATATTCTTGTCAAACAAACTGACTGATTTAATGGCTATGTGGTAAATGAAGTTCAAGTATGAATGAATTCGAAAGAGTAGGTGAAATAGTCTTGTAACTAAATCATCGTCTTCCATGTCTATCTGTATGTATAACTCTATTTTCTTAACAAAATACAAACACTACGTATATATTACTGTCCAGATTTCATGAATATGGCTTTCAATGTAACTCGGTTTCTGTAACTTGTTTTAATTTTGAGAATAGTCAAATCCCTCCGTGTTAACCCAATCTAAACTATTAAATTGATATAATACTCTCTGGGTTTACCACTATAATCTGAAAGCCTCAATAGAACATATATAATCACGTTCATTATAATGATGTGATTGTGAAATAGTAAAACCAACCATATTATTAAATTCATATGATTTCATTTAAGGAAATAAGAGAGTAGATGATGACTTTACACACCAAAAACTGATTACAACCACATTGTCCAATAATCAAGTTTCTTTGATATGCACTGAAGAGAAACATTCAATCAAGATAGTAGTATGAGAGTTATTAAAACCACTGTAAATTCTTGCCTTACACACCAAAAACTGATTACAACCACATTGTCCAATAATCAGGTTTCTTTGATAAGCAATAAAGAGAAACATTCAATCAGGATAGTGTGAGAGCTATTAAAAACACTGTAAATTCTTGCCTTCCTACTAAGATTTCACAATAGTCTGTTGGTTGATTTTACACCATATACTGAAGGTCCTACTAAGCTGTGTTGTTAAGCGATTCGTAATAAAATCCGAAAACTGATTATGTTTGTTTAATAGGAAGTGAATGATATAATAATACTAATAATTCACTGTTCCGAACGAAACCAGTTAAGTATTTCAGTAAATACATCCACGTCTTCATCTGTTAATTCTTACTTACGCCTTTTACTCCTAATACAGCATAGGCCGCCAACCAGCATTCTCCAACCCACTTTGTCCTGGGCCTTCTTTTCTAGTTTCATCCAATTTTTGTTCATTTTTCTCATGTCTATCTCCATTTCTTAGCGTAATGTGTTCTGTGGTCTTCCTCTTTTCCTTTGGCCTTCAGGATTCTATGTGAGGCCTTGTCTTGTGACAGAGTTGGGTGTTTTCCTCAATGTGTGTCCTATCCACTTCCACCACTTCTTCCTGATCTCATCCTCCGCTGGGATCTGGTTTGTTCTCTCCCACAGTAGGTTGTTGCTAATAGTGTCCGGCCAACGGATCCGAAGTATTTTGCGTAGACAACTGTTAATAAACACCTGTATTTTCTGGATGATGGCTTTCGTAGTTCTCCAGGTTTCCGCCCTATACAGTAGAACTTTCTTTACATTTGTATTGAAACTCCTGACCTTGTTGTTGGTTGACAGTTGTTCTGAGTTCTAGATGTCCTTCAGTTGTAAATATACTGCTCTTGCTTTACCGATCCTCACTTAACACTACTACCTACACCTTACTTCTATTTTATTTTTTCCGCGGTAATGTACGGGGGGGGGGGAAACATTCAATCAGTTTTGATTAGCACTAGATACAATTAGGATAAGACTTTCGAAATACAAAAATCATGTACAGATGTCAGTGACTACAAATCAGTATAATAAATAAGATTAAACTGATGCAGAAAACTATGAGATCCTTTTGTTATAACTCACACAATATATTAGTCCAAATATACGTTTTTGTTATGAGTTTATATACAACCTGCAAACGCTTATTGATAACAACGTCGATTGACACTCTTGTTTATCGTTTCAGCATTGCTAAAATTAAGTCTGTAAAATTCAAACAGTTTCGAAGCCAATTTGTCTGTCTGTTTAGTTATCTAAAGTGTTTATTAAATGAAAAGTGTAGTGATCGAATGTTAATATTCAGTTAAGATCAATGAATCTGAGTACAACCGGTTGACCAAAAGATCGAGTCTCAATTAATTGATCAAAAAGAACTAATAAGTTTACAAGTACACTCGCACCACGAAAACATGAAGAGAAATACCTGAAGGACGTATTTAAAAAAAACTACTACTCAATCATTTTCATCACAAAATACCAACCACACACTGCATCAGAACCCAAGTCAAGCACAGAAATCAACAAAAGGATCGCCTGCATGCTTCTACTAAATTTTAGTATTGAAGTGTATTTCTACTTTCATGTTTTTACATTCAGCTATACATTTATACTATCCATAATGTGTAAATTTACTGAACAAAAGAAATAAATCAACTATCCTATTCTAGCTTTATGATGGTTAAAGTAAATTGTGAAACTATCAGCAATTTGCATCCCAGTTTGCTCTAGATATATAGATATATTACCGAGTGAATTTTACTTGCCAATATAACTTCAAACTCAATTATACTTTATTCGGAACAGAGATTTTACTTTGAAATAAACATACTACTAAGAAGTATTGTAAGTAGACTTCATTTTCTTATGTTTTGTGAATTAGTAAATACTAATTAAGTACAATGGTCGAATCCGTTTGAAAACATTTATAAACAGCAAAGCAGATATATTGGATATTTCTTTCAATGAATTTCCTGACAGATTTGAACAACCATCAATTGCAATGCTTATCACCATTAATGTTTTATATGTTATACTTATTACATCACATATGTTCGTATGTTGGTGAACAAGTAATTCATCCTTCATACACAATTATTGATAGTAGGACTACCTTCTTAAAGAGAACATTGATGTTAATGTTACCTGATTGTCGATTGTGAGGTATACATTTTGCATTACTTATTACCAAACTTAGAAGAAACTGCACACGATGTTTTAATCGAGAGATATAGTATAATAATCACTGAAAACCATCGACAGTAGATTTGTATCATAATTGCTTCATGACCATGAAAATGTATTCATTTTAGAAGATTTGCAAACAGCAATCTTTGAGTCTTTATTACGAACATCAAAACAGTTCTACTATTCGGAGGTGAAACTCTCAGAACTACTACAACCATCATAAAAATATCAAAGATATTTCTAAAAAAATTGTCTACGCAAGATTATCAATGTCCGATGACCGAATATCATCAGTAACAGTAAGCTGAATGAATCACCAGACTGCATCACGAAGTAAACGTCAAATGGGAATCCTAAAGGGAAACAGGAAAGAGGATGGCCAAAGAATACATTATGACGGACATTTGAAGCAGATATGAAAAGAATGAGTTGCTACAGTTAAAAAAGACTCGTCCGGGGAAGATGTTGAAGAATCCTTATGACGCTAATGCTTCCTCATAAGGGGGCAGCTGGCGTAAGAAAATAAGTATCAGGAAATGAAAGTAAAATTCTTGCGGATCGAAGATGAGAAGTTAGTGAAGAGAAATGGCAACAGCGACAAGGATAAAAGAACAATTGGGTTTACAAAAGACAACACAAGGAAGATGAGAAAATAAGCTATATAATGTATTCACTTGGTATTACTTGGCTTATATCTTCCCATTGAGGTTTAAGACTGAAATTGATCAGTCTGTTATTGGCATATGTGCATACTGTGCGGATTGCCTCGATATTGCCTTAATTCACAAGCTTTTTGTTAGCAGTAATGGACAGGATGAACATATGCCAATAATAAACTGATCAATTGCAGACTTAAACCTCAATGAGAAGATACAAGCCAAACAATATCAAGTGAATTTAAATTCATCCCATTGCACAAGCAAGTGGCTATCAGGACTCAGTAGCTGAGTGGATAACACGATAGCATCTGAAGCGAATGGTACTGGGTGCGAGTTTCAGAGTGAACATCAACTCTGAGATGCAGGTACACCCAGCTGACGAGTCCCAAATAGGACGAAACTAGCGTCCTGGATTCCACTGTTGGCCACTATCCATCACTGCTTATATAGTGTTTTGTTTTCATATTTTATAAGTAGTGTGTGACTTCGCATAATGCAATAAATTGGTTTACTCTCAGCATGACTTCATTCAGTACACTAGTATCATTTTGTTATCAACTCATTGTCAATCAAGTTATTGAAATATCGGTATACATTCATCGATGTAAATTATAAACGATAATATTCATGTAAATGAAATTCGCGTATGATTGTAACAAAACTACTCGGGTATATTTTATGCAGATGACGGAGTGTGAGTGCGGAAAATGCTACTAAGGTTGCAGACATATTTGTTAATGGAGTACTACTTTACTTATTGGAAGAAAATAAATAAAAGTTCAATTCTCCTGGAATGTTCTAAATCCCGAAAACTCATCATCGGATGATGCACACTTATTTAGCTGACAGTTTAACAGATTAAACAATTAAATCACAAAGGTCTAGTAAAGATTATTCATATGGCCTTCTTTATCATCTACTCCGATTGAGACATTTGATTTCTGATTTTGCAGGTATTTCGCATAAGTTCAGTCACTCCAATGTGGCAATCACAATAATTACCAATATTGACCAGCAATTCAAATATCTCAAGCTTGAAGATGCGTTTTGATAAAATATTACCACACATTTTATATCTACTCACTTATTGTATTATTTACAACAAGGAACGTTCAATGTGTACTGTAGTATCAGTAATAGTGGTAAACAAGGATATTCAAAACGGGGATCCCGATTATCCAGTTCCCATAGAACATAGAATAAGTTAGTTCCATCGACATTGTTAACACACCTCAATGCAGTTTTAAGACCATATCCAGAGTTCCTAAAGAACAAAGAAAAATGACAATTTATCAGTGTTATCTGTCAAACAAGTGAAATTCAAAGATGTTTACGTGAAAAAAGTGTGCAGTATATTCTGTATGACGTTAGTTATCTGTTCTAAAACATGCACATCCCCAAGTTCATCGGTTCAGTTGTTGTGTTTATTTTTAGCATACCTTACTCGAACCATCTAAAATGTACTATTAGTTGAGTGTATCAGAAATATATAAGTGAATTATAACCATTTGTTTGGTATATAAGGGTGACATTAAACATCAAACATTTATAGTGACCTACTTTTATCAAGAGAACGCGATTGGTATAATGGAAACAATTATTATTATAACCAACTGTACCAGGGATTGTTTTACCGTACTTGTTTGTTGAACTGTACCAAAATAAATCTATTCTTCCTTTGATTGTGACCTTGCAGGAATTCGGTTACGCTCAATAACCACACTTGTTCTCCTTTCTCTCGAACTCGGTATTTTTTCGATACCACGAGATCGCCAGCAAACACATCTCGACTACAGCCATCAACTGCCTTCTGATATTTGGCTTACGGGAGAGCTTATCAGTTAACTGGCACGTAGTCTTCATGTGGTGGTGATCATAGTTAACCACGACTCGACGCCAAACTACACATTTAGTGTAAACCTCTTTTCAATGTTTGTCTATTCTAGAAGTTCTTTATATATGTAGATGTGTCCTCTTAATCTTTCATCCAGAAATGTACGTTTACAAAATAAAATATCAAGAAAACTATTATAGTCGCATTTCAATAAAAAACACACAATCCACTATCTCTATTCATTGCTAATTATGAGTTTGTGGTGAACTGTCAGCACATATTACTGACAGATATTGTGTTGTGCCAATCGACAACACTGTCAACATTTTGCAAACTATAACTTCTTATCCAAAAATTAATTACTCTAACACACATTATTCAAGTAGTTTGCAAATTCTGTTGAATATTACGTTTAGGTTTATTTTACATTCGATATTATAAACACTTTGAACAATTCCAATTACTGGAAATATTGCATGTTTCTTTCGACCGTTAATCAAAACAATCTATAAATTACAATGACAGAACTGTTCATAGTATAATTCACTCATTATACTACTCCAGGGTATATTCCACTAAGTAAAATGAAAACATAATACACATCGAACCACTAAATATTTACTGATACCACTGTTTTTATTATCTAACTGACAGTGGTAATTATATCAAAAGTCTCACTACAAAGGTTTGCTCTTTAATCTATGTTTATTAGATGAAAATGATATAAAGTTGATTGATTCTATTTACCACAAAGTCCATAAGCTCCTTAGCAACTGTATATGGTCTTAAACCATAACATTAATAAATGTGCTCTATAAGTCAAAATTCATTTTAATCAAAGTCACGTACTAAAACCGCAGTTATCAAACACTTTGTGATATTTAAAATGTCACCGATGCAGCCATCACTTAATCGTTATGTCATTGTCAATCAGTTTCTATTACAAAAGTTGGTTTATTACATAAGGTTCATTAATGACAAAATTATATTTATCGGTGGGATTCAGGTCAGATACAAAGTGATCTGCAATGAAATATCGGCATGTTAACGATACAATATAATTTGTTGAACAATGTTATGAAGTTGAAGCAAATTAATGAGTTAAGTTATCTACGTTATCTGAGGAGTCCCATATCAGGACGAAACGGCCGTCCAGTGCTTCCAGGTTTTCAATGGTGGTCTAGCTTCAACTGACTCATGATTTCAACTTGCAAAATTTCGAAAACTCTCCACAAAACCCATCCTGATAATAATCAACTGCTCACTAGTGACTGACTTCAGGAAAAACTCCTGGAGTTCTAGTGAGAAGCCGTTACCAGTGGAGTTCAACCGGTCTGTTGTCAGATAATAACTCACTGAAGACAATGGTGTACGGTGGCGCAACTTCGTGGGTTAGTTGAAGTTAGACATTAACACCATTGGTTGCCGGCTCAGTGGTCTAGCGGTTAAGTGCTCGCGCGCGAAGCCAGTTGGTCCTGGGTTCGAGCCCCGCGTGGTGCGGGATCGTGGATGCGCACTGCTGAGGAGTCCCAAATCGGGATGAAACGGCCGTCCAGTGCTTCCAGGTTTTCAATGGTGGTCTAGCTTCAACTGAATGAACGATTAATTGGATGTTTCTCAAGACCCATAAGCTGAAATTAGTTGTTTTATACTTTAGGTTGTGTTGATTCAAACTGATCTTTTAATATCAACTAACTGGTATATTATATTTTGTAAGCTAATACATTCAGAAAATCCTGAATCTGTATCTAATTAACTCCAACAATGTGAAAATTGTCAGTGAAATCATACCCTCCACTATATAGATATCGTTTTGTCAGCTCTTGTCACATAATTTATATGTAGTGAAGTTGCAGAACAAGAAAATTTGTCACTACATAACAGTAACAAATCATTAAGAATTTGTTTAAAAGAATAAGCATATAGGGTTGTTCGAGGATATATAGTCACATAAAACATCAATAGTCTTTTTTAAAGGGGAAATTGTGAACACGGTATCTACGTCAAAAGAATACATAAGCCTTTCCTTGATATTAACATCATGCAAATAATCGACTAGTTCAAAAGTATTATTCAGAGACTAATCAGATAGACACCTTCAGATAGGATCCAACAATTTTTTCAACCATTTGGGTAATCCATATAATAAGATAATTAAAATCTCATTTGATAATCTGGCAACACAATCAGTTCAAATATAACCTCTGGAATATTAACTTTCCAGAATGATACAATTAGACTTCTTTCGTTGGTAGATAACAACTATAACTGCAATGAAATCAAGTTGATTTGTCATAACGTATCCGTCTATAAACAACAAATATGAAATAATATGTCAGATCATGTAAATGTTTAAACAAAATAGACTTGTTATATTAAGAGGGCTCTTGTGAAACATTTTGTAGTAAGATCGCTCAATCTGTATTATCACACAAAGACATTTTTTCTGTGCTCGGCCAAACTGTGATTCAACTTAAAATGGTAGGAAGTGCGGCAAAGGGATCTCTTCTCAGTGAATTTATTATCATACTGTACAATTGCATATATATATGAAACGTTTTGTTAAAGTACTAGTTCCTTGAGGAAATATGAACAAGGAATAACTGAGATGACGTGATAGAAATATTATACTACTAGATCACGTAATACGAATAACAACAATAGACTTAAGAAGTTCTGACGATTGATAACGTGAATGTAGTAAAATGATTAAACTGATTTTGTTATAGAGGTGTTATAGAGGTGTGATATCGTGAGCAATGATGAATAAAATAATGAGAATATGAGACATAAGTAAAGGGAGAAATGAAGTAATAATAAGGATAAAAATTAAGGCCAAGTTAACGATGACGATAGGATGTACTTCTTTTGGACGCATAGTTCTTGTTCGAACTCTTGGACAGTTACAGCATCGGCTATTTTTAGGAACTGGATTCGAAGAAATCTAGGTAGATTTGGATGAATTGTATATACAACCTTAAAATCAAACTGTGAATCAATAGAAAGATTACAGTCGATTAGATGTTCGAATATGGAACTCCTAACAGCTTTCTGATTATCTATGTAAAACCACAATTGAACAAGTTCCCATATTAATACTAATAATTTAAGAAAATCCCGGATCTGTATCTAATGTACTCCAACACTATGAGAGATATCAGTGAAATCATTCTGTCAGATTTTGTTACATTATTTGTATGTAGTGAAGTCTAATAACATCAAAATGTGTGCATCATATATCTGATAATTTAACTCCACTGAAACATAGTAACGTGCAAATTGAGTTATTTTCACTTAGTCAGCTTGTGTATTAAAAGATATTGTAGTTTGATTCTAATTTGTTCGTAGATGTACAACGTTGCATAGTTTTATATGCACTTGATATTGTTTGGCTTGTATCTTCCCATTGAGGTTTAAGACTGCATTTGATCAGTCTGTTATTGGCATATGTGCATACTGTGCGTATGCATCGATATTGCCTTAATTCACAAGCTTTTTGTAAGCAATGAGTGAACATCAACTCTGAGCTGCAGTTACATCCAGCTGACGAGTCCCAAATAGGAGGAAACGCACGTCCTGGATTCCACTGTTAGCCACTATCCACCATTGTTTACAAAAAGTTGCATAATTTTGTTCACTTAAGTTCTGTCTGACATTTACATAATGATGAAAGAACAATAGTTTTCTTCTTAGTTTTCACAGCAATTCTATCGCCTTATTTATTCATGAAATGTCCTGATTACAAAATTGAGTTGTTGTATCATCATTCGCTATTCTGAAGAATGATGTTATTGGAATAATTTTCATGACATTGATGAAGCATAAAGTCAAGTTAGTGACTTTTGAAACGTACTACACTAGTTTTTATTATGAATTTACTAATCCATCATTCACATCGACAACAGATTACGACGAATACTAGACTTTTGTTTACAGTATAAACCTGTTCACTTCCAACATCATTAGTTGTGAAACAATGACAGAGCAGTTACATACATGATATTTAAAACAGTGATAAAAATATTCATATTTTGTCACTCTTAACCATTGAATGCCTTGATGAGCGATGTTTTGTGGTGTAGGAGTAGGTTGGAAGAATGCTAGGGGCGGTCAGTTCAAAACATGACACAAATCCATTATGTCACTGATAAGCGGATTGAGCTATGTTCGTAGGGGTAGACTACGTGGTTGGGATCCGCGAGATGATAGCAACCGATGGTTAGAGACCTTGAATGTGACATGGCTCAAAATCGTTTGCAATGGCGCAAGTGCATCAACTATTTGTGTTCTCTCAAATTCTAATCTTCTAAATTCTTCACGTCCCTTTTTTCTCTTCCCATAGCTATTTCACTGGTTTATATTCATTGAATAACATCTTCAAACCCTAATGTTCATACTTTTACTACCTCGACCTCTATGGGATTTAAATCGACAATTGTATCGCTCCGCTAATGTGGTATGTCAACTTTAACCGATGTACATACGTATGCACGAATTTCTACGTTGTTGCTGACTTACTGATTTTACCTCCTCCGTTATCTCCTTTATAGCAATATTTATCAATCATTTTATTTTTGGAAATACCTGTTTCTTTTAAATTTTATAGATCAAAAGACTGTATTAGACACCGTATTAGAATGAGAAATACATAACCTACAATATCATAATCAAAAAGCATTTAAAACGACATGAACATTATGAAGTATTTGTGAATTTGTAAACACTGGAGGTTCCAACAAAATTAAAACGTTGATCTCTGTTCGTAAACAGTGGAGGGTAACGTTACACTATAAATAATCTACACCAAATATTGACAACATTGTTTTCAAATACATTTAACTATTGTCTAATTAAGTATCTTCTATGGCCTTTGGATTTAACTAATAACAAGTTACATTATTGCATATACACTATTCCCTAGATTTAAATGACGAAGCAACTTGTGGGACCTAACTTAGTGTTTTAAGATCAAGTGTTGTTCTATATTCCATGATTGTAATTGCACGACTTACGTTTGATGGTTTGGTAATGATGATGATTCCTCTGATGTATTTCAAACAATTTGTTGCTAGAAAAGCTAACAGACAAACATATCACTTGTGGGTACTGCTTGATCGAATTTCTTTAGAAGATTATTGCAATAAATGACACCTTACAATCAATATCTTAATGGTACATTTGTCAATTTTATTTTTTTATTTTTTGAAGTTATAACAGTCGATAAACTGTAAGTTGATCTATCTGTCCTTATAGAAGTCTTCTACTGCCTGAAGTTTGTGCTGATGATGTCGTCTAGAAGAAAGATGAAAGCTCCGCAAATAAACAATCCAGATCAAAGAACAAAACTCTGTCGAAATCATTCAACCGAGCTACAAATCTCCACCATCTCGAGTCAATTAGTTATTTAAATAAAAGTTTACCAGTGACCTTTTTCGATATGTTCAATCCATCGTAGCCTAAACATATTTCTTATCAGGCAAAACCGTTCAAAATCATTATTTCGTTGTTTCAATCAAATATGCCGATGTTACTTTGCATTATTTAAACACTGGATGGGATAAGCAAGATCAGTCGTCGATTATTCAGTCGTTTAATCAAATTTACACCACTGTTTAATGATAAAAATTGATCAACCATACTGAGAATATTAGCTGTCAATGAGATAACTTCTTGGTTCGAATCGATGTATAAAGTTCATTTCTGTTCCCTACATTATTCAAAAAATAGTAGTTAGAGAAGCATGAAAACCCACTCAGTCTTCACACAATAAAGTATACTAATGAAAAAGTATTATTCTTATTTATCCAGATGGCGCTAGTATTGTGGTGTATGCTACATATATCTTTCAACACAAATTGCATGTAAGATCAATCAGAAGAGGAATGCCTGGTAACAGAAGGCTAAGAAGATTGAGTTGAAGAAAACAGGGATTGAAATAGAAGGGAATTGTGAAGTGGAAGAATCATACAGAATCTGAGAGACAACTGATTGGAGATTTGCAAATGAAGCAGTTAATGTATGGTTCTCATGTTCCACGAAGATTTGTATGAAATAATAAATAGGTTATAACCACTCAAATCTCGTTCATTATAGTAATTAGCTCAAAGTATATATGATTTACAGATGATCCGATTGTAGGCGAGACCTTTGAACGAATTTTAAGTGAACTTGAGAAATATTAGCCAATTAGGGAACAGTTAGTATAGAGTAATAATACATTATACAAAACCAAAGAATAAAAGTGGCTACACTTCTTCTACATGGTTCAAAATCTTGTCATGGTTAGGAAAAAGTTCTGAGGTTTTAAAATCGTGACGCATACGGTAGTGACACTCATCCATATGAATCTATAATAGTTGGCCTCTGTAGCCATGATAAGGTCGCAAAAGCTCTTTCAGCCTCGACTACATAGCTTTAGTATTGTTTGTGTGCACACCGGTTGTGTAAACTTGTCATTTTTTATTACGCATATATCTCTACAATACTCATACCACTTAACAGCCGAGGCTTCTGTAACATCTACAAATGTTGCAGTTAGTGTTAATGGTGCTTTTATTATGCAGTTCGCGACCAATATCATAATTTGTCTTAGTCTCAATCTGGATCGAGGGAAAAACGTTCCTCTTCTAGTAGACCTCCTCCAACATATATTCCATGGAAAGATAACATCATCACTGTATTCTGCACAAGATCCATAAGTAGTTTGATTGCCCCAATCATAAATAAAGTAACTTCTTAGTAGTCCTATTTGTTGTTGCCGCTCAATTATTATGTCTTTTCTAAAATTCGTTGTGAACTGATCGTACGTGAACATCAGGTACTGAAATTGGCGCCGTGACCCTGAAATCTCTCAAACGCTTCTGATTGGTTCGTCCATAGATTATAGTCCCGCCGTACATTTTTGTTTTCCATCCTTGATAACCTGGTAGAAATGTCTTCTTTTTTTCCTAATATTACATATACTTGCACTCGTTTGTTAATGTAGAGTCTACTTTTAGATTTTGGTTTTATTTGTTCTGTTAGTATTCAACTTTCCCTTCGAAACATTGTTTCTACTGCACTTTATTGAATAATTGTTACTGGGTTCGGCGTTGAGCCGTAGATTAGCAAACGTTGTTGCGCTACATTCTTTCTCATTCCTTTTCAGTTTTAAGTAGGGTTTTTTTAAATGTTTCCTCAAACCTTTCAACTAACACGTTAGACTGCGGATGGTATGTGGTGTTTCGATATGCTTAACGGTATTGATGATGCAAATCTTGGAAAATTCCTCAAAGATAGGCTAAGATCCATTCTCCCGTACAAATACATCCGAACACGCAAAACAGCTGAATACCTGTGTCAATTTTCCCACAGTAGCTTTCATTGATACAGACTTCACGAAGTGAAATCCTGGCCATTCGGAGAAAGCATTAACAATTACTAAGAACTGTTTCCTCTTTTCTGCGGCTGGCAAAATTCACGTACCTTCTTGAACATGGATTTGTCGGGGCTCTCCAAAGTTGTATTTCCGTCTTTCAAGGGGGTTTTGACGGCTTTTGCACATGCAAGACACTATACAAAATATTCTTCGGTTTGAGTATCAATGTTTGACCACTAGTGAATAGATCAAATGAAAGCTTATGATAATAGAAATGTGTATATACATAATCTAGACACTTAGTAGTTATGCAGTAAGAATACATTTGTTAAAACCGTTCATGAACAGTTCCTGGGAACTATAGATATTGATCCGAAACAGCCTTATAACTGTAATCTTATCAGTTTCCGGACATCATCATTTAAATACTGCCTCAAATACTGTTTTCTTTTTACAAATTCTATCTCAAAATGATCTCGACTTGTTTACTCACTGTTATGTACAGTTACAATTGATAATTGTTATTGTTCAAATTCTCTTGGTCATCAGTGTTTATTACATCATATTGTATCATATCTTAATATTACACTTGAATATAAATATGGTTGTTAGCAGCCGATAATGAAACCACTCATTCTATTGTACCTTAATTGTTATTGTTCAATTATCATCACAAAGTATTTCAAGAAGTTCCTCTTTTTTTCATTTCTTGATCGATCTTTGCCATAAATATTGAGTGGCCGCCAGTTAAATGTTAACGATCAAGAAATAGATAACTGACTAATGTATATTCTTTTCGATGAATATTGCCAACAACTACGATGTCTTTGAATGATCGTTTTTGTAAAATGTATAGAGAAATGTTGCAAATTATTCTCACAAATGCATCTGAATAGATTATGAGACTAATAGGCATAATGTAGTAGAACTAATGATTCATAATCATCGAATCCATCTAAGACCTAAATCCTTATGGTAGAATTATGCATAAAGTCTATAATAAAAAAAATCAAAATAAACTACAAAATGATCTATGAAAAACTCAATTCATGGTTGACTAAGACATGAATAGCACATTCATTGAAAATTACCAGAAAGGTTTATTACACATCAAATAGAAAACTAATAATCATAAATAGGATGAACTATGTAAATTAGATTACAATGATTACTAGAAAACAAAAACAAAAACAATTAAACAGTTCATAGTTCTTCCTAATCACCAGTTAAACTAGATTGCTGATGGAATCTTGTATATAAGAGATACCAATAAGAGATATAATGTTTATAATTCATTCACAAAAAAATATACAAACACACACACACACACAAACAAACGGTTAGTCTTATCAAATTAACCAATTTGCAGTTTAATGTTTCATTACTCAATAGAATTCTAAGAAGATTTTGTTTCCATCTGTTTGAATAATCTAATATACTTGGTAACATAAATAAACCGTATAGGACTGTGATATATATCAACATTTCTGTAATTTGTCAAGTAAGTAATGATGGATCACATCTACTTTAAATTACTTTTCCTAAATTCCATGAACCATGATTTTTCATGTTTTCATAGAGAAGAAATCATGCATCATTAGCAATGGGAATGTAAATCAAAAACTCGAAAACGTTTCAGTCGTTGTCATCTTAATCTATAATGATTGAATGAATATTATATAATGATAGATGAATAAATATTTACTGGACTCGCACACGAGACTGATAGGTCTTGGGTTCGAATCTCATGAATTTGGATCGTAGATGCATACTGCTGAGGAGTTCCACAATAGGACGAAACGATCGTACAGTGCTTTCACGTTTTCCTTGGTGATCTAGCATCAATTGACTCATAATCTCAACTACTAATATCAGTTAATTATTCAATGTTTTTTCTATTAAATTAACATACTTCAATACAAACAATGAACAAGCCAAATATCAAATTTTATTCAGTCTTCTCTTCGTGCTCTTACTGCGATTCGGGAAACGAAAAAATACTAGTGTTAGCAGTATTTCATTTCTGGTTATCGTATTTTTAGCGAGTTAGTTTTCTACAGGATTGGGTCGGTAACCTCATGCTCAAGCCTCCTCCTTTATTCAGGCTTGGAGCCGGCAGTAGCTCCAGAGGGGTTCCAGACGGATTTATGTTAGTAGTATTTAACATATCAACCAAAGAATACGTTTAGATGTGCTTATACTTAGAATTTCCTTACCATTCAACATTATGCGCGTTAAATTATTTGTTACCGATTCATATGTAAGAGATTATTTCCACATGTATAAAAGAATCCTACAGTATGGGGAATATACTCTGAGTATATTAATAGTTCATATCATACAATTGTAACTAGATATTCTTCTTTATGGCTTTACCGTTTGTTTTTTTGGTTATTATTTCCAGTTTAAAATTTGTGAGAAATAGAACTTTAATGACCAATCATTGTTACAATAGAAACATGCTAAGGAGCTCGTATAATTTATGATTATCAATCAAGAAAGTCTAATTCTTGAGGACCTATGGTAACCATTTTTTCAACAAAGAAAAATTTACAGTGATCAGTTATTACCAAATAATCATAAACTTTTACTATATAAACTAATTATAAATGCAACTTAACAACATAGACCTAATCATATATAATACATGTATTGGAACTCCGACTGCGTCGTATGATACATAGTGATCACACACAAATGATTTAATGTTTTATACCATATTGTCTTATATTTATATTAATTTCAATGATTAAGATGATGAGTCATTTGAAGCTAGATCAACATGGAAAACCTGGAAGCACTGAACGGCCGTTCCGTCCTATCGTGGGGCTCCTCAGCAGTGCGCGCACACGACTCCGCGCCCCGCGAGATTCGAACCCAGGACCTACTGGTCTCGCACACGAGCACTTAACCGGCATCCAACGGTGTTAATATTTAACTTCAACTACTCCACGAAATTGAGTGACACATCCGCCATTGTCTTCAGTGAGTTACTATCTCACAACTGATCTGGTCGAACTCCACCTTTGAAAATACTATAATATCCACAAAACACATCTGATATTATATTTATATCCTTGAACATGTTAAAAAATGGTATCATATTATTCCTAATACTAGATACACTGACGCAAAATGCTTCCTGATGTCTACAATAGTTCATGGAAGTACAAATCAAGAAGTAAAATTACAAATATATATAACAGCAGTAATAGTTCTATTATACCATATTATACGAAAGAGGTAACGATACAATGAATACTTTTAGTTCTTTATTGATTTCAGGTTTTCATATTTCTCTCAATTGAGATAGCTATTACTCTGTTGATTATCATTATCTTATCAATCCTGTAAGTTATTCAATAAATCATATAAGTAAATATTTTGTAGATTCATAGCCGGATATCTATGGAATTCATGGACAGTTTTTCTTTGGGTATTGACGTACGTTTTCTATAAATGTAATAATACAAATTCTAATCAATTTTTTTGAAGGTTTGCTTGTTGCATTCGTCTGTGTACTCAGTTATAAGATCATAAACATATATCATCATATGTTCAGAACTGTGATCGATCAGTCTTTTATTCAGATATGTGGATCCTATGCGGATCGCCTTGATACTTCAAGTACATCACGCTGACGAGTCTTAAATAGAACCAAACGCACGTCCAGATTCCCACATTACATTTGTAGACGGATGTTGGTGTTCAGTAATTCCGATAATAAAACATAGTAATCAATAAAGGGTAAAGCACATCTGAAATTGAGCTAACGTTAAAAGGCATTATACTTACATTTCATAGCATGCTAATCTCATAAAACCATTCAGTGATGTAGTACTGAACATCTTTTATGTCATTTCTCATTTTATATTCCAATCACATTTTTAATATTGAACATTAATCTGTCATTGTTAAGTTAGTAAATGTGAGTTCCTTCATCTTATGTGTGAATGTCATTGAATTGTCTAAGTGTTACGTAACTTGACAATTAGGCTTTGAGTTGTGTAAACGCATTACATGATATTTATTATAAGATTGTTTGATGCATTTTATTTAGTGATACCGAATCAAGTTCGATGCTGGTTGACATTTATAAGGAAGAAGAGCCTGTAAGGGAGACACAACTGTTTCATTAAACGGAATATACCCAATGAGACATAAAATAAGAAAAGAGAACTCTTCGCTAACCATTTCATTAACACGTCATTTGCATAGAATCTTTCATTTAACAGGCAAATGATATGATCTAGTAAGCTTGTAATCCATTTTTATTTTGGTAACACGCATGAACAATGAATCATTTGAATAGCTTTATCTCAACTATTTGCTCATATTGTGATATTGAGTGGTTTTATTTAGAATGTTTGACTTTTGTTTAAAAGTACATTTATATGACAATGACATTTCAATATTACACTAATTCATTTTGATCTATTTTGTAGTTGGTCTGCTTTTGCATTAGCAATGTTGATTATATTCTATCAAAAAATAAGAGATGAACATCCATTGAATATTTTTCTTCTGGTTATTTACGTAAGAACTGTCAATTTTTGTATGTACTTTACCAGTTGTTGAACCTTTTGAAATACATGAAAATTTGTTATTGATTGAAATCATGAGGGAATTCTCGGAGTTCTAATGAGATAACTGTGACCAGTGGAGCTAATCCGTGTCGGGTAGAGACAGGTATCTACCTCAGTACAATCGAAGAGGATCTTTAAGTTTTGTGGATTGTTTGAAGTTAAACATTATCACCGTTGGATTCCGGCTCAGTGGTTTAGCAGGTTGGACACACTGAAGGCCCTTGGTTCGAATCCTGCAAACCTGGTCATGTGTGGTCACTGCTGAGGAGTCCCACCATAGTACTAAACGGTCTTTCAATTGGTTCATGATCACAATATGCAGTAAACGATGATCCTCATGACAAATATTTCAAGATGAATCCATATCTATACACTTACTTTAACACTCAAACTTTTCATTAGGCAATGATGTATATATAATGAGAGAAAAAACTGTAGTAAAAATTATTTATAATGTAACTCCCAACATATCGGCAAGTGCTCATCAATTGAAGTGGCTCATATTGTTGCATTCATCTATATTTGTCTTGTAAAAATCATTCAAACCATCAATTTTGCACTTCACAAACAAGAATGTTTGGAAAATTGCATATTTATTTGCCTTTATTACTTAAGCACAATCTAGGAATATTGAACAGTGTTTCTTTATGTAAATTGCCCACTCAATATTAATGACTGACGTTACTCCTGGACTTACAGTTTTATAAATGCATGCATTTTCCCACTGTAGTATGATGTAAGTGGAATACAGGTTTAATTTGTAGGTTCGTATCTTTCTCACTACGAAAATATCAGTTGAGGTACACCGTACAATGATAATATATACATATATAAACTTCAAGAGTGACTGTTCATACGTTATCACAAGGTGAATGACTTTATATAATGTATTTCCTGAATACTTTTGTTGAAATGTATGTTCAGGTGGGAAGAACACACGTCCGTGTCTTCCTATGTTGTTTAGATATGGAACGACTTTTGAATTAAGGAAGTCATTATTGTTCTCAGGAAAAGGATATCATGAAAATTAAAGCAATCTATTTGAGTTTAGAAAATAAACATCAGCTGTCTTGTAAACATTTTCTTACCATAATCTCGTAAACACATGATGTATGACGATAGATATTGTACAAAAACCTTTCTGTATGAAGTTAACTAAACGTTGATCACTGATTTAACTTTTATTGAATTCTGTTACATTTCAGTCTATATGGATCGGTACAGCGATTGGAATTTCGGTTTTAAAACTATGCGTCTACTTGAAAGTAACTGCCATCGCAATCACATTGATATCTTTTATTTGTTCCATATTAATTGGAGCTGCAATCCAAACACGATTAGCTGATCATTTCCTGTTAATTCTAACGTATATTGTGATTCTTTCCATTGCTTTTGTGGCAGCTGCGATTGTATTTTATGTTTTAGGGCGTTGGGTATGTCGATGAATGAAACTGTTTTATTAACAAGCTAATTATTCTTCATATAACCGTTTGTTTCATGCAAATCCATGAAAATTAACACACACTTCAAACACAGATGGCTTGGACAATACTCCCGATACACAGTAGATGACAATTGAATACTGAGTCTACTCACAAGCGTTCAATTTTAATAAACGCTTATGTAGTTGGTTTGTTTTCAGAAAGCATTTGAATTCATTTACTTATCTATGTACATAGAATCATAAAAGTTTTCTAAGTGACATACTTCATAATACTTATCTCAGGTAGGTGAGTAATCAGTTTTGGGAAAATAATGAACAAAGAATTGATTCGATAGAATTTTTAAGAATTATTGACTACGTTCAACTACGTTGGATAATTTTCACCGTGTAATACGTTTCTCGATAACAGCGGAATGCGTTACGTAATTACACTTCAATTCATTTCATCATAATCTTCAACATGCACATTGATTTCCATGAATGAATGAAAGATTTTACTAATAGAGTTTTATGTGTAAGGTCTACATATTTCACTAACAAGGACTACTCAATAATACTTCCTCCATTCACATATTCAACCAATAAACTTCTTCACTTTTGACTACCGTGACCGCAACACTATGTGCATGACACTTGTACACGATGAAATCACGGTCTTCATCTAAACGTCTTTCTTTCATCCTTAAATTGAAAGTAATCGTAATTACCTTCAACAGTACTGAACTGTTCGCCTATACATACAAGATGATATGTTGAACAATTTAGAACAGGCGAACTGAAATCAATTCTCTTCATTACATAATATGCATTATTCTTCTTTTAAACAGTAAAAGAGTGAGTTTACAGAAGTTGAAAGATGAGTTCTACCTATATATGCAGTTCACTTCATTTGATTCAGTCACATTTTGATATTGATAAATCTCTACATCATATCCATTTGTTAAATGTTAACTTCTCTTTGGATTTTAGGTTGCACTGATCGCTCTCGATGTAGGTGCTGACATATTACTATTTCTTGTGAGTAACATGCACTTATGTATTTATATACACAGCATAACCAGTCTTCCTAGTTGGTCAACTGTACAATCAGTCGTTTAGAATGATAAGAGAATTTGCCACGGTCTGCATATAGCAGCAGTTTGTTGAGGTGTATGTGAATGATAAATTCATTCACTTAATATCATGCTTCGCTCTTTCTTCTAGTTTTAATTAATAGACATCGTTCTCTTAAATGTATACATGAATTACCTTTACATATATTTGCATTTACTTGCAAAACTAAAAATACTACTTATATGGTTGCATATGGAAGTAGATCTATGTTTCAATGACCCATTTTAGCAATGTTATATTTTTAGTGTTAATATATGCATGGGTTATTTGTGGATTAATTTAACATTAAGCTTTTGGTTTAGTCGAAATTCCTGACACGTATATTTTTGAATTTCTCCTAACAGGTAACAATCTGTTTCAGTCAATTTACTGTGGGAAAATCAGAAGTGCGGGTCTTCTTTCCACATTGGACGTTGGCAGTATTAGTACTGTATACTCTCTTTTACATCGATTTATCAAATAATTTATATTTGGTAGGCATTGTAGATTTCATCAATACCATCAACGAGACGAATAGCACGCCGTGTTGGTAGTTTTACTGTTTATAAGGAGATAAATGTGATCCTTTTGAAACTAAATTTGTGTTCAAGTACAAATGGATTTGCAATGAGATTTCTCACTCAGACATTTCCAATCTGTTCGATTTTATTCCATCTGTAATAAATTATACGCTGAACAAAATCATTTCTGAGAATTTTATGTTTTTACACCAGCTACTGGTGAATTAATCAGTAGTATATAACAATCACGTAAAATATTAAACAATCCTACTACCTGAACAAACGATTTATTCACATCAGTATGAATCAAGTCTCTTATAAATGTAGGTGAACATATAGGAAGATTAAGCGAAAGGAGTGAGAGACAAGCACATTCGTGAATATCTTCATATGATCTACAGATTATAGTGCATATTTCTTACATTACGTTGAGTAAATTCATTCCTGAATGAATCACCAATTAAGTAAACAATGTCTTGAATTTACTCAATCACTTAGGTCGAATTTCTCAAATACAATTCAGTTTTATCGGAACACAGAGTTATAACATCGCTCTTTCAAGGAAAAGTGTAATGCAAATAGGGATAATATGTAACTAACAGCCACGACACAATAGATGTTTTCGTCAACCTATATTTACATGTTTCGTGAAGACATTTACTGTTACGTGTTCAAATTAGAATGCCAGTTGATTCCTTAGTTTTATCGATGAGATACGAGAATCAATACATTTGTGGATTGCTCAGCATGTATTAATGGCATATGCGCATAAATATAATACTTTTATTAGCCGTTATAATACAGTAGTTTACGCATATATGATTTATCTGATGAAGAATGTACATTTTACTCGACTACTATTAAGTAGTGTTATATCCTTGTAGCCATACTACTTATACCCAAAATCAAAGAACCACTACAATTTCCAAGACTCAAAGTAACAACATCAAATACTGATTCAAGTGAACATTCATTTTCTTCACTGATATTCAACAACGACCACGCTGATTTTGGGATAAGAATTCTTAGTTCACCTTTTCGTCTCAAGGTATTATTATTATTATATCAAGAAAAATCGTGATAAATCTCTTCATAAATAGTGTATTGTAATGTCCATGCATTTAAGCATGATTATTTCAGTGATCATTGATGAAATATCATTGTAATGCCAATTGTTCAGTACTCAGAGCATCTCTATCTCTCATTCTGTCGACAAAAGGAATCACTGATCGTTGCAGAAAAGTGTTGACATTAAGAGACAAAACGAAGTCTCACTAAAGTTTATTTGTGCATACATATACAACTGTAGAAAATGAGATTCAACTATCACAAATAAAAGACTATCCCATAGGTTTGAAGTTATTCTGATGCTGCAATATTAATGTCCACATTTGAAAGTGATTTTCAATGAATTCCACAAGCCGATAATAATTACTGATGTACTTAATTGATTATATAATACACAGAAAAAATATTATCGAGAATTATGTATACATGATTTACTGTTGCATTTTAATCGTATTGAGGTATAACTGATGACAATTATTGATAGTTGCGATGCGTCGTGAAGTTCACAATGTCAATAAAGTAACTATTTATATATTTGCTTTACAATCTCACAATTACATATACCAGAAGGGATTTTTGTGGATATTATAGTAATTTCAATAGTTGAGATCATGTGTCAATTGAACGGCCGTTTCATCCTATTGTGGGACTCCTCAGCGGTGCGCGTCTACGACCCCGCCTCACGAGACTCCGACACAGTACCTATGAGTCTCGAGCGCGTGCGATCAAACTCTACACCACTGAGCCTGCGTCCAAATGTGGTTATATCTAACTTCAACCAATCCACGAAATTGAGCAATACATCCACCATTGTCTTCAGTTAGTTACTATCTCACAACATACGCGGTTAAACTCGATTGGACACTGCTTCTCACTAGAACTCTAAGAAATACCTCCAGGTTTTCCATTATAATCTAGCTTCAATCGACTCATGATCTCAACTATTAACGAACTGAAATCCTCAGTACTATGTATATGTTCTCTAAAAGTTACAACATACGGACGTAATCTTTTGTTATAAAATTATCTATCAGTTTGATAGGTCTGAGTTTGAATCTCGAGAGGCGGGATCGTAAATGCGCGCTGCTGAGCAATCTCAAAATGGGATGAGTCGACCATCCAGTGCTTTCAGGTATTCCATGACGGTTTCCCCAGCACCGTCCTTTCAAAAAACAATATATCTTCGGGACTACATTCAGCCCCATGAACGGTTTTCGACGGCAATCCAAACTCCTTAGTGTCCTCGACTTCGAACTTCCCCCCTATTGTTCTTCATTGTGTCCTCCGAAGTTCCTATACTTGGAACATTTGTGATTATCTCCCGTAGAAGTCTCACTTACCTGTCAGCCCTGTTCAATGTCCTTTTTACTCAATGTGTTTGGTTGATGTATCTAATCCATGTTCTGAATGTCACATGCACTTTCTACAAAACGTTTCATATTCTCTCTTCGAAGATTCCAGATCCTCATCGATTTTCCCAATTGTATGACTTAATGGTGACCTTATCACCTACATTAGAACTTCGCATATTCTGAATTTGTCCGCACATATCCATTACTCTAGGTGACAACATGGCGCTGAATGTAGTCCTAGTACTTCTTCCGCATATAAATTCAGCTAAGTCTTCCTATCTGGAACAATAGGGTTAGGTGTAGTTCTGTAAGCTGTTAAGAATTTCGTGATTACCAGATTTGTTCTTTCGTACACTCTTTCACTAATGCTCTTTTAAGTATGTCAGCAAACCGCTCCTTCTTTTCATTTGATTGAGGGTGATAAGTGGAGAGTATAAATGTGTTACTCCATTAATGCTACAGTAGTGCTTGAATGATTCTGAAGTGAATTGTGAGCCGTTGTCGATCAATAATGATTCCGAAACTACGAAGCAGCTAAGCGGTTCAGATAACTTGCTGATTATTTCACTGGTTGTGCAATTCACCATGGCATAAATTTGTGGTCATTTTGTGAGTGTGTCCACCATGACTAAAAACATTCTTCCTCGTACTGGGCCGGCAACATCTGCATGCAGCTACTCCAAGGGACTATTGAAATTTTTTATTTTGTTGTGGTTCACATTTCTCTGGATTTTTGGCTTCTTGTAAGCATTGTGAAATTTTGATAACATTACATAATACATAGTACATGAGTGAGTCCCGCCGGTGAAAATATGGTGGCAGATGTCCTTGAAAACGTCGATTTGAACACTTGGTGAGAGAGCAATCACTATTTTGTTCTTAAGTCTTGTCATCCATACTCACCAATTAAGTCCAATATTGAGAACAATATTCAGTCGCAAAATATGAGATATGTTAATTGTGAATCTAAATTAGTTTGATAAAATTAGTTTCAAAAGAGATTGTAGCTCAAGTGATTCACACGTTTGTTGGTGCTGATTGAATGCATGTCTTTGGAGAATTCCTGGAAATTACAGAATAGTCATGTCATGAATTAGTGATTAATCACCTGCTAAACCAAATCTGTAATATGAAATGACAGACATCTAAAAAAACTATGGCAATTTATTTGATTGACAGTTTCATTTTGTTACACCACACATAACAAGAAGTGATTGATGTGACGGGATGAAAAGTTATGATAAGATTGATTTACTCATTATGATTTTTGTTCAACATTAATTTCGTTTTATGCTGATGAGGTACGGCAACTTGGACCGCTACATATATATGCCTACTACTACGTTGTTGCTGACTGACGTTTTTTTAATTCAATGTGATGATTACTCAGTGTAGTATTTGTTTGTTCTTCCCAGTGTGATATTTTATCCTCTATAACATACGGTATTATTGTATTAAGTTAACATGAACTACACTCAGCATGTGATTCGTTATAACTGTAAGTATTTTTCATATATGTGATTTTTTCCTAATTATTTAAAAAATCAGTATACAGTCAATATATAAATGAGTGTATTTTCGACTTGGGCGGTCATCCGGGTGTTTTGGTGCTTAATAAATCTTCGCTTGCATCAGTTTTTGTCATCTTATTTTCGCGTCGTGGGAATTTCAGTGGTTCCTTGTTTTCGAGTATAAGTGGTAAGCGATCACTATTTTTGAACTCATTTACTACAGCACTTCAATTGTGTTAACGTTCAAGTCTACTCAATCCAGTTAAATAAAAGAAGTTAATTACAGTTTATATAGTTTGTTTAAATCTTCACATTGATGTTTAGGACTACAATGGATCAGTGTCTTATCGGCATATGTACATAATGTGCGTATCACATCGATATTGCCTAATTTACAAGTATTACTAACAAAGATGGATTGTGTCTAACAACTTACCTGCTTCCGATAGTTTATTTTCACTCCATGACTCGAAAATCAACTCTGGGATGAAGGCACATCTAGCTGACGAGTCTCAAATAGGACGAAAAGCGCGTTCTGGATTTCACTACCAGCCACCAACCAACTTTGCTTAGTAATTCAAATAGTTGCCTCTGCCTTACTACATTTCAACACACGTACACACTGATCTCAACTCTGTCTATTCATGCAATTTGTGTCATTTTGTGCTACATATTATGATGTTGGTTGGGTTTGGAACATTTTTTAAACTTCTCAAACAAGAGTATGTAAAACATTTGAGATTGATGTTATAATTCATTGTGAATTTCGTACAAAGCAATTAGTACCTTTGATAAATTTCAATGATAACGAAGATTATCAGAACTATGTGATATATTAGCACAATACATTTCGAACAATCTGATCACGAAAATTCAAATCCCCTTTGTGTATTCAAAAACACTTTGTTCTCACCTTAAACCTACACTGGTAATATTGGATTATATTCCAGAGTGACTAGGTTTCAAGTTGTGTTCACATTATTATTTATACTCCTATTATAATCCTTGTCTTCTCTTACACCATTTCCAGTGTAGTTGACCATTTATTTTTGAGTTAAGTCTGTTTAACATTCTCTATTCTTCTTGTCTTCCCCTCGACTCTTTTGTGTATTGTTTTATACTACTTATTTATTTTCAGTAAAAAGTTACATTTCTGTCAAATTTTAAGTTTACGTTGTTACTATAGTTTGTTGTGTAATAAATTTACATATCATTGATTGTATTTATCATTATAATTACTTTATCTCAATCATACACAATTTTGCGTATTTGCTTAAAATCTGAGAACAATACAGTAAATACTTCAGTTGAAAAATGTCAATCAATTTTATCAGACTTGACTGTTCATTTGTTATCACATCAATCATTCTCAGTTGTCATTCTATTCTCTTTGATTTTCTCAACCATTCGCCTCCAGGCATTCCACATTCGGTTAGTGATACATATTACGTGTGTCTGTCGACATTTATGGCACGTAACACAACATTGTCAGTTGATATATTGTTATGCATAAAAGTGATGTATATTAGAAATTACAGTCGATTGCATGCAATACTGAAGAAAGTCAGAAATCGGTTTATGTATGGTTGAGACATAACCGCAAATGTTTCATTCTATATTCACTGAAATTAAATTTTACGAATATGTTGCTAAGAATCTATTTATCTCGATGTATCTGATGTAAAAAACGATGTATAAAAACATTGAAGAGCAACGAAGCAGGTGGGTAGAACAATTCAAAGAGCTCTTGAATCGACCAGCCTCACTGAACCCACCCAACATCGAAGCAGCACACACGGACCTCCCAATCGATGTTGGCCCACTAACAATTGAAGAGATAAGCATGGTCATCAGGCAAATCAAGAGCGGCAGAGCATCAGGACCATACAACATTCCAACAGAGTCACTGAAAGCAGACGTAGCGGCCAGTGCAAGATTCTCCGATACAACACAGGATGCACCAATCCAGTCACAATTGACGGAGAAGATTTGGAAGATGTAAAAACCTTTACGTATTTGGGCAGCATCATTGATGAACAGGGTGGATCTGATGAAGATGTGAAGGCGCGGATCGGCAGAGCAAGAGCAGCATATTTACAACTGAGGAATATCTGGAACTCAAAGCAACTGTCAACCAACACCAAGGTCAGGATTTTCAATACAAATGTCAAGACAGTTCTACTGTATGGGACAGAAACCCGGAGAACTACGAAAGCCATCATCTAGAAGATACAGGTGTTTATTAATAGCTGTCTTCGCAAAATACTTCGGATCCGTTGGCCGGACACTATTAGCAACAACCAACAGTGTGAAAGAACAAACCAGATCCCAGCGGAGGAAGAAATCAGGAAGAAGTGGTGGAAGTGGATAGGACACACATTGAGGAAAACACCCAACTCTGTTACAAGACAAGCCCTCACACGGAATCCTGAAGGCCAAAGGAAAAGAGGAAGACCACAGAACGCATTACGCCGGGAAACGGAAATAGACATGAGAAAAATGAACAAGAATTGGATGGAACTAGAAAAGAAGGCCCATGATAGAGTGGGTTGGAGAATGCTGTTCGGCGGCCTATGCTCTATTGGGAGTAACAGGCGTAAGTAAGTAAGTAAAGTATAAAAACTTGTGGAAATAAATGTATATCGGAAAACACTTTATTAAACCTAATGTTTATTGTCGCTTACTGTACCAAGCACATTATTATTATTATTATTATTATTATTATTATTATTATTATTATTATCAATAGGAAGCATTGACAAAATCTATCAGAATTGTGAAAATTGTCAGGAGAGATGGTCGTTTGTTAATGTGCTCTAATAAATCAGTATATAAACAGATAATCGAAAGCCCTCTGATGGTTTCAAATACATTGACTTTATTAGACAGACTACATTATAAATTACACTACGTAAATATCGATTCTTTGCGAGAATATTCACAAACTCGTGAATATTATGTAAATATGTTTAGATATATTCATTGATTTTTCTTTTCAGAGAGCCAAAGACATCAACTTCAAGCCAAAATATTATATTTGAGGGAACAAGCCCACTATATCTGATTCGAGATCTCATAATGTGGACTGATTTATTGAAATGTATTTATCACTTCCAGTAGACTAATCTTATAATCAGTTGGAGAATATTTTCAAATGCACACATTCTGACAATAACAAAAATAATTAAGACATTCGGCGCTTTATTTAGTGATCTGTTTATATACTGAACATGAAATTTATTCAGTTGTTTATTGAGTTCCAAGTGTAGTGTTTCACCACATAATCCTTTAGATTAGTTGCAAATTACAATCGTGAAATCAATGTCGCGATTAACAAGTCTGTATCTCTAAAATGAAATTGGCTACCTACAATGACAATACCAAAATTGATCACATTATGTGACAGTGCAGAATGTTTATGCTGACTTCTAACTATCGAATAATCGAACAATCGAAATAAGAATATACAAATATGTGATAACTTGCGCTTAAACATAGATTCAGTCAGTTCACTGAAGCTGAAAATAACTGGGACACAATCTGAAAGATTGTGATTACTATAACAAATAGAGTTAATCTTACATATTACACAACAAATAAATGTGTAACATCATACTTTCCAATATTAATAAAAATGAAACTGTTTACTTAATATTAACAAGTAGTAGTATAAAACAATATACAAAAGTGAGTTCAGTGAGAATTCCATTTATGTATCATCATGTGATGGAATAGAGCATAAAGAAAGTAAACATAAAATCCGAAAACCTCGTCAACAACCGAAAATATATTCTGAAATATTGAAGCCGCAAACAGCCAAAGTAACAATAGCTTTTAACAGAACCGTCTTCTGTAACCGTATAAAATATGTTTCTCTCAAGATTAAGGGTATGAAGCTCGCATACGGTTAGACGATCTTCCGATATAACACTGATAAGCAGAAGAACGTGGGAGAAGATTAGGAGACTCAGACTGCATCTGTGGGAATGTTAAACATCGCTAGTGAGATACAATGTGAGATCACATTCAAAGAGAAGGGAGTAATATTTTTGAGAGTACATCCATCACTTGACCTATTAGGATATGACTGGATAGATAATCTGAAAATAACAAACTATCCCTGTTAAAACGGTTGGTTTACCGTTGTATACACGTATAGGACGTTAATTCAACTAAGACGAATATCTACACTAGATTCCCTCACAGTGTCTATTCTACAGGACCTCAACAGAACTCAGATCAAGAACATGTGATTAGACTGACTAGAACGTAAATATATTTCCACACCAAACCCGACACAATCCAAAAACAATGAACAACCAATAATAAAAAGAAGAAGGGTTGGGGAATATATAACTCACCTGAAGCCTTTCAGACTATCTACATGTCTGACTAAGGAGACAACCAATCATCATCATTCTCGCCCACTCATCAGTCCCATCAACTCGACCTGTGATAACGTCAGTACGACGAAAGTTGAGGATAAAACTCAGTGGATTCACAAGTGAAATGGGTAGAAGATACATTGTTTGCAGTGATTGAAACAGAAACATTAGTAAACCGAGTATTGGAAGACGCAGTTTATGGTTCACCAGTTACCTCCGAATCTATCAAAGAAGATACGGAAGATGATAAGATGTTAAGAGAAATGAGGAGTTTTATTCTCATCAGATCGACAAACTGTCGTATTCAAGAATAACTGCCACAATATTTCCGCCATCTTAATTCACTCATGATTGTCAATTAATGCATTATGTTCTGTGACAGAATCGTTGTTCCAGAAACACTACACCAACTTTTCAAAACAATTTCATACTAGCCATCGCGCCATCAGCAAGGCGAAATCTTTGGCTCGAAGCTATGCTTATCGGTCTACAATCCATCAGGATATCGAAACTAGATGCCGCAATTCTTCACCGAGCCTGCAAGCAGCTAAAATTCCGAGGAAGTGTGAAAAAACAACATTCGGAAAAACCTAATAATCCCTGGGAACATGTTCCATTGTGGTTCTAGAAGGGTGAGAGGAAAGCAGTTATGAGTTCCATACTTGAACATCTAATCGACTGCAATCATTCTATCAGTCCACAGTTTGATTTTAAGGTTGTACATACGATTAGTCCAAATCTACCTAGACTTCACTGCAACCAAAAGTGACTTATCGATCGGACAAAGGACGCGTAAAACACGTGCGAGCAGCCTAGAGCTCTGATTGGTTCTGCTTTCCGCCTAGTCCAGCTAGTTAAGTCCAGAACACCAATATCAGCCTCTGCAATATGAATCATCATATTTCAAACATAATGAGTTTATATACCAATCAAACAGACCATAACGTACCAATAAAATATGAAAGAACATTTGTACAAGAATTAGCCAGATGTGTCTGTGAATGAGGGAGGTAATCAATTTACTGGGTATAACTCAAGAATGGTAAAACGTACAATAATAGTTTAGGGATCAAAATAAAGCTTATAATAATAGTTTAGTTAATTAACAATTAAACCAGTTGTATGAACGAAGAATATTCTTTTCAATAATTCCTCATCTCGTATTCTACAATTATAAATCCAGACTAATAATCCATAAAATTGGCCAGATTTAAGGCAGACAGTACATCATTTGGAAATTGTATTATGTAAATTGAGAATATGGTCAACATGGAGTGAGAGAGAAAATAATGGAACGAAAATCGGAAATTACGTAATCTGTAGAACAGTGTGAATTAGGTCAGATATAGTAGATTATGGTGTGGACATTGAATAAATTCCTCAAAAGGTTATCAAGTGTAAAGATAATGATAATGATAATAATAATAATAAGTTTGGGGCATAAAATGAACAATAATCTGATTTCGTCACCATATTATAAAATTAATTATTAACTAGTTGGCCCCAAAGTTGGCCAGGGAAAAAGGAGTGGTTGAACATACTTCTTTTGGATGCAAAGCTCTGGCTTTTTGATCCCAATAGCAGCTGTTTCAGCCGTCGATAGGATTCGCAGTCTAACGGAATTAGGTAGACTGCTGTTAACACGATAGATTATTGCACTTTATATTAAACAGCCCCAATATTAACGATCTGAATTGATTTTATATAACAAACAACAATTCTCAATTCACATAATACAATTTCCAAATGATGTAATCTCTGCCTTAAATCTGGCCAATGTTATGAATGATTTATTTGGATATAATAATTGTAGAATAAGTGATGAAAAATTATTGAAAAGAATACTCTTCGTTCATACGATTGTGTTTTAATATAATTGGAATTTTACAGCGATAACAATTATACGATAAAAATATACATATAGTATTGGTCCACAAATGGATCCAAAAATTACCATTCATTATTCTTGTCGAGATATAACATAAACACAGGCAAAGCTCTTACCATCTGTTAAGTTTGTCTTACATTGTTCCTACTTGTTCCCTATCCACTCTTTTGTATATTGTTTTGTACTACTTATTTACATTCAATAAGCAGTAGTAGTATTACCAACAATTTTTACACCTATGTTGTAATGCAATATTCTGAAATGTTCACATATACTTATAATGTTTATTGTACTTATCATTGTATTTATCATTATAATCACTGTACCTTGATCGCTTTAGTGGTTATCCACCGTTTTGTGCATTTGTTTAAACGCAACATTTTCCATATAGTATTGCTCTTGATTCAGCTTTCGGTTGTTCATAAACTGTTGTCAAATATAGACATAGCTATCAGCTGTCTTTTGTACTATCGTATGTTATAATTAATCTTTATGTTACTGTTACAGGAAGCCTTTTTATTTTCATACATGAAGGACGTGTTTAAACGCCCCCAGACACCTCACAAGTTCTAGTTTGGAACTGAGTTTTGTGTATTATTCAAAAAAGAACCGGCTATTGTAGACAAATCGTTGTTTTGGAACTGCGGTTTGCGCGTATCTCAAACGGGTGACCTATACGCTTCGATAAGTCTAACACCATCCATCAGCTCAAACAAGAAATACTGTACATGCATGTAAAAATAACAACGAACGGAACATAAAATGGGTATACAATGACATTTTACAGAAAAAAAAGGAAATTATTTTTTTCTTTTTTTATGTGTAAACTAGAGAATATGACATGCACATTAATAATACACAAAGTGTTTTTGTATAGAGTTATACGGATGTTGTCAAACACAACAACCACAACAGAAAGATGAAAATGCGGTCAAAATAAAATGTCGTAGTTTGCTAATAATAGTAAGGTGCAAAACTATTGATGAACCGACATACGCAAATAAAGTGAGTTGTCGTTTATTATTGTAACAATTTCGTTTATACAAAAAAGAAATGGTAAAACGAGTATTTCTGGAGAAATCTAACTAATTGTATACACATTGTGTATGAAAACAGTTTTGGTTTTATTATTAGAAAACCGAATAAATTTATGAGTATCATGTATATAAATGGTTGATTGTTTTGCTTTGTCATTGTGCAAAATGAATAGAATTCTTAGGCTGTTTAACAATTCTGTCTGAGCGGTGTTAAACATGACGCAGTACTGATTGAGTTTGTATCTTCCCTTGATTTCGTAGTAATGAATGGTAGAGATTGTTTGTTCATGTTAGTATTTTTGTTGTCTAGCTGATCGTGGCAGAAACCGGTTTTGATTCTATCTACAGAAATTGTTTTCTTCCTGCTATGCTTACGTGGAGGCATTGGTTTCAGTTGCTGCATTGTTTGCAATAAGCGACTAGCAAAATGACTTGGTTCGGTTGGCAATGTTGTGTGTGAGTTGACTACTTGTCCCGGTAATCTTAAGTTTGCATCATAAACTAGTTCAGCTGATATGCAACCGATATCATCTTTGATTGTTGAACGAACTCCAAGGAGCACAAGTGGTAGTGCGTAGCTTCACTCCGATATATCAGCCTGTGACATTAGTGA
This sequence comes from Schistosoma bovis, assembly GCA_944470425.2. Classification (NCBI taxonomy): domain Eukaryota; kingdom Metazoa; phylum Platyhelminthes; class Trematoda; order Strigeidida; family Schistosomatidae; genus Schistosoma; species Schistosoma bovis. Next base: position 650,977 of record OX103958.1, on the reverse strand, counting down.
GCTTTTCAGTTGGCGGTAAAATCATTCAACTGGACCATTCGCCTGGCTTTAGACCAGGTCGTGGCTGCATCGACCACATATTCACCATTCGTCAGGTTCTAGAACACAGGCATACCTATCGGCGTCCGACGATGGTGGTATTTCTTGACTTAAAAGCAGCATTTGACTCGGTAGACCGCGAGACTCTGTGGCAGTGTCTGTCATTGAAAGGCGTACCTCAGAAGTACATAAACCTTGTGAAGGCTCTTTACTCGAACACTACTAGTCGAGTCAGGGCTTATGGCGAACTGTCATCTACTTTTGCAACCTCGAGTGGTGTCCGTCAAGGCTGTCCACTTTCTCCATTTTTGTTTAACTTCATCATAGACCTATTGATGGAAATAACACTCTCGTCGACTGAGTTCTCGGGTATTGATCTCCTTCCAGGAGGTCCACTTATCGACTTAGAATACGCAGATGACATAGTCCTGTTTGGTGAAGACGCTGACAAAATGCCGAGTCTTTTGGTGGCACTAAGCAACAATGCCAGAATGTTTGGGATGCGCTTCTCTCCCTCTAAATGCAAGTTGTTGCTTCAGGACTGGTCTCCGTCAACACCTGAACTAAGGATAGGGAGTGAAGTAGTTGAACGCGTTGACAACTTCACTTATCTTGGAAGTGTGATCAGCCCTAATGGGTTGGTGTCTGACGAAATCTCAGCACGGATTCAAAAAGCTCGTTTGGCTTTTGCCAATTTACGTCACCTTTGGCGAAGGCGAGATATCCGTCTATCAATAAAAGGACGAGTATACTGCGCGGCAGTTCGTTCTGTTTTAATTTACGGCAGCGAAACATGGCCCTTAAGAGTAGAAGACACCCGTAAGCTACTAATATTTGACCACAGATGCCTTAGAAATATTGCTGGCATCTGCTGGGATCACCGGGTAAGTAATAGTGAGGTTAGACGCAGGGTATTAGGGAATGATGGTAAATCAGTTGATGAGGTTGTTAATCTTCATCGACTGAGATGGTTGGGCCACGTTTTACGTATGCCTGAACACCGATTACCACGACGTGCAATGCTAACCGGGGTAGGGGATGGTTGGAAGAAAGTTAGGGGCGGCCAAACCAAAACGTGGCATCAGTGCCTGAAGTCACTAAATTCTAGTCTGAGCCATGTTGGTAGATGCAGACTACTTGGTTGGGGTCCGCGTGACTATCGTAACCAATGGTTGGAGACTCTTGGTGACATGGCTCAGAATCGATCACAATGGCGTCGGTGTATACACTCCCTGTCTTCCCTTAAACTAAGAGACTAAAATCACTTCATTCTTTCTTTCTATACTATATCCTTATTGCAACCTTTGACCTAACCACTCCTATGAATCCGCTGTTCATCTTGCTGTGCTAATGAGGTATGGCAACCTGGACCGATGCACATATGTGCCTGGTCCTACGTTGTAGCTGACTGACTGACTGACTGACCATTCGCCACTGGATGATAAGCAGTTGTATCATGTATATAAATGATTGTTTGTTTTGCTTTGTTATTGAGCAAAATGAATAGAATTCTTAGGCTGTTTAACAATTCTGTCTGAGCGGTGTTAAACATGACGCAGTACTGATTGAGTTTGTATCTTCCCTTGATTTCGTAGTAATGAATGGTAGAGATTGTTTGTTCATGTTAGTATTTTTGTTGTCTAGCTGATCGTGGCAGAAACCGGTTTTGATTCTATCTACAGAAATTGTTTTCTTCCTGCTATGCTTACGTGGGGGCATTGGTTTCAGTTGTTGCATTGTTTGCAATAAGCGACTAGAAAAATGACTTGGGTGTGTGTGTGTGTTGATAAGTTGTCCTGGTAATGTTTTCTATTGTACCATAAACTAGTTCGGCTGATATGCAACCGATAACTTCTTTGATTGTTGAACGTATTCCAAGGAGCACAAGTGATATTGCGTCGCTCCACCTCGTTGTATCAGCCTATGACATCAGTGAGCATTCCAGTTGGTGGTGCAATCTTTCAAACAGACCATTCGCTTCTTGATGATAAGCTGTTGTTTTGGTGTTGTTCACATCCAGACATATAATAAATTCCTGAGGTAAGACGGATTGGAAATGGAGACCATGGTCTGTAGTGATAATTGATGGTACCCCATAACTTGATATCCAGCGATCCAGAAATTCTGATGCAACAGTTTCTGCAGATATGTCTTTGATAGGGCATGCTATCACCCACCTAGTAAATCTGTCTATTTCAGTAAGAATATGTGTGAAGGAGTTTGATGACGGAAGAGAATCAACTATATCTAAATGTGCAAACTATGAGAATGGACAAAATAAATGCAAATTATATTGAAAACCTTTTACAAAATAAATTTGTCGTGCCTATCCCCACAGCCATTAATTTTAATAACAAAAACATTTTTATCATCCTACTACATTCGCGTTATAATTCGTTACGCACCTGATTATTCCTCGATAAATAAGAAAGATTAGTTCAGCGAAACGTTCTGTAGCGGTAAATAAATCCCCAAAATAAATAGCTCTGTAAGTTTTCGACACTGGATACTGACCATATGTTTTAGTGGACTCATCTAGCTGAAGGCGCTCGGGCAGGCATCCGCACCAGACCACGTGTGGTAACGCCGTGCTCAACATCTACCGCAATCGCTAGCCAGATTAGATCAGAGAATTCAGATATATTGGTTATTGCCAAATATACTCTTCCGATCTCCTCGACTCTGTCTTTTGATTTCTCTGGGTGGGAACGAATCATATTGGAAGGTGTTACTGGTAGAAGCGTTATCAAACACTGAATACCTGTGTCATCTTCAGTTCACTTCTCGGCGAACTCATATTGAACGCTGTACAACAGCAAATATAGATACTTATTTTACAGGATGATAATAATTAGAATAATACTGATAATGAACTTCTGTTAGACATAGTGACAGAGACGTCAAATAAACAAAGGTATTAAAAACATTTTTTTTTATAAACAAGGAAAGTTTATTAATCGTTTGATTAATAATGGTGTAAGTATTCATTAAAGGATAGATAGGGAAATAATCATTGGGAAAGGATGACTCGGCATGATAAGATAAAATGTTGAAATTAAGATTAAATATAACCAGAATGATGGTGGAAACAAAATAAACCAGTTGGGGTTAGAGGATATAAGGGGAAGATGGAAGGTGAAGCAGATGGCTGTAAAAGAAGAATAGTATGAAGACAGGGAGAAAAAAGAAAAAAAATGAGACCTTAGGAGGAAGATGGAAGAAGAGATTGTACCAATCTATTTTGCGCACAAAATTTCGATTTTTCCAGATTTGTGGCTGTTGCTTGAACAATGCAAAGATAATGGAATCTAATTGTCTTTGGAAGACTTCTACCTACGTTGCAGATTAATTTGAACGCAGAGACTGTCTTGATTGAGTGACCTGTGTTCACAAAATGTTCGATTATTGAACTTCTTATTGAGCCCTTGCCTCATCTTTTTAGTCATGCTGGATAATGTTCTTGAATTCTTTTGGATAAAGTACGCATCAAACGACCTATATACCTATCTCCACCTTAGCAGGTACATTGGTAAATGCACATTGAGTTGGTCAGATGCGATAATTTATCTTTGAGATTATTGGTGAATACTATTAGACAATACTATTCGCGATGTTGCTGAGAAGAATGTTCGTTTTAGGGAATCAGAAATTCTCCTATTTAAAATGTATATGTTCATGTATAATGTTTTCTTTTCTACTGTAATTATTTGTGTTTTCGGCGTTTTCGGTTTTACGATCTTATCAATGAATATATAGTATCTCATTCAAGAGTCCCAATTCTTCATTTATGAATTCGAGACTACAGATTCTTTGTATTCTTGTAGTGAATGTTATTATTAAGTTTCTTTTTCGACTGATGGGGACCCAGCTGCGGAAACTTGATAGTTGGTCGTTCCACATATGTTTCCCGTAGATAGATCTTTCAACGTTACCATCTTGTTTTCTTTTCATTTCCATATCAAGGAAGTGATTTATTTGTTTGTTTTCAACTTCTAGTGTAAATTTTATTGCTGGGCGACATTTATTAAATGTCTTTAGAAGATGACTCATGTCATATTTGTTGTCACAAATGATAGAGATATCATCTACGTATCTTTTATACAATTGGATGTTTCCTATAATCGTTTTGAGTTGGTTGTTTTCTGAACTGTCCATGAAGCAATCTGCTAGTAACGGACCAAGAGGGGATCCCATAACTATGTTATTGGTCCACTACTAGCAGCTTATGAACTTTGTGATAAATAGAATCAATCAACTGTATATCATTTGCATCCATTCATTATTTGCATGGTCATTAGAGATGTGGTTTGTCGTAGTAACTTTCATTAGTGTTGGACGGCTTTCATCTCACTTCACTACCTCTTGATAATATTTCAAATATGGAGAGTCAATCAGAAGTAGACCGATGAGAAGGTCAGTCGAGGGTAGTCAGAAGTGACCTAAAGAGAAACTAATTTTTAAGAAAAGGGTCGATAATCGACCAATACCTCGTGAAAATTAACTTTCCCGAATTAGTCAAATGATGCGATTCGACTTCAATTATTGGTAGAAAAAAAAACTGTTACTACCATGAAATCAGGTTGATTCGCCATAACATATGCATCTTTAAACAACAAATCTTAAATAATATGTCAGATCATGTAAATGTTTAAGCAAAATAGAATTGTTATATTGAGAGGGCTCATGTGAAACACTTTGTAGTAAAATCATCCAGTTTGTAAAATCACACACAAAATAGTTTTCTATATCGTCGGCCGAATTATGATTTCACTGTATGACTACCTTCTGAATGAATGGTGGATTCCGAGTGGAACTAATGCGTTAATCAGTCCACTTTCATTTTAACACACACCTGTGGACTGAACCATTAGTTTTCCCGCATCCGTCTATTTTGTTTTAGTTTAGAAAGTGTATGTGATATGCTGCAACTTTAGTTATATCATTTTAAAAGATAAGAACATTCTCAATTTAGATTGTTTCTGGAGATTATTAGATTTTCTAATTCACAACACAAATTCGTTGTCCTATTATTAGTAATTATGTAAATAAGGTCGATCTGTGATATGGATATTGATTTAGTGTGATTGAGAACTTATCGCTTAATCATTCTGACTCCATCAACTTTTATAATGATTATTTTCATAACTGAGTTAGCGTGAACTGTAGATATCACCATCAATATGACTGGATAACTAGTGGTAAGAAGTCTAGTAAATCGCTTATAGTTATCCAAACATTATCTACAAATGCCACACTCATCTCTGACGTTGAACTGTGTAAAAATATCATAGATCACCAATATAACAAACACAAATTTGATACGTATACTGAGTCATAGAGCATCTAAGTATTTACGTCTTCCATTTGTTCGTCTATTCCAGACGAGAATCTGGAGAAATATCGTGGTAATCACGTATTTTGTGTAACTGATATTCTTTTCCTCACTGGTAATATCACTCGTTACAGCTATCATATAAGAGTTCATTCAAAATAGCCAACTGCTAAATGAACCATGAATTGAAGAACAGTCAGTCATTCTGTTATTCAAGTACCTATTTACTCAGGGGTGTGAAAATGACAGTAAATGCTATCACCACCCATTTTAGATGTGATTACGAAATTTTATGTCAGCTAATTGGTGCTCATATTTCCTGAAAGCTAATCAAATAACAAGCCTTGGGTACACTATCCCGCTTCGCTGAGACATACTTAACTGAATTAGATTTACAAGGATCCGACAGATATGCAAACACGAAGTAGGTAAACCACTCTATGAACGGTTCAAATGAAGGGAACAAAAATATGTAAATATTTCAGTACTTGAAATTATATGTAGGTTATTGAGACAGTAAGTTACATATTATTGAAATGCTTCATCAGAAGTGTCGAGATATGTGGCAACAAATGAAATTTCCTTTATGGACTAGTAAAGAATGAGACGACTGAAATGACAGAAAGAAAAGCTAAAATTAGACTGATTTACCCATTATAATTTATTTCAAGATTATTTCCGATTTGTGTTAATGTGGTATGGCAATGTGGTATGGACCGCTACGTGTATATGCCTGATCCTACGTTGTAGCTGACTGATGTTCTTTAATTCAATGTGACGATTACTTAATGGGGTTTCTGTTTCTGTTTCCCATTGTGATATTTTGTCCTGTATAACATACGATATTCCTGTATTATGTTAACATGAATATACTCATCATGACATGTAGAATGTGATTTATTACCGTAAGTATTTTTCATATATGTGAATTTATCCTAATTATTAATCAACATGTGTGAGCAAATCAATACATAAATGAGTGTATTTCCGACTAAGATCGATGTCGTAGTATTTTGTGACTAACATATCTTCAATTGTATCAGTCTTTGTGTTCTTACTTCCTCATCGTGATAATTGAGTTGGTTCATCGCTTTACAAGTATAAGTGATAAGCGATTCCGACCTAACCATCAGCGACAACCAGATATAACAATTAGTATTCAATCGAGAAGACATATCAACAATGCATCTGGCTTGCGAGAGATTGGTATAAAGCTAGTTCAAAGCAGGTAAGTACAGCATTAAATCTATTGTGTATCATCAAACAAAGAATGCAATACAAATCGTTGCATACATTCGGTGTCAACAAGTGTCGCATTATAGTTCATCAACAATATGGACAGATTCGGGTCATAAATACTACACTGTGAACACAGTTAATTAGTGTTCCGCTTTCGTGTCTTCATACTGTATTTACATTTGTCTACACTGAATGATTATACACACTGTTTATCAACTGATCAACTTGCTTCATTCAATAACGTTTAGTTAATTGGTTCACTCACAAAGCTTATATTCTCCATCTGCTTAGCTTCATTCTATCTACTAAATAATATTAATACTTAAAAGTTAATTTTCCAACTGTCGGAAAGATGTTCTGAATATTCAGTTTCTGATTTGTATGCAAACACTGTCAACTTCTTAACACTTATTCTGACTGTCTTCCGAGCATAATCCGTTGACTAAATTGATATAATAGAATATACAATCTCAACTTGAGTTTACTTTCAACTATAGAATGTCAGGGAGTGGAAAATTTGCAGTTTCTCTTCCATTTTTAAATCTTCTACTCAAAATGAATAAGAATATCTTGACAAAATTTAGAGCAAGATTAATGGTGGGTAAGTTAAGTATCCTGATCTAACTTTACAGGCTAATAGAACAAATGAAGACTGGTTGATATGTAATCACTTTCATATTCGTGAACTGAAATGAATGGATATATTTCACTACTTGTTTGATTGTGATGTTTCAACAATACTGTCTTCAATTTAGACACAATTTTATCAATATGATACCCTAGATGTTTCTGTGAACCTGTTTTTACCATAAAGATAATCAACTAAACGAACTGCTGTTTGCGCTGTCACTTCCAAACATTTTTCATAGTAGCATCATCAGTCGTGTACAATTTCAAAGTTCATATAAAGTCAGTAGAGACCTCATTATTACTACTCATTCTTCAGAATGCAAATATCAAACGAATATCTGAGAGATCGGTCTACTGATGGTTACCCAGCTGTGGAAACTTCATAGTTGGCCATTCCACATATGTTTCCCGTAGATAGATCTTTCAACGTTACCATCTTATTTTCTTTTCATTTCCATATCAAGGAAGTGATTTATTTGTTTGTTTTCAACTTCTAGTGTAAATTTTATTGCTGGGCGACATTTATTAAATGTCTTTAGAAGATGACTCATGTCATATTTGTTGTCACAAATGATAGAGATATCATCTACGTATCTTTTATACAATTGGATGTTTCCTATAATCGTTTTGAGTTGGTTGTTTTCTGAACTGTCCATGAAGCAATCTGCTAGTAACGGACCAAGAGAGGATCCCATAACTATGTTATTGGTCCACTACTAACCGCTTATGAACTTTGTGATAAATAGGATCAATCCACTGGATATCATTTTCATCTATTTAAATAGATTAAAGAGCAAACCTTTGTAGTGAGGCTTTTGATAGAATTATCACTGTCAGTTAGATAAAAAAAACTGTGGTGTCAGTAAATATTTGGTGGTTTGATTTGTAGTTTTTCATTTTACTTACTGGAATATACCTTGGAGTAGTATATTGAATGAATTATACTAAGAAAAGTTCTTTCATCGTAATGTATAGCTTGTTTTGATTAGCGGTCGAGAAGAAAAAACATTATTTCCATACTCTGTTTATGTTGGATACCCGTAAACGAAATCACTGGTCATGCCAAACTTTATGCCCTAGCGTTTGCACTTAACCATTTAAAACTATTTCAACTAAACAGAAGTGCTGATATAAACACAACGTAAGGTTAGACGCAATAGTACCATCAAATAGTTATAGATCACTTACAGATCATCATATTGACTCAAGTCACTAACTAATGAATGAAATACATATAAAAGTAACTGACAAATGATAGTTCATTTTGTTGACATTAAACAATCACATATTAACATGCAATACAGTTATCAGTGCATAGTACTTCAGTGTTATCATAACTGACAAACGTGATTAGCTGCATCATCTATTTTCAGTCTGTTTTAGTTTAGAAATCTCAGATGGCAGAACGAAATGAAACAAGTGATGAATATTTTGTCATATGAATTGGCGCAGCATCATTGAATAATATTAAATGGCATTAATAAGTGTTGAATAATCAGTATTCAGTACAAGTTAATCATACAAATGTTTGAGGAAATTAGATTATTTCACCGAAAAACTCAAAGATGAAATCTGTAATCAGTGTGTCGAATGTTGAAATAGATCAGCCAATCCGGCATATCATTTTTTTGAATAAGTAATTACAAACTGCTAAGGAAACAGGAACTGGTGGAATGTTGGTTCATCGTAATGAATTTATTACACGCTGTTATCGTAAATAAGTACTATTTTTAATACATAAATTATTGCATACACACTGAGCTTTGAAAGTTACGTGTGGGGATACAAACATTCTTTTACGATTGACCTAATCGTTCACAGCTGACAATAATAGGTTCTACTCACAGTTCTCCAATGTGAAGAGTTGTACGTATTTCATATAGACAATTTTCGCATCCAAGTTTCGGAAATTTTAAAAAAAACAAATCATAAACTAGTCTGTTTTACATTGTCGGTCAATCACATGATCATTGAAACATCAATGGTTTCAGTTTGTAACCTTGTTCAATACAATAGCATTTAACATCGATTTGAATTCTCTCGCAAATAAATTACATTTGAGCTGATTACCTAACATGTTTATTTCCTGCTTATTTCTTCCACCTGAAAATCAACCCTTCAAACATAAATCACATAATTTTCACCGACGTCTTTGCTTCGGTCTTGTCAATCGTAATTCACATGGAATTACAATGATTGACTAGAACCACTTCGCTTTAGGACCAAATGTGTTATCAAATGTCAGATTATGAAAATAATCAGGGTTGTGAAGATGACTGCCATCGAGTTCGATGGTCAAGCATAGCAAATTGTTGACGGTGAATGAAATTCCAAAGAATAATTTGACAAATTAAGAAAACCGGAACGGTGATTGTCTTATTTGGAAACAAAAATAAACAAAATACACAACAACGACGTTACATTTATGGTTGGGGTTACTTTACTCAAAGGAGAACATTAATACCTAAACATAGAAAAAGAGTTCACGACTGTCATTGCCTTCATTTGTTGTAGTTCAACGAATGAACAACATTCATCATTGAAGATAACCTTGGATATTCGTTTATCAGTATTATATTTTCATTCTCATTCGTTTGCTGAAATTTTACCACTCATTTTTATGGACTACATTGAACAGCTTGATGAAGCGGTGCAGGTATTATGACGTCATATGAAATGGATGGTTGGACTCAAGCCAGCGTGATGAATATAAAATCCTAATTCGTGTTATTTTGATTAGTATTAATTACATGTACATAGTGTTCTATTGTAAAAGAGAATTTGATTTGATGAAACATTAATTGCAATAATAATCGAAGGATATTTGTGAAGTCGGATGAGATTATCACAATTATCATTTTATATCTACATCAGCAAATGCTATCACCACGCCTTCTAGATGTGATTACAAAATTTTATGTCAGCTAACTATTGCTCATATTCCCTATGAGCTAATCAAATAACAAGACTTGGTGCTAGGTTTGAAGCTATCACGAGTTCACTTAATCTGTGGTCGAGAAACAAGACTCGGTGACCAAAGACCAGTAAGCTAGCTATTGATGCGTCCCAGCCCCGCTAACTAGAGGGAGAAGTCCAAGCTTGGAATGGGAAGTATATTCTGCAAAAAAGCCAGAAACGAGCGACAACAACAAACTCTATTCAAAACGTATATATGCAGCGTAAAACCGTCCTTGAGGAGAGTTGCCAAATAGCATACTAAAAAACACAACGGACCAATAGCATTTAAGATATTTTCCAATGGGAAATACAACATGAAGGTGACAAGAGCACCTTTGGCGCGAAAACCAAAAAATTCAGGTTTTCTAAATAAAATTACAAAATTAGGTCCTTTCCCAAGTGCGTTCTGGAGATCTAACGTCCCCAACACTTGGGTACATAATCCTGCTTCGCTGAGACATACTTAATTGAATTAAATTTACAAGGATCCGGCAGGTATACAAACACGAAATAGGTAAACCAATCTATGAATGGTTTAAATGAAGGGAACAAAAATATTTAAATATTTCAGTATTTGAAGTTACATATAAGTTATTGAGACATTAGGTTACATATTATTGAAATGCTTCATCAGAAGTGTCGAGATATTTGGCAACAAAGGAGATTTTCTCTATGGACTAGTGAAGAATGAGACGATTGAAATAACAGGAAGAAAAGTTAAAATTAGATTGGTTTACTTATTATGAACTTTTTCAACATTATCCCTTTTTTTGTGCTAATGTGGTTTGGCAACTTGGACGGCTACATATATATGCGTGGTCCTACGATGTAGCTAACTGATGTTTTTTAATTCAATGTGATGACTACCCAATGCGAGTTCTGTTTCTGTTTCCCATTATGATATTTTATTCTGTATAACATACCATATTCCTGTACTAAGTTAACACGAACTATACTCATCATGACATGTAGAATGTGATTTATTACCGTAAGTATTTTTCATATATGTGAATTTATCCTAATTATTAATCAATATGTATGTGCAAATCAATACCCAAACCAGTTCACTTCTCCGATGAACTTCACATTGGCAATTAAGCCTGCTAAATGTCCTCCTCAGAAAAACGAGTTTATGATGTTCTGAGGTAACAGTGAACTTGCCGAGTAAATTTCCATCGTGCAATTTTATCTACCACAATTTCATTTCACTGAAGTCAAGGAAAGATTCCGAAATCCTTAGGTTTAACCAAATAACGTATGTTACCTTGATTTTCTTGTCATTATATTTCAGGAGGCCACAGGAAGAAGTCTGTTATTGTTGCGAAATCTTTACTTTAAAAATCTTAAAAATGAAATGATTTCAGTTATCATTTTGATGAAAGTTAGGTCAAACAATGAATAGTAATTCTGTGTAATCAACGCCTTCCATACTCCTAAATACAATGAAAAATAATGTACAATAACTCGATTATGTTTATAAACATTTGAAAATGTGATTCAGTGGAGAATAAAGGGGTATTTCAAAGGTTGTTTGTATGAGATACTCCAATTTTCATGAAAGTACACATAAAGAATTGGGTCTAAATTCTTGTTCGGAGACTGGAATATAATTACACATTCACGTTAGGCTGTATAAAATAATCAAGCACTTTAATGTCAGTAAAACCACTTAACTATAATATCTGGAACCAACGTAATAGTGAGAGAACCAACTTTCCAGTCTGTTGAAATTATGCAGAAGTCTGAACAACATTTCGAAAGTATTCTTATTCCAACCCCCTAGAAATTCTATTACATATAAGTATCCCAGAGCTTCGACACTGAACAATTTGAAATTTCCACGTAAGATTTGCAAATTGCACTGAAATGAAGCTGGAACTACACTAAGGAAGGAAAGAACTATCCATTTGTGTATAGGAAAGACTAGGTGAGATTTTGAAGTATTATCATAGACGTTTATCGATTAACGCCGGTTTATCATTTAATATATTTCTAAGATTTCGGTCATTAGAATTGGTCAGTTTTCGGGACATATTTAAGGAAAGTTATACAATATCTTGTTTTCCAGTCTTAAAGCCTGTGATTACGGTTTGAATACTCAAACATGAATAACAGCCATTGAATATGCTCAAATTAAAACTGAGACCAATTTGTTTGTTGGTAGGAGCAAAACCATGAAGAGTGTCAAGAGTCATTAAAATCGAAGCAACTTACCATCACCTAATGATGAATAAAATGTTGTAAAAGAACGATTTTAGATGCTTTGCATCAAAAGTGAAAATGTTCAACCAAATGAATTCATCGATTAGGCTTGATAAGGCACATTTCTTAACGATGAAGTATCTTTGAAATTTGTAAGGAATGTATTCGCATATCACGTTTTCGTAGATTTTTACACCACGGATGATGTTCTCACACGTGTTGATTTACTTAATTGGTGACTGAATATAAAAGTTATAGGGGCAAAATTAAACATAAATCATAATTTGTTATCCATTCGTGCATTCATATATCATTGTAAAGGTGTCTATGAGCATCTCAACAAAATGTCAAAACAACATGAAATTCAATTTACCTTATTTGGATCACTTTTCTATAATAGAAATATACATTTCAAAAGTAGGTATTCATCAAAATCAATTAGAAGTGTAAATTACGTTCATGTGAATTCAGAAGAACTTTAGGATCTCTACAAATGATGAAGTGCATGAAATGTGGAGCCTTGATTTAACTGTACTCTTAAATATTAGATTTCGTTTAAGGCTCTAGTTATAAAACTGATCTGCTCTTCACTTTATTGATAACGTTGATTTTGGATAAGAAGTCAACGACTCCATGTTTACTGTTTGTCTGTATTTGGATTACTTTTCGTCAACGTATTTCTTGTATTACTATCTTGGATTTTGGGTTCTAGTCGATTATTTGTTTAGACTACTGTGTCTTTAAATTTCAAACTTATACTAGAAGTTTCGATTTCAATCATCAGTAATAAGAATCTGCCGATGTTTTGTAAAACCACGTTATCTGAACATATGATACTGTTGGATGTAGGATTTACCAGTCAAACCAGAAGTTCAATGTGTACAAGATGGAATACTGAAGCAAAATTAGGAGTTCAACAAAAGTGATGTGTACCAGGAACGCGATCATGAAAGGTGATACGTGTGAGGCTGCAGTACTTAACACAGAATATTAAACAGATAAAATTTTTCAATATGAGAAATTATTTATCTCGACAAATTGATATAAATTATCGTTCGAAACAATGAAAAACAAGATTGATCGTATGAAATGACAGAGAACGTACATTTTTCGCTTGATCTACTGATGCATTATACTGAACAGGAAATAAATTAAATTTAAACGAGCCATTACGTAACTTAAATATGAATGTTCGTCCGAATTCGAAGTAACACATTCAAAATAGTTGGTCGCTGAGTTCATATTTGCAAAGGATTCAATGAATGAACACTTAATTCAGGAGTCTGATTTAAATCAGACGATCGAGTGAAGTGTTTTCCTAATTGAGATTCTCATAATTACAATTTCCTTCATAATAAGTTACATGTTTTCCACACTTGATCTGAATAAAACACCCAATTCACCGCTTCATATTCAGTGTAGATTAAATTTACATAAATCGTACCAGACAGCATTTCGATTGATTGACATCAATCCTCTCAAAACGTTGCTCGGTGATAAAGGGTTACAATAAATTCTCCAATGTATTCCAATAAATTACCTAATTAACCGTTTCATATTCAGTGTAGATTAAATTTACTTGAAGTGTGAAACAACGTTTCGATTGATTGACATCTATACTTTCAATAAATTGCTTAGTGATAAGGGGTTGAAATCAATTCTGAAATGCACTAAGAAGCAAATGAGTAAAATGAATGTTTTTCAATGGTAATGAAATATTGTGTTCTTGTATTTGATAGTTTTCTGTACAAAAGCATTTCATGATTTAAATCAACACAATAAAATTCTACTGTACAAACTTACCACTTGTTCAAATAGTCTTTGACTGAAATAGGTAGTATACGTTATTGAACGCGATAAAGCGTTTTTTATTGTTTACAGATTATGTTATGCAGGGTCTTTCGTCCTATTATCAAATGTGGTATTGCAAACTGAGTTTGACCAGTTCACATTTACATATGAAATCTTTGTATAGGTGATTCAGCAATAGATATAACTGTAAGCTATTAATGTTTCAGATGGTAAATGTTTATCCAATTATTGACGCTAATACACTTGTATCTGCATATAATAGTCATTGTACAAGGAACCACTATTAGAACATCAAAATACTTACGGGTTTCCCACAGACAATTGTCTGGCAAAATAATATTTATATTTGTTAATTAAGAAATAAATTATGAATTGAATTTGATGGCAGATACAAAAGGTGAACTCAAAACCAAGATACTAAATTCTTCAGTCATGTATGATTGCGAATATTAGTGTGATTCGAAAGCTGATGTTTGGTCTGAAATGGATAATTGAAGGAAATTTTGTGACAAATCCACAACTCATGATGAGTAATTATAAAGAAACTTTGTAACACTCAAGTGCATGTGACAATAAAAAAAAGACATGATTTTCCAACATTCTATTCCTCAAATATGAAGTCTCTCTCTCTCTCTAATATGGAGAACTCATTTACCCATCTTTAAATGGGAGTTGATCATTAACTAAGCATTTATGGTTCATATCAACACTGATCCCAGAAACAATTACGTGACAAAGTCATGAACAATCAGTCACACCTGAACATTTGTACAGAAATTGTAGGATGATTCAGACGAATGGCACTGACAATTCACACAACAGATGGAAAACAATATTAGACGAATGGATTTCGAATTCACTTTCAAGTCAAACATCCAATCGAATTTCGTACAACTAGCTCACATTCAACCGAAACATAATCCGACTATCTTATAATAAATAATACATTTTCTGATATATATATATATATATATATATATATATTCGTGTACCCGGATAGATGAGGTAGAACGGTTTAGATGTTATCTACTTCTAGATGTAGTCTATTCCTAATTTGATGGTACCGGTGATATTTCATTTCGGTGGATATTTTCAGATGTATTTTCTACATACTTTATCACCCACACAATACGTGAATGAGTTAGTTTACCGGTGTAGTTTTAAATACTAAGGTGAGCCATTTTGTTGATGACCTCCTGAGGTTAATCATCATTGCTGAAATGAAGGTAATGTCTTCTTATCTCTTCATTGTAACATTGACGATGATTGTACTTTGGAATTTCTCTGGTGGAAAACAAATTATAGCTTCATTCTACGATTAATTTTGTGAGAATATGTGAGTGAATTTATTACAAATTACTCGTAGTTGTATATAACCCAACAAACAAGAGCAAATTCCAGCTTCAAGTTAATACACAAATAATTGGTAGTTATTTCGGAATTCAACTGACATGAACTACTTACCCATGAACCTCTAAAAATAATTTGTAAATTAATGATTGAAGATGGTTTATTCAACCTGTATTATGGTGAAACTGTTAACCTCACATTCTATAGCTATTCATATTATACTAATACAAATACGTATTATTCTACTAAAATTTGCATAGTTACTGCTGATTTTCACTTTATCTGCACACTATAGATATGAAAATATTTATGTTGTTCGATTGTAGTTCTGTATTTTTATGAAGGGAAAGTAATGTATACATACGACGTGGATGGTTGGTTAAGAAATCCTGATATAGTGCACAGTCTTATCACTGAACTTATCAAGATGGACCTGTTTACATTTTGTGATAATAAAAAGGTATTGTTCAGAGCTAATTTGAAATTATTCATGTTCACTTCATCATCTCTTTCTCTATTAAATATTACTAGTAATGCAGTACGTTCGTTTGGCTAACGAAGACGACTAGTCACTATTAGTCTGAGACTTACCCACATATGAATTTTGCAAAAGTGAACCAATAAACACCATCAGTGCAACGAACAGAAACATTTTTTTGGAAATTAGGTAGTTTGAAAAATTGTGTTAATCTACACTTTCAATAGCCGAATTCGGTTAGTGAAATGACAAATACTGTGAATCTTGTGACTAACTATGTGTTTAACATTAGCGAGCTTTTTTCTCAATTTAATCGCTCACAAATCTTTGATTGACAGATTCATGTGAATTCAACAAAAACTGACATTGTAGTGAACGAGAACATGATTGTGGACAATCGAATATATTTGGACAAAAATTACAAAATCTCTTAGTAAAATCTGAGAATCATGCAGTAAATATTTAATTTCCAAATATCAACCAACAGTCTCAGACTTCATTGTTCTTACATTTCCACGCCAATCACTCTTTGTTCTCGTTCTCATTTCTTCGATCTCGTTAACTTTCTGCCTTCAGATATTTCACCTTCGATTCATGATGCATACTACTTATATATGTCGACATCAGTAGCACAAATGGCAACGTAAATTTACACATGAATAATTATTAATTTTAAATAGATTTAACGAAGATGATAAATTGTTAATAGTCTGAGACTTACCCACATATGGATTTTGCAAGAATGAACCAAGAACTATCATCAATGCAATGAACAGAAACATTTTTATGGAATATAACGTAGTTAGAAAATCTGTGTTTATATACTCATTTAAAAGTTAGATGTGGTTAGTGAAATCACGTAAACTGTGAATCTTGTGACAAACTAAACGTCTCATTTTAGTAAGCTTTCTTCATAATTTAATCTCACACAATGCATTGATTGACAGGTACCATTGAGAGTACAGTGATGTTGTACTCTCATATTTGAATAAAACAGATATTCACCTCTGTAATATGTTGACAACAGAATATGAGTACTGAGTTTTGTCAAAACACACCTAAATTTATTATTTCATGAATGATTTCACTTCAGATATTGCCATCCATGTTACCCATACAATGATCTAAATTCTGAATCATATTTTCATAAATCCACATTCCACACGTTTATCAAAAATCATAATAGTGATATATTTGTCAGTGTTTAAGTACTCGCGCGCGAGACTGATAGCACCTGGGTTCGAATCTCGCAAGCGGCAGGATCGTGGATGCGTACTGCTGAGGAATCCCACACTAGGGCGAAACGGCCGTCCAGTGCTTCCACATTTTCCATGGTGGTCTGGCTTCAGCTGACTCATGATTTCAATCAGTGAGATATATTTCTCATGTTTCATCATTTTCTATAATTGTTTACAAATTAAAATGATTGACCACCATTGGAAATGGAGTAGACGATAGCTGAAGGCGGCCTGCTTGAATATCTGGGCTACCTGTTCCTCCGATCTAGATATTTCATCAAGTTATCTGTTTTGTTGTTTGTTTTAGCACATCATTATGTCTATTGTGCACACAATCTATTCAGGTGCGTTTATGAAAAGTTTACAACCTTTCGCTATACGGGATACATAAAAGTACAATCAGCGACATCATGGTGGCCGGCAATATGCATTGAAACGAATGAACATTAATCAAATGTGGATTACCGAACTCCAAACATCTAACTGGTCATCATTCAAAATTTATCGTCACAATCGATCAAGATATAAGAAGAGGAAGCTTGTTGAAATACTTTATGCTGAGAATTCTATGTTGTACCAAAAATATAATGTTGAATAAAGCTTATAATAATAATAATAATAATAATAATAATAATAATAATATCACTGAATAAACCGTTATATGACTTATTGTACAAATTTGAGTTGAAAATATTTTGATATACCTCTATAGATGAAATCTTATGAATGATAGTGCTTTATTGATTCTGTAGTGTGCTATTGATGTCTACAGATATAAGTAGTATGTATCATCAATCGGAAGCCAAACGCCTGGTGGCAGAACGTCGAGAAGATTGAAGACAAGTGAAGGAGAACAGAGAATGACTGGAATGAAAATGAAGGAACAATGAAGTCTGAGACGATTGATTGGAATTTTGCAATTAAAGTATTTACTGTGTGGATCTCAGATTTTACTTAGACGTTCTATGAATGACTACAGATAAATGAAAAAAACCTAGTCCCGTACATACGCGATTAATATAGTTAATATTTCCTTAAATATCAATATCATGTAGTTTGTCTTCCAATCTTCTTTGTTTAGGTCTAGTGATGACCATCAGTATTTCATTCAGAGCATAATAATACTGATTGTTAAATCTGTAAACCCTTCAAACTATCATGTTATCATTCGGTAAACCTTCACCATGTTAGATTTATCATCATCTAAGTATTTTAATCATGTGACGATATATCGTTTGATATGCGTGTGATAATAGTTGTAAAAATTGTATTTGAGAGATAATCGCTTATCCAAACACGTTCAAATGTTGCTGATGAGTAAACTATATGGACAGTAGACAATGTTTACACCTCCGATCCCTTTTAAAGTGACGATACAATATACTATCCTGTTATTCACTATCGCTGAGTTGACCTGCTTGAATATCTGGGTTACCTGTTCTTGCCATCTAGACATTTCAACAAGTTATCTGTTTCCTTGTTTGTCTAAACAAACCATTATACCTATTAGCTGCATAGCCTATTCAGGTGCATTTGTAAAACGTTTACTACCTTTCACTTTACAAGTTAAAAACATTTGTAATCGGAGATATCGTGATGGATGACAATATGCACTGAAGCGATTGAATATTATTCCCGTGTCAATGCAAAGATCTAATTGACGATCACTCAATATTTATTGTCAATATCGGTCAACAAATAAGAAACGGAAATTCGCCGAAATATTTTGTGCCGACAATCCTATGGTCTACCAAAAATATAATATTGAATAATCATAATAATAATAACAGATAATATAAAATATATTAGTTTCATCATATTTTCTATTACCTTCCTAATATCCAAAAGAAATACTGTGTTGGCATCCCATTTTTTCGCTAAATTCTTAGTTATAGTAATATACTTGTGCACATACCATACATTCCGAATTTTGTTGGCATTCCACATCAAATAAGTCTACTTCGCACAGAATTAACTGTTCAACATTGATTTCTTTAATCCTTACTCATTGCTTTCGATAAATAGTTTGATTGATGAGCAGTTAGCTCATCAGCAAAGTTAAGTACCATTAACACTCATAATTAGGCTGGTTGCTAAGAAAATTTATTTTCCCAAACTGATGAGCTGACTGAAACAAATGCATATTGACCTACAATTCAACCATCAAATGAAAATTATCGATTATTCATGGAGTTTAATCAATAAAATGGGAAGGGTATTATTTTGACAGTGACTATATAATTAGCCTGGATCATATAGTAAGAAAGTTAGATCGCACTAATCACACGAGTGATTTTTGAAAATACTAGAACTTCAGGAATATTACTCCCCATCACCCTGCAGTGCAGGAAAGTTGTCAGCCAACATAGACACACTGAAATTTCAAACCTACTATTTCAAATCATAAATTTTACATTTCTCAAAGTGATTGCCAAATCATAAATATTATATAATAAAAGTCAGATATAGAATGTCTGGCAACAGAAGAATACAAGGATCAAGAAGGAAGGAACAAGAACAACGAAGTGTGAGAGAATTAATGAACATTTTGCAAATGAAGTATTGGAGTATGGTTTTTGTATTTTATCATTTAACTTTGTAATTTCGTGCTAAATATAATCGGTTGTCCTCACCTGTGTTCATCCTGACTACATTTGGTGTCGCTGCCAAATATTGGATGGTGAGAGTGCTGCAACGTGGATGCCGTTGCGGGCCTGGAATTGAGGAGCTAGTTGCGATGGAATGTGCAGTGGAGCGACGTCGGGTGTTCCGATGGTGTGGAGTTGGCTGTAGCGGGTGACATCGACTGACAGGAGAGAATGGACTTGCGGCTGCTGGGCGGATAACAGATGTAGATGGCTCAGTAGGTCGCTGGAGTGTATATGTCAAGCGTTATGGGTGCTCGGTGTACGTCGGGTTTTAATGGCCCAGTAAATCGACGGCGCAATGAAGGTCAACGCGCCGCAGACTCGACATTTTGACGGAGAGCGTGGCACAGACTGCAGGAAAGAATAAAGTGACACGATTGGCAGAACCACGGCAAAAACATCTACTTAAAAAAGGGGACGGGTATGGTGTGTGCTACTGATATCGACAGATGTAATTAGTATGAACCATCAATCGAGAGTGTAATGCCTGGAGACAGAAGGTTAAGAAGATAGAAGAAAAGAGAGCGAGAACGGAGAATGATTGGTGTGGAAATAAGGAAACAATAAAGTCTCCTTCACTACAATATATTGGGAAAAGTTGTTTGGAACCTGGAGTGATTGTAAAGAGAATATGGGACGTTTTGTACAAAGTGCATGTGACGTTCGGAACACGGATTAGACACACTAACCAAACACATAGAGAAAAAAGAACGTTGGACACGATAGACAGCCAAGTGAGTCTTCTACGGAAGATAATCACAGATATTCCAAATATAGGAACTTCCAAGGATATAATAGAAAATGATAAGAGGGAAGTTCGAAGTCGGAGGACACCAAGTTGCAAGTAAACCCGAAGAAGGCTTGTTTTTCGAAAAGAGGAATGTACTGTCCAATTAGTTACAAGAAGGCGTTGGTTAAAACACTATTTTACAGGGCAGAAAGGATATGTACCACCGACAAACTGGAAGAAGAATTAATGAACGTAGAAAAATGTCTAAAAGACAACTTTTATCCACAAAAGTTTATTGACAAATATAAAAGGCCCAAGGAAAAGAAGACGGAAATAACTATGGTCAATAAAAGGCCAGTATATATAAATCTTAACTTTAAAGGTGATGACGTTGCACAAATTATCAACAAGACACTGAATACAGCGCTAGCCAGAACTTATCCGGCTGCTAAACTTTTAATTCTCTACAAAACAACATATTCAATAACCCAATCAAAGATCGACAAGCAGTTAGATCGGCCGAACTGAAAGGAGAGCATATCTTAGATTATTTGAACATGTTCCAAAAAGTCTTAGAACAAGGGAAAGAAAGACTCTGAACAGTGCAATCACCAAACATCTTGATACAGGACAGCAGGTAGATATCTTACAATCCTTCAGGGTGATTAGTAAGCAGCCAAACTCCAGTCTTCTGAAGTTTGCTGAAACCATTGCCATCAGGCGTCAAAAACCTGACCTATGTATTCAAAAGGAGACGGTGGTTAATCTTTCCTTGCCCTGGTGACAAATATTCCTTCACTGCACCATAAAAGTTTTCAAATTAATAATCTTTCAACTGAACTCTACTCACTGTATTCCCATCAATGTTTATTCATTATGTAGTCAATTGTTTCTAATCCACATTTGAACTGTTGTCACAATTAGTGTTGTAGATTATTCTTTCACATTAGGTCTATATTTACAATATTCAGTAAGCAATTTAAATCCATTATGCAACTGTGATTTTTAAATATCACAGGTTGTAAGCAGCTGACGAGAACCTACGAAATAAAATGAATTCATGCTATTCTGCTAAAATCTTTGTTCTTGCTCTTTTCAAAATGATAAAGGGAAATATGGGTATGAAAAGAGAATTTAATTTGATGAACTGTTGATTCCATTAATAATCGAAGGATATTTGTGAAGTCGGCTGTGATTAGCACACTTATTATTTTATATAAATATCTGCAAATGCTATCACCATCACTTTTAGATGTCAACTAATCGTTGCTCATATTTCCTAAACGCTAATCAAATAGTAAGCCTTGAGTGCACTATCCCGCTTTGCTGAGACATACTTAACTTAACCGGCAGGTATGCAAACACGAAATAAGTAAACCACTCTATGAACAGTTCAAATGAAAGGAACAAAAATATTTAAATATTTCAGTATTTGAAGTTACATATAAGTTATTGAGACATTAGGTTACATATTATTGAAATGCTTCATCAGAAGTGTCGAGATATTTGGCAACAAAGGAGATTTTCTCTATGGACTAGTGAAGAATGAGACGATTGAAATAACAGGAAGAAAAGTTGAAATTAGATTGGTTTACTTATTATGAACTTTTTCAACATTATCCCTTTTTTTGTGCTAATGTGGTTTGGCAACTTGGACGGCTACATATATATGCCTGGTCCCACGTTGTAGCTGACTGACGTTTTTTAATTCAATGCGATGATTACTCATTGCGTTTTCTGTTTCTGTTTTCCAATTTGATATTTTGTTCTGTATAAGATACGATATTCCTGTATTAAGTTAACATGAATTCTACTCATCATAACATGTAGAATGTGATTTATTACCGTAAGTATTTTTCATATATATGGATTTTTCCTAATTATTAATCAACATGTGTGTGCAAATCAATACAGAAATGAGTGTATTTCCGACTAAGATCGATGTCGTAGTATTTTGTGACTAATAGATCTTCACTTGTATCAGTCTTTGTGTTCTTAATTTCTCATCATGATAATTGAGGTGGTTCATCGCTTTACAAGTATAAGTGATAAGCGACTCTGACAGAAAAATCACCAACCATCAGATATAACAATTAGTATTCAGTCGAGAAAACATATCAACAATGCATCTGGCTTGCGAGAGATTGGTATAAAGCTAGTTCAAATCAGGTAATTACAGCATGAAATCTACTGTCTATCACCAAACAATGAATACAATACAAATCGTTGCATAGATTCGGTGTCAACAAGTGTCGCATTCACGTAGGAATTTTACTATCAGGCAGCGCTCATCAAAATTATTGCTTATTTCCTTCATATTCAACGAAATTACTGTTGAACTAATCCATTTGCATGCATTTCATTTATACAGAAATGCTCACTGACCCCGTGAGTTAATTGATATTTTTAATTTTAATTCAGTTACCTGATCTACACTTCTGACTTGTGTAATATCAGGCTGTATATAGATTACTTCACGGCTGAAATTCACAAACTTGTTTAGTTAGTTTACCAGCAAACATTTATTTCAAAGTTTATTGAGTGGAAGTTGTAAAATGAAACTGGAATTACTGGTAGCGATAAAAATGTAACCGTTTTGTTGAATTCTACACTTCAATCATTAAGAATTCAAAATTGGTCTTCAGTTAAGTAGCACTCTAATTGTGCAAATTACTGGAAAACATGTTTCATCAACAATATGAACAGATTCGAGCCATATGTACTACACTGTGACCACAGTTAATTAGTGTTTCACTTTCATGTCTTCATACCGAATCTAATTTTGTCCAAAGTGAATGATTGGACAGACTGTTTATCAACCGATCAACTTGCTTCATTCAATAACGTTTAGTTAATTGGTTCACCCACAAAGCTTATATTCTCCATCTGCTTAGCTTCATTCTATCTACTAAATAATATTAATACTTAAAAGTTAATTTTCCAACTGTCGGAAAGATGTTCTGAATATTCAGTTTCTGATTTGTATGCAAACACTGTCAACTTCTTAACACTTATTCTGACTGTCTTCCGAGCATAATCCGTTGACTAAATTGATATAATGAAATATGCAATCTCAACTTCATATTACGTTAAACTATAGAATGATAGGAAGTACAAAACCTGCAGTTTGTCTTCCATTTTAAATCTTTTAGTCAAAATAAAATGAACCAAAATATCTCGACGAAATTCAGAGCAAGATTAATATTGGATAAGTTAAGTATACTGATCTAACTTTACAGGTTGTCTTCAATCGTCCTCAATTTTCTTCAATTTAGACATAATTTTATCAATATCATATACTGGATGTTTCTGTAAACCTGTTTTTACCATATGAGTCTATTTCTGAATAACATGAAGGTACTCATCTAAACGAACTGTTATTTACACTGTCACTTCTAAACAGTTTTCACAGTTTCGTCATCAGTCGTGTATCATTTCAAAATTCTTATAAAATGAGCATAGAGATCTCATGATTACTACTCATTTTTCAGAATGCAAATATCAAATGAATATCTGAGAGATCGGACTATCTGTAACCTCAAACGTTGTGTATTATCATATATTGCAGTAGCTAACTGAGAACCCAGGTCACTCCTCCAATCAATTTCACTTTGGCAATTAGGCTAACTAAACGTCTTTCTCAAAAAAACGAGTTAATGATGTTATGAGGTAACAGTGAACTTGCCGAGTAAATTTCCATCGTGCAATTTTATCTCCCACAATTTCGTATCACTGAAGTCAAGGAAAGATTCCGAAATCCGTAGGTTCAACTAAATAACGTATGTTACCTTGATTTTCTTGTCATTATATTTCAGTAGGCCACAGAAAGAAGTCTGTTGTTGTTGCGAAATCTTTACTTTAAAAAATTTTTAAAAGTGAAATGATGCTGTGTTCTTAGTTGTCATTTTGATGAATGTTGGGTCAAACAATGAATAGTAATTCTGTATATTCAACGCCTTCCATACGCCTAAATACAATGAAAAATAATGTACAATAACTTGATTATGTTTGTAAACATTTGAAAATGTGATTCAGTGGAGAATAAGGGGTTTGTTAAAACCTGTTTGTATAAGATGCCTCAGTTTTCATGAAAGTACACATAAAGAATTGGGTCTAAATTCTTGTTCGGAGACTGGAATTTAATAACACATTCACATTCGGCTGTATAAAATAATCAAGCACTTTAATGTCAGTAAAACCACTTAACTATAATATCTGGAACCAACGTAACAGTGAGAGAACCAACTTTCCAGTCTGTTGAAATTATGCAGAAGTCTGAACAACATTTCGAAAGTATTCTTATTCCAACCCCCTAGAAATTCTATTAGACACAAGTGTCCCAGAGCTTCGACACTGAACAATTTGAAATTTCCACGTAAGATTTGCAAATTGCACTGAAATGAAGCTGGAACTACACTAAGGAAGGAAAGAACTATCCATTTGTGTATAGGAAAGACTAGGTGAGATTTTGAAGTATTATCATAGACGTTTATCGATTAACGCCGGTTTATCATTTGATATATTTCTAAGATTTCGGTCATTAGAATTGGTCAGTTTTCGGGACATATTTAAGGAAAGTTATACAATATCTTGTTTTCCAGTCTTAAAGCCTGTGATTACGGTTTGAATACTCAAACATGATTACCAGCCATTGAATATGCTCAAATTAAACCTGAAACCAATTTGTTTGTTAGTTGGAGCAAAACCATGAAGAGTGTCAAGAGTCATTAAAATCGAAGCAACTTACCATCACCTAGTGATGAATAAAATGTTGTAAAAGAACGATTTTAGATGCTTTGCATCAAAAGTGGAAATGTTCAACCAAATGAATTCAACGCTTAAACTAGATAATGCACATTTCTTAACGATGAAGTATCTTTGAAATTTGTAAGGAATGTATTCGCATATCAAATTTTCGTAGATTTTTACACCACGGATGATGTTCTCACACGTGTTGATTTACTTATTTGGTGACTGAATATAAAAGTTATAGGGGCAAAATTAAACATAAATCATAATTTGTTATCCATTCGTGCATTCATATATCATTGTAAAGGTGTCTATGAGCATCTCAACAAAATGTCAAAACAACATGAAATTCAATTTACCTTATTTGGATCACTTTTCTATAATAGAAATATACATTTCAAAAGTAGGTATTCATCAAAATCAATTAGAAGTGTAAATTACGTTCATGTGAATTCAGAAGAACTTTAGGATCTCTACAAATGATGAAGTACATGAAATGTGGAGCCTTGATTGAACTGTACTCTTAAATATTAGATTTCGTTTAAGGCTCTAGTTATAAAACTGATCTGCTCTTCACTTTATTGATAACGTTGATTTTGGATAAGAAGTCAACGACTCCATGTTTACTGTTTGTCTGTATTTGGATTACTTTTCGTCAACGTATTTCTTGTATTACAATCTTGGATTTTGAGTTGTAGTCGATTATTTATTAAGACTACTGTCTCCTTCAAGTCCAAACTTATACTAGAAGTTGAGATTTGAATCATCAGTAATGAGAATCTGTCGATGTGTTGTAAAACCACGTTATCTGAACATATGATACTGCTGATTGTAAAATTTACCAGTCTAATCAGAAGTTAAGTGTGTACAAGATGGAATACTAAAGCAAAATTACGTGTTCAACAAAAGTGATGTGTACCAGGAACGTGATCATGAAAGGTGATATGTGTGAGAATTTATTTATCTCGACAAATTGATATAAATTATCGTTCGAAACAATGAAAAACAAGATTGATCGTATGAAATGACGCAGAACGTACCTCTTTCGCTTGATCTACTGATGCATTATACTGAACAGAAAATAAATTAAATTTAAACGAGCCATTACGTAACTTAAATATGAATGTTCGTCCGAATTCGAACTAACACATTCAAAATAGTTGGTCGCTGAGTTCATATTTGCAAAACATTCAATGAATGAACATTTCATTCAGGAGTCTGATTTAAGCTTCTTCAATGGAAATAATCAAGTATCTTGACAATCGGATATAAATTAAAAGTCTGGACGGTTTGTCTAGCACATGGATAATTTATGAACTATTTATTCATGATTGATGATTTTGTTCCTGACTCATTTCCCTTGAAAACGCTTAAATCAGACGATCGAGTGAAGTGTTTTCCTAATTGAGATTCTCACAATTACAATTTTCTCCATTATAAGTTACATGTTTTCTCCAATGTATTTGAATAAAACACCCAATTAACCGTTTCGTATTCAGTGTAGATTAAATTTACTTGAAGTGTGAAACGACATTTCGATTGATTGACATCTATACTTTCAATAAATTGCTTAGTGATAAGGGGTTGAAATCAATTCTGAAATGCACCAAGAAGCAAATGAGTAAAATGAATGTTTTTCAATGATAATGAAATAGTGTGTTCTCGTATTTGATAGTTTTCTGTACCAAAGCATTTCATGATTTAAATCAACACAATAAAATTCTACTGTACAAACTTACCACTTGTTCAAATAGTCTTTGACTAAAATAGGTAGTATACGTTATTGAACGCGATAAAGCGTTTTTTATTGTTTACAGATTATGTTATGCAGGGTCTTTCGTCCTGTTATCAAATGTGGTATTGTAAACTGAGTTTGACCAGTTCACATTTACGTATGAAATCTTTGTATAGGTGATTCAGCAATAGATATAACTGTAAGCTATTAATGTTTCAGATGGTAAATGTTTATCCAATTATTGACGCTAATACACTTGTATCTGCATATAATAGTCATTGTACAAGGAACCACTATTAGACATCCAAATACTTACGGTCTTGCCACAGACAATTGTCTAGCAAAATAATATTTATATTTGTTAATTAAGAAATAAATTATGAATTGAATTTGATGGCAGATACAAAAGGTGAACTCAAAACCAAGATACTAAATTCTTCAGTCATGTATGATTGCGAATATTAGTGTGATTCGAAAGCTGATGTTTGGTCTGAAATGGATAATTGAAGGAAATTTTGTGACAAATCCACAACTCATGATGAGTAATTATAAAGAAACTTTGTAACACTCAAGTGCATGTGACAATAAAAAAAAGACATGATTTTCCAACATTCTATTCCTCAAATATGAAGTCTCTCTCTCTCTCTAATTTGGAGAACTCATTTACCCATCTTTAAATGGGAGTTGAACATTAACTAAGCATTTATGGTTCATATCAACACTGATCCCAGAAACAATTATGTGACAAAGTCATGAACAATCAGTCACACCTGAACATTTGTACAGAAATTGTAGGATGATTCAGAGGAATGGAGCTGACAATTCACACAACTGATGGAAAACAATATTAGACGAATGGATTTCGAATTCACTTTCAAGTCAAACATCCAATCGAATTTCGTAAAACTAACTCACATTCAACCGAAACATACTCCAACTATCTTATAATAAATAATACATTTTGTGTGACATTTAAGTACAAATAGATGTTTTCGCATTGCATGATGAAATGTAGATCGGACTAGATGTAGTCTATTCCTTATTTGATGGTACCGGTAATACTTCTATTCAATGGATATTTTGAAATGAATTTTATACAGACTCTATTATGTACACGATGTATGAATGAGTTAGTTTACTGGTGTAGTTTTAAATACTAAAGTGAGCCATTTTGTTGATGACCTCCTGAGGTTAATCATAATTGCTGTAATGAAGGTAATGTCTTCTTATCTCTTCAGTGTAATGTTGACGTTGGTTGTACTTTGTAATTTCTCTGGTGGAAAACAAATTATAGCTTCATTCTGCGATTAATTTTGTGAGAATATGTGAGTGAATTTATTACAGATTACACGTAGTTGTATGTGACCAATCATACAAGAACAAATTTGAGCTTAAAATTAATATTTCGGCATTCAACTGACATGAACTACTTACCCATGAACCTCTAAAAATAATTTGTAAATTAATGATTGAAGATGGTTTATTCAACCTGTATTATGGTGAAACTGTTAACCTCACATTCTATAGCTATTCATATTATACTAATACAAATACGTAATATTCTACTAATAATTGCATATTTGTGGCTGATTTTCACTTTTACTGTACACTATAAATGTGACAAAATATATGTTGTTCGATTGTGGTTCTATATTCTCATGAAGGGAAAGTAATTCATTCATGAGAATCGACATACGACGTGGGTAGTTGATTAAGAAATCCTGACATAGTGAACAGTTTCATCACTGAAATGTTTCTTCAATTAAGTCAACATCAAACTTATCAAGATCGACCTGTTTACATTTTGTAATAATAAAAAGGAATTTTTCAGAGCTAATTCGAAATTATTCATGTTCATTTCGTTATTTCTTTCTCTATGTAATATTACTAGTGATTCAGTACGTTCGTTTGCCGAAAGAACGAGACAACTAGTTACTATCAGTCTGAGACTTACCCACATATGAATTTTGCAAAAATGAACAAAGAACTATCATCAATGCAATGAACAGAAACATTGTTCTTTTGAAATTAAAGTATTTAGAATAACTGTGTTTATATACACTGTTAAAAGTCAGATTTAGTGAGCGATAGCACGTATACTGTGAATCTTGTGACAAACTAAACGTCTCATTTTAGTAAGCTTTCTTCATCATTTAACCTCACACAATGCTTTGATTGACAGATACCGTTGAGAGTACAGTGATGTTGTACTCTCATATTTGAATAAGACAGATATTCACCTCTGCAATATGTTGACAACAGACTATGGGTACTGAGTTTTGTCAAAACACACCTAAATTTATTATTTCATGAATGATTTCACTTCAGATACTGTCATCCATGTTACCCATACAATCATTTAAATTCTGAATCATATTTTCATAAATCCACATTCCACACGTTTATCAAAAATCATAATAATGATATAATTCTCAATGTTTAAGCGGTCACGCGCCAGACTAATAATCCAGTGGTTCGAGACTCGCTGGAAACAGGATCGTGGATGCGTACTGCTGAGGAGTCCCATATTAAGAGGAAATGGCCGTCCAGTGCTTCCAGGTTTACCATGGTGATCTAGCTCCAATTCACTCATGTTTCGTCAATTTTTGTTATTGTTTACAAATAAAATTGACTGATCACTATTGAAAATAGAGTGGTCGATAAAATCACTGAATTAGCCGTTATATGAATTATTGTATAAATTTTAGTTGAAAATATTTTGATATACCTCTATAGATGAAATCTTATGAATGATAGTGCTTTATTGATTCTGTGGTGTGCTATTGATGTCTACAGATATAAGTAGTATGTATCATCAATCGGAAGCGAAACGCCTGGTGGCAGAACGTCAAGAAGATTGAAGACAAGTGAAGGAGAACAGGGAATGACTGGAATGAAAATGAAGGAACAATGAAGTCTGAGACGATTGATTGGAATTTTGCAACTAAAGTATTTACCGTGTGGATCTCAGATTTTACTTAGACGTTCGATAAATGACTACAGATAAGTGAAAAAAACCTAGTCCCGTACATACGTGATTAATATAGTTAATATTTCCTTAAATATCAGTATCATGTACCTTGTCTTTCAATCTACTTTATTTAGGTCTAGTGATGACTATCGGTATCTCATTCAGAGCATAATAATACTGATTGTTAAATCTGTAAACCCTTCAAACTATTATGTTATCATTGAGTAAAACTTCACCATGTTAGATTTATCAACATTTAAATATTTTAATCATGTGACGATATATCGTTTGATATGCGTGTGATAATAGTTGTAAAAATTGTATTTGAGAGATAATCGCTTATCCAAACACGTCCAAATGTTGCTGGTGAGTAGCGTAAGATAATGAAGCGTGATACATGAATTAAACTATATGAACAGTAGGCAAAGTTTACGCTTCTGTTCACTTTAAAATGACATTACAATATACTATCCAGTTATTCACTAAAGTGCCTTCACGTTCTCTACACAGCAACTGAGTGTCAGAATCGTTGTTCCAGAAACAACACGCCTAACGTTTTAAAACAATTCCACAGCTGCCATCCCGAAGTTAATACAGTGAAATCGTTTGAAAGAATCTATGCTTACTGGCAAACAAAGTTTCAAGATATCAATACTATGTGACAAGTATTTTCACAATGCCTACAATCAACCAAAAATCCAGGGAAATATGAACCACAGCAATATAAAAAGCTTAATAGTCCCTGCGCAACGCTGCACGCAGATTTCGTCGGCAGAGTTCGCGGAAGAATGTTTTTAGTCGTGGAGGACGCACTCACGAAATTTCCATTTATCTATGCCATGGTAAATTCCACAGCCAGTGAACAAACCAGCAAGTCATTTGAACCGCTTAGCTGATCTGTTATTCAGGAAACCTTTGTGTTCGTAAACGCTTCTTGATTCTCTACAGAATCATTCAAGTACTGCTGCAGCAATAATAGAATTACACATTTACGCTCTCCATTTTATCACTCTCAATCAAGTGGACAGGAGGAGCGTTTTGTTGACATATCTAAAAGTGCATTAGTGAAATGGGGAACGAAAAGATAAATCAGGCAGTCACGAAATTCTTAACGGCTTACAGAACTACATTTAATCCTATCGTTCTAGATGAGAAATTCCCAGCTAAATTTATGAAAGAAAGAATTGCTAGGACTATATTCAGAGTCGTGTTGCCACATAAACCATCGGACGAATGCAAACGAAATCAGAAAATCTCAAGTTTTAATGTGAGTGATAAGGTGATTATCAAATCATTATTAGTATATAATGCGAGTCAGATATAGAATGTCTGGGAACAGGAGAATAAGAAGATCAAGAAGGGAAGAAGAGGAATAACGAAGTCTGAGAGAATTAATGAACATTTTGCAAATGAAGTATTGGAGTATGGTTTTTCTATTTTATCATGTAACACTGTAATTTCGTGCTAAATATAATCGGCTGTCCTCACCTGTGTTCTTCTTCACTACATTTGGTGTCGCTGCCAGCCATTGGGTGGGGGTAGGGTGCTGCTCAGTGTATGCCGTTGTGTGTCTGGAATGGAGGTCCTAGTTGGGATGTTTTAATTAAATGCATTCGTTAATAAATATAGTTTAAATGGTTAAGATCATGAGTCAGTTGAAGCTAGACCACCATGGAAAACCTGGAAGCACTGGACGTCCGTTCCATCCTATTTTGTGACTTTTCAGCAATGTGCATCCACCACATCGCTCCATGCCGGCTCAGTGGTTTAATGGTTAGGCGCTCGCGCGCGAGACCAGTAGGTTCTGGGTTGGGATCTCGCAGGGGCGAGGCCATGGATGCGCAGAATAGAATGAAACGGTCGTTCATCAATGTCATGAAAATTATTCCAATAACATTGTTCCTCAGAATAGCAAATGATAATACAGAAAACCACATTCAACAACTCAATTTTGTAATCAGGACGTTTCATGAATAAATAAGGCGATAGAATTGCTGTGAAAACTAAGAAGTAAACTACTGTTCTCTCATCACTATATAAATGTCAGACAGAATTTAAGTGAACAAAACTACGCAAATTTATGTAAGCAATCATGAATAGTGACTAGCAGTGGAATCCAGGACGCACGTTCCGTCCTATTTGGGACTCGTCAGTTAGATGTACCTATATCTCAGAGTTGCTGTGCACTCATTGCTTACAAAATGCTTGTATGCACATATGCCAATAACAGACTGATCAATTGCAGTCTCAAACCTCAATAGGAAAATACAAGTCAAACAATACCAAATGAATTTAAAATTATGCAACGTTGTACATCTACGAACAAATTAGAATCCAACTACAATATCTTTTAATACACAAGCAGAATTAGGTTGTGTTAACCGAAAGTATAAAACACATAATTTCAGATTATCGGTCTTGAGAAACATCCATTTAATCGCTGAGTTAGACATATCTAGACGTCATGCTGGATATAGCTGATACGTTTCACATACAACAGTTGGTTCGCCTAAATATGATCAGTGGATATTGTGAAACTACAGTTTATGTCATGTCATATTTTGAATGCCACTGACATGGACCACTTTTCTTGAACGCAACATGTCCATCCGACCTGACATGCAATAGTTAACGTAGTTAACCTAACTCATTAATTTACTTCAACTTCATAACATTGTTCAACAAATTATATTGTCTCCTTAATATGACGATATTTCATTGCAGATCACTTTGTGTCTGACCTGAATCCCACCGATAAATATAATTTTGTCATTAATGAACCTTATGTAATAAACCAACTTTTGTAGTAGAAACTGATTGACAATGACATAACGATTAAGTGATGGCTCCATCGGTGACATTTTAAATATCACAAAGTGTTTGATAACTGCGGTTTTAGTACGTGACTTTGATTAAAATGAATTTTGACTTATGGAGCACATTTATTAATGTTATGGTTTAAGACCATATACAGTTGCTAAGGAGCTTATGGACTTTGTGATAAATAGAATCAATCAACTTTATATCATTTTCATCTAATAAACATAGATTAAAGAGCAAACCTTTGTAGTGAGACTTTTGATATAATTACCACTGTCAGTTAGATAATAAAAACAGTGGCATCAATAAATATTTGGTGGTTCGATGTGTATTATGTTTTCATTTTACTTAGTGGAATATACCCTGGAGTAGTATAATGAGTGAATTATACTATGAACAGTTCTGTCATTGTAATTTATAGCTTGTTTTGATTGACGGTCGAAAGAAACATGCAATATTTCCATTAATTGCAATTGTTCAAAGTGTTTATAATACCGAAAGTGAAATAAACCTAAACTTCATATTCAACAGAATTTGCAAACTACTTGAATAATGTGTGTTAGAGTAATTAATTTTTGGATAAGAAGTTATAGTTTGCAAAATGTTGACAGTGTTGTCGATCGGCACAACACAATGTATGTCAGTAATATGTGCTGACAGTTAACCACAAACTCAGAATTAGCGATGAATAGAGATAGAAGATTGAGGGTTTCTTATTGAAATGCGACTATAATAGTTTTCTTGTTAATTTATATTGTAAACGTACATTTCCGATTGTAAGATTAAGAGGTCACATCTACTTACATTAAGAACTTCTAGAATAAGCAAACATTGAAAAGAGGTTTGCAATAGATGTTTGATGTTTAATGTCACCCTTATATACCAAACAAATTGTTACTATTCACTTATATATTACCGATACACTCAAGTAATAGTATGTTTTAGATGGTTCGACTAAGGTATGCTAAAAACAAACAAAAAGAATTGAACCGATAAACTTGGGAATGTGTATGTTTTAGAACAGATAACAGACATCATACACAATATACTGCGCACTTCTTTCACGTAAACAGTTTTGAATCACACTTTTTTGACAGATAACACTGAGTTATTGTCATTATTCTCCGTCCTTTGGGAACTCTGGAT
This sequence comes from Schistosoma bovis, assembly GCA_944470425.2. NCBI lineage: Eukaryota > Metazoa > Platyhelminthes > Trematoda > Strigeidida > Schistosomatidae > Schistosoma > Schistosoma bovis. The sequence continues at coordinate 616,900 of OX103958.1, read as the reverse complement.
ATGGTCTTAAAGCTGCATTGAGGTGTATTACCAATCTCGATGGAACTAACTTATTCTATGTTCTATGGGAACTAGATATTCGGGATACCTGTTTTCGACATTCTTGTTTATCAGTATTACTGAAATTAAAGTAAAAATTGAACCTTCCTTGTTGTGAATAAAATAATAAGTGAGTAAGTTTAAAATGTGTGATAATATTTTCCTAAGCCAGAGCTTGAAGCTGTGCCTTGGGTTGTCATTTGCAAACGCCATTGTTCTTCTATTCCTGACGCTGTTTAAACTGGTTGAAGTTTTCTTTTTTTCTTCAATACATTCTCTCCTTCAGTCCGCATGAATTTTACTTTCATTTCCTGATAATTACTCACCCACACCAGCTGCCCTTGTTGAAGAAGCATTAACCGTCCATCAGGATTCTCCAACAACATCTCTCCCAGGCAATTCTTTTTTTTTGATTGAGATCATGAACCGATTAATGTTAGACCATCACAATTGAAAACCTGGAAGCACTGGACGGCCGTTTCGTCCTAATAAAGACTCAAAGACTGCTGTTTGCAAATCTTCTAAGGTGAATACATTTTCATGTGATTGGCCCTGCTTCCCTGTCTAGCCCAGTCAGTTGGGGCCAGAACGCAAGTCTCAGCCTCTGAGATATGAATCATTGTATTTCCTTATTTCCACACCAAACGTTCTCCATTCTAGCTCTATTCGATCTTCTAAACCTTCTGTTTCCAGGCATTCCACTCTCGATTGATGATTCATACTAATTACATCTGTCGACATCAGTAACCCACACCACACTCTTCCACACATTTGAGCAGTCGTTCTTGCGGTGATTCTGCTCACCGTGCCAGTTTATTCTTTCCTGCAGCCTGTACCAAACTCTCCGTCGAAATTTCGAGTCCGCGGCACCGATTTACTGGGCCTACTATCAATATGGTTTAATTGATTTATCACGCTTCATTATCTTACGCTACTCACCAGCAACACTTGGACGTGTTTGGATAAGCGATTATCTCTCAAATACAATTTGTACAACTATTATCACACGCATATCAAACGATATATCGTCACATGATTAAAATATTTAAATGTTGATAAATCTAACATGGTGAAGGTTTACTCAATGATAACATAATAGTTTGAAGGGTTTACAGATTTAACAATCAGTATTATTATGCTCTGAATGAGATACCGATAGTCATCACTAGACCTAAATAAAGTAGATTGAAAGACAAGGTACATGATACTGATATTTAAGGAAATATTAACTATATTAATCACGTATGTACGGGACTAGGTTTTTTCATTTATCTGTAGTCATTTATCGAACGTCTAAGTAAAATCTGAGATCCACACGGTAAATACTTTAGTTGCAAAATTCCAATCAATCGTCTCAGACTTCATTGTTCCTTCATTTTCATTCCAGTCATTCCCTGTTCTCCTTCACTTGTCTTCAATCTTCTTGACGTTCTGCCACCAGGCGTTTCGCTTCCGATTGATGATACATACTACTTATATCTGTAGACATCAATAGCACACCACAGAATCAATAAAGCACTATCATTTATAAGATTTCATCTATAGAGGTATATCAAAATATTTTCAACTAAAATTTATACAATAATTCATATAACGGCTAATTCAGTGATTTTATCGACCACTCTATTTTCAATGGTGATCAGTCAATTTTATTTGTAAACAATAACAAAAATTGACGAAACATGAGTGAATTGGAGCTAGATCACCATGGTAAACCTGGAAGCACTGGACGGCCATTTCCTCTTAATATGGGACTCCTCAGCAGTACGCATCCACGATCCTGTTTCCAGCGAGACTCGAACCCCTGGATTATTAGTCTGGCGCGTGAACGCTTAAACATTGAGAATTATATCATTATTATGATTTTTGATAAACGTGTGGAATGTGGATTTATGAAAATATGATTCAGAATTTAAATGATTGTATGGGTAACATGGATGACAGTATCTGAAGTGAAATCATTCATGAAATAATAAATTTAGGTGTGTTTTGACAAAACTCAGTACCCATAGTCTGTTGTCAACATATTGCAGAGGTGAATATCTGTCTTATTCAAATATGAGAGTACAACATCACTGTACTCTCAATGGTATCTGTCAATCAAAGCATTGTGTGAGGTTAAATGATGAAGAAAGCTTACTAAAATGAGACGTTTAGTTTGTCACAAGATTCACAGTATACGTGCTATCGCTAACTAAATCTGACTTTTAACAGTGTATATAAACACAGTTATTCTAAATACTTTAATTTCAAAAGAACAATGTTTCTGTTCATTGCATTGATGATAGTTCTTTGTTCATTTTTGCAAAATTCATATGTGGGTAAGTCTCAGACTGATAGTAACTAGTTGTCTCGTTCTTTCGGCAAACGAACGTACTGAATCACTAGTAATATTAGATAGAGAAAGAAATAACGAAATGAATATGAATAATTTCGAATTAGCTCTGAAAAATTCCTTTTTATTATTACAAAATGTAAACAGGTCGATCTTGATAAGTTTGATGTTGACTTAATTGAAGAAACATTTCAGTGATGAAACTGTTCACTATGTCAGGATTTCTTTACCAAATTCCCACGTCGTATGTCGATTCTCATGAATATATTACTTTCCCTTCATGAGAATATAGAACCACAATCGAACAACATATATTTTGTCACATTTATAGTGTACAGTAAAAGTGAAAATCAGCCATAAATATGCAATTATTAGTAGAATATTACGTATTTGTATTAGTATAATATGAATAGCTATAGAATGTGAGGTTAACAGTTTCACCATAATACAGGTTGAATAAACCATCTTCAATCATTAATTTACAAATTATTTTTAGAGGTTCATGGGTAAGTAGTTCATGTCAGTTGAATGCCGAAATATTAATTTTAAGCTCAAATTTGTTCTTGTATGATTGGTCACATACAACTACGTGTAATCTGTAATAAATTCACTCACATATTCTCACAAAATTAATCGCAGAATGAAGCTATAATTTGTTTTCCACCAGAGAAATTACAAAGTACAACCAACGTCAACATTACACTGAAGAGATAAGAAGACATTACCTTCATTACAGCAATTATGATTAACCTCAGGAGGTCATCAACAAAATGGCTCACTTTAGTATTTAAAACTACACCGGTAAACTAACTCATTCATACATCGTGTACATAATAGAGTCTGTATAAAATTCATTTCAAAATATCCATTGAATAGAAGTATTACCGGTACCATCAAATAAGGAATAGACTACATCTAGTCCGATCTACATTTCATCATGCAATGCGAAAACATCTATTTGTACTTAAATGTCACACAAAATGTATTATTTATTATTAGATAGTTGGAGTATGTTTCGGTTGAATGTGAGTTAGTTTTACGAAATTCGATTGGATGTTTGACTTGAAAGTGAATTCGAAATCCATTCGTCTAATATTGTTTTCCATCAGTTGTGTGAATTGTCAGCTCCATTCCTCTGAATCATCCTACAATTTCTGTACAAATGTTCAGTTGTGACTGATTGTTCATGACTTTGTCACATAATTGTTTCTGGGATCAGTGTTGATATGAACCATAAATGCTTAGTTAATGATCAACTCCCATTTAAAGATGGGTAAATGAGTACTTGAAATTAGAGAGACAGAGACTTCATATTTGAGGAATAGAATGTTGGAAAATCATGTCTTCTTTTTATTGTCACATGCACTTGAGTGTTACAAAGTTTCTTTATAATTACTCATCATGAGTTGTGGATTTGTCACAAAATTTCCTTCAATTATCCATTTCAGACAAAACATCAGCTTTCGAATTACACTAATATTCGCAATCATACATGACTGAAGAATTAAGTATCTTGGTTTTGAGTTCACCTTTTGTATCTGCCATCAAATTCAATTCATAATTTATTTCTTAATTAACAAATATAAATATTATTTTGTTAGACAATTGCCTGTGGCAGGACCGTAAGTATTTTGATGGTCTAATAGTGGTTCCTTGTACAATGATTATTATATTCATATACAAGTGTATTACCATCAATAATTCGACAAATATTTATCAGTTTACAATATCACATTTGATGATAAGACGAAATACCTGGCATAACAAATTCTGTAAACATTGAAAACCCTTTATCGCGTTCACGTTTTAATAACACACAAATTTGTATAAATCACAAAGTTACCGAAATAAGCTCGAATAATACCGTCGAGCGTGAATGGTGTGATTTATTTTGGATTGTTTAGTCACTTCATGAGTGAATGGTCACTAAGACTGCGGTTTTATTATCAATAACGTATACTACCTATTTCAGTCAAAGACTATTTGAACAAGTGGTAAGTTTGTACAGTAGAATTTTATTGTGTTGATTTAAATCATGAAATGCTTTGGTACAGAAAACTATCAAATACAAGAACACACTATTTCATTACCATTGAAAAACATTCATTTTACTCATTTGCTTCTTAGTGCATTTCAGAATTGATTTCAACCCCTTATCACTAAGCAATTTATTGAAAGGACAGATGTCAATCAATCGAAACGTTGTTTCACACACTTTAAGTAAATTTAATCTACACTGAATATGAAACGGTTAATTGTGTGTTTTATTCAAATACATTGGAGAAAACATGTAACTTATAATGGAGAAAATTGTAATTATGAGAATCTCAATTAGGAAAACACTTCACTCGATCGTCTGATTTAAGCGTTTTCAAGGGAAATGAGTCAGGAACAAAATCATCTATCATGAATAAATAGTTCATAAATTATCCATGTGCTAGACAAACCGTCCAGACTTTTAATTTATATCCGATTGTCAAGATACTTGATTATTTCCATTGAAGAAGCTTAAATCAGACTCCTGAATTAAGTGTTCATTCATTGAATCCTTTGCAAATATGAACTCAGCGACCAACTATTTTGAATGTGTTAGTTCGAATTCGGACGAACATTCATATTTAAGTTACGTAATGGCTCGTTTAAATTTAATTTATTTCCTGTTCAGTATAATGCATCAGTAGATCAAGCGAAAGAAGTACGTTCTCTGTCATTTCATACGATCAATCTTGTTTTTCATTGTTTCGAACGATAATTTATATCAATTTGTCGAGATAAATAATTTTTCATATTGAAAAATTTTATCTGTTTAATATTCTGTGTTAAGTACTGCAGCCTCACACGTAGCACCTTTCATGATCACGTTCTTGGTACACATCAGTTTTGTTGAACACGTAATTTCGCTTCAGTATTCCATCTTGTACAAAATTAACTTCTGATTAGACTGGTAAATCTTACAATCAGCAGTCTCATATGTTCAGATAACGTGGTTTTACAAAATATCGGCAGATTCTTATTACTGATGATTGAAATCTAAACTTCTAGTATCAGTTTGAACTTTAATGAGACAGTAGTCTTAATAAATAATCGACTACAACTCAAAATCCAAGATAATAATACAAGAAATACTTTGACGAAAAATAATCCAAATACAGACAAACAGTAAACATGGAGTCGTTGACTTCTTATCCAAAATCAACGTTATCAATAAAGTGAAGAGCAGATCAGTTTTATAATTAGAGCCTTAAACGAAATCTAATATTTAAGAGTACAGTTAAACTAGGGCTCCACATTTCAAGCATTTCATCATTTGTAGAGATCCTAAAGTTCTTCTGTATTCACGTGAACGTAATTTACACTTCTAATTGATTTTGATGAATATCTACTTTTGAAATGTATATTTCTATTATAGAAAAGTGATCCAAATAAGGTAAATTGAATTTCATGTTGTTTTGACATTTTGTTGAGATGCTCATAGACACCTTTACAATGATGTATGAATGCACGAATGGATAACAAATTATGATTTATGTTTAATTTTGCCCCTATAACTTTTATATTCAGTCACCAAATAAGTAAATCAACACGTGTGAGAACATCATCCGTGGTGTAAAAATCTACGAAAATTTGATATGCGAATACATTCCTTACAAATTTCAAAGATACTTCATCGTTAAGAAATGTGCATTATCTAGTTTAAGCGTTGAATTCATTTGGTTGAACATTTTCACTTTTGATGCAAAGCATCTAAAATCGTTCTTTTACAACATTTTATTCATCACTAGGTGATGGTAAGTTGCTTCGATTTTAATGACTCTTGACACTCTTCATGGTTTTGCTCCAACTAACAAACAAATTGGTTTCAGGTTTAATTTGAGCATATTCAATGGCTGGTAATCATGTTTGAGTATTCAAACCGTAATCACAGGCTTTAGGACTGGAAAACAAGATATTGTATAACTTTCCTTAAATATGTCCCGAAAACTGACCAATTCTAATGACCGAAATCTTAGAAATATATCAAATGATAAACCGGCGTTGATCGATAAACGTCTATGATAATACTTCAAAATCTCACCTAGTCTTTCCTATACACAAATGGATAGTTCTTTCCTTCCTTAGTGTAGTTCCAGCTTGATTTTAGTGCAATTTGCAAATCTTACGTGGAAATTTCAAATTGTTCAGTGTCGAAGCTCTGGGATACTTATATCTAATAGGATTTCTAGGGGGCTGGAATAAGAATACTTTCGAATGAAGCTAAGCAGATGGAGAATATAAGCTTTGTGAGTGAACCATTTAACTAAACGTTATTGAAAGAAGCAAGTTGATCGGTTGATAAACAGTCTGTCCAATCATTCACTTTGGACAAAATTAGATTGAGTATGAAGACATGAAAGTGAAACACTAATTAACTGTGGTCACAGTGTAGTACATATGGCTCGAATCTGTCCATATTGTTGATGAAACATGTTTTCCAGTAATTTGCACAATTAGAGTGCTACCTAACTGAAGACAAATTTTGAATTCTTAATGATTGAAGTGAAGAATTCATCAAAACGGTTGAATGTTTATCACTACCAGTAATTCCAGTTTCATTTTACAATTTCCACTCAATAAACTTTGAAATAAATGTTTGCTGGTAAACTAACTAAACAAGTTTGTGAATTTCAGCCGTGAAGTAATCTATATACAGCCTGATATTACACAAGTCAAAAGTGTAGATGAGGTTTGTGAATTGAAATTAAAAATATCAAAGGTCATTGAGCATTTCTGTCTAAATGAAATGCATGCAAATGGATTAGTTCAACAGTAATCTCGTTGAATATGAAGGAAATAAGCAATAATTTTGATGAGCGCTGCCTGATAGTAAAATTCCTACGTGAATGCGACACTTGTTGACACCGAACTTTAAATTATTGATAGTATTATTGCGTTTAAGCTGACGTTGGGTTTATATCAGCACTTCTGTTCAGTCTACGATGTTTTCTATAGTTTAGTGCAAACGCTAGGGCATTAAGATTGGAATGACCTTCCTATCTCGATCACTGGTATCCAATATTAACAGAGTTAACTTTCAAATTCCAAATGACATATTGAGTTTAGTTAAAGTGAGTGCTGAAACTAGTATTCGTTTTGGTTTGTACATTCACACTCAGAATCAGAATTCTATATATGTTCATATCAGCATCAACTAAACTTTATAAGGACATCAGTCCATAATGTAACATTCACAATGTACATGTTCTTGAATGTAGTAAATGGATACCTAAATAACAGAATGAATGACTGTTTTTCAATTTTTGTGGTTCATTCATTTAACAGTCTGCTCTTTTGAATGGTCTTTTATATGGTAACTGGAACGAGTGATGTTACCAGTGGGGAAATGAATACCAGTTACACAAAATACTCTATGACCACGATTTTTCTCCAGATTCTCGTCTGGAATGGACGAACAAATCGAAGACGTAAATATTTAGATGCTCGATCACTCAGTATACGTATCAAATTTGTGTTTGTTATATTGGTGATCTATGATAACTTTACTCAGTTGTACTGATATTTCCTTATTCAACGTCAGAGTCCAGTGTAGCATTTGTAGATAATGGTTGGTTAACCATAGGCGATTTACTAGACTTCTTACCACTAGTTATCCAGTCATATTGATGGTGATATCTACAATTCACGCTAGCTGAGTCATGAAATTATGCATTATAAAGTTGATGAAATCAGGATTATTTAGTGATAAGTTCTCAATCAAACTAAATCAATATCCATATCACAGACCGACCTTATTTAGATAATTGCTGATAATAGGACAATGAATTTGTGTTGTGAACTCGGAAATCTAATAATCTCCAGAAACAAACTAAATTGAGAATGTTCTCATCTTTTGAATTGATATTACTTTGATGTTGCAGCATCTCACACACACTTTCGAAATGAAAATTAAATTGAAACGGATGTGGGAAAATCATTGAATTAGTCCAGAAGTGTGCTAAAGCGAAAGCAGACTCATTAACGCATTAGTTCCACTCAGAATCCACCATTCATTCAGTAGGTAGTCATACAGTGAAATCATAATTCGGCCGACGATATAGAAAACTATTTTGTGTGTGATTTTACAAACTGGACGATTTTACTACAAAGTGTTTCACATGAGCCCTCTTAATATAAGAATTCTATTTTGCTTAAACATTTGCATGATCTGACATATTAATTCAGATTTGTTGTTTAAATATGCATATGTTATGGTAAATCAACCTGATTTCATGGTAGTACCAGTTGTTTTCTACTAACATTTGAAGTCGAATTGGATAATCTAACTAATTTGTGAAAGTTAATTTTCAAGACATATTGGTCGATTATAGACCCTTTTCTTAAAATGTTGTTTTCCTTTAGGTCGCTTCTGACTGCCATCGACTGCACACGTTTTTTCAAATATGGAAATATTGCATTTTTCTCTCGACCGTCAATCAAAACAAGCTATAAATTACAATGACAGAACTGTTCATAGTATAATTCACTCATCATACCACTCCAAGGTATATTCCAGTAAGTAAAATGAAAACAAACTACAAATCAAACCACCAAATATTTACTGACACCACAGTTTTTTTTATCTAACTGACAGTGATAATTCTATCAAAAGCCTCACTACAAAGGTTTGCTCTTTAATCAATTTTAATAGATGAAAATGATATCCAGTGGATTGATCCTATTCATCACAAAATTCGTAAGCGGTTAGTAGAGGACAAATAACATAGTTATAGTATCCTCTCTTGGTCCGTTACTTGCAGAATGCTTCATGGACAGTTTAGAAAACAACCAGCATAGAACGATTATAGGAAACATCAACGTGTATAAAAGGTACGTAGATGATATCTCTATCATTTGTGACAACAAATATGACATGAGTCATCTTCTAAAGACATTTAATAAATGTCGCCCAGCAATAAAATTTACACTAGAAGTTGAAAACAAACATATAAATCACTTCCTTGATATGGAAATGAAAAGAAAACAAGATGGTAACGTTGAAAGATCTATCTACGGGAAACATTTGTAGAATGGCCAGCTATCAAGTTTTCACAGCTGGGTCACCATCAGTCGAAAAAGAAACTTAATAATAACATTCACTACAAGAATACAAAGAATCTGTATTCTCGAATTCATAAATGAAGAATTGGGACTCTTGAATGAGATACTATATATTCATTGATAAGATCGTAAAACCGAAAACGCCGAAAACACAAATAATTACAGTAGAAAAGAAAACATTATACATGAACATATACATTTTAAATAGGAGAATTTCTGATTCCCTAAAACGAACATTCTTCTCAGCAACATCGCGAATAGTATTCTCTAATAGTATTCACCAATAATCTCAAAGATAAATTATCGCATCTGACCAACTCAATGTGCATTTACCAATTTACCTGCTAATGTGGAGATAGGTATATAGGTCGTTTGATGCGTACTTTATCCAAAAAAACATTATCCGGCGTGGCTAAAACGTGGTTGTGGGGATAGTCACGACAAATTCATTTTGTAAAACGTTTTCGATATAATTTGCATTTATTTTGTCCATTCTCATAGTTTGCACATTTAGATATAGTTGATTCTCTTCCATCATTAAACTCCTTCACACATATTCTTACTGAAATAGACAGATTTACTAGGTGGGTGATAGCATGCCCTATCAAAGACATATCTGCAGAAACTGTTGCATCAGTATTTCTGGATCGCTGGATATCAAGTTATGGGGTACCATCAATTATCACTACAGACCATGGTCTCCATTTCCAATCCGTCTTACCTCAGGAATTTATTTTATGTGTGGATGTGAACAACACCAAAACAACAGCTTATCATCAAGTAGCGAATGGTCTGTTTGAAAGATTGCACCACCAACTGGAATGCTCACTGATGTCATAGGCTGATACAACGAGGTGGAGCGACGCAATATCACTTGTGCTCCTTGGAATACGTTCAACAATCAAAGAAGTTATCGGTTGCATATCAGCTGAACTAGTTTATGGTACAATAGAAAACACTACCAGGACAACTTATCAACACACACACACCCAAGTCATTTTGCTAGTCGCTTATTGCAAACAATGCAACAACTGAAAGCAATGCCCCCACGTAAACATAGCAGGAGGCAAACCATTTCTATAGATAGAATCAAAACCGGTTTCTGCCACGATCAGCTAGACAACAAAAATACTAACATGAACAAACAATCTCTACCATTCATTAGTACGAAATCAAGGGAAGATACAAACTCAATCAGTACTGCGTCATGTTTAACACCGCTCAGACAGAATTGTTAAACAGCCTAAGAATTCTATTCATTTTGCTCAATAACAAAGCAAAAAAACAATCATTTATGTACATGATACTACTAAATTCATTCAGTTTTCTTATAATAAAACCAAAACTGTTTTCATACACAATGTGTATACAATTAGTTAGATTTCTCCAGAAATACTCGTTTTACCATTTCTTTTTTGTATAAACGAAATTGTTACGATAATAAATGACAACTCACTTTATTTGCGTATGTCGGTTCATCAATAGTTTTGCAGCTTACTATTATTAGCAAACTACGACATTTTATTTTGACCGCATTTTCATCTTTCTGTTGTTGTTGTCGTTGTTGTGTTTGACAACATCCGTATAACTCTATACAAAAACACTTTGTGTATTAATAATGTGCATGTCATATTCTCTAGTTTACACATAAAAAAAGAAAAAAATAATTTCCTTTTTTTTCTGTAAAATGTCATTGCATACCCATTTTATGTTCCGTTCGTTGTTATTTTCACATGCATGTAGAATACTTCTCTCACATTTTTGTTACAACCCAGTATTACCTCCGGATATTCTGGGGGTGGGAGGGGAGCTATGTGGAGATAGATACGACGAATTGATTTTATAATTAGTTTTTGATATTATTCGCATTTATTTTGTTAAATCTAATAGTTTGTACGTTTACCAGAAATGATCATAAACTTTGTTTATATGCATGACCTTGCACTCACTCACTCTATCTTCTGTTTCGAATCGCTCATAGCATGATACACACTGCTAACTGCTCGTCAATACACTGCTACTCGCACATCTTCCGTTTTCAATTATTTGTTGTTATGATATCTGAACTCTGATATATCTATTATCCACATTTATAGACTACAGCCATATTCCCATTATATTATACATCTGATTATATTGCTGGAATCACATCAGTCTCATTGGAATTATTAGTTATCTATAATTGTGGATTATGGTATCAAATGCAACTCGAACACGCCAAAGCCTGTTGATTTAAATTACGTCCCATAAGTTCCCTTTGTGTTTATTAATTGTAATTGGTATATTATAACACTGACTTTATTGTCAGTTTTGAGTTGATATAAATTTTGGTGCACCATAAGGACACAGAGATGTTAAAATAAAGTGATATCATGAGCAATTATGAATAATGAAATAAGAATATGAAAAATAAGTAAAATGAGAAATGCAGTAATAATAATATTAGTAAAAATTAAGGCCAATGTGACGATAACGATAGGAAGTAATTCTTTTGTACGAATATTTATTGTTTGAGCTCATGAATGGTGTTAGATCTATCGAAGCGTCTAGGCCACTCGATTGAGCTACGCACAAAACCTAAGTTTCCAAAACAATGATTTGTCTACAATAGCCGGTTCTTTATTGAATAATACATTAAACTTAGTTACGAACCTCAACTTGTGAGGTGTCTGGAGGCGTTTAAACGCTTCTTTCAAGTATGGAAATAAAAAGGCTTCCTGTAACAGTAACATGAAGAATAAGTATAACATACGATAGTACAAAAGACAGCTGATAGCTGTGTCTAAATTTGATAACAGTTTATGAACAATCGAAACCCGAAGCAAGAGTAAAATAATATGGAAACTGTTGCGTTTAAACAAATGCATGAAACTGTGGATAAACGCTGCAGTGATTAAGGTACAGTAATTAAAGTGATAAATACAATTATAAGTACAATATACGTAATAAATATATGTGAACATTTCAGAATATTACACTACAACTTGCGTCACAACGTAGGTGTAAAAATTATTGGGAATGCAACTGCTTACTGAATGTAAATAAGTAGTAGAAAACAATATATAAAAGAGTGGAAGGCGAGCGGGTGGAACGATGTAAGACACACTTAACAGATGGTAAGTGCTTTGCCTGTTTTTATGTTATATCTCAACAATAATAATGAATGGTTATTTTGGTATCCAGACGTAATGAAGGAAAAATCAGATAAGAATAGAAGAGCCTTAACAACTTAGTATAATTGTGGTTGTTTGTTAATTCTCATGTCTTGAAAAGATTTGATCACGTGAAGACGTAAACATCACATTACCAGACCATCTCTGTCAGTACTGTTGAAAGTGAAAAGGAGATAAATTGCTTCGAATACTGACTTCTTCTTTTAAATTTAAGGGAGTGCAAAATGCATAATTTTTTATTTGGCTCCATAATATTTGTGTTACAGTGATAAGTGTATAGGATTTGAACATCGTGACGTCTTTCATACTTTAGTGTAGTGGTGAAATTAATCAAATGTATTTCGTACACCACTCATTTCCACTACAGTGATGCAGATTTTTCCAAGAAACTGTACTGTAAACAGTGTACCTGTGTTTAGCTACTCACCTTTGTTCGAATAGTTCTCTGAACGTCAACACACTACACATCAATCCATTGAGCTGACTTAGTTATTAACATCCACAAAGGATATGAAATTACAATTGATAATAATATCGAGCTATCTGGTCAGGTGGCACGAGTTTAATATACTTTACGTGATGAATACACCAGAAGTTAGTTGTGCAAGTTTTCGATGGTTTGTGAGGCTTCAGCATATTCTGTTTCATGAGATTGATGATCGGTGCTAACTGACCCAATATGTCTACTTTGTTTGCTCACAAATATCACAGCACACAAAACCATCACTAGCAGACTGAAACATTTCACTTTTGATACCATATTAAATGCATTTGTGGCGTCCTGATGCTATCAGATTACCCCAACATATTGGGACAGATAGTTATTTCGCATAGCAGTGTACATTGACAGCTTGAAGATAAAATTTCAAAAGAATATCGTCATACATGTTTATGTTACTCAATTCAACTCAAATTGTGGTGACAATCGATACAACATTGTGTAATCATTTATGTGATCTAAACGAAGAAATAACAAAACGTAAAATGACTGTCTAAAAGTGTTCAAATCAGATGGTAAACCGTTTATGTGGTCAAACTATGTTATCATGTCTACACTATATGTTTCGAGGAAATAAAGGAATGAAGATACCATGAAATTCATTGACATACATTCCATACCAGTGAATATGGATCAAACAAAGTCATCTACTTCGTTTTCAATGTGATACTAATTGCTAATATAAAGTTGCGAATGATTATGTGGTGAAACACAACACTTGGAACTCAGTAAGCAACTGAATAAATTTCATGTTCAGTGTATAAACAGATTACTAAATGAAGCACTGAATGTCTTAATTAAATTTGTTATTGTCAGAATCTGTGTTTGGGAAGATATTCTCCAACTGATTGTAAGATTCGTCAAGTGGAAGTGATAAATACATTTTAATATAGCAGTCCACAATATGAGGTCTCGAACCATATATACTGGGTTGGTTGAACAGATTTCCCGAGAATAGATATTTGCTTAGTGAAATATATAATTAGGTCTGTCTCCATTGAAACCACCAGAGGGCTTTCGATTATCTGTTTATGTGCTCATTTATTAGAGCATATAGACAACCAAACATCTTTCCTGACAATTTTCACAATTCTGATAGATTGTGTTAATTCTTTATATTGATGATAATAATAATAATAATAATAATATGCTTAGTACAGTAAGCGACAATAAACTTTCAATTTGATAAAGTGTTTTTCGATATAAACTTATTTCCGCACATTATTATACATCCAGATAAAAAGATTCTTAGCAACACATTCGCAAAATTTAATTTCACTAAATTTAGAATAAAACAACTGCGGTTATATCTCAACTATACATAAACCGATTACTGTCTTTCTTCAGTATAACAAACAATTGACTGTCATTACTAATATACATTAATATTATGCATAACAATATATCAACTGACAATGTTGTGTTGCGTGCCATAAATGTTCACAGGCATGAGTAATATGTATCAACAATCGAATGTGGAATGCCTGGAGGCGAATGGTTGAGAAAATCAAAGAGAATAGAATGACAACTGAGAATGATTGATGTGCTAACAAATGAACAGTCAAGTCTGAGAAAATTGATTGACATTTTTCAAATGAAGTATTCACTGTATTGTTCTCAGATTTTGTACAAATATACAAAATTGTGTATGATTGAGATAAACTAATGATAATGATAAATACAATCAATGTTATATGTATATGTAAATATTTCAGAATATTGCACTACAAACTAGAGTAACAATATGAAGTTCAAAATTGACAGAAATGTAACTATTTACTGAAAATAAATAAGTAGTATAAAACAATGCACAAAAGAGTCGAAGGGAAGATATGAAGGACAGAAAAAATTAAAGAGAATTAAAAATAAAAGGTCATCTAGACTGGAAACGGTGTAAGAGAAGACAAGGGTAATAGTAGGAGTAATAATAATGATGTGAACACAACTTGAAACCCAATCACTCTGGAATATAATCCAGTATTACCAGGGTACGTTTAAGGTGAGAACAAACACAAAGGGGATTTGAATTTTCATGATCAGATTGTTCGAAATGTATTGTGCTAATATATCACATAGTTCTGATAATCCATCTCATCGTTGAAATTCATCAAAGGTACTAGTTACTTTGTACGAAATTCACAATTATTTATAACGTCAATCTCAAATGTTTTACATACTCTTGTTTGTGAAGTTTAAAAAATGTTCCAAACCCAACCAACATCATAATATGTAGCACAAAATGACACAAATTGCATGAATAGACAGAGTTGAGATCAGTGTGTACGTGTGTTGAAATGTAGTAAGGCAGAGGCAACTAATCGAATTCCTAAGCAAAGTTGGTTGGTGGCTGGCAGTGAAATCCAGAACGCGCGTTTCGTCCTATTTGAGACTCGTCAGCTAGATGTATCTTCATCCCAGAATTGATCTTCGAGTCATGGGGTGAAATAAACTATCGCAAGCAGGCAAACTGTTAGCCACTATCCATTTTTGCTAGTAATGCTTGTAAATTAGGCAATATCGAGGCAATACGCACATTATGTACATATACCGATAAGACACTGATCCATTGCAGTCCTAAACATCAATGTGAAGATTTAAACAAACTATATAAACTGTAATTAACTCCTCTTATTTGACTGGATTGAATAGACTTGAACGTTAACACAATTGAAGTGCTATAGCGCGTGACATCGAATGACAAGAGAGATCGGACTCGCGGCTGCTTGGCGGATAACAGATGTAGATGGCCGAATTATGATTTCACTGTATGACTACTTTCTGAATAAATGGTGGATTCCGAGTGGAACTAATGCGTTAATGAGTCCACTATCATTTTAACACACCTGTGGATTAAATCACTAATTATCCCGCATCTGTTTCAATTTCGCTTTCGTTTAGAAAGTGTGTTTGAAATGCTGCAACATTAAAGTAATATCAATTCGAAAGATAAGAACATTCTCAATTTAGTTTGTTTCTGGAGATTATTAGATTTCCGAGTTCACAACACAAATTCATTGTCCTTTTATCAGTAATTATCTAAATAAGGTCGGTCTGTTATATGGATATTGGTTTAGTGTGATTGAGAACTTATCACTAATTAATCGTGATTTCATCAACTTTTATAATGATTAATTTCATGACTGAGCTAGCGTGAATTGTAGATCTCACCATCAATATGACTGGATAACTAGTGGTAAGAAGTCTAGTAAATCGCCTATGGTTAACCAACCATTATCTACAAATGCTACACTGGACTCTGACGTTGAATTAAGAAATATGAGTAGAACTGAGTAAATATATCATAGATCACCAATATAACAAACACAAATTTGATACGTATACTGAGTGATCGAGCATCTAAATATTTACGTCTTCGATTTGTTCGTCTATTCCAGACGAGAATCTGGAGAAAAATCGTGGTCGTCGAGTGTTTTTTGTAACTGATATTCTTTTCCTCACTGGTAGTATCACTCGTTACCGCTATCATATAAAAGACAATTCAAAACAGCAGACTGTTAAATGAATGAACAACATCCACCATTGAGGATAACTTTAGATAATCGTTTATAAGCATTATATTTTCATTTTCATTCGTTTACTGGAATTTTATCACTCATTTTTTGATGAACCATAGTGAACAGCTTAATGAAGCAGTTCAGAGATTATGACGTCATATGAAAGGGACGGGTGGACCCAAGCCAGTAGGTTATTTATGAATAATAAATTTTAATTGGTGTTAGTTTGAATAGTATTAATTAGATGCATAAAGTTTTCTATTTTAAAAGAGAATTTAATTTGATGAAACATTGATTACAATAATCCATTAAGGATATTTATGAAGGTGGATGAGATTATCACAATTATCATTTTATATTTACATCAGCAAAGGCTATCATCACCCATTCTAGATGTGATTACGAAATTTTATGTCAGCTAATTGGTGCTCATATTTCCTGAAAGCTAATCAAATAACAAGCCTTGGGTACAATATCCCGCTTCTCTGAGACATACTTAACTGTATTAAATTTCCAAGGACCCGACAGCTATACAAACACGAAATAGGTAAACCACTCTCTATAACATACGATATTCCTATATTAAGCGAACACGAACTATACTCATCATGACAAGTAGAATATGATTTATTACCGTAAGTATTTTTCATATATATGGATTTTTCCTAATTATTATTCAACATGTGTGTGCAAATCAATACAGAAATGAGTGTATTTCCGACTAAGATCGATGTCGTAGTATTTTGTGACTAATAGATCTTCACTTGTATCAGTCTTTGTGTTCTTAATTTCTCATCATGATAATTGAGGTGGTTCATCGCTTTACAAGTATAAGTGATAAGCGACTCTGACAGAAAAATCACCAACCATCAGATATAACAATTAGTATTCAGTCGAGAAAACATATCAACAATGCATCTGGCTTGCGAGAGATTGGTATAAAGCTAGTTCAAATCAGGTAATTACAGCATGAAATCTACTGTCTATCACCAAACAATGAATCCAATACAAATCGTTGCATAGATTCGGTGTCAACAAGTGTCGCATTCACGTAGGAATTTTACTATCAGGCAGCGCTCATCAAAATTATTGCTTATTTCCTTCATATTCAACGAGATTACTGTTGAACTAATCCATTTGCATGCATTTCATTTATACAGAAATGCTCACTGACCTTGTGAGTTAATTGATATTTTTAATTTCAATTCACAAACCTCATCTACACTTTTGACTTGTGTAATATCAGGCTGTATATAGATTACTTCACGGCTGAAATTCACAAACTTGTTTAGTTAGTTTACCAGCAAACATTTATTTCAAAGTTTATTGAGTGGAAGTTGTAAAATGAAACTGGAATTACTGGTAGCGATAAAAATGTAACCGTTTTGTTGAATTCTACACTTCAATCATTAAGAATTCAAAATTTGTCTTCAGTTAAGTAGCACTCTAAATGTGCAAGTTATTGCAAAACATGTTTCATCAACAATATGGACAGATTCGAGCCATATGTACTACACTGTGACCACAGTTAATTAGTGTTTCACTTTCATGTCTTCATACTCAATCTAATTTTGTCCAAAGTGAATGATTGGACAGACTGTTTATCAACCGATAAACTTGCTTCATTCAATGACGTTTAGTTAATTGGTTCACTCACAAAGCTTATATTCTCCATCTGCTTAGCTTCATTCTATCTACTAAATAATATTAATACTTAAAAGTTAATTTTCCAACTGTCGGAAAGATGTTCTGAATATTCAGTTTCTGATTTGTATGCAAACACTGTCAACTTCTTAACACTTATTCTGACTGTCTTCCGAGCATAATCCGTTGACTAAATTGATATAATGAAATATGCAATCTCAACTTCATATTACGTTAAACTATAGAATGATAGGAAGTACAAAACCTGCAGTTTGTCTTCCATTTTAAATCTTTTAGTCAAAATAAAATGAACCAAAATATCTCGACAAAATTCAGAGCAAGATTAATATTGGATAAGTTAAGTATACTGATCTAACTTTACAGGTTGTCTTCAATCGTCCTCAATTTTCTTCAATTTAGACATAATTTTATCAATATCATATACTGGATGTTTCTGTAAACCTGTTTTTACCATATGAGTCTATTTCTGAATAACATGAAGGTACTCATCTAAACGAACTGTTATTTACACTGTCACTTCTAAACAGTTTTCACAGTTTCGTCATCAGTCGTGTATCATTTCAAAATTCTTATAAAATGAGCATAGAGATCTCATGATTACTACTCATTTTTCAGAATGCAAATATCAAATGAATATCTGAGAGATCGGACTATCTGTAACCTCAAACGTTGTGTATTATCATATATTGCAGTAGCTAACTGAGAACCCAGGTCACACCTCCAATCAGATTCATTTTGGCAATTAGGCTAACTAAATGTCCTCCTCAGAAAAACGAGTTTATGATGTTATGAGGTAACAGTGAACTTGCCGAGTAAATTTCCATCGTGCAATTTTATCTCCCACAATTTCGTATCACTGAAGTCAAGGAAAGATTCTGAAATCCTTAGGTTCAACTAAATAACGTATGTTACCTTGATTTTCTTGTCATTATATTTCAGTAGGCCACAGAAAGAAGTCTGTTGTTGTTGCGAAATCTTTACTTTAAAAAATTTTTAAAAGTGAAATGATGCTGTGTTCTTAGTTGTCATTTTGATGAATGTTGGGTCAAACAATGAATAGTAATTCTGTATATTCAACGCCTTCCATACGCCTAAATACAATGAAAAATAATGTACAATAACTCGATTATGTTTATAAACATTGGAAAATGTGATTCAGTGGAGAATAAGGGGTTTGTTAAAACCTGTTTGTATACTCAAACGTGATTACCAGCCATTGAATATGCTCAAATTAAAACTGAGACCAATTTGTTTGTTGGTTGGAGCAAAACCATGAAGAGTGTCAAGAGTCATTAAAATCGAAGCAACTTACCATCACCTAGTGATGAATAAAATGTTGTAAAAGAACGATTTTAGATGATTTGCATCAAAAGTAGAAAATGTTCAACCAAATGAATTCATCGATTAAGCTTGATAAGGCACATTTCTTAACGATGAAGTATCTTTGAAATTTGTAAGGAATGTATTCGCATATCACGTTTTCGTAGATTTTTACACCACGGATGATGTTCTCACACGTGTTGATTTACTTATTTGGTGACTGAATATAAAAGTTATAGGGGCAAAATTAAACATAAATCATAATTTGTTATCCATTCGTGCATTCATATATCATTGTAAAGGTGTCTATGAGCATCTCAACAAAATGTCAAAACAACATGAAATTCAATTTACTTTATTTGGATCACTTTTCTATAATAGAAATATACATTTCAAAAGTAGGTATTCATCAAAACCAATTAGAAGTGTAAATTACGTTCACGTGAATACAGAAGAACTTTAGGATCTCTACAAATGATGAAATGCTTGAAATGTGGAGCCCTAGTTTAACTGTACTCTTAAATATTAGATTTCGTTTAAGGCTCTAATTATAAAACTGATCTGCTCTTCACTTTATTGATAACGTTGATTTTGGATAAGAAGTCAACGACTCGATGTTTACTGTTTGTCTGTATTTGGATTACTTTTCGTCAACGTATTTCTTGTATTACAATCTTGGATTTTGAGTTGTAGTCGATTATTTATTAAGACTACTGTCTCCTTCAAGTTCAAACTTATACTAGAAGTTTCGATTTCAATCAACAGTAATAAGAATCTATCGTTGTTTTGTAAAACCACATTATCTGAACATATGATACTGCTGATTGTAAGATTGACCAGTCTAATCAGAAGTTAAGTGTGTACAAGATGGAATACTGAAGCGAAATTACGTGTTCAACAAAAGTGATGTGTACCAGGAACGTGATCATGAAAGGTGATACGTGTGAGGCTGCAGTACTTAACACAGAATATTAAACAGATAAAATTTTTCAATATGAAAAATTATTTATCTCGACAAATTGATATAAATTATCGTTCGAAACAATGAAAAACAAGATTGATCGTATGAAATGACAGAGAACGTACTTCTTTCGCTTGATCTACTGATGCATTATACTGAACAGGAAATAAATTAAATTTAAACGAGCCATTACGTAACTTAAATATGAATGTTCGTCCGAATTCGAACTAACACATTCAAAATAGTTGGTCGCTGAGTTCATATTTGCAAAGGATTCAATGAATGAACACTTAATTCAGGAGTCTGATTTAAGCTTCTTCAATGGAAATAATCAAGTATCTTGACAATCGGATATAAATTAAAAGTCTGGACGGTTTGTCTAGCACATGGATAATTTATGAACTATTTATTCATGATAGATGATTTTGTTCCTGACTCATTTCCCTTGAAAACGCTTAAATCAGACGATCGAGTGAAGTGTTTTCCTAATTGAGATTCTCATAATTACAATTTTCTCCATTATAAGTTACATGTTTTCTCCAATGTATTCCAATAAATTACCTAATTAACCGTTTCATATTCAGTGTAGATTAAATTTACTTGAAGTGTGAAACAACATTTCGATTGAATGACATCTATACTTTCAATAAATTGCTTAGTGATAAGGGGTTGAAATCAATTCTGAAATGCACCAAGAAGCAAATGAGTAAAATGAATGTTTTTCAATGATAATGAAATAGTGTGTTCTCGTATTTGATAGTTTTCTGTACCAAAGCATTTCATGATTTAAATCAACACAATAAAATTCTACTGTACAAACTTACCACTTGTTCAAATAGTCTTTGACTAAAATAGATAGTATACGTTATTGATAATAAAATCGCAGTCATAGTGACCATTCACTCATGAAGTGACTAAACAATCCAAAATAAATCACACCATTAATGGCCAACGGTATTATTCGAGCTTATTTCGGTAACTTTGTGATTTATACAAACTTGTAAGTCTTTAAAACGTGAACGCGATAAAGGGTTTTCAATGTTTACAGATTATGTTATGCAGGGTCTTTCGTCCTATTATCAAATGTGGTATTGTAAACTGAGTTTGACCAGTTCACATTTACATATGAAATCTTTGTATAGGTGATTCAGCAATAGATATAACTGTAAGCTATTAATGTTTCAGATGGTAAATGTTTATCCAATTATTGACGCTAATACACTTGTATCTGCATATAATAGTCATTGTACAAGGAACCACTATTAGAACATCAAAATACTTACGGGTTTCCCACAGACAATTGTCTGGCAAAATAATATTTATATTTGTTAATTAAGAAATAAATTATGAATTGAATTTGATGGCAGATACAAAAGGTGAACTCAAAAAGAAGATACTAAATTCTTCATTCATGAAAGATTGCGAATATTAGTGTAATTCGAAAGCTGATGTTTTGTCTGAAATGGATAACTGAAGGAAATTTTGTGACAAATCCACAACTCATGATGAGTAATTATAAAGAAACTTTGTAACACTCAAGTGCATGTGACAATAAAAAAAAGACATGATTTTCCAACATTCTATTCCTCAAATATGAAGTCTCTCTCTCTCTCTAATATGGAGAACTCATTTACCCATCTTTAAATGGGAGTTGATCATTAACTAAGCATTTATGGTTCATATCAACACTGATCCCAGAAACAATTATGTGACAAAGTCATGAACAATCAGTCACAGCTGAACATTTGTACAGAAATTGTAGGATGATTCAGACGAATGGAGCTGACAATTCACACAACTGATGGAAAACAATATTAGACGAATGGATTTCGAATTCACTTTCAAGTCAAACATACAATCGAATTTCGTACAACTAGCTCACATTCAACCGAAACATAATCCGACTATCTTATAATAAATAATACATTTTGTGTGACATTTAAGTACAAATAGATGTTTTCGCATTGCATGATGAAATGTAGATCGGACTAGATGTAGTCTATTCCTTATTTGATGGTACCGGTAATACTTCTATTCAATGGATATTTTGAAATGAATTTTATACAGACTCTATTATGTACACGATGTATGAATGAGTTAGTTTACCGGTGTAGTTTTAAATACTAAAGTGAGCCATTTTGTTGATGACCTCCTGAGGTTAATCATAATTGCTGAAATGAAGGTAATGTCTTCTTATCTCTTCAGTGTAATGTTGACGTTGGTTGTACTTTGGAATTTCTCTGGTGGAAAACAAATTATAGCTTCATTCTGCGATTAATTTTGTGAGAATATGTGAGTGAATTTATTACAGATTACACGTAGTTGTATGTGACCAATCATACAAGAACAAATTTGAGCTTAAAATTAATATTTCGGCATTCAACTGACATGAACTACTTACCCATGAACCTCTAAAAATAATTTGTAGATTAATGATTGAAGATGGTTTATTCAACCTGTATTATGGTGAAACTGTTAACCTCACATTCTATAGCTATTCATATTATACTAATACAAATACGTAATATTCTACTAATAATTGCATATTTATGGCTGATTTTCACTTTTACTGTACACTATAGATGTGACAAAATATATGTTGTTCGATTGTGGTTCTATATTCTCATGAAGGGAAAGTAATATATTCATGAGAATCGACATACGACGTGTGAATTTGGTAAAGAAATCCTGACATAGTGAACAGTTTCATCACTGAAATGTTTCTTCAATTAAGTCAACATCAAACTTATCAAGATCGACCTGTTTACATTTTGTAATAATAAAAAGGAATTTTTCAGAGCTAAATCGAAATTATTCATATTCATTTCGTTATTTCTTTCTCTATGTAATATTACTAGTGATTCAGTACGTTCGTTTGCCGAAAGAACGAGACAACTAGTTACTATTTGTCTGAGACTTACCCACATATGAATTTTGCAAGAATGAACAAAGAACTATCATCAATGCAATGAACAGAAACATTGTTCTTTTGAAATTAAAGTATTTAGAATAACTGTGTTTATATACACTGTTAAAAGTCAGATTTAGTTAGCGATAGCACGTATACTGTGAATCTTGTGACAAACTAAACGTCTCATTTTAGTAAGCTTTCTTCATCATTTAACCTCACACAATGCTTTGATTGACAGATACCATTGAGAGTACAGTGATGTTGTACTCTCATATTTGAATAAGACAGATATTCACCTCTGCAATATGTTGACAACAGACTATGAGTACTGAGTTTTGTCAAAACACACCTAAATTTATTATTTCATGAATGATTTCACTTCAGATACTGTCATCCATGTTACCCATACAATCATTTAAATTCTGAATCATATTTTCATAAATCCACATTCCACACGTTTATCAAAAATCATCATAATGATATAATTCTCAATGTTTAAGCGGTCACGCGCCAGACTAATAATCCAGTGGTTCGAGTCTCGCTGGAAACAGGATCGTGGATGCGTACGGCTGAGGAGTCCCATATTAAGAGGAAATGGCCGTCCAGTGCTTCCAGGTTTACCATGGTGATCTAGCTCCAATTCACTCATGTTTCATCAATTTTTGTTATTGTTTACAAATAAAATTGACTGATCAGCATTGAAAATAGAGTGGTCGATAAAATCACTGAATTAGCCGTTATATGAATTATTGTATAAATTTTAGTTGAAAATATTTTGATATACCTCTATAGATGAAATCTTATGAATGATAGTGCTTTATTGATTCTGTGGTGTGCTATTGATGTCTACAGATATAAGTAGTATGTATCATCAATCGCAAGCGAAACGCCTGGTGGCAGAACGTCAAGAAGATTGAAGACAAGTGAAGGAGAACAGGGAATGACTGGAATGAAAATGAAGGAACAATGAAGTCTGAGACGATTGATTGGAATTTCGCAACTAAAGTATTTACTGTGTGGATCTCAGATTTTACTTAGACGTTCGATAAATGACTACAGATAAATGAAAAAAACCTAGTCCCGTACATACGTGATTAATATAGTTAATATTTCCTTAAATATCAGTATCATGTACCTTGTCTTTCAATCTACTTTATTTAGGTCTAGTGATGACTATCGGTATCTCATTCAGAGCATAATAATACTGATTGTTAAATCTGTAAACCCTTCAAACTATTATGTTATCATTGAGTAAACCTTCACCATGTTAGATTTATCAACATTTAAATATTTTAATCATGTGACGATATATCGTTTGATATGCGTGTGATAATAGTTGTAAAAATTGTATTTGAGAGATAATCGCTTATCCAAACACGTCCAAATGTTGCTGGTGAGTAGCGTAAGATAATGAAGCGTGATACATGAATTAAACTATATGGACAGTAGGCAAAGTTTACGCTTCTGTTCACTTTAAAATGACATTACAATATACTATCCAGTTATTCACTAAAGTGCCTTCACGTTCTCTACACAGCCACTGAGTGTCAGAATCGTTGTTCCAGAAACAACACACCTAACGTTTTAAAACAATTCCACAGCTGCCATCCCGAAGTTAATACAGTGAAATCGTTTGAAAGAATCTATGCTTACTGGCAAACAAAGTTTCAAGATATCAATACTATGTGCCAAGTATTTTCACAATGCCTACAATCAACCAAAAATCCAGGGAAATATGAACCACAACAATATAAAAAGCTTAATAGTCCCTGCGCAACGCTGCACGCAGATTTCGTCGGCAGAGTTCGCGGAAGAATGTTTTTAGTCGTGGAGGACGCACTCACGAAATTTCCATTTATCTATGCCATGGTAAATTCCACAGCCAGTGAACAAACCAGCAAGTCATTTGAACCGCTTAGCTGATCTGTTATTCAGGAAACCTTTGTGTTCGTAAACGCTTCTTGATTCTCTACAGAATCATTCAAGTACTGCTGCAGCAATAATAGAATCACACATTTACGCTCTCCATTTTATCACTCTCAATCAAGTGGACAGGAGGAGCGTTTTGTTGACATATTTAAAAGAGCATTAGTGAAATGGGGAACGAAAAGATAAATCAGGTAGTCACGAAATTCTTAACGGCTTACAGAACTACATTTAATCCTATCGTTCTAGATGAGAGATTCCCAGCTAAATTTATGAAAGAAAGAATTGCTAGGACTATATTCAGAGTCGTGTTGCCACATAAACCATCGGATGAATGCAAACGAAATCAGAAAATCTCAAGTTTTAGTGTGAGTGATAAGGTGATTATCAAATCATTATTAGTATATAATGCGAGTCAGATAAAGAATGTCTGGGAACAGGAGAATAAGAAGATCAAGGAGGGAAGAAGAGGAATAACGAAGTCTGAGAGAATTAATGAACATTTTGCAAATGAAGTATTGGAGTATGGTTTTTCTATTTTATCATGTAACACTGTAATTTCGTGCTAAATATAATCGGCTGTCCTCACCTGTGTTCTTCTTCACTACATTTGGTGTCGCTGCCAGCCATTGGGTGGGGGTAGGGTGCTGCGCAGTGTATGCCGTTGTGTGTCTGGAATGGAGGTCCTAGTTGGGATGTTTTAATTAAATGCATTCGTTAATAAATATAGTTTAAATGGTTAAGATCATGAGTCAGTTGAAGCTAGACCACCATGGAAAACCTGGAAGCACTGGACGTCCGTTCCATCCTATTTTGTGACTTTTCAGCAATGTGCATCCACCACATCGCTCCATGCCGGCTCAGTGGTTTAATGGTTAGGCGCTCGCGCGCGAGACCAGTAGGTTCTGGGTTGGGATCTCGCAGGGGCGAGGCCATGGATGCGCAGAATAGAATGAAACGGTCGTTCATCAATGTCATGAAAATTATTCCAATAACATCGTTCCTCAGAATAGCAAATGATAATACAGAAAACCACATTCAACAACTCAATTTTGTAATCAGGACGTTTCATGAATAAATAAGGCGATAGAATTGCTGTGAAAACTAAGAAGTAAACTACTGTTCTCTCATCACTATATAAATGTCAGACAGAATTTAAGTGAACAAAACTACGCAAATTTATGTAAGCAATCATGAATAGTGACTAGCAGTGGAATCCAGGACGCACGTTCCGGCCTATTTGGGACTCGTCAGTTAGATGTACCTATATCTCAGAGTTGCTGTGCACTCATTGCTTACAAAATGCTTGTATGCACATATGCCAATAACAGACTGATCAATTGCAGTCTCAAACCTCAATAGGAAAATACAAGTCAAACAATACCAAATGAATTTAAAATTATGCAACGTTGTACATCTACGAACAAATTAGAATCCAACTACAATATCTTTTAATACACAAGCAGAATTAGGTTGTGTTAACCGAAAGTATAAAACACATAATTTCAGATTATCGGTCTTGAGAAACATCCATTTAATCGCTGAGTTAGACATATCTAGACGTCATGCTGGATATAGCTGATACGTTTCACATACAACAGTTGGTTCGCCTAAATATGATCAGTGGATATTGTGAAACTACAGTTTATGTCATGTCATATTTTGAATGCCACTAACATAGACCACTTTTCTTGAACGCAACATGTCCATCCGACCTGACATGCAATAGTTAACGTAGTTAACCTAACTCATTAATTTACTTCAACTTCATAAGATTGTTCAACAAATTATATTGTATCGTTAACATGCCGATATTTCATTGCAGATCACTTTGTGTCTGACCTGAATCCCACCGACAAATATGATTTTGTCATTGATGAACCTTATGTAATAAACTAACTTTTGTAGTAGAAACTGATTGACAATGACATAACGATTAAGTGATGGCTCCATCGGTGACATTTTAAATATCACAAAGTGTTTGATAACTGCTGTTTTAGTACGTGACTTTGATTAAAATGAATTTTGACTTATGGAGCACATTTATTAATGTTATGGTTTAAGACCATATACAGTTGCTAAGGAGCTTATGGACTTTGTGATAAATAGAATCAATCAACTTTATATCATTTTCATCTAATAAACATAGATTAAAGAGCAAACCTTTGTAGTGAGACTTTTGATATAATTACCACTGTCAGTTAGATAATAAAAACAGTGGCATCAATAAATATTTGGTGGTTCGATGTGTATGATGTTTTCATTTTACTTAGTGGAATATACCCTGGAGTAGTATGATGAGTGAATTATACTATGAACAGTTCTGTCATTGTAATTTATAGCTTGTTTTGATTGACGGTCGAAAGAAACATGCAATATTTGCATTAATTGCAATCGTTCAAAATGTTTAGAATATCGAATGTAAAATAAACCTAAACTTCATATTCAACAGAATTTGCAAACTACTTGAATAATGTGTGTTAGAGTAATTAATTTCTGGATAAGAATTTACAGTTTGCAAAATGTTGACAGTGTTGTCGATCGGCACAACACAATGTATGTCAGTAATATGTGCTGACAGTTAACCACAAACTCAGAATTAGCGATGAATAGAGATAGAAGATTGAGGGTTTCTTATTGAAATGCGACTATAATAGTTTTCTTGTTAATTTATATTGTAAACGTACATTTCCGATTGTAAGATTAAGAGGTCACATCTACTTACATTAAGAACTTCTAGAATAAGCAAACATTGAAAAGAGGTTTGCAATAGATGTTTGATGTTTAATGTCACCCTTATATACCAAACAAATTGTTATAATTCACTTATATATTACCGATACACTCAAGTAATAGTATGTTTTAGATGGTTCGACTAAAGTATGCTAAAAACAAACAAAAAGAATTGAACCGATAAACTTGGGAATGTGTATGTTTTAGAACAGATAACAGACATCATACACAATATACTGCGCACTTCTTTCACGTAAACAGTTTTGAATCGCCCTTTTTTGACAGATAACACTGAGTTATTGTCATTATTCTCCGTCCTTTGGGAACTCTGGATATGGTCTTAAAGCTGCATTGAGGTGTATTACCAATCTCGATGGAACTAACTTATTCTATGTTCTATGGGAACTAGATATTCGGGATACCTGTTTTCGACATTCTTGTTTATCAGTATTACTGAAATTAAAGTAAAAATTGAACCTTCCTTGTTGTGAATAAAATAATAAGTGAGTAAGTTTAAAATGTGTGATAATATTTTCCTAAGCCAGAGCTTGAAGCTGTGCCTTGGGTTGTCATTTGCAAACGCCATTGTTCTTCTATTCCTGACGCTGTTTAAACTGGTTGAAGTTTTCTTTTTTTCTTCAATACATTCTCATCTTCAGTCCGCATGAATTTTACTTTCATTTCCTGATAATTACTTACCCACACCAGCTGCCCCTGTTGAAGAAGCATTAACCGTCCATCAGGATTCTCCAACAACATCTCTCCCAGGCAATTCTTTTTTTAATTGTTTCTAGTAGCAGCTCATTCTTTTCATATCTGCTTCGAATCTCCATCATAATGTATCCCTTGGTCATTCTATTTTCCGTTTCCCTTCAGGATTTCGATTTGACGTTTGCTTCATGATGCGGTCTGGTGATTCATTCAGCACACTGTTACTGATGGTATTCGTTCATTGGACACTGATCGTTTTGCGAAGACAATTTTTTTATAAAGTAGTTTTGGGATTTTCAACTCCGCATAGTAGAACTGTTTTGATGTTCGTAATAAAGACTCAAAGACTGCTGTTTGCAAATCTTCTAAGGTGAATACATTTTCATGTGATTGGGCCTGCTTCCCTGTCTAGCCCAGTCAGTTGGGTCCAGAACGCAAGTCTCAGCCTCTGAGATATGAATCATTGTATTTCCTTATTTCCACACAAAACGTTCTCCATTCTAGCTCTATTCGATCTTCTAAACCTTCTGTTTCCAGGCATTCCACTCTCGATTGATGATTCATACTAATTACATCTGTCGACATCAGTAACCCACACCACACTCTTCCACACATTTGAGCAGTCGTTCTTGCGGTGATTCTGCTCACCGTGCCAGTTTATACTTTCCTGCAGCCTGTACCAAACTCTCCGTCGAAATTTCGAGTCCGCGGCACCGATTTACTGGGCCTACTATCAATATGGTTTAATTGATTTATCACGCTTCATTATCTTACGCTACTCACCAGCAACATTTGGACGTGTTTGGATAAGCGATTATCTCTCAAATACAATTTTTACAACTATTATCACACGCATATCAAACGATATATCGTCACATGATTAAAATATTTAAATGTTGATAAATCTAACATGGTGAAGGTTTACTCAATGATAACATAATAGTTTGAAGGGTTTACAGATTTAACAATCAGTATTATTATGCTCTGAATGAGATACCGATAGTCATCACTAGACCTAAATAAAGTAGATTGAAAGACAAGGTACATGATACTGATATTTAAGGAAATATTAACTATATTAATCACGTATGTACGGGACTAGGTTTTTTCATTTATCTGTAGTCATTTATCGAACGTCTAAGTAAAATCTGAGATCCACACAGTAAATACTTTAGTTGCAAAATTCCAATCAATCGTCTCAGACTTCATTGTTCCTTCATTTTCATTCCAGTCATTCCCTGTTCTCCTTCACTTGTCTTCAATCTTCTTGACGTTCTGCCACCAGGCGTTTCGCTTCCGATTGATGATACATACTACTTATATCTGTAGACATCAATAGCACACCACAGAATCAATAAAGCACTATCATTCATAAGATTTCATCTATAGAGGTATATCAAAATATTTTCAACTAAAATTTATACAATAATTCATATAACGGCTAATTCAGTGATTTTATCGACCACTCTATTTTCAATAGTGATCAGTCAATTTTATTTGTAAACAATAACAAAAATTGATGAAACATGAGTGAATTGGAGCTAGATCACCATGGTAAACCTGGAAGCACTGGACGGCCATTTCCTCTTAATATGGGACTCCTCAGCAGTACGCATCCACGATCCTGTTTCCAGCGAGACTCGAACCACTGGATTATTAGTCTGGCGCGTGACCGCTTAAACATTGAGAATTATATCATTATGATGATTTTTGATAAACGTGTGGAATGTGGATTTATGAAAATATGATTCAGAATTTAAATGATTGTATGGGTAACATGGATGACAGTATCTGAAGTGAAATCATTCATGAAATAATAAATTTAGGTGTGTTTTGACAAAACTCAGTACCCATAGTCTGTTGTCAACATATTGCAGAGGTGAATATCTGTCTTATTCAAATATGAGAGTACAACATCACTGTACTCTCAATGGTATCTGTCAATCAAAGCATTGTGTGAGGTTAAATGATGAAGAAAGCTTACTAAAATGAGACGTTTAGTTTGTCACAAGATTCACAGTATACGTGCTATCGCTAACTAAATCTGACTTTTAACAATGTATATAAACACAGTTATTCTAAATACTTTAATTTCAAAAGAACAATGTTTCTGTTCATTGCATTGATGATAGTTCTTTGTTCATTTTTGCAAAACTCATATGTGGGTAAGTCTCAGACTGATAGTAACTAGTTGTCTCGTTCTTTCGGCAAACGAACGTACTGAATCACTAGTAATATTACATAGAGAAAGAAATAACGAAATGAACATGAATAATTTCGAATTAGCTCTGAAAAATTCCTTTTTATTATTACAAAATGTAAACAGGTCGATCTTGATAAGTTTGATGTTGACTTAATTGAAGAAACATTTCAGTGATGAAACTGTTCACTATGTCAGGATTTCTTTACCAAATTCACACGTCGTATGTCGATTCTCATGAATATATTACTTTCCCTTCATGAGAATATAGAACCACAATCGAACAACATATATTTTGTCACATCTATAGTGTACAGTAAAAGTGAAAATCAGCCATAAATATGCAAATATTAGTAGAATATAACGTATTTGTATTAGTATAATATGAATAGCTATAGAATGTGAGGTTAACAGTTTCACCATAATACAGGTTGAATAAACCATCTTCAATCATTAATCTACAAATTATTTTTAGAGGTTCATGGGTAAGTAGTTCATGTCAGTTGAATGCCGAAATATTAATTTTAAGCTCAAATTTGTTCTTGTATGATTGGTCACATACAACTACGTGTAATCTGTAATAAATTCACTCACATATTCTCACAAAATTAATCGCAGAATGAAGCTATAATTTGTTTTCCACCAAAGAAATTCCAAAGTACAACCAACGTCAATATTACACTGAAGAGATAAGAAGACATTACCTTCATTTCAGCAATTATGATTAACCTCAGGAGGTCATCAACAAAATGGCTCACTTTAGTATTTAAAACTACACCGGTAAACTAACTCATTCATACATCGTGTACATAATAGAGTCTGTATAAAATTCATTTCAAAATATCCATTGAATAGAAGTATTACCGGTACCATCAAATAAGGAATAGACTATATCTAGTCCGATCTACATTTCATCATGCAATGCGAAATCATCTATTTGTACTAAAATGTCACACAAAATGTATTATTTATTATAAGATAGTCGGATTATGTTTCGGTTGAATGTGAGCTAGTTGTACGAAATTCGATTGGATGTTTGACTTGAAAGTGAATTCGAAATCCATTCGTCTAATATTGTTTTCCATCTGTTGTGTGAATTGTCAGCTCCATTCGTCTGAATCATCCTACAATTTCTGTACAAATGTTCAGGTGTGACTGATTGTTCATGACTTTGTCACATAATTGTTTCTGGGATCAGTGTTGATATGAACCATAAATGCTTAGTTAATGATCAACTCCCATTTAAAGATGGGTAAATGAGTTCTCCATATTAGAGAGAGAGAGAGACTTCATATTTGAGGAATAGAATGTTGGAAAATCATGTCTTCTTTTTATTGTCACATGCACTTGAGTGTTACAAAGTTTCTTTATAATTACTCATCATGAGTTGTGGATTTGTCACAAAATTTCCTTCAATTATCCATTTCAGACAAAACATCAGCTTTCCAATTACACTAATATTCGCAATCATACATGACTGAAGAATTTAGCATCTTGTTTTTGAGTTCACCTTTTGTATCTGCCATCAAATTCAATTCATAATTTATTTCTTAATTAACAAATATAAATATTATTTTGCTAGACAATTGTCTGTGGCAGGACCGTAAGTATTTTGATGTTCTAATAGTGGTTCCTTGTACAATGATTATTATATTCATATACAAGTGTATTACCATCAATAATTCGACAAATATTTATCAGTTTACAATATCACATTTGATGATAAGACGAAATACCTGGCATAACATAATCTGTAAACATTGAAAACCCTTTATCGCGTTCACGTTTTAATAACACACAAATTTGTATAAATCACAAAGTTACCGAAATAAGCTCGAATAATACCGTTGGCCATTAATGGTGTGATTTATTTTGGATTGTTTAGTCACTTCATGAGTGAATGGTCACTATGACTGCGATTTTATTATCAATAACGTATACTACCTATTTTAGTCAAAGACTATTTGAACAAGTGGTAAGTTTGTACAGTAGAATTTTATTGTGTTGATTTAAATCATGAAATGCTTTGGTACAGAAAACTATCAAATACAAGAACACACTATTTCATTACCATTGAAAAACATCCATTTTACTCATTTGCTTCTTAGTGCATTTCAGAATTGATTTCAACCCCTTATCACTAAGCAATTTATTGAAAGGACAGATGTCAATCAATCGAAACGTTGTTTCACACACTTTAAGTAAATTTAATCTACACTGAATATGAAACGGTTAATTGGGTGTTTTATTCAAATACATTGGAGAAAACATGTAACTTATAATGGAGAAAATTGTAATTGTGAGAATCTCAATTAGGAAAACACTTCACTCGATCGTCTGATTTAAGCGTTTTCAAGGGAAATGAGTCAGGAACAAAATCATCAATCATGAATAAATAGTTCATAAATTATCCATGTGCTAGACAAACCGTCCAGACTTTTAATTTATATCCGATTGTCAAGATACTTGATTATTTCCATTGAAGAAGCTTAAATCAGACTCCTGAATTAAGTGTTCATTCATTGAATGTTTTGCAAATATGAACTCAGTGACCAACTATTTTGAATGTGTTAGTTCGAATTCGGACGAACATTCATATTTAAGTTACGTAATGGCTCGTTTAAATTTAATTTATTTCCTGTTCAGTATAATGCATCAGTAGATCAAGCGAAAGAGGTACGTTCTCTGTCATTTCATACGATCAATCTTGTTTTTCATTGTTTCGAACGATAATTTATATCAATTTGTCGAGATAAATAATTTTTCATATTGAAAAATTTTATCTGTTTAATATTCTGTGTTAAGTACTGCAGCCTCACACGTATCACCTTTCATGATCACGTTCCTGGTACATATCACTTTTGTTGAACACGTAATTTTGCTTCAGTATTCCATCTTGTACACACTTAACTCCTGATTAGACTGGTAAATTTTACAATCAGCAGTATCATATGTTCAGATAACGTGGTTTTACAAAACAACGACAGATTCTTATTACTGATGATTGAAATCGAAATTTCTAGTATAAGTTTGAACTTTAAGGAGATATGAATCTTAATAAATAATCGACTACAACTCAAAATCCAAGATTGTAATACAAGGAATACTTTGACTAAAAGTAATCCAAATACAGACAAACAGTAAACATGGAGTCGTTGACTTCTTATCCAAAATCAACGTTATCAATAAAGTGAAGAGCAGATCAGTTTTATAATTAGAGCCTTAAACGAAATCTAATATTTAAGAGTACAGTTAAATTAGGGCTCGATATTTCATGAATTTCATCATTTGTAGGAATCCTAAAGTTCTTCTGAATTCACATGAACGTAATTTACACTTCCAATTGATTTTTATGAATATCTACTTTTGAAATGTATATTTCTATTATAGAAAAGTGATCCAAATAAGGTAAATTGAATTTCATGTTGTTTTGACATTTTGTTGAGATGCTCATAGACACCTTTACAATGATATATGAATGCACGAATGGATAACAAATTATGATTTATGTTTAATTTTGCCCCTATAACTTTTATATTCAGTCACCAATTAAGTAAATCAACACGTGTGAGAACATCATCCGTGGTGTAAAAATCTACGAAAACGTGATATGCGAATACATTCCTTACAAATTTCAAAGATACTTCATCGTTAAGAAATGTGCCTTATCAAGCCTAATCGATGAATTCATTTGGTTGAACATTTTCTACTTTTGATGCGAATCATCTAAAATCGTTCTTTTACAACATTTTATTCATCATTAGGTGATGGTAAGTTGCTTCGATTTTAATGACTCTTGACACTCTTCATGGTTTTGCTCCTACCAACAAACAAATTGGTTTCAGGTTTAATTTGAGCATATTCAATGGCTGTTATTCATGTTTGAGTATTCAAACCGTAATCACAGGCTTTAGGACTGGAAAACAAGATATTGTATAACTTTCCTTAAATATGTCCCGAAAACTGACCGATTCTAATGACCGAAATCTTAGAAATATATCAAATGATAAACCGGCGTTGATCGATAAACGTCTATGATAATACTTCAAAATCTCACCTAGTCTTTCCTATACACAAATGGATAGTTCTTTCCTTCCTTAGTGTAGTTCCAGCTTCATTTTAGTGCAATTTGCAAATCTTACGTGGGAATTTCAAATTGTTCAGTGTCGAAGCACTGGGATACTTGTATCTAATAGGATTTTTAGGGGGCTGGAATAAGAATACTTTCGAAATGTTGTTCAGACTTCTGCATAATTTCAACAGACTGGAAAGTTGGTTCTCTCACTGTTACGTTGGTTCCAGATATTATAGTTAAGTGGTTTTACTGACATTAAAGTGCTTGATTATTTTATACAGCCTAACGTGAATGTGTAATTAAATTCCAGTCTCCGAACAAGAATTTAGACCAAATTCTTTATGTGTACTTTCATGAAAATTGAGGCATCTTATACAAACAACCTTTGAAATACCCCTTTATTCTCCGCTGAATCACATTTTCCAATGTTTATAAACATAATCGAGTTATTGTACATTATTTTTCATTGTATTTAGGCGTATGGAAGGCGTTGAATATACAGAATTACTATTCATTGTTTGACCCAACATTCACCAAAATGACAACTAAGAACACAGCATCATTTCACTTTTAAAAATTTTTTAAAGTAAAGATTTCGCAACAACAACAGACTTCTTTCTGTGGCCTACTGAAATATAATGACAAGAAAATCAAGGTAACATACGTTATTTAGTTGAACCTACGGATTTCGGAATCTTTCCTTGACTTCAGTGATACGAAATTGTGGTAGATAAAATTGCACGATGGAAATTTACTCGGCAAGTTCACTGTTACCTCATAACGTCATTAACTCGTTTTTTTGAGAAAGAC
The DNA here is from genome assembly GCA_944470425.2 of Schistosoma bovis. Taxonomy (NCBI): domain Eukaryota; kingdom Metazoa; phylum Platyhelminthes; class Trematoda; order Strigeidida; family Schistosomatidae; genus Schistosoma; species Schistosoma bovis. Next base: position 580,932 of record OX103958.1, on the reverse strand, counting down.
GTTTAGTTAGCCTATTTGCCAAAATGAATCTGATTGGAGGTGTGACCTGGGTTCTCAGTTAGCTATTGCAATATATATGATAATACACAACGTTTGAGGTTACAGATAGTCCGATCTCTCAGATATTCATTTGATATTTGCATTCTGAAAAATGAGTAGTAATCATGAGATCTCTATGCTCATTTTATAAGAATTTTGAAATGATACACGACTGATGACGAAACTGTGAAAACTGTTTAGAAGTGACAGTGTAAATAACAGTTCGTTTAGATGAGTACCTTCATGTTATTCAGAAATAGACTCATATGGTAAAAACAGGTTTACAGAAACATCCAGTATATGATATTGATAAAATTATGTCTAAATTGAAGAAAATTGAGGACGATTGAAGACAACCTGTAAAGTTAGATCAGTATACTTAACTTATCCAATATTAATCTTGCTCTGAATTTTGTCGAGATATTTTGGTTCATTTTATTTTGACTAAAAGATTTAAAATGGAAGACAAACTGCAGGTTTTGTACTTCCTATCATTCTATAGTTTAACGTAATATGAAGTTGAGATTGTATATTCTATTATATCAATTTAGTCAACGGATTATGCTCGGAAGACAGTCAGAATAAGTGTTAAGAAGTTGACAGTGTTTGCATACAAATCAGAAACTGAATATTCAGAACATCTTTCCGACAGTTGGAAAATTAACTTTTAAGTATTAATATTATTTAGTAGATAGAATGAAGCTAAGCAGATGGAGAATATAAGCTTTGTGAGTGAACCAATTAACTAAACGTTATTGAAAGAAGCAAGTTGATCGGTTGATAAACAGTCTGTCCAATCATTCACTTTGGACAAAATTAGATTCAGTATGAAGACATGAAAGTGAAACACTAATTAACTGTGGTCACAGTGTAGTACATATGGCTCGAATCTGTCCATATTGTTGATGAAACATGTTTTGCAATAACTTGCACAATTAGAGTGCTACCTAACTGAAGACAAATTTTGAATTCTTAATGATTGAAGTGAAGAACTCACTAAAACGGTTGAATGTTTATCACTACCAGTAATTCCAGTTTCATTTTACAACTTCCACTCAATAAACTTTGAAATAAATGTTTGCTGGTAAACTAACTAAACAAGTTTGTGAATTTCAGCCGTGAAGTAATCTATATACAGCCTGATATTACACAAGTCAAAAGTGTAGATGAGGTTTGTGAATTGAAATTAAAAATATCAAAGGTCATTGAGCATTTCTGTATAAATGAAATGCATGCAAATGGATTAGTTCAACAGTAATTTCGTTGAATATGAAGGAAATAAGCAATAATTTTGATGAGCGCTGCCTGATAGTAAAATTCCTACGTGAATGCGACACTTGTTGACACCGAACTTTAAATTATTGATAGTATTATTGCGTTTAAGCTGACGTTGGGTTTATATCAGCACTTCTGTTCAGTCTACGATGTTTTCTATAGTTTAGTGCAAACGCTAGGGCATTAAGATTGGAATGACCTTCCTATCTCGATCACTGGTATCCAATATTAACAGAGTTAACTTTCGAATTCCAAATGACATATTGAGTTTAGTTAAAGTGAGTGCTGAAACTAGTATTCGTTTTGGTTTGTACATTCACACTCAGAATCAGAATTCTATATATGTTCATATCAGCATCAACTAAACTTTATAAGGACATCAGTCCATAATGTAACATTCACAATGTACATGTTCTTGAATGTAGTAAATGGATACTTGAATAACAGAATGAATGACTGTTTTTCAATTTTTGTGGTTCATTCATTTAACAGTCTGCTGTATTGAATGGTCTTTTATATGGTAACTGGAACGAGTGATGTTACCAGTGGGGAAATGAATACCAGTTACACAAAATACTCTATGACCACGATTTTCCTCCAGGTTGTTGTCTGGAATGGACGAACAAATCGAACAAGTAAATATTTAGATGCTCGATCACTCAGTATACGTATCAAATTTGTGTTTGTTATATTGGTGATCTATGATAACTTTACTCAGTTGTACTGATATTTCCTTATTCAACGTCAGAGTCCAGTGTAGCATTTGCAGATAATGGTTGGTTAACCATAGGCGATTTACTAGACTTCTTACCACTAGTTATCCAGTCATATTGATGGTGATATCTACAATTCACGCTAGCTGAGTCATGAAATTATTCATTATAAAGTTGATGAAATCATGATTATTTAGTGATAAGTTCTCAATCAAACTAAATCAATATCCATATCACAGACCGACCTTATTTAGATAATTACTGATAATAGCACAATGAATTTGTGTTGTGAACTCGGAAATCTAATAATCTCCAGAAACAAACTAAATTGAGAATGTTCTCATCTTTTGAATTGATATTACTTTGATGTTGCAGCATCTCACACACACTTTCTAAATGAAAATTAAATTGAAACGGATGTGGGAAAATCATTGAATTAGTCCAGAAGTGTGCTAAAGCGAAAGCAGACTCATTAACGCATTAGTTCCACTCAGAATCCACCATTCATTCAGTAGGTAGTCATACAGTGAAATCATAATTCGGCCGACGATATAGAAAACTATTTTGTGTGTGATTTTACAAACTGGACGATTTTACTACAAAGTGCTTCACATGAGCCCTCTTAATATAAGAATTCTATTTTGCTTAAACATTTGCATGATCTGACATATTAATTCAGATTTGTTGTTTAAATATGCATATGTTATGGTAAATCAACCTGATTTCATGGTAGTACCAGTTGTTTTCTACTAACATTTGAAGTCGAATTGGATAATCTAACTAATTTGTGAAAGTTAATTTTCAAGACATATTGGTCGATTATAGACCCTTTTCTTAAAATGTTGTTTTCCTTTAGGTCGCTTCTGACTGCCATCGACTGCACACGTTTTTTCAAATATGGAAATATTGCATTTTTCTCTCGACCGTCAATCAAAACAAGCTATAAATTACAATGACAGAACTGTTCATAGTATAATTCACTCATCATACCACTCCAAGGTATATTCCAGTAAGTAAAATGAAAACAAACTACAAATCAAACCACCAAATATTTACTGACACCACAGTTTTTGTTATCTAACTGACGGTGATAATTCTATCAAAAGCCTCACTACAAAGGTTTGCTCTTTAATCAATTTTAATAGATGAAAATGATATCCAGTGGATTGATCCTATTCATCACAAAATTCGTAAGCGGTTAGTAGAGGACAAATAACATAGTTATAGTATCCTCTCTTGGTCCGTTACTTGCAGAATGCTTCATGGACAGTTTAGAAAACAACCAGCATAGAACGATTATAGGAAACATCAACGTGTATAAAAGGTACGTAGATGATATCTCTATCATTTGTGACAACAAATATGACATGAGTCATCTTCTAAAGACATTTAATAAATGTCGCCCAGCAATAAAATTTACACTAGAAGTTGAAAACAAACATATAAATCACTTCCTTGATATGGGAATGAAAAGAAAACAAGATGGTAACGTTGAAAGATCTATCTACGGGAAACATATGTGGAATGACCAACTATCAAGTTTCCGCAGCTGGGTCCCCATCAGTCGAAAAAGAAACTTAATAATAACATTCACTACAAGAATACAAAGAATCTGTAGTCTCGAATTCATAAATGAAGAATTGGGACTCTTGAATGAGATACTATATATTCATTGATAAGATCGTAAAACCGAAAACGCCGAAAACACAAATAATTACAGTAGAAAAGAAAACATTATACATGAACATATACATTTTAAATAGGAGAATTTCTGATTCCCTAAAACGAACATTCTTCTCAGCAACATCGCGAATAGTATTCTCTAATAGTATTCACCAATAATCTCAAAGATAAATTATCGCATCTGACCAACTCAATGTGCATTTACCAATTTACCTGCTAATGTGGAGATAGGTATATAGGTCGTTTGATGCGTACTTTATCCAAAAAAACATTATCCGGCGTGGCTAAAACGTGGTTGTGGGGATAGTCACGACAAATTCATTTTGTAAAACGTTTTCGATATAATTTGCATTTATTTTGTCCATTCTCATAGTTTGCACATTTAGATATAGTTGATTCTCTTCCGTCATCAAACTCCTTCACACATATTCTTACTGAAATAGACAGATTTACTAGGTGGGTGATAGCATGCCCTATCAAAGACATATCTGCAGAAACTGTTGCATCAGTATTTCTGGATCGCTGGATATCAAGTTATGGAATACCATCAATTATCACTACAGACCATGGTCTCCATTTCCAATCCGTCTTACCTCAGGAATTTATTATATGTCTGGATGTGAACAACACCAAAACAACAGCTTATCATCAAGAAGCGAATGGTCTGTTTGAAAGATTGCACCACCAACTGGAATGCTCACTGATGTCATAGGCTGAAACAACGAGGTGGAGCGACGCAATATCACTTGTGCTCCTTGGAATACGTTCAACAATCAAAGAAGTTATCGGTTGCATATCAGCTGAACTAGTTTATGGTACAATAGAAAACACTACCAGGACAACTTATCAACACACACACACCCAAGTCATTTTGCTAGTCGCTTATTGCAAACAATGCAACAACTGAAAGCAATGCCCCCACGTAAACATAGCAGGAGGCAAACCATTTCTATAGATAGAATCAAAACCGGTTTCTGCCACGATCAGCTAGACAACAAAAATACTAACATGAACAAACAATCTCTACCATTAATTACTACGAAATCAAGGGAAGATACAAACTCAATCAGTACTGCGTCATGTTTAACACCGCTCAGACAGAATTGTTAAACATCCTAAGAATTCTATTCATTTTGCACAATAACAAAGCAAAACAAACAATCATTTATATACATGATACTATTAAATTCATTCAGTTTTCTAATAATAAAACCGAAACTGTTTTCATACACAATGTGTATACAATTAGTTAGATTTCTCCAGAAATACTCGTTTTACCATTTCTTTTTTGTATAAACGAAATTGTTACAATAATAAACGACAACTCACTTTATTTGCGTATGTCGGTTCATCAATGGTTTTGCAGCTTACTATTATTAGCAAACTACGACATTTTATTTTGACCGCATTTTCATCTTTCTGTTGTTGTTGTCGTTGTTGTGTTTGACAACATCCGTATAACTCTATACAAAAACACTTTGTGTATTAATAATGTGCATGTCATATTCTCTAGTTTACACATAAAAAAAGAAAAAATAATTTCCTTTTTTTCTGTAAAATGTCATTGCATACCCATTTTATGTTCCGTTCGTTGTTATTTTCACATGCATGTAGAATACTTCTCTCACATTTTTGTTACAACCCAGTATTACCTCCGGATATTCTGGGGGTGGGAGGGGAGCTATGTGGAGATAGATACGACGAATTGATTTTATAATTAGTTTTTGATATTATTCGCATTTATTTTGTTAAATTTAATAGTTTGTACGTTTACCAGAAATGATCATAAACTTTGTTTATATGCATGACCTTGCACTCACTCACTCTATCTTCTGTTTCGAATCGCTCATAGCATGATACACACTGCTAACTGCTCGTCAATACACTGCTACTCGCACATCTTCCGTTTTCAATTATTTGTTGTTATGATATCTGAACTCTGATATATCTATTATCCACATTTATAGACTACAGCCATATTCCCATTATATTATACGTCTGATTATATTGCTGGAATCACATCAGTCTCATTGGAATTATTAGTTATCTATAATTGTGGATTTTTGGTATCAAATGCAACTCGAACACGCCAAAGCCTGTTGATTTAACTTACGTCCCATAAGTTCCCTTTGTGTTTATTAATTGTAATTGGTATATTATAACACTGACTTTATTGTCAGTTTTGAGTTGATATAAATTTTGGTGCACCATAAGGTCACAGAGATGTTAAAATAAAGTGATATCATGAGCAATTATGAATAATGAAATAAGAATATGAAAAATAAATAAAATGAGAAATGCAGTAATAATAATATTAGTAAAAATTAAGGCCAATGTGACGATAACGATAGGAAGTAATTCTTTTGTACGAATATTTATTGTTTGGGCTCATGAATGGTGTTAGATCTATCGAAGCGTCTAGGCCACTCGATTGAGATACGCACAAAACCGAAGTTTCCAAAACAATGATTTGTCTACAATAGCCGGTTCTTTATTGAATAATACATTAAACTTAGTTACAAACCTCAACTTGTGAGGTGTCTGGAAGCGATTAAACGCTTCTTTCAAGTATGGAAATAAAAAGGCTTCCTGTAACAGTAACATGAAGAATAAGTATAACATACGATAGTACAAAAGACAGCTGATAGCTGTGTCTAAATTTGATAACAGTTTATGAACAATGGAAACCCGAAGCAAGAGTAAAATAATATGGAAACTGTTGCGTTTAAACAAATGCATGAAACTGTGGATAAACGCTGCAGTGATTAAGGTACAGTAATTAAAGTGATAAATACAATTATAAGTACAATAAACGTAATAAATATATGTGAACATTTCAGAATATTACACTACAAGTTGCGTCACAACGTAGGTGTAAAAATTATTGGGAATGCAACTGCTTACTGAATGTAAATAAGTAGTAGAAAACAATATATAAAAGAGTGGAAGGCGAGCGGGTGGAACGATGTAAGACACACTTAACAGATGGTAAGAGCTTTGACTGTTTTTATGTTATATCTCAACAAGAATAATGAATGGTTATTTTGGTATCCATTTGTGGACCAATATTATATGTATATTCTTCGTATAATTGTTATCACTGGAAAATTCCCATTATATTAAAACACAATTGTATGAACGAAGAATATTCTTTTCAATAATTTTTCATCACTTATTCTACAATTATCATATCCAAATAAATCTTTCATAAAATTGGCCAGATTTAGGCCTGAGAGTACATCATTTGCAAATTGTAATATGTGAATTGAGGATTGTTGTTTGTTATATAAAACCAATTCAGATCGTTGATGTTAACTTGAATCAGTTTATAAGCGAAGTGAAATTGTGCGACAACTGATCAGAACAAATATGGTCAACATGGGGTGAGAGAGAAAATAATGGAACGAAAATCGGAAATTACGTAATCTGTAGAACAGTGTGAATTAGGTCAGATATAGTAGATTATGGTGTGGACATTGAATAAATTCCTCAAAAGGTTATCAAGTGTAAAGATAATGATAATGATAATAATAATAATAAAGTTCGGGACATAAAATGAACATTAATCAGATTACGTCACCACATTATAAGATTGATTGTTAGCTAGTTGGCCAGGGTAAAAGGAGTGGCTGCACATACTTCTTTTGAATACAAAGCTCAGGCTATTTGATCCGAATGGTAACCGCTTCAGACGTCTGTAAGATTCGCAATCTGACGGAATTAGGTAGGCTGCTGTTAACACTATAGATCATTGCACTTTATATTAAACAGCCCCAACATTAACGATCTGAATTGATTTCATCTAACAAACAACAATTCTCAATTCGCATATTACAAATTCCGAATGATGTATTTGCCTTAAATCTGGCCAATTTTATGGATTATTAATTTGGATTTAGAAGCTGGATTGTAGAAGCTGATGAAGAATTCATTGAAAAGAATATTCTTCGTTCATACAACTGGTTTAATTGTTAATCAACTAAACTATTCACATTCATATCTCTCTTATTATAAGCTTTATTTTGACCCCTAAACTATTATTGTACGTTTTACCATTCTTGAGTTATACCCAGTATATTGATTACCTCCCTCATTCAAAGCCACATCTGGCTAATTTTTGTACAAATGTTCTTTCATATTTTATTGGTACGTTGTGGTCTGTTTGATTGGTATATAAACTCAGTACGTTTGAAATATGATGATTCATATTGCAGAGGCCGAGATTGGTGTTCTGGACTTAACTAGCTGGACTAGGCGGAAAGCAGAACCAATCAGAGCTCTAGGCTGCTCGCACGTGTTTTACGCGTCCTTTGCCCGATCGATAAGTCACTTTTGGTTGCAGTGAAGTCTAGGTAGATTTGGACTAATCGCATGTACAACCTTAAAATCAAACTGTGGACTGATAGAATGATTGCAGTCGATTAGATGTTCAAGTATGGAACTCCTAACTGCTTTCCTCTCACCCCTGTAGAACCACAATGGAACATGTTCCCAGGGATTATTTGGTTTTTCCGATTGTTGTATTTTCACACTTCCTCGGAGTTTTAGCTGCTTGCAGGCTCGGTGAAGAATTGCGGCATCTAGTTTCGATATCCTGATGGATTGTAGACCGATAAGCATAGCTTCGAGCCAAAGATTTCGCCTTGCTGATGGCGCGATGGCTAGTATGGAATTGTTCTGAAACGTTGGTGTAATGTTTGTGGAACAACGATTCCGCCACAGAACATAATGCATTAATTGACAATCATGAGTGAATTAAGATGGCGGAAATATTGTGGCAGTTATTCTTGAATACGACAGTTTGTCGATGTGATGAGAAGACAACCCCTCATTTCTCTTAACATCTTATCATCTTCCGTATCTTCTTTGATAGATTCGGAGGTAACTGGTAGACCATAAACTGCGTCTTCAAATACTCGGTTTATTAATGTTTCCGTTTCAATCGCTGCAACTAATGTATCTTCTTCCCGTTTCACTTGTGAATCCACTGAGTTTTGTCCTCAACTTTCGTCGTACTGACGTTATCACAGATGGAGTTTTTACGACTGATGTGTGAGCGAGAATGATGATGATTGGTTGTCTACTTAGTCAGACATGTAGATAGTCTGAAAGGCTTCAGGTGAGTTATATATTCCCTAATCCTTCTTATCATTATTATTGATCGTTCAGTGTTGTTGGATTGTGTCGGATTTGGTGTGGAAATATATTTACGTTCTAGTCAGTCTAATCACATGTTCTTGATCTGAGTTGTGTTGAGGTCCTGTAGAATAGACACTGTGAGGGAATCTAGTGTAGATATTCGTCTAAGTTAAATTAACGTCCTATACGTGTATACAACGGTAAACCAACCGTTTTAACAGGGATAGTTTGTTATTTTCAGATTATCTATCCAGTCATATCCTAATAGGTCAAGTGATGGATGTACTCTCAAAAATATTACTCCCTTCTCTTTCAATGTGATCTCACTATGTATCTCACTAGCGATGTTTTACATTCTCACAGATGCAGTCTGAGTCTCCTAATCTTCTCCCACGTTCCTCTGCTTATCAGTCTTATATCGGAAGATCGTGTAATTGTATGCCGGCATCATACCCATTATTCTTGAGAGAAACATATTTTCTACGGTTACAGAAGACGGTTCTGTTAAAAGCTATTGTTACTTTGGCTGTTTGCGGCTTCAATATTTCAGAATATATTTTCGGTTGTTGATGAGGTTTTCGGATTTTAAGTTTACTTTCTTTATGCTCTATTCCATCACATGATGATACATAAATGGAATTCTCACTGAACTCACTTTTGTATATTGTTTTATACTACTACTTGTTAATATTAAGTAAACAGTTTCATTTTTATTAATATTGGAAAGTATGATGTTACACATTTATTTGTTGTGTAATATGTAAGATTAACTCTATTTGTTATAGTAATTACAATCTTCCAGATTGTGTCCCAGTTATTTTCAGCTTTGGTGAACTGACTGAATCTATGTTTAAGTGCAAGTTATCACATATTTGTACATTCTTATTTCGATTGTTCGATTGTTAGAAGTCAGCATAAACATTCTGCACTGTCACATAATGTGATCAATTTTGGTATTGTCATTGTAGGCAGCCAATTTCATTTTAGAGATATGGTCTTGTTAATCGCATCATTAGTTTCACGATTGTGGTTTGCAACTAATCTTAATGATGGACTAGTTTTTCAGATTATTATCGGTTTACGAGTCTTAATTTCATCTATCTTTCAATTGTATGTTTATTATTATTATGAGCTTTATTCACTACTACACTTTTGGTACAATGTAGAATTCTTTGTATAAAGTTAGAGGCGTTGAAGCAATTACTTGCTCAACTAGACGTAAAGAAGGAAAAATCAGATAAGAATAGAAGAGCCTTAACAACTTAGTAAAATTGTGGTTGTTTGTTAATTCTCATGTCTTGAAAAGATTTGATCACGTGAAGACGTAAACATCACATTACCAGACCATCTCTGTCTGTACTGTTGAAAGTGAAAAAGAGATAAATTGCTTCGAATACTGACTTCTTCTTTTAAATTTAAGGGAGTGCAAAATGCATAATTTTTTATTTGGCTCCATAATATTTGTGTTACAGTAATAAGTTTATAGGATTTGAACATCGTGACGTCTTTCATACTTTAGTGTAGTGGTGAAATTAATCAAATTTATTTCGTTCACCACTCATTTCCACTACAGTGATGCAGATTTTTCCAAGAAACTGTACTGTAAACAGTGTACCTGTGTTTAGCTACTCACCTTTATTCGAATAGTTCTCTGAACGTCAACACACTACACACCAATCCATTGAGCTGACTTAGTTATTAACATCCACAAAGGATATGAAATTACAATTGATAATAATATCGAGCTATCTGGTCAGATGGCACGAGTTTAATATACTTTACGTGATGAATACACCAGAAGTTAGTTGTGCAAGTTTTCGATGGTTTGTGAGGCTTCAGTATATTCTGTTTCATAAGATTGATGATCGGTGCTAACTGACCCAATATGTCTACTTTGTTTGCTCACAAATATCACAGCACACAAAACCACCACTAGCAGACTGAAACATTTCACTTTTGATACCATATTAAATGCATTTGTGGCGTCCTGATGCTAACAGATTACCCCAACATATTGGGACAGATAGTTATTTCGCATAGCAGTGTACATTGACAGCTTGAAGATAAAATTTCAAAAGAATATCGTCATACATGTTTATGTTACTCAATTCAACTCAAATTGTGGTGACAATCGATACAACATTGTGTAATCATTTATGTGATCTAAACGAAGAAATAACAAAACGTAAAATGACTGTCTAAAAGTGTTCAAATCAGATGGTAAACCGTTTATGTGGTCAAACTATGTTATCATGTCTACACTATATGTTTCGAGGAAATAAAGGAATGAAGATACCATGAAATTCATTGACATACATTCCATACCAGTGAATATGGATCAAACAAAGTCATCTACTTCGTTTTCAATGTGATACTAATTGCTAATATAAAGTTGCGAATGATTATGTGGTGAAACACAACACTTGGAACTCAGTAAGCAACTGAATAAATTTCATGTTCAGTGTATAAACAGATTACTAAATGAAGCACTGAATGTCTTAATTAAATTTGTTATTGTCAGAATCTGTGTTTGAGAAAATATTCTCCAACTGATTGTAAGATTTGTCAAGTGGAAGTGATAAATACATTTTAATATAGTAGTCCACAATATGAGGTCTCGAACCATATATAGTGGGTTGGTTGAACAGATTTCCCGAGAATAGATATTTGCTTAGTGAAATATATAATTTGGTCTGTCTCCATTGAAACCACCAGAGGGCTTTCGATTATCTGTTTATGTGCTCATTTATTAGAGCATATAGACAACCAAACATCTTTCCTGACAATTTTCACAATTCTGATAGATTGTGTCAATTCTTTATATTGATGATAATAATAATAATAATATGCTTAGTACAGTAAGCGACAATGAACTTTCAATTTGATAATGTGTTTTTCGATATAAACTTATTTCCGCACATTATTATACATCCAGATAAAAAGATTCTTAGCAACACATTCGCAAAATTTAATTTCACTAAATTTAGAATAAAACAACTGCGGTTATATCTCAACTATACATAAACCGATTACTGTCTTTCTTCAGTATAACAAACAATTGACTGTCATTACTAATATACATTAATATTATGCATAACAATATATCAACTGACAATGTTGTGTTGCGTGCCATAAATGTTCACAGGCATGAGTAATATGTATCAACAATCGAATGTGGAATGCCTGGAGGCGAATGGTTGAGAAAATCAAAGAGAATAGAATGACAACTGAGAATGATTGATGTGCTAACAAATGAACAGTCAAGTCTGAGAAAATTGATTGACATTTTTCAAGTGAAGTATTCACTGTATTGTTCTCAGATTTTGTACAAATATACAAAATCGTGTATGATTGAGATAAACTAATGATAATGATAAATACAATCAATGTTATATGTATATGTAAATATTTCAGAATATTGCACTACAAACTAGAGTAACAATATGAAGTTCAAAATTGACAGAAATGTAACTATTTACTGAAAATAAATAAGTAGTATAAAACAATGCACAAAAGAGTCGAAGGGAAGATATGAAGGACAGAAAAAATTAAAGAGAATTAAAAATAAAAGGTCAACTAGACTGGAAACGGTGTAAGAGAAGACAAGGGTAATAGTAGGAGTAATAATAATGATGTGAACACAACTTGAAACCCAATCACTCTGGAATATAATCCAGTATTACCAGGGTACGTTTAAGGTGAGAACAAACACAAAGGGGATTTGAATTTTCGTGATCAGATTGTTCGAAATGTATTGTGCTAATATATCACATAGTTCTGATAATCCACCTCATCGTTGAAATTTATCAAAGGTACTAGTTACTTTGTAGGAATTTCACATTGAATTATAACGTCAATCTCCAATGTTTTACATACTCTTGTTTGTGAAGTTGAAAAAATGTTCCAAACCCAACCAACATCATAATATGTAGCACAAAATGACACAAATTGCATGAATAGACAGAGTTGAGATCAGTGTGTACGTGTGTTGAAATGTAGTAAGGCAGAGGCAACTAATCGAATTCCTAAGAAAGTTTGGTGGTGGCTGGCAGTGAAATCCTGAACGCGCGTTTCGTCCTATTTGAGACTCGTCAGCTAGATGTATCTTCATCCCAGAATTGATCTTCGAGTCATGGGGTGAAAATAAACTATCGCAAGCAGGCAAACTGTTAGCCACTATCCATTTTTGCTAGTAATGCTTGTAAATTAGGCAATATCGAGGCAATACGCACATTATGTACATATACCGATAAGACACTGATCCATTGCAGTCCTAAACATCAATGTGAAGATTTAAACAAACTATATAAACTGTAATTAATTTCTCTTATTTGACTGGATTGAATAGACTTGAACGTTAACACAATTGAAGTGCTGTAGTAAATGAATGCAAAAAAAGTGATTGCTTACCACTTATACTCGAAAACAAGGAACCACTGCAATTCCCACGACGCGAAAATAAGATGACAAAAACTGATGCAAGTGAAGATTTATTAAGCACCAAAACACTCCGACGACCGCCCTAGTCGAAAATACACTCATTTATATATTGACTGTATACCCAATTTTTTAATAATTAGAAAAAAATACTTACAGTTATAACGAATCACATGCTGAGTGTAGTTCATGTTAACTTAATACAAGACTATCGTATGTTATACACAATAAATTATCACACTGGGAAACAGAAACAGAAACGGCATTGAGTAATCATCACATTGAATTAAAACAACGTCAGTCAGCAACAACGTAGGAGTAGGCATATATTTGCATTGGTCTAAGTTGCCATACCTCATTAGCATAAAACGGAATTAATGTTGAACAAAAATCATGATGAGTAAATCAATCTTATTATAACTTTTCATCCCGTCACATCAATCACTTCTTGTTATGTGTGGTGTAACAAAATGAAACTGTCAATCAAATCAATTGCCATAGTTCTTTTTAGATGTCTAGCACAGTCAGTGAAAAAAACAACTAGTCATTTGAACCGTTTAGCTACTTTGTAGTTCAGGAACCACTAGTGGCCATCAACGCCTCACGGTTCTCTACAGAATCATTCAAGTACTTCTGCAGCATTAATAGAATTACACATTTACGCTCTCCATTTTAGCACTTTCAATCAAGCGGACTAGAGGAGAGCTTTGTTGGCATATTCAAAAGAGCATTACTCAAATGGGGAACGAAAAGATAAATCAGGTAATCACGAAATTCCTAAAAGCTTACAGAACAATATCTATCACTATCTTTCTAGATGGAAATTTCCCAGCTGAAGTTATGTGTGAAAGAATTGCTAGGACTATATTCAGAGTCGATTTTCCACCTAAACCATTGGAGGAATGCAGAAAAAATCAGAAAATCCTAAATTTTAATGTGGGTTATAAAGTGATTGCCAAATTATAAGTAGTAGATAATGCAAGTTAGATATAGAATGTCTGGCAACAGGAGAATAAGAAGATCAGGGAGGAAGGAACAGGAATAACGAAATCTGAGAGAATTAATGAACATTTTACAAATGAAGTATTGGAGTATATATTTTGTATTTTGTCTCATAACTCTGTAATTTCGTGCTAAATATAATCGGTTGTCCTCACCTGTGCTCTTCCTCACTACATTTGGTGTCGCTGCCAACCATTAGGGGGTGAGCGTTCTGCGCCATGGATGCCGTTGAGCGCCTGGAATGGAAGTGCTAGGTGAGATGGACTGTGCGAAGATTGCTGTAGCGCGTGACATCGAATGACAAGAGAGATCGGACTCGCGGCTGCTGGGCGGATAACAGATGTAGATGGCCGAATTATGATTTCACTGTATGACTACCTACTGAATGAATGGTGGATTCTGGGTGGAACTAATGCGTTAATGAGTCTGCTTTCGCTTTAGCACACTTCTGGACTAATTCAATGATTTTCCCACATCCGTTTCAATTTACCTTCCATTTAGAAAGTGTGTGTGAGATGCTGCAACATCAAAGTAATATCAATTCAAAAGATGAGAACATTCTCAATTTAGTTTGTTTCTGGAGATTATTAGATTTCCGAGTTCACAACACAAATTCATTGTGCTATTATCAGTAATTATCTAAATAAGGTCGGTCTGTGATATGGATATTGGTTTAGTTTGATTGAGAACTTATCACTAATTAATCGTGATTTCATCAACTTTTATAATGATTAATTTCATGACTGAGCTAGCGTGAACTATAGATCTCACCATCAATATGACTGGATAACTAGTGGTAAGAAGTCTAGTAAATCGCCTATGGTTAACCAACCATTATCTACAGATGCTACACTGGACTCTGACGTTGAATAAAGAAATATGAGTAGAACTGAGTAAATATATCATAGATCACCAATATAACAAACACAAATTTGATACGTATACTGAGTGATCGAGCATCTAAATATTTACGTCTTCGATTTGTTCGTCTATTCCAGACGAGAATCTGGAGAAAAATCGTGGTCGTCGAGTGTTTTTTGTAACTGATATTCTTTTCCTCACTGGTAATATCACTCGTTACAGCTATCATATAAAAGACCATTCAAAAGAGCACACTGTTAAATGAATGAACAACATCCACCATTGAGGATAACTTTAGATAATCGTTTATGAGCATTATATTTTCATTTTCATTCGTTTACTGGAATTTTATCACTCATTTTTTGATGAACCATAGTGAACAGCTTAATGAAGCAGTTCAGAGATTATGACGTCATATGAAAGGGACGGGTGGACCCAAGCCAGTATGTTATTTATGAATAATAAATTTTAATTGGTGTTAGTTTCAATAGTATTAATTAGATGCATAAAGTTTTCTATTTTAAAAGAGAATTTAATTTGATGAAACATTGATTACAATAATCCATTAAGGATATTTATGAAGGTGGATGAGATTATCACAATTATCATTTTATATTTACATCAGCAAAGGCTATCATCACCCATTCTAGATGTGATTACGAAATTTTATGTCAGCTAATTGGTGCTCATATTTCCTGAAAGCTAATCAAATAACAAGCCTTGGGTACAATATCCCGCTTCTCTGAGGCATACTTAACTGTATTAAATTTCCAAGGTCCCGACAGCTATACAAACACGAAATAGGTAAACCACTCTCTATAACATACGATATTCCTATATTAAGCGAACACGAACTATACTCATCATGACAAGTAGAATATGATTTATTACCGTAAGTATTTTTCATATATATGGATTTTTCCTAATTATTATTCAACATGTGTGTGCAAATCAATACACAAACGCAATAATACCATCAATAATTTAAAGTTCAGTGTCAAGAAGTGTCGCATTCACGTAAGAATTTCGCTATCAGGGAGCGCTCATCAAAATTATTGCTTATTTCCTTCATATTCAACGAAATTACTGTTGAACTAATCCATTTGCATGCATTTCATTTATACAGAAATGCTCACTGACCTTGTGAGTTAATTGATATTTTTAATTTTAATTCAGTAACCTGATCTACACTTTTGACTTGTGTAATATCAGGCTGTATATAGATTACTTCACGGCTGAAATTCACCAACTTGCACATTTAGTGTTCTGGCAAACATTTATTTCGAAGTTAATTGAGTGAAAGTTGTAAAATGAAACTGGAATTACTGGTAGCGATAAAAATGTAACCGTTTTGGTGAATTCTTCACTTCAATCATTAAGAATTCAAAATTGGTCTTCAGTTAAGTAGCACTCTAAATGTGCAAATTACTGGAAAACATGTTTCATCAACAATATGAACAGATTCGAGCCATATGTACTACACTGTGACCACAGTTAATTAGTGTTCCACTTTCATGTCTTCATACTGAATCTATTTTGGTCCAAAGTGAATGATTGGACAGACTGTTTATCAACCGATCAACTTGCTTCATTCAATAACGTTTAGTTAAATGGTTCACTCACAAAGCTTATATTCTCCATCTGCTTAGCTTCATTCTATCTACTAAATAATATTAATACTTAAAAGTTAATTTTCCAACTGTCGGAAAGATGTTCTGAATATTCAGTTTCTGATTTGTATGCAAACACTGTCAACTTCTTAACACTTATTCTGACTGTCTTCCGAGCATAATCCGTTGACTAAATTGATATAATAGAATATACAATCTCAACTTCATATTACGTTAAACTATAGAATGATAGGAAGTACAAAACCTGCAGTTTGTCTTCCATTTTAAATCTTTTAGTCAAAATAAAATGAACCAAAATATCTCGACGAAATTCAGAGCAAGATTAATATTGGATAAGTTAAGTATACTGATCTAACTTTACAGGTTGTCTTCAATCGTCCTCAATTTTCTTCAATTTAGACATAATTTTATCAATATCATATACTGGATGTTTCTGTAAACCTGTTTTTACCATATGAGTCTATTTCTCAATAACATGAAGGTACTCATCTAAACGAACTGTCATTTACACTGTCACTTCTAAACAGTTTTCACAGTTTCGTCATCAGTCGTGTACCATTTCAAAATTCTTGTAAAATGAGCATAGAGACCTCATGATTACTACTCATTTTTCAGAATGCAAATATCAAATGAATATCTGAGAGATCGGACTATCTGTAACCTCAAACGTTGTGTATTATCATATATATTGCAATAGCTAACTGAGAACCCAGGTCACACCTCCAATCAGATTCATTTTGGCAAATAGGCTAACTAAACGTCTTTCTCAAAAAAACGAGTTAATGACGTTATGAGGTAACAGTGAACTTGCCGAGTAAATTTCCATCGTGCAATTTTATCTACCACAATTTCGTATCACTGAAGTCAAGGAAAGATTCCGAAATCCGTAGGTTCAACTAAATAACGTATGTTACCTTGATTTTCTTGTCATTATATTTCAGTAGGCCACAGAAAGAAGTCTGTTGTTGTTGCGAAATCTTTACTTTAAAAAATTTTTAAAAGTGAAATGATGCTGTGTTCTTAGTTGTCATTTTGGTGAATGTTGGGTCAAACAATGAATAGTAATTCTGTATATTCAACGCCTTCCATACGCCTAAATACAATGAAAAATAATGTACAATAACTCGATTATGTTTATAAACATTGGAAAATGTGATTCAGTGGAGAATAAGGGGTTTGTTAAAACCTGTTTGTATAAGATGCCTCAATTTTCATGAAAGTACACATAAAGAATTGGGTCTAAATTCTTGTTCAGAGACTGGAATTTAATAACACATTCACGTTAGGCTGTATAAAATAATCAAGCACTTTAATGTCGGTAAAACCACTTAACTATAATATCTGGAACCAACGTAATAGTGAAAGAACCAACTTTCCAGTCTGTTGAAATTATGCAGAAGTCTGAACAACATTTCGAAAGTATTCTTATTCCAGCCCCCTAGAAATCCTATTAGATACAAGTATCCCAGTGCTTCGACACTGAACAATTTGAAATTTCCACGTAAGATTTGCAAATTGCACTAAAATCAAGCTGGAACCACACTAAGGAAGGAAAGAACTATCCATTTGTGTATAGGAAAGACTAGGTGAGATTTTGAAGTATTATCATAGACGTTTATCGATCAACGCCGGTTTATTAATTGATATATTTCTAAGATTTCGGTCATTAGAATTGGTCAGTTTTCGGGACATATTTAAGGAAAGTTATACAATATCTTGTTTTCCAGTCTTAAAGCCTGTGATTACGGTTTGAATACTCAAACATGAATAACAGCCATTGAATATGCTCAAATTAAACCTGAGACCAATTTGTTTGTTGGTTGGAGCAAAACCATGAAGAGTGTCAAGAGTCATTAAAATCGAAGCAACTTACCATCACCTAATGATGAATAAAATGTTGTAAAAGAACGATTTTAGATGCTTTGCATCAAAAGTGGAAACTGTTTAACAAATTGAATTCATTGATTAAAATGGATAAGCCACGTTCCTTATCGATGAAGTATCTTTGAAATTTGCAAGGAATTTAGTCTCATATCAAATTTTCGTAGATTTTTACACCACGGATGATGTTCTCACACGGGCTGTTGTACTTATTTGGTGACTGAATATAAAAGTTATAGGGGCAAAATTAAACATAAATCATAATTTGTTATACATTCGTGCATTCATATATCATTGTAAAGGTGTCTATGAGCATCTCAAGAAAATGTCAAAACAACATGAAATTCAATTTACCTTATTTGGATCACTTTTCTATAATAGAAATATACATTTCAAAAGTAGGTATTCATCAAAATCAATTAGAAGTGTAAATTACGTTCATGTGAATTCAGAAGAACTTTAGGATCTCTTCAAATAATGAAATTCATGAAATATCGAGCCCTAATTTAACTGTACTCTTAAATATTAGATTTCGCTTAAGGCTCTAATTATAAAACTGATCTGCTCTTCACTTTATTGATAACGTTGATTTTGGATAAGAAGTCAACGACTCCATGTTTACTGTTTGTCTGTATTTGGATTACTTTTCGTCAACGTATTTCTTGTATTACTATCTTGGATTTTGAGTTGTAGTCGATTATTTATTCAGATTCATATCTCCTTAATATTCAAACTTATACTAGAAATTTCGATTTCAATCATCAGTAATAAGAATCTGTCGATGTTTTGTAAAACCACATTATCTGAACATATGATACTGCTGATTGTAAGATTGACCAGTCTAATCAGAAGTTGAGTGTGTACAAGATGGAATACTGAAGCAAAATTACGTGTTCAACAAAAGTGATGTGTACCAGGAACGTGATCATGAAAGGTGATAAGTGTGAGAATTTATTTATCTCGACAAATTGATATAAATTATCGTTCGAAACAATGAAAAACAAGATTGATCGTATGAAATGACGGAGAACGTACCTCTTTCGCTTGATCTACTGATGCATTATACTGAACAGGAAATAAATTAAATTTAAACGAGACATTACGTGACTTATATATGAATGTTCGTCCGAATTCGAACTAACACATTCAAAATAGTTGGTCGCTGAGTTCATATTTGCAAAACATTCAATGAATGAACACTTAATTCAGGAGTCTGATTTAAGCTTCTTCAATGGAAATAATCAAGTATCTTGACAATCGGATATAAATTAAAAGTCTGGACGGTTTGTCTAGCACATGGATAATTTATGAACTATTTATTCATGATTGATGATTTTGTTCCTGACTCATTTCCCTTGAAAACGCTTAAATCAGACGATCGAGTGAAGTGTTTTCCTAATTGAGATTCTCATAATTACAATTTCCTCCATTATAAGTTACATGTTTTCTCCAATGTATTTGAATAAAACACCCAATTAACCGTTTCATATTCAGTGTAGATTAAATTTACTTGAAGTGTGAAACGACATTTCGATTGATTGACATCTATACTTTCAATAAATTGCTTAGTGATAAGGGGTTGAAATCAATTCTGAAATGCACTAAGAAGCAAATGAGTAAAATGAATGTTTTTCAATGATAATGAAATAGTGTGTTCTCGTACTTGAGAGTTTTCTGTACAAAAGCATTTCATGATTTAAATCAACACAATAAAATTCTACTGTACAAACTTACCACTTGTTCAAATAGTCTTTGACTGAAATAGGTAGTATACGTTATTGATAATAAAATCGCAGTCATAGTGACCATTCACTCATGAAGTGACTAAACAATCCAAAATAAATCACACCATTAATGGCCAACGGTATTAGTCGAGCTTATTTCGGTAACTTTGTGATTTATACAAACTTGTAAGTCTTTAAAACGTGAACGCGATAAAGGGTTTTCAATGTTTACAGATTATGTTATGCCAGGTATTTCGTCTTATCATCAAATGTGATATTGTAAACTGATAAATATTTGTCGAATTATTGATGGTAATACACTTCTATATGAATATATTAATCATTGTACAAGGAACCACTATTAGAACATCAAAATACTTACGGTCCTGCCACAGACAATTGTCTAACAAAATAATATTTATATTTGTTAATTAAGAAATAAATTATGAATTGAATTTGATGGCAGATACAAAAGGTGAACTCAAAAACAAGATACTAAATTCTTCAGTCATGTATGATTGCGAATATTAGTGTAATTCGAAAGCTGATGTTTGGTCTGAAATGGATAATTGAAGGAAATTTTGTGACAAATCCACAACTCATGATGAGTAATTATAAAGAAACTTTGTAACACTCAAGTGCATGTGACAATAAAAAGAAGACATGATTTTCCAACATTCTATTCCTCAAATATGAAGTCTCTCTCTCTCTCATTTGGAGAACTCATTTACCCATCTTTAAATGGGAGTTGATCATTAACTAAGCATTTATGGTTCATATCAACACTGATCCCAGAAACAATTATGTGACAAAGTCATGAACAATCAGTCACAACTGAACATTTGTACAGAAATTGTAGGATGATTCAGAGGAATGGAGCTGATAATTCACACAACTGATGGAAAACAATATTAGACGAATGGATTTCGAATTCACTTTCAAGTCAAACATCCAATCGAATTTCGTACAACTAGCTCACATTCAACCGAAACATAATCCGACTATCTTATAATAAATAATACATTTTGTGTGACATTTTAGTACAAATAGATGATTTCGCATTGCATGATGAAATGTAGATCGGACTAGATATAGTCTATTCCTTATTTGATGGTACCGGTAATACTTCTATTCAATGGATATTTTGAAATGAATTTTATACAGACTCTATTATGTACACGATGTATGAATGAGTTAGTTTACCGGTGTAGTTTTAAATACTAAAGTGAGCCATTTTGTTGATGACCTCCTGAGGTTAATCATAATTGCTGAAATGAAGGTAATGTCTTCTTATCTCTTCAGTGTAATATTGACGTTGGTTGTACTTTGGAATTTCTTTGGTGGAAAACAAATTATAGCTTCATTCTGCGATTAATTTTGTGAGAATATGTGAGTGAATTTATTACAGATTACACGTAGTTGTATGTGACCAATCATACAAGAACAAATTTGAGCTTAAAATTAATATTTCGGCATTCAACTGACATGAACTACTTACCCATGAACCTCTAAAAATAATTTGTAGATTAATGATTGAAGATGGTTTATTCAACCTGTATTATGGTGAAACTGTTAACCTCACATTCTATAGCTATTCATATTATACTAATACAAATACGTAATATTCTACTAATAATTGCATATTTATGGCTGATTTTCACTTTTACTGTACACTATAGATGTGACAAAATATATGTTGTTCGATTGTGGTTCTATATTCTCATGAAGGGAAAGTAATATATTCATGAGAATCGACATACGACGTGTGAATTCGGTAAAGAAATCCTGACATAGTGAACAGTTTCATCACTGAAATGTTTCTTCAATTAAGTCAACATCAAACTTATCAAGATCGACCTGTTTACATTTTGTAATAATAAAAAGGAATTTTTCAGAGCTAATTCGAAATTATTCATGTTCATTTTGTTATTTCTTTCTCTATCTAATATTACTAGTGATTCAGTACGTTCGTTTGCCGAAAGAACGAGACAACTAGTTACTATTTGTCTGAGACTTACCCACATATGAATTTTGCAAGAATGAACCAAGAACCACTATCAATACAATGAACAGAAACATTGTTCTTTTGAAATTAAAGTATTTAGAATAACTGTGTTTATATACATTGTTAAAAGTCAGATTTAGTTAGCGATAGCACGTATACTGTGAATCTTGTGACAAACTAAACGTCTCATTTTAGTAAGCTTTCTTCATCATTTAACCTCACACAATGCTTTGATTGACAGATACCATTGAGAGTACAGTGATGTTGTACTCTCATATTTGAATAAGACAGATATTCACCTCTGCAATATGTTGACAACAGACTATGGGTACTGAGTTTTGTCAAAACACACCTAAATTTATTATTTCATGAATGATTTCACTTCAGATACTGTCATCCATGTTACCCATACAATCATTTAAATTCTGAATCATATTTTCATAAATCCACATTCCACACGTTTATCAAAAATCATAATAATGATATAATTCTCAGTGTTTAAGCGTTCACGCGCCAGACTAATAATCCAGTGGTTCGAGTCTCGCTGGAAACAGGATCGTGGATGCGTACTGCTGAGGAGTCCCATATTAAGAGGAAATGGCCGTCCAGTGCTTCCAGGTCAACCATGGTGATCTAGCTCCAATTCACTCATGTTTCATCAATTTTTGTTATTGTTTACAAATAAAATTGACTGATCAGCATTGAAAATAGAGTGGTCGATAAAATCACTGAATTAGCCGTTATATGAATTATTGTATAAATTTTAGTTGAAAATATTTTGATATACCTCTATAGATGAAATCTTATGAATGATAGTGCTTTATTGATTCTGTGGTGTGCTATTGATGTCTACAGATATAAGTAGTATGTATCATCAATCGGAAGCGAAACGCCTGGTGGCAGAACGTCAAGAAGATTGAAGACAGGTGAAGGAGAACAGGGAATGACTGGAATGAAAATGAAGGAACAATGAAGTCTGAGACGATTGATTGGAATTTTGCAATTAAAGTATTTACTGTGTGGATCTCAGATTTTACTTAGACGTTCGATAAATGACTACAGATAAATGAAAAAAACCGAGTCCCGTACATACGTGATTAATATAGTTAATATTTCCTTAAATATCAGTATCATGTACCTTGTCTTTCAATCTACTTTATTTAGGTCTAGTGATGACTATCGGTATCTCATTCAGAGCATAATAATACTGATTGTTAAATCTGTAAACCCTTCAAACTATTATGTTATCATTGAGTAAACCTTCACCATGTTAGATTTATCAACATTTAAATATTTTAATCATGTGACGATATATCGTTTGATATGCGTGTGATAATAGTTGTAAAAATTGTATTTGAGAGATAATCGCTTATCCAAACACGTCCAAATGTTGCTGGTGAGTAGCGTAAGATAATGAAGCGTGATACATGAATTAAACTATATGGACAGTAGGCAAAGTTTACGCTTCTGTTCACTTTAAAATGACATTACAATATACTATCCAGTTATTCACTAAAGTGCCTTCACGTTCTCTACACAGCCACTGAGTGTCAGAATCGTTGTTCCAGAAACAACACACCTAACGTTTTAAAACAATTCCACAGCTGCCATCCCGAAGTTAATACAGTGAAATCGTTTGAAAGAATCTATGCTTACTGGCAAACAAAGTTTCAAGATATCAATACTATGTGACAAGTATTTTCACAATGCCTACAATCAACCAAAAATCCAGGGAAATATGAACCACAGCAATATAAAAAGCTTAATAGTCCCTGCGCAACGCTGCACGCAGATTTCGTCGGCAGAGTTCGCGGAAGAATGTTTTTAGTCGTGGAGGACGCACTCACGAAATTTCCATTTATCTATGCCATGGTAAATTCCACAGCCAGTGAACAAACCAGCAAGTCATTTGAACCGCATAGCTGATCTGTTATTCAGGAATCCTTTGTGTTCGTAAACGCTTCTTGATTCTCTACAGAATCATTCAAGTACTGCTGCAGCAATAATAGAATCACACATTTACGCTCTCCATTTTATCACTCTCAATCAAGTGGACAGGAGGAGCGTTTTGTTGACATATTTAAAAGAGCATTAGTGAAATGGGGAACGAAAAGATAAATCAGGTAGTCACGAAATTCTTAACGGCTTACAGAACTACATTTAATCCTATCGTTCTAGATGAGAGATTCCCAGCTAAATTTATGAAAGAAAGAATTGCTAGGACTATATTCAGAGTCGTGTTGCCACATAAACCATCGGATGAATGCAAACAAAATCAGAAAATCTCAAGTTTTAATGTGAGTGATAAGGTGATTATCAAATCATAATTAGTATATAATGCGAGTCAGATATAGAATGTCTGGGAACAGGAGAATAAGAAGATCAAGGAGGGAAGAAGAGGAATAACGAAGTCTGAGAGAATTAATGAACATTTTGCAAATGAAGTATTGGAGTATGGTTTTTCTATTTTATCATGTAACACTGTAATTTCGTGCTAAATATAATCGGCTGTCCTCACCTGTGTTCTTCTTCACTACATTTGGTGTCGCTGCCAGCCATTGGGTGGGGGTAGGGTGCTGCGCAGTGTATGCCGTTGTGTGTCTGGAATGGAGGTCCTAGTTGGGATGTTTTAATTAAATGCATTCGTTAATAAATATAGTTTAAATGGTTAAGATCATGAGTCAGTTGAAGCTAGACCACCATGGAAAACCTGGAAGCACTGGACGTCCGTTCCATCCTATTTTGTGACTTTTCAGCAATGTGCATCCACCACATCGCTCCATGCCGGCTCAGTGGTTTGATGGTTAGGCGCTCGCGCGCGAGACCAGTAGGTTCTGGGTTGGGATCTCGCAGGGGCGAGGCCATGGATGCGCAGAATAGAATGAAACGGTCGTTCATCAATGTCATGAAAATTATTCCAATAACATCGTTCCTCAGAATAGCAAATGATAATACAGAAAACCACATTCAACAACTCAATTTTGTAATCAGGACGTTTCATGAATAAATAAGGCGATAGAATTGCTGTGAAAACTAAGAAGTAAACTACTGTTCTTTCATCATTACATAAATGTCAGACAGAATTTAAGTGAACAAAACTACGCAAATTTATGTAAGCAATCATGAATAGTGACTAGCAGTGGAATCCAGGACGCACGTTCCGTCCTATTTGGGACTCGTCAGTTAGATGTACCTATATCTCAGAGTTGCTGTGCACTCATTGCTTACAAAATGCTTGTATGCACATATGCCAATAACAGACTGATCAATTGCAGTCTCAAACCTCAATAGGAAAATACAAGTCAAACAATACCAAATGAATTTAAAATTATGCAACGTTGTACATCTACGAACAAATTAGAATCCAACTACAATATCTTTTAATACACAAGCAGAATTAGGTTGTGTTAACCGAAAGTATAAAACAGATAATTTCAGCTTATGGGTCTTGAGAAACATCCAATTAATCGTTGAGTTAGACATATCTAGACATCATGCTGGATATAGCTGATACGTTTCACATACAACAGTCGGTTCGGCTTAAAATGATCAGTAGATATTATGAAACTACAGTTTATGTTATGTCATATTTTGAATGTCACTGACATGGACCACCTTTCTTGAACGCAACATGTCCATCCAATCTGACATGCAATAGTTAACGTAGATAATTTAACTCATTAATTTACTTCATCTTCATAACATTGTTCAACAACATATATTGTATCGTTAACATGCCGATATTTCATTGCAGATCACTTTGTATCTGGTCTGAATCCCACCGACAAATATGATTTTGTCATTAATGAACTTTGTGTAATAAACCAACTTTTGTAGTAGAAACTGATTGACAATGACATAACGATTAAGTGATGGCTCCATCGGTGACATTTTAAATATCACAAAGTGTTTGATAACTGCGGTTTTAGTACGTGACTTTGATTAAAATGAATTCTGACTTATGGAGCACATTTATTAATGTTATGGTTTAAGATCATATACAGTTGCTAAGGAGCTTATGGACTTTGTGATAAATAGAATCAATCAACTGTATATCATATTCATTTAATAAAAATAGATTAAAGAGCAAACCTTTGTAGTGAGACTTTTGATATAATTACCACTGTCAGTTAGATAATAAAAACAGTGGCATCAGTAAATATTTGGTGGTTCGATGTGTATTATGTTTTCATTTTACTTAGTGGAATATACCCTGGAGTAGTATAATGAGTGAATTATACTATGAACAGTTCTGTCATTGTAATTTATAGCTTGTTTTGATTGACGGTCGAAAGAAACATGCAATATTTGCATTAATTGCAATTGTTCAAAGTGTTTAGAATATCGAATGTAAAATAAACCTAAACTTCATATTCAACAGAATTTGCAAACTACTTGAATAATGTGTGTTAGAGTAATTAATTTCTGGATAAGAATTTACAGTTTGCAAAATGTTGACAGTGTTGTCGATCGGCACAACACAATGTATGTCAGTAATATGTGCTGACAGTTAACCACAAACTCAGAATTAGCGATGAATAGAGATAGAAGATTGAGGGTTTCTTATTGAAATGCGACTATAATAGTTTTCTTGTTCATTTATATTGTAAACGTACATTTCCGATTGTAAGATTAAGAGGTCACATCTACTTACATTAAGAACTTCTAGAATAAGCAAACATTGAAAAGAGGTTTGCAATAGATGTTTGATGTTTAATGTCACCCTTATATACCAAACAAATTGTTATAATTCACTTATATATTACCGATACACTCAAGTAATAGTATGTTTTAGATGGTTCGACTAAGTTATGCTAAAAACAAACAAAAAGAATTGAACCGATAAACTTGGGAATGTGTATGTTTTAGAACAGATAACAGACATCATACACAATATACTGCGCACTTCTTTCACGTAAACAGTTTTGAATCGCCCTTTTTTGACAGATAACACTGAGTTATTGTCATTATTCTCCGTCCTTTAGGAACTCTGGATATGGTCTTAAAGCTGCATTGAGGTGTATTACCAATCTCGATGGAACTAACTTATTCTATGTTCTATGGGAACTAGATATTCGGGATACCAGTTTTCGACATTCTTGTTTATCAGTATTACTGAAATTAAAGTAAAAATTGAACCTTCCTTGTTGTGAATAAAATAATAAGTGAGTAAGTTTAAAATGTGTGATAATATTTTCCTAAGCCAGAGCTTGAAGCTGTGCCTTGGGTTGTCATTTGCAAACGCCATTGTTCTTCTATTCCTGACGCTGTTTAAACTGGTTGAAGTTTTCTTTTTTTCTTCAATACATTCTCACCTTCAGTCCGCATGAATTTTACTTTCATTTCCTGATAATTACTCACCCACACCAGCTGCCCCTGTTGAAGAAGCATTAACCGTCCATCAGGATTCCCAACAACATCTCTCCCAGGCAATTCTTTTTTTAATTGTTTCCAGTAGCAGCTCATTCTTTTCATATCTGCTTCGAATCTCCATCATAATGTATCCCTTGGTCATTCTATTTTCCGTTTCCCTTCAGGATTTCGATTTGACGTTTGCTTCATGATGCGGTCTGGTGATTCATTCAGCACACTGTTACTGATGGTATTCGTTCATTGGACACTGATCGTTTTGCGAAGACAATTTTTTTATAAAGTAGTTTTGGGATTTTCAACTCCGCATAGTAGAACTGTTTTGATGTTCGTAATAAAGACTCAAAGACTGCTGTTTGCAAATCTTCTAAGGTGAATACATTTTCATGTGATTGGGCCTGCTTCCCTGTCTAGCCCAGTCAGTTGGGTCCAGAACGCAAGTCTCAGCCTCTGAGATATGAATCATTGTATTTCCTTATTTCCACACAAAACGTTCTCCATTCTAGCTCTATTCGATCTTCTAAACCTTCTGTTTCCAGGCATTCCACTCTCGATTGATGATTCATACTAATTACATCTGTCGACATCAGTAACCCACACCACACTCTTCCACACATTTGAGCAGTCGTTCCTGCGATGATTCTGCTCACCGTGCCAGTTTATTCTTTCCTGCAGCCTGTACCAAACTCTCCGTCGAAATTTCGAGTCCGCGGCACCGATTTACTGGGCCTACTATCAAAATGGTTTAATTGATTTATCACGCTTCATTATCTTACGCTACTCACCAGCAACATTTGGACGTGTTTGGATAAGCGATTATCTCTCAAATACAATTTTTACAACTATTATCACACGCATATCAAACGATATATCGTCACATGATTAAAATATTTAAATGTTGATAAATCTAACATGGTGAAGGTTTACTCAATGATAACATAATAGTTTGAAGGGTTTACAGATTTAACAATCAGTATTATTATGCTCTGAATGAGATACCGATAGTCATCACTAGACCTAAATAAAGTAGATTGAAAGACAAGGTACATGATACTGATATTTAAGGAAATATTAACTATATTAATCACGTATGTACGGGACTAGGTTTTTTTCATTTATCTGTAGTCATTTATCGAACGTCTAAGTAAAATCTGAGATCCACACAGTAAATACTTTAATTGCAAAATTCCAATCAATCGTCTCAGACTTCATTGTTCCTTCATTTTCATTCCAGTCATTCCCTGTTCTCCTTCACCTGTCTTCAATCTTCTTGACGTTCTGCCACCAGGCGTTTCGCTTCCGATTGATGATACATACTACTTATATCTGTAGACATCAATAGCACACCACAGAATCAATAAAGCACTATCATTCATAAGATTTCATCTATAGAGGTATATCAAAATATTTTCAACTAAAATTTATACAATAATTCATATAACGGCTAATTCAGTGATTTTATCGACCACTCTATTTTCAATGCTGATCAGTCAATTTTATTTGTAAACAATAACAAAAATTGATGAAACATGAGTGAATTGGAGCTAGATCACCATGGTTGACCTGGAAGCACTGGACGGCCATTTCCTCTTAATATGGGACTCCTCAGCAGTACGCATCCACGATCCTGTTTCCAGCGAGACTCGAACCACTGGATTATTAGTCTGGCGCGTGAACGCTTAAACACTGAGAATTATATCATTATTATGATTTTTGATAAACGTGTGGAATGTGGATTTATGAAAATATGATTCAGAATTTAAATGATTGTATGGGTAACATGGATGACAGTATCTGAAGTGAAATCATTCATGAAATAATAAATTTAGGTGTGTTTTGACAAAACTCAGTACCCATAGTCTGTTGTCAACATATTGCAGAGGTGAATATCTGTCTTATTCAAATATGAGAGTACAACATCACTGTACTCTCAATGGTATCTGTCAATCAAAGCATTGTGTGAGGTTAAATGATGAAGAAAGCTTACTAAAATGAGACGTTTAGTTTGTCACAAGATTCACAGTATACGTGCTATCGCTAACTAAATCTGACTTTTAACAATGTATATAAACACAGTTATTCTAAATACTTTAATTTCAAAAGAACAATGTTTCTGTTCATTGTATTGATAGTGGTTCTTGGTTCATTCTTGCAAAATTCATATGTGGGTAAGTCTCAGACAAATAGTAACTAGTTGTCTCGTTCTTTCGGCAAACGAACGTACTGAATCACTAGTAATATTAGATAGAGAAAGAAATAACAAAATGAACATGAATAATTTCGAATTAGCTCTGAAAAATTCCTTTTTATTATTACAAAATGTAAACAGGTCGATCTTGATAAGTTTGATGTTGACTTAATTGAAGAAACATTTCAGTGATGAAACTGTTCACTATGTCAGGATTTCTTTACCGAATTCACACGTCGTATGTCGATTCTCATGAATATATTACTTTCCCTTCATGAGAATATAGAACCACAATCGAACAACATATATTTTGTCACATCTATAGTGTACAGTAAAAGTGAAAATCAGCCATAAATATGCAAATATTAGTAGAATATTACGTATTTGTATTAGTATAATATGAATAGCTATAGAATGTGAGGTTAACAGTTTCACCATAATACAGGTTGAATAAACCATCTTCAATCATTAATCTACAAATTATTTTTAGAGGTTCATGGGTAAGTAGTTCATGTCAGTTGAATGCCGAAATATTAATTTTAAGCTCAAATTTGTTCTTGTATGATTGGTCACATACAACTACGTGTAATCTGTAATAAATTCACTCACATATTCTCACAAAATTAATCGCAGAATGAAGCTATAATTTGTTTTCCACCAGAGAAATTCCAAAGTACAACCAACGTCAATATTACACTGAAGAGATAAGAAGACATTACCTTCATTTCAGCAATTATGATTAACCTCAGGAGGTCATCAACAAAATGGCTCACTTTAGTATTTAAAACTACACCGGTAAACTAACTCATTCATACATCGTGTACATAATAGAGTCTGTATAAAATTCATTTCAAAATATCCATTGAATAGAAGTATTACCGGTACCATCAAATAAGGAATAGACTACATCTAGTCCGATCTACATTTCATCATGCAATGCGAAAACATCTATTTGTACTAAAATGTCACACAAAATGTATTATTTATTATAAGATAGTCGGATTATGTTTCGGTTGAATGTGAGCTAGTTGTACGAAATTCGATTGGATGTTTGACTTGAAAGTGAATTCGAAATCCATTCGTCTAATATTGTTTTCCATCAGTTGTGTGAATTGTCAGCTCCATTCGTCTGAATCATCCTACAATTTCTGTACAAATGTTCAGGTGTGACTGATTGTTCATGACTTTGTCACATAATTGTTTCTGGGATCAGTGTTGATATGAACCATAAATGCTTAGTTAATGATCAACTCCCATTTAAAGATGGGTAGATGAGTACTTCAAATTAGAGAGAGAGACTTCATATTTGAGGAATAGAATGTTGGAAAATCATGTCTTTTTTTATTGTCACATGCACTTGAGTGTTACAAAGTTTCTTTATAATTACTCATCATGAGTTGTGGATTTGTCACAAAATTTCCTTCAATTATCCATTTCAGACCAAACATCAGCTTTCGAATTACACTAATATTCGCAATCATACATGACTGAAGAATTTAGTATCTTGGTTTTGAGTTCACCTTTTGTATCTGCCATCAAATTCAATTCATAATTTATTTCTTAATTAACAAATATAAATATTATTTTGCTAGACAATTGTCTGTGGCAGGACCGTAAGTATTTTGATGTTCTAATAGTGGTTCCTTGTACAATGACTATTATATGCAGATACAAGTGTATTAGCGTCAATAATTGGATAAACATTTACCATCTGAAACATTAATAGCTTACAGTTATATCTATTGCTGAATCACCTATACAAAGATTTCATATGTAAATGTGAACTGGTCAAACTCAGTTTACAATACCACATTTGATAATAG
The DNA here is from genome assembly GCA_944470425.2 of Schistosoma bovis. NCBI lineage: Eukaryota > Metazoa > Platyhelminthes > Trematoda > Strigeidida > Schistosomatidae > Schistosoma > Schistosoma bovis. The sequence continues at coordinate 549,161 of OX103958.1, read as the reverse complement.
GACGAAAGACCCTGCATAACATAATCTGTAAACAATAAAAAACGCTTTATCGCGTTCACGTTTTAAAGACTTACAAGTTTGTATAAATCACAAAGTTACCGAAATAAGCTCGACTAATACCGTTGGCCATTAATGGTGTGATTTATTTTGGATTGTTTAGTCACTTCATGAGTGAATGGTCACTAAGACTGCGGTTTTATTATCAATAACGTATACTACCTATTTTAGTCAAAGACTATTTGAACAAGTGGTAAGTTTGTACAGTAGAATTTTATTGTGTTGATTTAAATCATGAAATGCTTTGGTACAGAAAACTATCAAATACAAGAACACACTATTTCATTACCATTGAAAAACATTCATTTTACTCATTTGCTTCTTAGTGCATTTCAGAATTGATTTCAACCCCTTATCACTAAGCAATTTATTGAAAGTATAGATGTCAATCAATCGAAATGTCGTTTCACACTTCAAGTAAATTTAATCTACACTGAATATGAAACGGTTAATTAGGTAATTTATTGGAATACATTGGAGAAAACATGTAACTTATAATGGAGGAAATTGTAATTATGAGAATCTCAATTAGGAAAACACTTCACTCGATCGTCTGATTTAAGCGTTTTCAAGGGAAATGAGTCAGGAACAAAATCATCTATCATGAATAAATAGTTCATAAATTATCCATGTGCTAGACAAACCGTCCAGACTTTTAATTTATATCCGATTGTCAAGATACTTGATTAGTTCCATTGAAGAAGCTTAAATCAGACTCCTGAATTAAGTGTTCATTCATTGAATCCTTTGCAAATATGAACTCAGCGACCAACTATTTTGAATGTGTTAGTTCGAATTCGGACGAAAATTCATATTTAAGTTACGTAATGGCTCGTTTAAATTTAATTTATTTTCTGTTCAGTATAATGCATCAGTAGATCAAGCGAAAGAAGTACGTTCTCTGTCATTTCATACGATCAATCTTGTTTTTCATTGTTTCGAACGATAATTTATATCAATTTGTCGAGATAAATAATTTTTCATATTGAAAAATTTTATCTGTTTAATATTCTGTGTTAAGTACTGCAGCCTCACACGTATCACCTTTCATGATCACGTTCCTGGTACACATCACTTTTGTTGAACACCTAATTTTGCTTCAGTATTCCATCTTGTACACACTTAACTCCTGATTAGACTGGTAAATTTTACAATCAGCAGTATCATATGTTCAGATAACGTGGTTTTACAAAACATCGACAGATTCTCATTACTGATGATTCAAATCTCAACTTCTAGTATAAGTTTGAACTTGAAGGAGACAGTAGTCTTAATAAATAATCGACTACAACTCAAAATCCAAGATTGTAATACAAGAAATACGTTGACGAAAAGTAATCCAAATACAGACAAACAGTAAACATCGAGTCGTTGACTTCTTATCCAAAATTAACGTTATCAATAAAGTGAAGAGCAGATCAGTTTTATAATTAGAGCCTTAAACGAAATCTAATATTTAAGAGTACAGTTAAACTAGGGCTCGATATTTCATGAATTTCATCATTTGTAGAGATCCTAAAGTTCTTCTGTATTCACGTGAACGTAATTTACACTTCTAATTGGTTTTGATGAATACCTACTTTTGAAATGTATATTTCTATTATAGAAAAGTGATCCAAATAAGGTAAATTGAATTTCATGTTGTTTTGACATTTTGTTGAGATGCTCATAGACACCTTTACAATGATATATGAATGCACGAATGGATAACAAATTATGATTTATGTTTAATTTTGCCCCTATAACTTTTATATTCAGTCACCAAATAAGTAAATCAACACGTGTGAGAACATCATCCGTGGTGTAAAAATCTACGAAAACGTGATATGCGAATACATTCCTTACAAATTTCAAAGATACTTCATCGTTAAGAAATGTGCCTTATCAAGCCTAATCGATGAATTCATTTGGTTGAACATTTTCTACTTTTGATGCGAATCATCTAAAATCGTTCTTTTACAACATTTTATTCATCATTAGGTGATGGTAAGTTGCTTCGATTTTAATGACTCTTGACACTCTTCATGGTTTTGCTCCAACCAACAAACAAATTGGTCTCAGTTTTAATTTGAGCATATTCAATGGCTGGTAATCATGTTTGAGTATTCAAACCGTAATCACAGGCTTTAGGACTGGAAAACAAGATATTGTATAACTTTCCTTAAATATGTCCCGAAAACTGACCAATTCTAATGACCGAAATCTAAGAAATATATCAAATGATAAACCGGCGTTGATCGATTAACGTCTATGATAATACTTCAAAATCTCACCTAGTCTTTCCTATACACAAATGGATAGTTCTTTCCTTCCTTAGTGTAGTTCCAGCTTCATTTTAGTGCAATTTGCAAATCTTACGTGGAAATTTCAAATTGTTCAGTGTCGAAGCACTGGGATACTTGTATCTAATAGGATTTTTAGGGGGCTGGAATAAGAATACTTTCGAAATGTTGTTCAGACTTCTGCATAATTTCAACAGACTGGAAAGTTGGTTCTCTCACTGTTACGTTGGTTCCAGATATTATAGTTAAGTGGTTTTACTGACATTAAAGTGCTTGATTATTTTATACAGCCTAACGTGAATGTGTAATTAAATTCCAGTCTCCGAACAAGAATTTAGACGCAATTCTTTATGTGTACTTTCATGAAAATTGAGGCATCTTATACAAACAGGTTTTAACAAACCCCTTATTCTCCACTGAATCACATTTTCCAATGTTTATAAACATAATCGAGTTATTGTACATTATTTTTCATTGTATTTAGGCGTATGGAAGGCGTTGAATATACAGAATTACTATTCATTGTTTGACCCAACATTCACCAAAATGACAACTAAGAACACAGCATCATTTCACTTTTAAAAATTTTTTAAAGTAAAGATTTCGCAACAATAACAGACTTCTTTCTGTGGCCTACTGAAATATAATGACAAGAAAATCAAGGTAACATACGTTATTTAGTTGAACCTACGGATTTCGGAATCTTTCCTTGACTTCAGTGATACGAAATTGTGGTAGATAAAATTGCACGATGGAAATTTACTCGGCAAGTTCACTGTTACCTCATAACGTCATTAACTCGTTTTTTTGAGAAAGACGTTTAGTTAGCCTAATTGCCAAAATGAATCTGATTGGAGGTTTGACCTGGGTTCTCAGTTAGCTACTGCAATATATGATAATACACAACGTTTGAGGTTACAGATAGTCCGATCTCTCAGATATTCATTTGATATTTGCATTCTGAAAAATGAGTAGTAATCATGAGATCTCTATGCTCATTTTATAAGAATTTTGAAATGGTACACGACTGATGACGAAACTGTGAAAACTGTTTAGAAGTGACAGTGTAAATAACAGTTCGTTTAGATGAGTACCTTCATGTTATTCAGAAATAGACTCATATGGTAAAAACAGGTTTACAGAAACATCCAGTATATGATATTGATAAAATTATGTCTAAATTGAAGAAAATTGAGGACGATTGAAGACAACCTGTAAAGTTAGATCAGTATACTTAACTTATCCAATATTAATCTTGCTCTGAATTTTGTCGAGATATTTTGGTTCATTTTATTTTGACTAAAAGATTTAAAATGGAAGACAAACTGCAGGTTTTGTACTTCCTATCATTCTATAGTTTAACGTAATATGAAGTTGAGATTGTATATTCTATTATATCAATTTAGTCAACGGATTATGCTCGTGAGACAGTCAGAATAAGTGTTAAGAAGTTGACAGTGTTTGCATACAAATCAGAAACTGAATATTCAGAACATCTTTCCGACAGTTGGAAAATTAACTTTTAAGTATTAATATTATTTAGTAGATAGAATGAAGCTAAGCAGATGGAGAATATAAGCTTTGTGAGTGAACCATTTAACTAAACGTTATTGAATGAAGCAAGTTGATCGGTTGATAAACAGTCTGTCCAATCATTCACTTTGGACAAAATTAGATTCAGTATGAAGACATGAAAGTGAAACACTAATTAACTGTGGTCACAGTGTAGTACATATGGCTCGAATCTGTTCATATTGTTGATGAAACATGTTTTCCAGTAATTTGCACAATTAGAGTGCTACTTAACTGAAGACCAATTTTGAATTCTTAATGATTGAAGTGTAGAATTCAACAAAACGGTTACATTTTTATCGCTACCAGTAATTCCAGTTTCATTTTACAACTTCCACTCAATAAACTTTGAAATAAATGTTTGCTGGTAAACTAACTAAACAAGTTTGTGAATTTCAGCCGTGAAGTAATCTATATACAGCCTGATATTACACAAGTCAGAAGTGTAGATGAGGTTTGTGAATTGAAATTAAAAATATCAATTAACTCACGAGGTCAGTGAGCATTTCTGTATAAATGAAATGCATGCAAATGGATTAGTTCAACAGTAATTTCGTTGAATATGAAGGAAATAAGCAATAATTTTGATGAGCGCTGCCTGATAGTAAAATTCCTACGTGAATGCGACACTTGTTGACACCGAACTTTAAATTATTGATGGATTATTGCGTTTAAGCTGACGTTGGGTTTATATCAGCACTTCTGTTCAGTCTACGATGTTCTCTATAGTTTAGTGCAAACGCTAGGGCGTTAAGATTGGAATGACCTTCCTATCTCGATCACTGGTATCCAATATTAACAGAGTTAACTTTCAAATTCCAAATGACATATTGAGTTTAGTTAAAGTGAGTGCTGAAACTAGTATTCGTTTCGGTTTGTACATTCACACTCAGAATCAGAATTCTATATATGTTCATATCAGCATCAACTAAACTTTATAAGGACATCAGTCCATAATGTAACATTCACAATGTACATGTTCTTGAATGTAGTAAATGGATACTTGAATAACAGAATGAATGACTGTTTTTCAATTTTTGTGGTTCATTCATTTAACAGTCTGCTGTTTTGAATGGTCTTTTATATGGTAACTGGAACGAGTGATGTTACCAGTGGGGAAATGAATACCAGTTACACAAAATACTCTATGACCACGATTTTCCTCCAGGTTATTGTCTGGAATGGACGAACAAATCGAACAAGTAAATATTTAGATGCTCGATCACTCAGTATACGTATCAAATTTGTGTTTGTTATATTGGTGATCTATGATAACTTTACTCAGTTGTACTGATATTTCCTTATTCAACGTCAGAGTCCAGTGTAGCATTTGCAGATAATGGTTGGTTAACCATAGGCGATTTACTAGACTTCTTACCACTAGTTATCCAGTCATATTGATGGTGATATCTACAATTCACGCTAGCTGAGTCATGAAATTATTCATTATAAAGTTGATGAAATCAGGATTATTTAGTGATAAGTTCTCAATCAAACTAAATCAATATCCATATCACAGACCGACCTTATTTAGATAATTACTGATAATAGGACAATGAATTTGTGTTGTGAACTCGGAAATCTAATAATCTCCAGAAACAAACTAAATTGAGAATGTTCTTATCTTTCGAATTGATATTACTTTGATGTTGCAGCATTTCACACACTTTCTAAATGAAAATTAAATTGAAACGGATGTGTGAAAATCATTGAATTAGTCCAGAAGTGTGCTAAAGCGAAAGCAGACTCATTAACGCATTAGTTCCACTCGGAATCCACCATTCATTCAGTAGGTAGTCATACAGTGAAATCATAATTCGGCCGACGATATGGAAAACTGTTTTGTGTGTGATTTTACAAACTGGACGATTTTACTACAAAGTGTTTCACATGAGCCTTCTTAATATAAGAATTCCATTTTGCTTAAACATTTGCATGATCTGACATATTAATTCAGATTTGTTGTTTAAATATGCATATGTTATGGTAAATCAACCTGATTTCATGGTAGTACCAGTTGTTTTCTACTAACATTTGAAGTCGAATTGGATAATCTAACTAATTTGTGAAAGTTAATTTTCAAGACATATTGGTCGATTATAGACCCTTTTCTTAAAATGTTGTTTTCCTTTAGGTCGCTTCTGACTGCCATCGACTGCACACGTTTTTTCAAATATGGAAATATTGCATTTTTCTCTCGACCGTCAATCAAAACAAGCTATAAATTACAATGACAGAACTGTTCATAGTATAATTCACTCATCATACCACTCCAAGGTATATTCCAGTAAGTAAAATGAAAACAAACTACAAATCAAACCACCAAATATTTACTGACACCACAGTTTTTGTTATCTAACTGACGGTGATAATTCTATCAAAAGTCTCACTACAAAGGTTTGCTCTTTAATCTATTTTAATAGATGAAAATGATATCCAGTGGATTGATCCTATTTATCACAAAGTTCATAAGCGGTTAGTAGTGGACAAATAACATAGTTATAGTATCCTCTCTTGGTCCGTTACTTGCAGAATGCTTCATGGACAGTTTAGAAAACAACCAGCATAGAACGATTATAGGAAACATCAACGTGTATAAAAGGTACGTAGATGATATCTCTATCATTTGTGACAACAAATATGACATGAGTCATCTTCTAAAGACATTTAATAAATGTCGCACAGCAATAAAATTTACACTAGAAGTTGAAAACAAACATATAAATCACTTCCTTGATATGGAAATGAAAAGAAAACAAGATGGTAACGTTGAAAGATCTATCTACGGGAAACATATGTGGAATGACCAACTATCAAGTTTCCGCAGCTAGGTCCCCATCAGTCGAAAAAGAAACTAAATAATAACATTCACTACAAGAATACAAAGAATCTGTAGTCTCGAATTCATAAATGAAGAATTGGGACTCTTGAATGAGATACTATATATTCATTGATAAGATCGTAAAACCGAAAACGCCGAAAACACAAATAATTACAGTAGAAAAGAAAACATTATACATGAACATATACATTTTAAATAAGAGAATTTCTGATTCCCTAAAACGAACATTCTTCTCAGCAACATCGCGAATAGTATTCTCTAATAGTATTCACCAATAATCTCAAAGATAAATTATCGCATCTGACCAACTCAATGTGCATTTACCAATTTACCTGCTAATGTGGAGATAGGTATATAGGTCGTTTGATGCGTACTTTATCCAAAAAAACATTATCCGGCGTGGCTAAAACGTGGTTGTGGGGATAGTCACGACAAATTCATTTTGTAAAACGTTTTCGATATAATTTGCATTTATTTTGTCCATTCTCATAGTTTGCACATTTAGATATAGTTGATTCTCTTCCGTCATCAAACTCCTTCACACATATTCTTACTGAAATGGACAGATTTACCAGGTGGGCATTAACATGCCTTATCAAAGACATATCTGCAGAAACTGTTGCATCAGTATTTCTGGATCGCTGGATATCAAGTTATGGAGTACCATCAATTATCACTACAGACCATGGTCTCAATTTTCAATCCGTCTTACCTCAGGAATTTATTATATGTCTGGATGTGAACAACACCAAAACAACAGCTTATCATCAAGAAGCGAATGGTCTGTTTGAAGGATTGCACCACCAACTGGAATGCTCACTGATGTCATAGGCTGATACAACGAGGTGGAGCGACGCAATATCACTTGTGCTCCTTGGAATACGTTCAACAATCAAAGAAGTTATCGGTTGCATATCAGCCGAACTAGTTTATGGTACAATAGAAAACATTACCAGGACAACTTATCAACACACACACACACCCAAGTCATTTTTCTAGTCGCTTATTGCAAACAATGCAACAACTGAAAGCAATGCCCCCACATAAGCATAGCAGGAGGCAAACCATTTCTATAGATAGGATCAAAGCCAGTTTCTGCCACGATCAGCTAGACAACAAAAATACTAACATGAACAAACAATCTCTACCATTAATTACTACGAAATCAAGGGAAGATACAAACTCAATCAGTACTGCGTCATATTTAACGCCGCTCAGACAGAATTGTTGAAGAGCCTAAGCATTCTATTCATTTTGCACAATGACAAAGCAAAACAATCAACCATTTATATACATGATACTATTAAATTCATTCAGTTTTCTAATAATAAAACCGAAACTGTTTTCATACACAATGTGTATACAATTAGTTAGATTTCTCCAGAAATACTCGTTTTACCATTTCTTTTTTGAATAAACGAAATTGTTACAATAATAAACGACAACTCACTTTTCTTGCGTATGTCGGTTCATCAATAGTTTTGCAGCTTACTATTATTAGCAAACTACGACATTTTATTTTGACCGCATTTTCATCTTTCTGTTGTTGTTGTCGTTGTTGTGTTTGACAACATCCGTATAACTCTATACAAAAACACTTTGTGTATTAATAATGTGCATGTCATATTCTCTAGTTTACACATAAAAAAAGAAAAAATAATTTCCTTTTTTTTCTGTAAAATGTCATTGCATACCCATTTTATGTTCCGTTCGTTGTTATTTTCACATGCATGTAGAATACTTTTCTCACATTTTTGTTACAACCCAGTATTACCTCCGGATATTCCGGGGGGTGGGAGGGGATCTATGTGGAGATAGATACGACGAATTGATTTTATAATTAGTTTTTGATATTATTCGCATTTATTTTGTTAAATCTAATAGTTTGTACGTTTACCAGAAATGATCATAAACTTTGTTTATATGCATGACCTTGCACTCACTCACTCTATCTTCTGTTTCGAATCGCTCATAGCATGATACACACTGCTAACTGCTCGTCAATACACTGCTACTCGCACATCTTCCGTTTTCAATTATTTGTTGTTATGATATCTGAACTCTGATATATCTATTATCCACATTTATAGACTACAGCCATATTCCCATTATATTATACATCTGATTATATTGCTGGAATCACATCAGTCTCATTGGAATTATTAGTTATCTATAATTGTGGATTTTTGGTATCAAATGCAACTCGAACACGCCAAAGCCTGTTGATTTAAATTACGTCCCATAAGTTCCCTTTGTGTTTATTAATTGTAATTGGTATATTATAACACTGACTTTATTGTCAATTTTGAGTTGATATAAATTTTGGTGCACCATAAGGTCACAGAGATGTTAAAATAAAGTGATATCATGAGCAATTATGAATAATGAAATAAGAATATGAAAAATAAATAAAATGAGAAATGCAGTAATAATAATATTAGTAAAAATTAAGGCCAATGTGACGATAACGATAGGAAGTAATTCTTTTGTACGAATATTTCTTGTTTGAGCTCATGAATGGTGTTAGATCTATCGAAGCGTCTAGGCCACTCGATTGAGATACGCACAAAACCGAAGTTTCCAAAACAATGATTTGTCTACAATAGCCGGTTCTTTATTGAATAATACACAAAACTTAGTTACGAACCTCAACTTGTGAGGTGTCTGGAGGCGTTTAAACGCTTCTTTCAAGTATGGAAATAAAAAGGCTTCCTGTAACAGTAACATGAAGAATAAGTATAACATACGATAGTACAAAAGACAGCTGATAGCTGTGTCTAAATTTGATAACAGTTTATGAACAATCGAAACCCGAAGCAAGAGTAAAATAATATGGAAACTGTTGCGTTTAAACCAATGCATGAAACTGTGGATAAACGCTGCAGTGATTAAGGTACAGTAATTAAAGTGATAAATACAATGATAAGTACAATAAACGTAATAAATATATGTGAACATTTCAGAATATTACACTACAGCTTGCGTCACAACGTAGGTGTAAAAATTATTGGTAATGCAACTGCTTACTGAATGTAAATAAGTAGTAGAAAACAATATATAAAAGAGTGGAAGGCGAGCGGGTGGAACGATGTAAGACACACTTAACAGATGGTAAGTGCTTTGCCTGTGTTTATGTTATATCTCAACAATAATAATGAATGGTTATTTTGGTATCCAGACGTAAAGAAGGAAAAATCAGATAAGATTAGAAGAGCCTTAACAACTTAGTATAATTGTGGTTGTTTGTTAATTCTCATGTCTTGAAAAGATTTGATCACGTGAAGACGTAAACATCACATTACCAGACCATCTCTGTCTGTACTGTTGAAAGTGAAAAGGAGATAAATTGCTTCGAATACTGACTTCTTCTTTTAAATTTAAGGGAGTGCAAAATGCATAATTTTTTATTTGGCTCCATAATATTTGTGTTACAGTGATAAGTGTATAGGATTTGAACATCGTGACGTCTTTCATACTTTAGTGTAGTGGTGAAATTAATCAAATGTATTTCGTTCACCACTCATTTCCACTACAGTGATGCAGATTTTTCCAAGAAACTGTACTGTAAACAGTGTACCTGTGTTTAGCTACTCACCTTTGTTCGAATAGTTCTCTGAACGTCAACACACTACACACCAATCCATTGAGCTGACTTAGTTATTAACATCCACAAAGGATATGAAATTACAATTGATAATGATATCGAGCTATCTGGTCAGATGGCACGAGTTTAATATACTTTACGTGATGAATACACCAGAAGTTAGTTGTGCAAGTTTTCGATGGTTTGTGAGGCTTCAGTATATTCTGTTTCATAAGATTGATGATCGGTGCTAACTGACCCAATATGTCTACTTTGTTTGCTCACAAATATCACAGCACACAAAACCACCACTAGCAGACTGAAACATTTCACTTTTGATACCATATTAAATGCATTTGTGGCGTCCTGATGCTATCAGATTACCCCAACATATTGGGACAGATAGTTATTTCGCATAGCAGTGTACATTGACAGCTTGAAGATAAAATTTCAAAAGAATATCGTCATACATGTTTATGTTACTCAATTCAACTCAAATTGTGGTGACAATCGATACAACATTGTGTAATCATTTATGTGATCTAAACGAAGAAATAACAAAACGTAAAATGACTGTCTAAAAGTGTTCAAATCAGATGGTAAACCGTTTATGTGGTCAAACTATGTTATCATGTCTACACTTTATGTGTCGAGGAAATAAAGGGCTGAAGATACCATGAAATTCATTGACATACATTCCATATCAGTAAATATGGATCAAACAAAGTCATCTACTTCGTTTTCAATGTGATACTAATTGCTAATATAAAGTTGCGAATGATTATGTGGTGAAACACAACACTTGGAACTCAGTAAGCAACTGAATAAATTTCATGTTCAGTGTATAAACAGATCACTAAATGAAGCACTGAATGTCTTAATTAAATTTGTTATTGTCAGAATCTGTGTTTGAGAAAATATTCTCCAACTGATTGTAAGATTCGTCAAGTGGAAGTGATAAATACACTTTAATATAGTAGTCCACAATATGAGGTCTCGAACCATTTATAGTGGGTTGGTTTCCTCAAAGATAATAATATAATTTATTATGGCTTAGATCTGATGTCCTTGGCTTTCTGAATAGAAAAATCAATGAATATATCTAAATATATTCACATATTACTTGTGAGTTTGTTGAACAGATTTCCCGAGAATAGATATTTGCTTAGTGAAATATATAATTAGGTCTGTCTCCATTGAAACCACAAGAGGGCTTTCGATTATCTGTTTATGTGCTGATTTATTAGAGCATATAGACAACCAAACATCTTTCCTGACAATTTTCACAATTCTGATAGATTGTGTTAATTCTTTATATTGATGATAATAATAATAATAATATGCTTAGTACAGTAAGCGACAATAAACTTTCAATTTGATAATGTGTTTTTCGATATAAACTTATTTCCGCACATTATTATACATCCAGATAAAAAGATTCTTAGCAACACATTCGCAAAATTTAATTTCACTAAATTTAGAATAAAACAACTGCGGTTATATCTCAACTATACATAAACCGATTACTGTCTTTCTTCAGTATAACAAACAATTGACTGTCATTACTAATATACATTAATATTATGCATAACAATATATCAACTGACAATGTTGTGTTGCGTGCCATAAATGTTCACAGGCATGAGTAATATGTATCAACAATCGAATGTGGAATGCCTGGAGGCGAATGGTTGAGAAAATCAAAGAGAATAGAATGACAACTGAGAATGATTGATGTGCTAACAAATGAACAGTCAAGTCTGAGAAAATTGATTGACATTTTTCAAGTGAAGTATTCACTGTATTGTTCTCAGATTTTGTACAAATATACAAAATCGTGTATGATTGAGATAAACTAATGATAATGATAAATACAATCAATGTTATATGTATATGTAAATATTTCAGAATATTGCACTACAAACTAGAGTAACAATATGAAGTTCAAAATTGACAGAAATGTAACTATTTACTGAAAATAAATAAGTAGTATAAAACAATGCACAAAAGAGTCGAAGGGAAGATATGAAGGACAGAAAAAATTAAAGAGAATTAAAAATAAAAGGTCAACTAGACTGGAAACGGTTTAAGAGAAGACAAGGGTAATAGTAGGAGTAATAATAATGATGTGAACACAACTTGAAACCCAATCACTCTGGAATATAATCCAGTATTACCAGGGTACGTTTAAGGTGAGAACAAACACAAAGGGGATTTGAATTTTCGTGATCAGATTGTTCGAAATGTATTGTGCTAATATATCACATAGTTCTGATAATCCACCTCATCGTTGAAATTTATCAAAGGTACTAGTTACTTTGTAGGAATTTCACATTGAATTATAACGTCAATCTCCAATGTTTTACATACTCTTGTTTGTGAAGTTTAAAAAATGTTCCAAACCCAACCAACATCATAATATGTAGCACAAAATGACACAAATTGCATGAATAGACAGAGTTGAGATCAGTGTGTACGTGTGTTGAAATGTAGCAAGGCAGAGGCAACTAATCGAATTCCTAAGCAAAGTTGGTTGGTGGCTGGCAGTGAAATCCAGAACGCGCGTTTCGTCCTATTTGAGACTCGTCAGCTAGATGTATCTTCATCCCAGAATTGATCTTCGAGTCATGGGGTGAAATAAACTATCGCAAGCAGGCAAACTGTTAGCCACTATCCATTTTTGCTAGTAATGCTTGTAAATTAGGCAATATCGAGGCAATACGCACATTATGTACATATACCGATAAGACACTGATCCATTGCAGTCCTAAACATCAATGTGAAGATTTAAACAAACTATATAAACAGTAATTAACTCCTCTTATTTGACTGGATTGAATAGACTTGAACGTTAACACAATTGAAGTGCTGTAGTAAATGAATGCAAAAATAGTGATCGCTTACCACTTATACTCGAAAACAAGGAACCACTGCAATTCCCACGACGCGAAAATAAGATGACAAAAACTGATACAAGTGAAGATTTATTAAGCACCAAAACACTACGACGACTGCCCTAGTCGAAAATACACTCATTTATATATTGACTGTATACCCAATTTTTTAATAATTAGAAAAAAATACTTACAGTTATAACGAATCACATGCTGAGTGTAGTTCATGTTAACTTAATACAAGACTATCGTATGTTATACACAATAAATTATCACACTGGGAAACAGAAACAGAAACGGCATTGAGTAATCATCACATTGAATTAAAACAACGTCAGTCAGCAACAACGTAGGAGTAGGCATATATTTGCATTGGTCCAAATTGCCGTACCTCATCAGCATAAAACGGAATTAATGTTGAACAAAAATCATGATGAGTAAATCAATCTTATTATAACTTTTCATCCCGTCACATCAATCACTTCTTGTTATGTGTGGTGTAACAAAATGAAACTGTCAATCAAATCAATTGCCATAGTTCTTTTTAGATGTCTGTCATTTCATATTACAGATTTGGTTTAGCAGGTGATTAATCACTAATTCATAACATGACTATTCTGCAATTTCCAAGAATTCTCCAAAGACATGCATCCAATCAGCACCGACAAACGTGTGAATCACTTAAGCTACAATCTCTTTTGAAACTAATTTTATTCGAATTAATTTAGATTCACAATTTACACATCTCATATTTTGCGACTGAATATTGTTCTCAATATTGGACTATATCGGTGAGTATAGATGACAAGACCTAAAGACAAAATAGTGATTACTCTCTCACCAGGTGTTCGAAACGTCGTTTTCAAGGATAATTGCCACTATATTTTCGCCGGCGGGACTCACTCATGTATTATGTTTTATGTAATGTTATCAAAACAACATGACAAAAATATTCAGAATGCCTAAAAGAAGCCGAAAATCCAGAGAAATGTGAACCACAACAAAATAAGAAATTTAATTGGTCCTTGGGAGTAGCTGCACGCAGATGTTGCCGGCCCAGTACGAGTCATGGTGGACGCACTCACGAAATTGCTACTAACCTATGCCATGGTAAATTGCACAGCCAGTGAAAAAAATCAGCAAGTCATTTGAACCCTTTTAGCTGATTTTTAGTTCAGGAAAGATTAGTGGCCGTCAACGCCTCACGATTCTCTACAGAATCATTCAAGTACTTCTGCAGCATTAATAGAATTACACATTTACGCTCTCCATTTTAGCACTTTCAATCAAGCGGACTGGAGGAGAGCTTTGTTGGCATATTCAAAAGAGCATTACTCAAATGGGGAACGAAAAGATAAATCAGGTAATCACGAAATTCCTAAAAGCTTACAGAACAATATCTATCACTATCTTTCTAGATGGAAATTTCCCAGCTGAAGTTATGTGTGAAAGAATTGCTAGGACTATATTCAGAGTCGATTTTCCACCTAAACCATTGGAGGAATGCAGAAAAAATCAGAAAATCCTAAATTTTAATGTGGGTTATAAAGTGATTGCCAAATTATAAGTAGTAGATAATGCAAGTTAGATATAGAATGTCTGACAACAGGAGAATAAGAAGATCAGGGAGGAAGGAACAGGAATAACGAAATCTGAGAGAATTAATGAACATTTTACAAATGAAGCATTGGAGTATATATTTTGTATTTTGTCTCATAACTCTGTAATTTCGTGCTAAATATAATCGGTTGTCCTCACCTGTGTTCTTCTTCACTACATTTGGTGTCGCTGCCAACCATTAGGGGGTGAGCGTTCTGCGCCATGGATGCCGTTGAGGGCCTGGAACGGAAGTGCTAGGTGAGATTGACTGTGCGAAGATTGCTGTAGCGCGTGACATCGAATGACAAGAGAGATCGGACTCGCGGCTGCTGGGCGGATAACAGATGTAGATGGCCGAATTATGATTTCCCTGTATGACTACTTTCTGAATAAATGGTGGATTCCGAGTGGAACTAATGCGTTAATGAGTCCACTATCATTTTAACACACCTGTGGATTAAATCACTAATTATCCCGCATCTGTTTCAATTTCGCTTTCGTTTAGAAAGTGTGTTTGAAATGCTGCAACATTAAAGTAATATCAATTCGAAAGATGAGAACATTCTCAATTTAGTTTGTTTCTGGAGATTATTAGATTTCCGAGTTCACAACACAAATTCATTGTCCTATTATCAGCAATTATCTAAATAAGGTCGGTCTGTGATATGGATATTGATTTAGTTTGATTGAGAACTTATCACTAAATAATCCTGATTTCATCAACTTTATAATGAATAATTTCATGACTCAGCTAGCGTGAATTGTAGATATCACCATCAATATGACTGGATAACTAGTGGTAAGAAGTCTAGTAAATCGCCTATGGTTAACCAACCATTATCTGCAAATGCTACACTGAACTCTGACGTTGAATAAAGAAATATGAGTAGAACTGAGTAAATATATCATAGATCACCAATATAACAAACACAAATTTGATACGTATACTGAGTGATCGAGCATCTAAATATTTACGTCTTCGATTTGTTCGTCTATTCCAGACGAGAATCTGGAGAAAAATCGTGGTCGTCGAGTGTTTTTTGTAACTGATATTCTTTTCCTCACTGGTAATATCACTCGTTACAGCTATCATATAAAAGACCATTCAAAAGAGCAGACTGTTAAATGAATGAACAACATCCACCATTGAGGATAACTTTAGATAATCGTTTATGAGCATTATATTTTCATTTTCATTCGTTTACTGGAATTTTATCACTCATTTTTTGATGAACCATAGTGAACAGCTTAATGAAGCAGTTCAGAGATTATGACGTCATATGAAAGGGACGGGTGGACCCAAGCCAGTATGTTATTTATGAATAATAAATTTTAATTGGTGTTAGTTTCAATAGTATTAATTAGATGCATAAAGTTTTCTATTTTAAAAGAGAATTTAATTTGATGAAACATTGATTACAATAATCCATTAAGGATATTTATGAAGGTGGATGAGATTATCACAATTATCATTTTATATTTACATCAGCAAAGGCTATCATCACCCATTCTAGATGTGATTACGAAATTTTATGTCAGCTAATTGGTGCTCATATTTCCTGAAAGCTAATCAAATAACAAGCCTTGGGTACAATATCCCGCTTCTCTGAGACATACTTAACTGTATTAAATTTACAAGGATCCGACAGCTATACAAACACGAAATAGGTAAACCACTCTCTATAACATACGATATTCCCATATTAAGCGAACATGAACTATACTCATCATGATACGTTGAATGTGATTTATTACCGTAAGTATTTTTCATATATGTGGATTTTTCCTAATTATTAATCAACATGTGTGTGCAAATCAATACATAAATGAGTGTATTTCCGACTAAGATCGATGTCGTAGTATTTTGTGACTAATAGATCTTCACTTGTATCAGTCTTTGTGTTCTTAATTTCTCATCGTGATAATTGAGGTGGTTCATCGCTTTACAAGTATAAGTGATAAGCGATTCCGACAGAAAAATCAGCGACCATCAGATATAACAATTAGTATTCAATCGAGGAGACATATCAACAATGCATCTGGCTTGCGAGAGATTGGTATAAAGCTAGTTCAAATCAGGTAATTACAGCATGAAATCTACTGTCTATCACCAAACAATGAATCCAATACAAATCGTTGCATAGATTCGGTGTCAACAAGTGTCGCATTCACGTAGGAATTTTACTATCAGGCAGCGCTCATCAAAATTATTGCTTATTTCCTTCATATTCAACGAAATTACTGTTGAACTAATCCATTTGCATGCATTTCATTTATACAGAAATGCTCACTGACCTCGTGAGTTAATTGATATTTTTAATTTCAATTCACAAACCTCATCTACACTTCTGACTTGTGTAATATCAGGCTGTATATAGATTACTTCACGGCTGAAATTCACAAACTTGTTTAGTTAGTTTACCAGCAAACATTTATTTCAAAGTTTATTGAGTGTAAGTTGTAAAATGAAACTGGAATTACTGGTAGCGATAAAAATGTAACCGTTTTGTTGAATTCTACACTTCAATCATTAAGAATTCAAAATTTGTCTTCAGTTAAGTAGCACTCTAAATGTGCAAGTTATTGCAAAACATGTTTCATCAACAATATGGACAGATTCGAGCCATATGTACTACACTGTGACCACAGTTAATTAGTGTTTCACTTTCATGTCTTCATACTGAATCTAATTTTGTCCAAAGTGAATGATTGGACAGACTGTTTATCAACCGATCAACTTGCTTCATTCAATAACGTTTAGTTAAATGGTTCACTCACAAAGCTTATATTCTCCATCTGCTTAGCTTCATTCTATCTACTAAATAATATTAATACTTAAAAGTTAATTTTCCAACTGTCGGAAAGATGTTCTGAATATTCAGTTTCTGATTTGTATGCAAACACTGTCAACTTCTTAACACTTATTCTGACTGTCTCACGAGCATAATCCGTTGACTAAATTGATATAATGAAATATGCAATCTCAACTTCATATTACGTTAAACTATAGAATGATAGGAAGTACAAAACCTGCAGTTTGTCTTCCATTTTAAATCTTTTAGTCAAAATAAAATGAACCAAAATATCTTGACAAAATTCAGAGCAAGAATAATATTGGATAAGTTAAGTATACTGATCTAACTTTACAGGTTGTCTTCAATCGTCCTCAATTTTCTTCAATTTAGACATAATTTTATCAATATGATATACTGGATGTTTCTGTAAACCTGTTTTTACCATATGAGTCTATTTCTGAATAACATGAAGGTACTCATCTAAACGAACTGTTATTTACACTGTCACTTCTAAACAGTTTTCACAGTTTCGTCATCAGTCGTGTACCATTTCAAAATTCTTGTAAAATGAGCATAGAGATCTCATGATTACTACTCATTTTTCAGAATGCAAATATCAAATGAATATCTGAGAGATCGGACTATCTGTAACCTCAAACGTTGTGTATTATCATATATTGCAGTAGCTAACTGAGAACCCAGGTCACACCTCCAATCAGATTCATTTTGGCAATTAGGCTAACTAAACGTCTTTCTCAAAAAAACGAGTTTATGATGTTATGAGGTAACAGTGAACTTGCCGAGTAAATTTACATCGTGCAATTTTATCTACCACAATTTCGTATCACTGAAGTCAAGGAAAGATTCCGAAATCCGTAGGTTCAACTAAATAACGTATGTTACCTTGATTTTCTTGTCATTATATTTCAGTAGGCCACAGAAAGAAGTCTGTTGTTGTTGCGAAATCTTTACTTTAAAAAATTTTTAAAAGTGAAATGATGCTGTGTTCTTAGTTGTCATTTTGATGAATGTTGGGTCAAACAATGAATAGTAATTCTGTATATTCAACGCCTTCCATACGCCTAAATACAATGAAAAATAATGTACAATAACTTGATTATGTTTGTAAACATTTGAAAATGTGATTCAGTGGAGAATAAGGGGTTTGTTAAAACCTGTTTGTATAAGATGCCTCCATTTTCATGAAAGTACACATAAAGAATTGGGTCTAAATTCTTGTTCGGAGACTGGAATTTAATTACACATTCACGTTAGGCTGTATAAAATAATCAAGCACTTTAATGTCGGTAAAACCACTTAACTATAATATCTGGAACCAACGTAATAGTGAGAGAACCAACTTTCCAGTCTGTTGAAATTATGCAGAAGTCTGAACAACATTTCGAAAGTATTCTTATTCCAGCCCCCTAGAAATCCTATTAGATACAAGTATCCCAGTGCTTCGACACTGAACAATTTGAAATTTCCACGTAAGATTTGCAAATTGCACTAAAATGAAGCTGGAACTACACTAAGGAAGGAAAGAACTATCCATTTGTGTATAGGAAAGACTAGGTGAGATTTTGAAGTATTATCATAGACGTTTATCGATTAACGCCGGTTTATCATTTGATATATTTCTAAGATTTCGGTCATTAGAATTGGTCAGTTTTCGGGACATATTTAAGGAAAGTTATACAATATCTTGTTTTCCAGTCTTAAAGCCTGTGATTACGGTTTGAATACTCAAACATGATTACCAGCCATTGAATATGCTCAAATTAAAACTGAGACCAATTTGTTTGTTGGTTGGAGCAAAACCATGAAGAGTGTCAAGAGTCATTAAAATCGAAGCAACTTACCATCACCTAGTGATGAATAAAATGTTGTAAAAGAACGATTTCAGATGATTTGCATCAAAAGTAGAAAATGTTCAACCAAATGAATTCAACGATTAAACTAGATAATGCACATTTCTTAACGATGAAGTATCTTTGAAATTCGCAAGGATTTTATTCTCATATCAAATTTTCGTAGATTTTTACACCACGGATGATGTTCTCACACGTGTTGATTTACTTATTTGGTGACTGAATATAAAAGTTATAGGGGCAAAATTAAACATAAATCATAATTTGTTATCCATTCGTGCATTCATATATCATTGTAAAGGTGTCTATGAGCATCTCAACAAAATGTCAAAACAACATGAAATTCAATTTACCTTATTTGGATCACTTTTCTATAATAGAAATATACATTTCAAAAGTAGGTATTCATCAAAATCAATTAGAAATGTAAATTACGTTCACGTGAATCCAGGAGAACCTTAGAATCTCTTCAAATGATGAAATTCATGAAATATGGAGCATCAATATAACTGTACTCTTAAATATTAGATTTCGTTTAAGGCTTTAATTATAAAACTGATCTGCTCTTCACTTTATTGATAACGTTGATTTTGGATAAGAAGTCAACGACTCGATGTTTACTGTTTGTCTGTATTTGGATTGTTCTTCGTCAACGTATTTCTTGTATTACAATCTTGGATTTTGAGTTGTAGTCGATTATTTATTAAGACTACTGTCTCCTTCAAGTTCAAACTTATACTAGAAGTTGAGATTGGAATCATCAGTAATGAGAATCTGTCGATGTTTTGTAAAACCACGTTATCTGAACATATGATACTGCTGATTGTAAAATTTACCAGTCTAATCAGGAGTTAAGTGTGTACAAGATGGAATACTGAAGCAAAATTAGGAGTTCAACAAAAGTGATGTGTACCAGGAACGTGATCATGAAAGGTACTACGTGTGAGACTGCAGTTCTTAACACAGAATATTAAACAGATAAAACTTTTCAATATGAGAAATTATTTATCTCGACAAATTGATATAAATTATCGTTCGAAACAATGAAAAACAAGATTGATCGTATAAAATGACAGAGAACGTACTTCTTTCGCTTGATCTACTGATGCATTATACTGAACAGGAAATAAATTAAATTTAAACGAGACATTACGTAACTTAAATATGAATGTTCGTCCGAATTCGAACTAACACATTCAAAATAGTTGGTCGCTGAGTTCATATTTGCAAAGGATTCAATGAATGAACACTTAATTCAGGAGTCTGATTTAAGCTTCTTCAATGGAAATAATCAAGTATCTTGACAATCGGATATAAATTAAAAGTCTGGACGGTTTGTCTAGCACATGGATAATTTATGAACTATTTATTCATGATAGATGATTTTGTTCCTGACTCATTTCCCTTGAAAACGCTTAAATCAGACGATCGAGTGAAGTGTTTTCCTAATTGAGATTCTCATAATTACAATTTCCTCCATTATAAGTTACATGTTTTCTCCAATGTATTCCAATAAATTACCTAATTAACCGTTTCATATTCAGTGTAGATTAAATTTACTTGAAGTGTGAAACAACGTTTCGATTGATTGACATCTGTCCTTTCAATAAATTGCTTAGTGATAAGGGGTTGAAATCAATTCTGAAATGCACTAAGAAGCAAATGAGTAAAATGAATGTTTTTCAATGGTAATGAAATATTGTGTTCTTGTATTTGATAGTTTTCTGTACCAAAGCATTTCATGATTTAAATCAACACAATAAAATTCTACTGTACAAACTTACCACTTGTTCAAATAGTCTTTGACTAAAATAGATAGTAAACGTTATTGATAATAAAATCGTAGTCATAGTGACCATTCACTCATGAAGTGACTAAACAATCCAAAATAAATCACACCATTAATGCCCAACGGTATTATTCGAGCTTATTTCGGTAATTTTGTGATTTATACAAACTTGTAAGTCTTTTAAACATGAACGCGATAAAGGGTTTTCAATGTTTACAGAATTTGTTATGCCAGGTATTTCGTCTTATCATCAAATGTGATATTGTAAACTGATAAATATTTGTCGAATTATTGATGGTAATACACTTGTATCTGCATATAATAGTCATTGTACAAGGAACCACTATTAGAACATCAAAATACTTACGGTCCTGCCACAGACAATTGTCTAGCAAAATAATATTTATATTTGTTAATTAAGAAATAAATTATGAATTGAATTTGATGGCAGATACAAAAGGTGAACTCAAAACCAAGATACTAAATTCTTCAGTCATGTATGATTGCGAATATTAGTGTAATTCGAAAGCTGATGTTTTGTCTGAAATGGATAACTGAAGGAAATTTTGTGACAAATCCACAACTCATGATGAGTAATTATAAAGAAACTTTGTAACACCCAAGTGCATGTGACAATAAAAAAAAGACATGATTTTCCAACATTCTATTCCTCAAATATGAAGTCTCTGTCTCTCTAATTTCAAGTACTCATTTACCCATTTTTAAATGGGAGTTGATCATTAACTAAGCATTTATGGTTCATATCAACACTGATCCCAGAAACAATTATGTGACAAAGTCATGAACAATCAGTCACAACTGAACATTTGTACAGAAATTGTAGGATGATTCAGACGAATGGAGCTGACAATTCACACAACTGATGGAAAACAATATTAGACGAATGGATTTCGAATTCACTTTCAAGTCAAACATCCAATCGAATTTCGTACAACTAGCTCACATTCAACCGAAACATAATCCGACTATCTTATAATAAATAATACATTTTGTGTGACATTTTAGTACAAATAGATGTTTTCGCATTGCATGATGAAATGTAGATCGGACTAGATATAGTCTATTTCTAATTTGATGGTACCGGTAATACTTCTATTCAATGGATATTTTGAAATGAATTTTATACAGACTCTATTATGTACACGATGTATGAATGAGTTAGTTTACCGGTGTAGTTTTAAATACTAAAGTGAGCCATTTTGTTGATGACCTCCTGAGGTTAATCATAATTGCTGAAATGAAGGTAATGTCTTCTTATCTCTTCAGTGTAATGTTGACGTTGGTTGTACTTTGGAATTTCTCTGGTGGAAAACAAATTATAGCTTCATTCTGCGATTAATTTTGTGAGAATATGTGAGTGAATTTATTACAGATTACACGTAGTTGTATGTGACCAATCATACAAGAACAAATTTGAGCTTAAAATTAATATTTCGGCATTCAACTGACATGAACTACTTACCCATGAACCTCTAAAAATAATTTGTAGATTAATGATTGAAGATGGTTTATTCAACCTGTATTATGGTGAAACTGTTAACCTCACATTCTATAGCTATTCATATTATACTAATACAAATACGTAATATTCTACTAATAATTGCATATTTATGGCTGATTTTCACTTTTACTGTACACTATAGATGTGACAAAATATATGTTGTTCGATTGTGGTTCTATATTCTCATGAAGGGAAAGTAATATATTCATGAGAATCGACATACGACGTGGGAATTTGGTAAAGAAATCCTGACATAGTGAACAGTTTCATCACTGAAATGTTTCTTCAATTAAGTCAACATCAAACTTATCAAGATCGACCTGTTTACATTTTGTAATAATAAAAAGGAATTTTTCAGAGCTAAATCGAAATTATTCATATTCATTTCGTTATTTCTTTCTCTATCTAATATTACTAGTGATTCAGTACGTTCGTTTGCCGAAAGAACGAGACAACTAGTTACTATCAGTCTGAGACTTACCCACATATGAATTTTGCAAAAATGAACAAAGAACTATCATCAATGCAATGAACAGAAACATTGTTCTTTTGAAATTAAAGTATTTAGAATAACTGTGTTTATATACACTGTTAAAAGTCAGATTTAGTTAGCGATAGCACGTATACTGTGAATCTTGTGACAAACTAAACGTCTCATTTTAGTAAGCTTTCTTCATCATTTAACCTCACACAATGCTTTGATTGACAGATACCATTGAGAGTACAGTGATGTTGTACTCTCATATTTGAATAAGACAGATATTCACCTCTGCAATATGTTGACAACAGACTATGAGTACTGAGTTTTGTCAAAACACACCTAAATTTATTATTTCATGAATGATTTCACTTCAGATACTGTCATCCATGTTACCCATACAATCATTTAAATTCTGAATCATATTTTCATAAATCCACATTCCACACGTTTATCAAAAATCATAATAATGATATAATTCTCAATGTTTAAGCGTTCACGCGCCAGACTAATAATCCAGTGGTTCGAGTCTCGCTGGAAACAGGATCGTGGATGCGTACGGCTGAGGAGTCCAATATTAAGAGGAAATGGCCGTCCAGTGCTTCCAGGTTTACCATGGTGATCTAGCTCCAATTCACTCATGTTTCATCAATTTTTGTTATTGTTTACAAATAAAATTGACTGATCAGCATTGAAAATAGAGTGGTCGATAAAATCACTGAATTAGCCGTTATATGAATTATTGTATAAATTTTAGTTGAAAATATTTTGATATACCTCTATAGATGAAATCTTATGAATGATAGTGCTTTATTGATTCTGTGGTGTGCTATTGATGTCTACAGATATAAGTAGTATGTATCATCAATCGGAAGCGAAACGCCTGGTGGCAGAACGTCAAGAAGATTGAAGACAGGTGAAGGAGAACAGGGAATGACTGGAATGAAAATGAAGGAACAATAAAGTCTGAGACGATTGATTGGAATTTCGCAACTAAAGTATTTACTGTGTGGATCTCAGATTTTACTTAGACGTTCGATAAATGACTACAGATAAATGAAAAAAACCGAGTCCCGTACATACGTGATTAATATAGTTAATATTTCCTTAAATATCAGTATCATGTACCTTGTCTTTCAATCTACTTTATTTAGGTCTAGTGATGACTATCGGTATCTCATTCAGAGCATAATAATACTGATTGTTAAATCTGTAAACCCTTCAAACTATTATGTTATCATTGAGTAAACCTTCACCATGTTAGATTTATCAACATTTAAATATTTTAATCATGTGACGATATATCGTTTGATATGCGTGTGATAATAGTTGTAAAAATTGTATTTGAGAGATAATCGCTTATCCAAACACGTCCAAATGTTGCTGGTGAGTAGCGTAAGATAATGAAGCGTGATAAATCAATTAAACCATATTGATAGTAGGCCCAGTAAATCGGTGCCGCGGACTCGAAATTTCGACGGAGAGTTTGGTACAGGCTGCAGGAAAGAATAAACTGGCACGGTGAGCAGAATCACCGCAAGAACGACTGCTCAAATGTGTGGAAGAGTGTGGTGTGGGTTACTGATGTCGACAGATTTAATTAGTATGAATCATCAATCGAGAGTGGAATGCCTGGAAACAGAAGGTTTAGAAGATCGAATAGAGCTAGAATGGAGAACGTTTGGTGTGGAAATAAGGAAATACAATGATTCATATCTCAGAGGCTGAGACTTGCGTTCTGGACCCAATCATGTGACGATATATCGTTTGATATGCGTGTGATAATAGTTGTAAAAATTGTATTTGAGAGATAATCGCTTATCCAAACACGTCCAAATGTTGCTGGTGAATAGCGTAAGATAATGAAGCGTGATACATGAATTAAACTATATGGACAGTAGGCAAAGTTTACGCTTCTGTTCACTTTAAAATGACATTACAATATACTATCCAGTTATTCACTAAAGTGCCTTCACGTTCTCTACACAGTCACTGAGTGTCAGAATCGTTGTTCCAGAAACAACACACCTAACGTTTTAAAACAATTCCACAGCTGCCATCCCGAAGTTAATACAGTGAAATCGTTTGAAAGAATCTATGCTTACTGGCAAACAAAGTTTCAAGATATCAATACTATGTGCCAAGTATTTTCACAATGCCTACAATCAACCAAAAATCCAGGGAAATATGAACCACAGCAATATAAAAAGCTTAATAGTCCCTGCGCAACGCTGCACGCAGATTTCGTCAGCAGAGTTCGCGGAAGAATGTTTTTAGTCGTGGAGGACGCACTCACGAAATTTCCATTTATCTATGCCATGGTAAATTCCACAGCCAGTGAACAAACCAGCAAGTCATTTGAACCGCATAGCTGATCTGTTATTCAGGAATCCTTTGTGTTCGTAAACGCTTCTTGATTCTCTACAGAATCATTCAAGTACTGCTGCAGCAATAATAGAATTACACATTTACGCTCTCCATTTTATCACTCTCAATCAAGTGGACAGGAGGAGCGTTTTGTTGACATATTTAAAAGAGCATTAGTGAAATGGGGAACGAAAAGATAAATCAGGTAGTCACGAAATTCTTAACGGCTTACAGAACTACATTTAATCCTATCGTTCTAGATGAGAAATTCCCAGCTAAATTTATGAAAGAAAGAATTGCTAGGACTATATTCAGAGTCGTGTTGCCACATAAACCATCGGATGAATGCAAACAAAATCAGAAAATCTCAAGTTTTAATGTGAGTGATAAGGTGATTATCAAATCATAATTAGTATATAATGCGAGTCAGATATAGAATGTCTGGGAACAGGAGAATAAGAAGATCAAGGAGGGAAGAAGAGGAATAACGAAGTCTGAGAGAATTAATGAACATTTTGCAAATGAAGTATTGAAGTATGGTTTTTCTATTTTATCATGTAACACTGTAATTTCGTGCTAAATATAATCGGCTGTCCTCACCTGTGTTCTTCTTCACTACATTTGGTGTCGCTGCCAGCCATTGGGTGGGGGTAGGGTGCTGCGCAGTGTATGCCGTTGTGTGTCTGGAATGGAGGTCCTAGTTGGGATGTTTTAATTAAATGCATTCGTTAATAAATATAGTTTAAATGGTTAAGATCATGAGTCAGTTGAAGCTAGACCACCATGGAAAACCTGGAAGCACTGGACGTCCGTTCCATCCTATTTTGTGACTTTTCAGCAATGTGCATCCACCACATCGCTCCATGCCGGCTCAGTGGTTTGATGGTTAGGCGCTCGCGCGCGAGACCAGTAGGTTCTGGGTTGGGATCTCGCAGGGGCGAGGCCATGGATGCGCAGAATAGAATGAAACGGTCGTTCATCAATGTCATGAAAATTATTCCAATAACATTGTTCCTCAGAATAGCAAATGATAATACAGAAAACCACATTCAACAACTCAATTTTGTAATCAGGACGTTTCATGAATAAATAAGGCGATAGAATTGCTGTGAAAACTAAGAAGTAAACTACTGTTCTTTCATCATTACATAAATGTCAGACAGAATTTAAGTGAACAAAACTACGCAAATTTATGTAAGCAATCATGAATAGTGACTAGCAGTGGAATCCAGGACGCACGTTCCGTCCTATTTGGGACTCGTCAGTTAGATGTACCTATATCTCAGAGTTGCTGTGCACTCATTGCTTACAAAATGCTTGTATGCACATATGCCAATAACAGACTGATCAATTGCAGTCTCAAACCTCAATAGGAAAATACAAGTCAAACAATACCAAATGAATTTAAAATTATGCAACGTTGTACATCTACGAACAAATTAGAATCCAACTACAATATCTTTTAATACACAAGCAGAATTAGGTTGTGTTAACCGAAAGTATAAAACACATAATTTCAGATTATCGGTCTTGAGAAACATCCATTTAATCGCTGAATTAGACATATCTAGACGTCATGCTGGATATAGCTGATACGTTTCACATACAACAGTTGGTTCGCCTAAATATGATCAGTGGATATTGTGAAACTACAGTTTATGTCATGTCATATTTTGAATGCCACTGACATGGACCACTTTTCTTGAACGCAACATGTCCATCCGACCTGACATGCAATAGTTAACGTAGTTAACTTAACTCATTAATTTACTTCAACTTCATAAGATTGTTCAACAAATTATATTGTATCGTTAACATGCCGATATTTCATTGCAGATCACTTTGTGTCTGACCTGAATCCCACCGACAAATATGATTTTGTCATTAATGAACCTTATGTAATAAACTAACTTTTGTAGTAGAAACTGATTGACAATGACATAACGATTAAGTGATGGCTCCATCGGTGACATTTTAAATATCACAAAGTGTTTGATAACTGCGGTTTTAGTACGTGACTTTGATTAAAATGAATTTTGACTTATGGAGCACATTTATTAATGTTATGGTTTAAGATCATATACAGTTGCCAAGGCGCTTATGGACTTTGTGATATATAGAATCAATCAACTTTATATCATATTCATTTAATAAAAATAGATTAAAGAGCAAACCTTTGTAGTGAGACTTTTGATATAATTACCACTGTCAGTTAGATAATAAAAACAGTGGCATCAGTAAATATTTGGTGGTTCGATGTGTATTATGTTTTCATTTTACTTAGTGGAATATACCCTGGAGTAGTATAATGAGTGAATTATACTATGAACAGTTCTGTCATTGTAATTTATAGCTTGTTTTGATTGACGGTCGAAAGAAACATGCAATATTTGCATTAATTGCAATCGTTCAAAGTGTTTAGAATATCGAATGTAAAATAAACCTAAACTTCATATTCAACAGAATTTGCAAACTACTTGAATAATGTGTGTTAGAGTAATTAATTTCTGGATAAGAATTTACAGTTTGCAAAATGTTGACAGTGTTGTCGATCGGCACAACACAATGTATGTCAGTAATATGTGCTGACAGTTAACCACAAACTCATAATTAGCGATGAATAGAGATAGAAGATTGAGGGTTTCTTATTGAAATGCGACTATAATAGTTTTCTTGTTAATTTATATTGTAAACGTACATTTCCGATTGTAAGATTAAGAGGTCACATCTACTTACATTAAGAACTTCTAGAATAAGCAAACATTGAAAAGAGGTTTGCAATAGATGTTTGATGGTTAATGTTACCGTTATGCATCAAACAAATGGTTATAATTCACTTATATATTACCGATACACTCAAGTAATGGTATGTTTTAGATGGTTCGACTAAGGTATGCTAAAAACAAACAAAAAGAATTGAACCGATAAACTTGGGAATGTGTATGTTTTAGAACAGATAACAGACATCATACACAATATACTGCGCACTTCTTTCACGTAAACAGTTTTGAATCACACTTTTTTGACAGATAACACTGAGTTATTGTCATTATTCTCCGTCCTTTGGGAACTCTGGATATGGTCTTAAAGCTGCATTGAGGTGTATTACCAATCTCGATGGAACTAACTTATTCTATGTTCTATGGGAACTAGATATTCGGGATACCTGTTTTCGACATTGTTGTTTATCAGTATTACTGAAATTAAAGTAAAAATTGAACCTTCCTTGTTGTGAATAAAATAATAAGTGAGTAAGTTTAAAATGTGTGATAATATTTTCCTAAGCCAGAGCTTGAAGCTGTGCCTTGGGTTGTCATTTGCAAACGCCATTGTTCTTCTATTCCTGACGCTGTTTAAACGGGTTGAAGTTTTCTTTTTTTTTCAATACATTCTCATCTTCAGTCCGCATGAATTTTACTTTCATTTCCTGATAATTACTCACCCACACCAGCTGCCCCTGTTGAAGAAGCATTAACCGTCCATCAGGATTCTCCAACAACATCTCTCCCAGGCAATTCTTTTTTTAATTGTTTCCAGTAGCAGCTCATTCTTTTCATATCTGCTTCGAATCCCCATCATAATGTATCCCTTGGTCATTCTATTTTCCGTTTCCCTTCAGGATTCCGACTTGACGTTTGCTTCATGATGCGGTCTGGTGATTCATTCAGCACACTGTTACTGATGGTATTCGTTCATTGGACACTGATCGTTTTGCGAAGACAATTTTTTTATAAAGTAGTTTTGGGAATTTCAACTCCGCATAGTAGAACTGTTTTGATGTTCGTAATAAAGACTCAAAGACTGCTGTTTGCAAATCTTCTAAGGTGAATAAATTTTCATGTGATTGGGCCTGCTTCCCTGTCTAGCCCAGTCAGTTGGGTCCAGAACGCAAGTCTCAGCCTCTGAGATATGAATCATTGTATTTCCTTATTTCCACACCAAACGTTCTCCATTCTAGCTCTATTCGATCTTCTAAACCTTCTGTTTCCAGGCATTCCACTCTCGATTGATGATTCATACTAATTAAATCTGTCGACATCAGTAACCCACACCACACTCTTCCACACATTTGAGCAGTCGTTCTTGCGGTGATTCTGCTCACCGTGCCAGTTTATTCTTTCCTGCAGCCTGTACCAAACTCTCCGTCGAAATTTCGAGTCCGCGGCACCGATTTACTGGGCCTACTATCAATATGGTTTAATTGATTTATCACGCTTCATTATCTTACGCTACTCACCAGCAACATTTGGACGTGTTTGGATAAGCGATTATCTCTCAAATACAATTTTTACAACTATTATCACACGCATATCAAACGATATATCGTCACATGATTAAAATATTTAAATGTTGATAAATCTAACATGGTGAAGGTTTACTCAATGATAACATAATAGTTTGAAGGGTTTACAGATTTAACAATCAGTATTATTATGCTCTGAATGAGATACCGATAGTCATCACTAGACCTAAATAAAGTAGATTGAAAGACAAGGTACATGATACTGATATTTAAGGAAATATTAACTATATTAATCACGTATGTACGGGACTCGGTTTTTTTCATTTATCTGTAGTCATTTATCGAACGTCTAAGTAAAATCTGAGATCCACACAGTAAATACTTTAGTTGCGAAATTCCAATCAATCGTCTCAGACTTTATTGTTCCTTCATTTTCATTCCAGTCATTCCCTGTTCTCCTTCACCTGTCTTCAATCTTCTAAACCTTCTGTTTCCAGGCATTCCACTCTCGATTGATGATTCATACTAATTAAATCTGTCGACATCAGTAACCCACACCACACTCTTCCACACATTTGAGCAGTCGTTCTTGCGGTGATTCTGCTCACCGTGCCAGTTTATTCTTTCCTGCAGCCTGTACCAAACTCTCCGTCGAAATTTCGAGTCCGCGGCACCGATTTACTGGGCCTACTATCAATATGGTTTAATTGATTTATCACGCTTCATTATCTTACGCTACTCACCAGCAACATTTGGACGTGTTTGGATAAGCGATTATCTCTCAAATACAATTTTTACAACTATTATCACACGCATATCAAACGATATATCGTCACATGATTAAAATATTTAAATGTTGATAAATCTAACATGGTGAAGGTTTACTCAATGATAACATAATAGTTTGAAGGGTTTACAGATTTAACAATCAGTATTATTATGCTCTGAATGAGATACCGATAGTCATCACTAGACCTAAATAAAGTAGATTGAAAGACAAGGTACATGATACTGATATTTAAGGAAATATTAACTATATTAATCACGTATGTACGGGACTCGGTTTTTTTCATTTATCTGTAGTCATTTATCGAACGTCTAAGTAAAATCTGAGATCCACACAGTAAATACTTTAGTTGCGAAATTCCAATCAATCGTCTCAGACTTTATTGTTCCTTCATTTTCATTCCAGTCATTCCCTGTTCTCCTTCACTTGTCTTCAATCTTCTTGACGTTCTGCCACCAGGCGTTTCGCTTCCGATTGATGATACATACTACTTATATCTGTAGACATCAATAGCACACCACAGAATCAATAAAGCACTATCATTCATAAGATTTCATCTATAGAGGTATATCAAAATATTTTCAACTAAAATTTATACAATAATTCATATAACGGCTAATTCAGTGATTTTATCGACCACTCTATTTTCAATGCTGATCAGTCAATTTTATTTGTAAACAATAACAAAAATTGATGAAACATGAGTGAATTGGAGCTAGATCACCATGGTAAACCTGGAAGCACTGGACGGCCATTTCCTCTTAATATTGGACTCCTCAGCCGTACGCATCCACGATCCTGTTTCCAGCGAGACTCGAACCACTGGATTATTAGTCTGGCGCGTGAACGCTTAAACATTGAGAATTATATCATTATTATGATTTTTGATAAACGTGTGGAATGTGGATTTATGAAAATATGATTCAGAATTTAAATGATTGTATGGGTAACATGGATGACAGTATCTGAAGTGAAATCATTCATGAAATAATAAATTTAGGTGTGTTTTGACAAAACTCAGTACTCATAGTCTGTTGTCAACATATTGCAGAGGTGAATATCTGTCTTATTCAAATATGAGAGTACAACATCACTGTACTCTCAATGGTATCTGTCAATCAAAGCATTGTGTGAGGTTAAATGATGAAGAAAGCTTACTAAAATGAGACGTTTAGTTTGTCACAAGATTCACAGTATACGTGCTATCGCTAACTAAATCTGACTTTTAACAATGTATATAAACACAGTTATTCTAAATACTTTAATTTCAAAAGAACAATGTTTCTGTTCATTGCATTGATGATAGTTCTTTGTTCATTTTTGCAAAATTCATATGTGGGTAAGTCTCAGACTGATAGTAACTAGTTGTCTCGTTCTTTCGGCAAACGAACGTACTGAATCACTAGTAATATTAGATAGAGAAAGAAATAACGAAATGAATATGAATAATTTCGATTTAGCTCTGAAAAATTCCTTTTTATTATTACAAAATGTAAACAGGTCGATCTTGATAAGTTTGATGTTGACTTAATTGAAGAAACATTTCAGTGATGAAACTGTTCACTATGTCAGGATTTCTTTACCAAATTCCCACGTCGTATGTCGATTCTCATGAATATATTACTTTCCCTTCATGAGAATATAGAACCACAATCGAACAACATATATTTTGTCACATCTATAGTGTACAGTAAAAGTGAAAATCAGCCATAAATATGCAATTATTAGTAGAATATTACGTATTTGTATTAGTATAATATGAATAGCTATAGAATGTGAGGTTAACAGTTTCACCATAATACAGGTTGAATAAACCATCTTCAATCATTAATCTACAAATTATTTTTAGAGGTTCATGGGTAAGTAGTTCATGTCAGTTGAATGCCGAAATATTAATTTTAAGCTCAAATTTGTTCTTGTATGATTGGTCACATACAACTACGTGTAATCTGTAATAAATTCACTCACATATTCTCACAAAATTAATCGCAGAATGAAGCTATAATTTGTTTTCCACCAGAGAAATTCCAAAGTACAACCAACGTCAACATTACACTGAAGAGATAAGAAGACATTACCTTCATTACAGCAATTATGATTAACCTCAGGAGGTCATCAACAAAATGGCTCACTTTAGTATTTAAAACTACACCGGTAAACTAACTCATTCATACATCGTGTACATAATAGAGTCTGTATAAAATTCATTTCAAAATATCCATTGAATAGAAGTATTACCGGTACCATCAAATTAGAAATAGACTATATCTAGTCCGATCTACATTTCATCATGCAATGCGAAAACATCTATTTGTACTAAAATGTCACACAAAATGTATTATTTATTATAAGATAGTCGGATTATGTTTCGGTTGAATGTGAGCTAGTTGTACGAAATTCGATTGTATGTTTGACTTGAAAGTGAATTCGAAATCCATTCGTCTAATATTGTTTTCCATCAGTTGTGTGAATTGTCAGCTCCATTCGTCTGAATCATCCTACAATTTCTGTACAAATGTTCAGTTGTGACTGATTGTTCATGACATTGTCACATAATTGTTTCTGGGATCAGTGTTGATATGAACCATAAATGCTTAGTTAATGATCAACTCCCATTTAAAGATGGGTAAATGAGTTCTCCATATTAGAGAGAGAGAGACTTCATATTTGAGGAATAGAATGTTGGAAAATCATGTCTTTTTTTTATTGTCACATGCACTTGGGTGTTACAAAGTTTCTTTATAATTACTCATCATGAGTTGTGGATTTGTCACAAAATTTCCTTCAGTTATCCATTTCAGACAAAACATCAGCTTTCGAATTACACTAATATTCGCAATCATACATGACTGAAGAATTTAGTATCTTGGTTTTGAGTTCACCTTTTGTATCTGCCATCAAATTCAATTCATAATTTATTTCTTAATTAACAAATATAAATATTATTTTGCTAGACAATTGTCTGTGGGAAACCCGTGAGTATTTTGATGGTCTAATAGTGGTTCCTTGTACAATGATTATTATATGCAGATACAAGTGTATTACCATCAATAATTCGACAAATATTTATCAGTTTACAATATCACATTTGATGATAAGACGAAATACCTGGCATAACAAATTCTGTAAACATTGAAAACCCTTTATCGCGTTCATGTTTAAAAGACTTACAAGTTTGTATAAATCACAAAATTACCGAAATAAGCTCGAATAATACCGTTGGGCATTAATGGTGTGATTTATTTTGGATTGTTTAGTCACTTCATGAATGAGTGGTCACTATGACTACGATTTTATTATCAATAACGTTTACTATCTATTTTAGTCAAAGACTATTTGAACAAGTGGTAAGTTTGTACAGTAGAATTTTATTGTGTTGATTTAAATCATGAAATGCTTTGGTACAGAAAACTATCAAATACAAGAACACAATATTTCATTACCATTGAAAAACATTCATTTTACTCATTTGCTTCTTAGTGCATTTCAGAATTGATTTCAACCCCTTATCACTAAGCAATTTATTGAAAGGACAGATGTCAATCAATCGAAACGTTGTTTCACACTTCAAGTAAATTTAATCTACACTGAATATGAAACGGTTAATTAGGTAATTAATTGGAATACATTGGAGAAAACATGTAACTTATAATGGAGAAAATTGTAATTGTGAGAATCTCAATTAGGAAAACACTTCACTCGATCGTCTGATTTAAGCGTTTTCAAGGGAAATGAGTCAGGAACAAAATCATCTATCATGAATAAATAGTTCATAAATTATCCATGTGCTAGACAAACCGTCCAGACTTTTAATTTATATCCGATTGTCAAGATACTTGATTATTTCCATTGAAGAAGCTTAAATCAGACTCCTGAATTAAGTGTTCATTCATTGAATCCTTTGCAAATATGAACTCAGCGACCAACTATTTTGAATGTGTTAGTTCGAATTCGGACGAACATTCATATTTAAGTTACGTAATGTCTCGTTTAAATTTAATTTATTTCCTGTTCAGTATAATGCATCAGTAGATCAAGCGAAAGAAGTACGTTCTCTGTCATTTTATACGATCAATCTTGTTTTTCATTGTTTCGAACGATAATTTATATCAATTTGTCGAGATAAATAATTTCTCATATTGAAAAGTTTTATCTGTTTAATATTCTGTGTTAAGAACTGCAGTCTCACACGTAGTACCTTTCATGATCACGTTCCTGGTACACATCACTTTTGTTGAACTCCTAATTTTGCTTCAGTATTCCATCTTGTACACACTTAACTCCTGATTAGACTGGTAAATTTTACAATCAGCAGTATCATATGTTCAGATAACGTGGTTTTACAAAACATCGACAGATTCTCATTACTGATGATTCCAATCTCAACTTCTAGTATAAGTTTGAACTTGAAGGAGACAGTAGTCTTAATAAATAATCGACTACAACTCAAAATCCAAGATTGTAATACAAGAAATACGTTGACGAAAAGTAATCCAAATACAAACAAACAGTAAACATCGAGTCGTTGACTTCTTATCCAAAATCAACGTTATCAATAAAGTGAAGAGCAGATCAGTTTTATAATTAAAGCCTTAAACGAAATCTAATATTTAAGAGTACAGTTATATTGATGCTCCATATTTCATGAATTTCATCATTTGAAGAGATTCTAAGGTTCTCCTGGATTCACGTGAACGTAATTTACATTTCTAATTGATTTTGATGAATACCTACTTTTGAAATGTATATTTCTATTATAGAAAAGTGATCCAAATAAGGTAAATTGAATTTCATGTTGTTTTGACATTTTGTTGAGATGCTCATAGACACCTTTACAATGATATATGAATGCACGAATGGATAACAAATTATGATTTATGTTTAATTTTGCCCCTATAACTTTTATATTCAGTCACCAAATAAGTAAATCAACACGTGTGAGAACATCATTCGTGGTGTAAAAATCTACGAAAACGTGATATGCGAATACATTCCTTACAAATTTCAAAGATACTTCATCGTTAAGAAATGTGCATTATCAAGCTTAATCGATGAATTCATTTGGTTGAACATTTTCTACTTTTGATGCAAATCATCTGAAATCGTTCTTTTACAACATTTTATTCATCACTAGGTGATGGTAAGTTGCTTCGATTTTAATGACTCTTGACACTCTTCATGGTTTTGCTCCAACCAACAAACAAATTGGTCTCAGTTTTAATTTGAGCATATTCAATGGCTGGTAATCATGTTTGAGTATTCGAACCGTAATCACAGGCTTTAAGACTGGAAAACAAGATATTGTATAACTTTCCTTAAATATGTCCCGAAAACTGACCAATTCTAATGACCGAAATCTTAGAAATATATCAAATAATAATAAACCGGCGTTAATCGATAAACGTCTATGATAATACTTCAAAATCTCACCTAGTCTTTCCTACACTCAAATGGATAGTTCTTTCCTTCCTTAGTGTAGTTCCAGCTTGATTTTAGTGCAATTTGCAAATCTTACGTGGAAATTTCAAATTGTTCAGTGTCGAAGCACTGGGATACTTGTATCTAATAGGATTTCTAGGGGGCTGGAATAAGAATACTTTCGAAATGTTGTTCAGACTTCTGCATAATTTCAACAGACTGGAAAGTTGGTTCTCTCACTATTACGTTGGTTCCAGATATTATAGTTAAGTGGTTTTACCGACATTAAAGTGCTTGATTATTTTATACAGCCTAACGTGAATGTGTAATTAAATTCCAGTCTCCGAACAAGAATTTAGACCCAATTCTTTATGTGTACTTTCATGAAAATGGAGGCATCTTATACAAACAGGTTTTAACAAACCCCTTATTCTCCACTGAATCACATTTTCAAATGTTTACAAACATAATCAAGTTATTGTACATTATTTTTCATTGTATTTAGGCGTATGGAAGGCGTTGAATATACAGAATTACTATTCATTGTTTGACCCAACATTCATCAAAATGACAACTAAGAACACAGCATCATTTCACTTTTAAAAATTTTTTAAAGTAAAGATTTCGCAACAACAACAGACTTCTTTCTGTGGCCTACTGAAATATAATGACAAGAAAATCAAGGTAACATACGTTATTTAGTTGAACCTACGGATTTCGGAATCTTTCCTTGACTTCAGTGATACGAAATTGTGGTAGATAAAATTGCACGATGGAAATTTACTCGGCAAGTTCACTGTTACCTCATAACATCATAAACGCGTTTTTCTGAGGAAGACATTTAGTTAGCTTAATTGCCAAAGTGAAGCTGATTGGAGAAGTGAACTGGGTTCTCATTTAGCTAGTGCAACAAATGATACTAAACAAGGTTTGAGGTTATACACAGTCCGATCTCTCAGATATTCATTTAATATTTGCATTCTGAAGAATGAGTAGTAATCATGAGATCTCTATGCTCATTTTACAAGAATTTTGAAATGGTACACGACTGATGACGATACTGTGACAGTGTAAATAGCAGTTCGTTTAGTTGATTACCTTTATGTTATTGAGAAATAGACCCATATGGTAAAAGCAGATTTACTGAAAGATCTTGTGTATCATATTGATAAAATTGTGTCTAAATTGAAGACAGTTGAAAACGATTGAAGACAACCTGTAAAGTTAGATCAGTATACTTAACTTATCCAATATTATTCTTTCTCCAAATTTTGTCAAGATATTTTGATTCACCTTATTTTGACTAAATGATTCGAGAATGGAAGACAAACTACAAATCTCGCACTTCCTGACATTCTATAGTTTAAGGTAAACAGAAGTTGAGATTGTCTATTGTATTACATCAATTTAGTCAACGGATTATGCTCGGAAGACAGTCAGAATAAGTGTGAAGAAGTTGACAGTGTTTGCATACAAATCATAAACTGAATATTCAGAACATCTTTCCGACAGATGGAAAATTAACTTTGAGGTATTAATGTTATTTAGTAGATAGAATGAAGCTTATCAGATGCAGAATATAAACACTGTAAGTGAAGCAATTAACTAAAAGTTACTGAATGATACAAGTTGATCAGTTGATAAACAGTGTGTATAATCATTCCATTTGGACAAGTGTAAATACAGTATGAAGACACGAAAGCAGAACATTAATTCAGCCGTGAAATAATATACAGCCTGATATTACGCAAGTCAGAAGTGTAGATCAGGTTTCTGAATTGAAATTAAAAATATCAATAAACTCACAAGGTCAGTGATCATTCCTGTATAAATGAAATGTATGCAAATGGATCAGTTCAACAGTAATTTCGTGTAATATGAAGGAAAGAAAACAATAATGTTTACAAGCGCTGCCTGATAGTGAAATTCCTACGTGAATGCGACACTTGTTGACACCGAATCCATACAGCGATTTGTATTGTATTCATTGTTTGGTGATAGACAGAAGATTTCATGCTGTAATTACCTGATTTGAACTAGCTTTATACCAATCTCTCGCAAGCCAGATGCATTGTTGATATGTCTCCTCGATTGAATACTACTTGTTATGTCTGGTCGTCGCCGATTGTTGTGTCGGAGTCGCTTATCACTTGTACTTGTGAAGCGATGAACCACCTCAATTCTCACGATGAGAAAGTAAGAACACAAAGACTGATACAAGTGAAGATTTATTAGTCACAAAATGCTAAGAAATCGATCTTAGTTGGA
This sequence comes from Schistosoma bovis, assembly GCA_944470425.2. NCBI lineage: Eukaryota > Metazoa > Platyhelminthes > Trematoda > Strigeidida > Schistosomatidae > Schistosoma > Schistosoma bovis. The sequence continues at coordinate 510,794 of OX103958.1, read as the reverse complement.
AATACACTCATTTATGTGTTGATTAATAATTAGGATAAATCCGCATATATGAAAAATACGGTACAAATCACATTCTACATGTCATGATGAGTATAGTTCATGTCAACTCAATACAGGAATATCGTATGTTATACAGAACAAAATATCACAATGGGAAACAGAAACAGAAATCGCATTGTGTAGTCATCACATTGAATTAAAAAACATCAGTTAGCTACAACATAGGACCAGGCATATATATGTAGCGGTTCAAGTTGCCATACCACATTAGCACAAAACGGAAATAATTTTGAACAAAAATCATAATGAGTAAATCAATCTAATTTTAACTTTTCTTCCTGTCATTTCAATCGTCTCATTCTTTACTAGTTCATAAATGAAAATCTCTTTTGTAGCCGAATATCTCGACACTTCTGATGAAGCATTTCAATAATATGTAACTTACTGTCTCAATAACCTACATATAACTTCAAATATTGAAATATTGAAATATTTTTGTTCCCTTCATTTAAACCATTCATAGATTGGTTTACCTATTTCGTGTTTGTATACCTGTCGGATCCTTATAAATTTAATTCAGTTAAGTATGTCTCAGCGAAGCAGGATTATGTACCCAAGTTTCGGGGACGTTAGATCTCCAGAACGCACTTGGGAAAAGACCTAATTTTGTAATCTGACATTTGATAACACATTTGTTCCTAAAGCGAAGTGGTTCTAGTTAATCATTTTAATTTCATGTGAATTACAATTGAGAAGTCCGAAGGAAAGAAGTCGGTGAAAATTATGTGATTTATGTTTGAAGGCTTGATTCTCAGGTGGAAGAAATAAGCAGGAAATATTCATGTAAGTTAATCAGCTCAAATGAAATTTACTTGTTAGAGAATTCAAATAGCTTTCAAAGACTATCGCATTGGACAAGGTTACAAACTGAAACCATTGATGTTTCAATCATCAGGTGACCGACCAACAGTGTAAAACAGACTAGATTAAGCTTTTTGTCTTTGAAATTTCTAAACTTGAATGCGAAAGACATACAAGTCTTCACATTCGCGTAGTGTGAGTAGAACCTACTATTATCAGCTGTCAACGATTAGGTCAGTCGTAAAAAATGTTTGCATTCCCAAACGTTCTAGATAATCATTTTTATTTCATGTTATAAATTTATTACGATGAACCAACATTCCACCAATTCCTGTTTCATTGGCAGATTGTAATTTTGTATTCAAACCAGATGTGCTGAATTCACTGGTCTATTCCAACATTCCACACACTGATTACAGATTTCATCTCTCAGTTTCTCGGTGAAATAATCTAATTTCCTCGAACATTTGTATGATTAACTTGTACTGAATACTGATTATTCAACACTTATTAATGCCATTTAATATTATTCAATGATGCTGCGCCAATTCATATGACAAAATATTCATCACTTGTTTCATTTCGTTCTGCCATCTGAGATTTCTAAACCAAAACAGACTGAAAATAGATGATGCAGCTAATCACGTTTGTCAGTTATGATAACACTGAAGTACTATGCACTGATAACTGTATTGCATGTTAATATGTGATTGTTCAATGTCAACAAAATGAACTATCATTTGTCAGTTACTTTTATATGTATTTTACTCATTAGTTGGTGACTTGAGTCAATATGATGACCTGTAGGTTTATATCGGCACTTCAGTTTATTCGATATAGTTCTCTATAGTTTAGCGCAAAGACTAGGGCATTGGGATTGGCATGACTTTGCTATCTCGATCACTGGTATCCAATATAAACAGAGTTAACTGTCAAATTCCAAATGAAATATTGAGTTTAGTTATAGTGAGTGATGAAATCGGTATTCGATTTGGTTTGTATATTCACACGCTGAATCGGAATTCTACATATGTTCACATCAGCATCAAGTGAACTTTATAAGCACATTAGTTCATAATGTAACATTTACAATGTACATGTTATTGATTGAAGTAAATAGGCACTTGAATAACAGAATAACTAAATGTTTTTCAATTTGTGGTTCATTCATATTACAGTCTGCTGTTTGGAATGGTCTTTTATATGATAGCTCTAATGAGTGATATAACCGGTAAGGAGAAATATATCAGTTACACAAAATACTCGATGACCACGATTTTCCTCCAGGTTATTTTCTGCAATGGACGAACAAATCGAGGACGTAACTATTTAGATGCTCGATCACTCAGAATACGTATCAAATTTGTGTTTGTTATACTGGTGATCTATATTATTTTCACGCAGATATGAGTGTGGCATTTGTAGATAATGGTTGGTTAACCATAAGCGATTTACTAGACTTCTTACCACTAGTTATCCAGTCATATTGATGGTGGGATCTACAGTTCACGCTAGCTCAGTCATGAAATTAATCATTATAAAAGTTGATGGAATCACAATTATTTAGCGATAAGATCTCAATCATACTAAACAAATATCTATATAATAGACCGACCTTATTTAGATAATTACTGATAATAGCACAATGAATTTGTGTTGTGAATTAGAAAATCTAATAATCTTCAGAAACAATCTAAATTGAAAATGTTCTTATCTTTTCAATCGATATTACTTTGATGTTGCAGCATTTCACACACACTCTCTAAATGGAGAGTAAATTGAAACATATGCGGGAAAATTAACGCATTAGTTTCACTCGGAATCCATCATTCGTTCAGAAGGTAATCATACAGTAAAATCATAATTCAACAGAGGATATAGAAAACTCTACTATGTGTGTTATTTTACAGACTGAGCGATTTTACTACAAAGTGTTTCACATGATTCTCTTAATATAATAATTCTATTTTGCTTAAACATTTACATGATCTGACATATTAATTCAGATTTGTTGTTTAAAGATGCATATTTTATGGCAAATCAACCTGATTTCATGGTTGTAACAGTTATTATCTACCAACAATTGAAGTCGAATTGCATCATTTGACTAATTCGCGAAATTCAATTTTCAAGATTTATTGGTGGATTATCGACCCTTTTCTTAAAATGTAGTTTTCCTTCAGGTCACTTCTGACTGCCATCAACTGACCATCTCATTAGACTACTTCTGATTGACTCTCCATATTCGAAACATTATCGAGAGGTCGTGAAATGAGACAAGAGCCGTCCAACACTAATGAAAGGTACAACGACAAACCACATCTCTAATGACCATGCAAATAATGAGTGGAACCGATGCACCAATAACATTGATTAACACAAAATTTCTGACAATAACAGGTTTTTAAAAAATCAGGTTAACGTTCGAAAGCGACCAACGAAACTATCATACAACACGTTCGCTTTCTGCGTGTTAATACATGAAAAGCTAAGCATTCGGTTGGAAGCATGAAAAATTGGAGATTTTTAGAAATGAATGTTTGGCAACCATCGAGGTAATACATCGTTACTATCATGATGGATCAAGTGTTACTACTAATTATGTTTGAACGCACGTCGGATAGTTTACACTTATTTGGATGGCAGTTTAACAGTCTAATGAATTAAACCACAAATGTCCTGTGAAGATTAGTATTATGGCCTCCATTTTAATGTGCTCCGAATGAAACATTCGATTCGAGATAGTTGCAGCTATTGTGTACAAGTTCAGTCAATTCAATGTGATAACCACAATAATTACTGCTATTTAACAGGAATTTAAATATCGCAATCTTGAAGATGGGTTTTGAGAAAATATTACCACACATATTAAAATTACTCACTTGTTGTATTATTTACAACAAGAAAGCTTCAATTCGTACTTTAATTTAAGTAATACTGATAAACAACAATGTCCAAAACAGGTATCCTGAATATCCAGTTCCTATAGAACATAGAATAAGATAGTTCTATCGAGGTTGGCAACACATCTCAATGCAGCTATAAGACTTTATCCAGAATTCCTGAAGAACGAAGAATAATGACAAGACCTCAACGTTATCTGTCAAACAAATGAAATTCAAAAATGTTTACGTGAAAAAGGGTACGCAGTATATTCTGTATGATGTCGATTATCTGTTCTAAAACATACACATTACCAAGTTCATTGGTTCAGTGTTCTATCTCTATTCATTCCTGATTATGAGTTTGTGGTTAACTGTTAACACATTACTTCCATTAATTGTGTTGTAGCAATTGACAACACGGTTAATATTTTGACAAAACACAACATCTACTAAGAAATTACTTACCATTGCACACGTTTTTTTCAAGTATGGAAATATTTCATTGTTCTCTCGATCGTCAATCAAAACAAGCTATAAATTAAAATGACAGAACTGTTCATAGCATAATTCATTCATCATACTACTTCAGGGTACATCCCAGTAAGTAAAATGAAAACATACTACACATCCAACCACTAAATACTTATGGATACCACTGTTTTTATTATCTAACTGACAGTAATAATTTTCACAAAAGCCTCACTAGAAAGAATTGCTTTTTAATCTAGTTTTATTAGATGAAAATGACGTACAGTAGATTGATGCTATTAAACCATTACATAATTAATGTGCTCCATGACAGAGAATTCACTTCAATCAAAGTCACGTACTAAAATCACAGTTGTCGAACACATTGTGATATTTAAAATGTCATCAACGAAGCCACCTCTTGACTGTTATGTTATTGTCAATCATTTTTTGTTACAAAACTTGCTTTAATTATATAAATTTCAATAATGCCAAAATTATATTGCTCGATGGGGTTTATCTCAGATACACAGCTATGTGCAATCGAATATTGACATGTTAGCAATAAGGTGGGATTTGTTGAATAGTGTTATGAAGTTGAAGTAAATTATTGAGTTAAGTCACCTATGTTAATTATTGTATGTCAGATTGCATTAATATATTGCGTCTGAGAATATGTGTTCGAGTCTCTATCTGATTTACTCGAACAATGTGAGAATCGGCAGTGAAATCATGACCTCCATCATATAGATATCGTTTTGTCACCTTTTGTCACATTGTTTGTATGTGGTGAAGTTGAAGAACAAGAAAGTGTTTCACTGCATAACAGTAACAAATCATTAGGAATTTGTTTTATGGAATGGATAATATGGGGTTGTTCGAGGATATCAAGTCAAATGAAACATCAATGGTCTTTTTAAAGATAATTTTGTGAACACGGACTTTACGTCTCCCAATCTTCTCTCTCGTTTGTCTGCTTATGAGTGTTATATCGAAAGCTGTGTCTTACTGTTAACGGGCATTATAATCATTAGTCTTCAAAGAAACATATTTTGTACGGGTATCGGAGCGGGCTCTATTCAGTAACATCATTACTTTGGCAGATTTGAATATTTAAGAATATACTTTCGGTTGTTGATAGCGTTTTCCGGTTTTAGGATGATTCTCTTTATGCTCTTTTCTAAAACATACAGTACAATAATGATATATGAATGGACTTCTCGTTGAACTGACTTTTGTTCCTTGCTATATACTACTTTCGATATCAAGTAAACAGCTTGATTTCTGATAACATTGGAAAGTATGCTGTTACGCGGTTATTTGTTGTGTAATATCCGAAAGTATTCACGAAAACCAATTAGATTTACTGCATTTATTATGATAATTACCATCCTTAAACTTTTTTAACAGTTATTTTCAGCTTTATTGCACTCACTTAATCTGTGTTGAAATGCTAAACGTTATCCCATATTTGTGTATTCTTAATTCGATTCTTGATAGTCATGATTAAAATTCGGCACTGTAATCTTCGCTATGACATATTGTGATGAATATTTATGTTATTGTTGCAGGTAGCCCATTTCTATTAAGTTTAACAAACGCGTTCATCCCAACACATACTTCAGGACATTTCGTTTGCAACCAATAATGGAACAGTTGTTCGGATTATTGTTTGTTTTCGAACCTTGGTTTTATCCAACTACCAATTGTATATTTATTATTATTATTATTTGCTTTATTCACTATTACACTTTCATCGTAATGACCAATTCTCCGCATAAAGTAAGGGGGAAGGAAAACCTACTTGGTGAAATAGATGAGAAGAATGCAACATCACATAATTATAAAATAACCTCAACACCAAAATCAAATGGTAGATATGTGTTAATTCTCGTGTGTGTAAAGAATTCGATCACATGAAGACGTAAACATCATTTTTCTAGATCATCTCTGTCTCTACAGTTGAAATCAATACGAGAGAAACAGTTTCCAAAACTGATTTCTTCTTACAATTTTAAAGTGGTTGAAGAAATGCTCAATTGCATATTTGGCTACACAGTAATGCACTCGCATTGTTAAAATGACAAGTTTACGTGATTCGAACATTGTGATGTTTTTCCTACTTTTGTGTAGTGGTGAAATCAATCAAATTTATTTCGTACACCACTCATTTCCAATAAAGTGATTCAGATTTGTCCAAGAAACTGTACTGTAAATAACATACCTGTGTTTATTTTCTCACCTTTATTCGACCAGTTCTTTAAACATCAATACACTACACACCAATCAATCCACAATGGATATGAAAATACAACTGATAATAATATCGAGTTATCTGGTCAGATAACACGAGTTTTAATATACTTCACGTGATAAATACACCTGAAGTTATTTCTGAGATTTTTCAATTGTTTGTAAGACTTCAGTATATTCTGTCTCATATAATTTCCGTTTCATTTTATATATTTTGAGAACTAGGTATACAGGTTTACGTGTACCTGAATTTTGGTATCACAAACCTTTTGAGGAGTGCAAAAATAAAAATTCCTTATGCAGATGAGGTATATATTTATAATATTCCTTCTGCTAAATTTATTTACACCCCTACTATGCTATAATAATGCGTCTTTACCATAACCTGCAACTAAGCTCTTTCATGTAACTAATTCGATCACATTTCGTCGTCATGATTTAAAAATCACATGTTGTAAGCAATTGACATGAACTAAACGAAATAAAAAGAATCGTGCAACCATCCATTTTCTTGCTCTCTTCAAAATGATAGAGGGAACCATGCGTATGGAACTTTGAAGAACGCACTACTGAGGACTCCCACAATAGGATGAAACGGCCGTTCATTTAGGTTATAAGCTCTTCAGTGATAATTCAACAAATTTGCTCCATACTTCTAAATTCATTTCAGTGTAGAAAAATATATCGATTGTCTTTGTCGCAAAACCAGTGATTTTTCATTGATCAACTCAAGGTTTACATGATGTTCTGAAAGTGCCATTTAGCTTTATGATAATCAAAGACCATGGAATTGCTAATTGCAACCCTCGAACTGTGATAGTTATTAGTTGGACAGAATCAGTCATGCAAAGAAAACTGTATCATTTAAATCATTTCAAATTTCGGTTTAGCATTACATCGAAGTAGTCATGTAGAATGTTTCAGAATGACGTCGTATTAACTGTAATTAGAAATTGCAATTTGTTCCAAAACATTTTATGTAACCGGATTCGACTGGAAAATTTAAACTGTTTTGTTATGTATCATTGTGTTTCACAGCTTTTTATCCCATGCACGCCATTTGTTGAGCGCATGTAAGCGTCTATATAGAGGGAGGGATTAGCTAAGTGGTGGCAGCATTTCTACAATCGAAGAACGTATGGAACTCATAACAACTGTAAACCGATATCAAAGTAAGAACCTTCAATAAGAACGTACGTAGATGAAACTTCGAGAACTACTACAATCAACATCAAAAATGTACAAGCATCTTTATATAATTGTCTGTATAAAATATCAAGTGTCCGCATTCACATTCATACAAGCTCTCAGTAGTCTCGGGAGTTAAGCTTCAGTCAAAAATCCTACAGCAACGAACATCTCTCTGAAAACCTTATCAGATTCACCATCTGAAGTTGACCGGCTGGCGACAAAGTTAACTAGAACTGACATCGCCGAACCAGATTTCGTACTTTTATGAGTCCGATTATAGACATTTCACTGGCAGTTAAAATGACGCATTTGATTGGTGAGAAAACGGTACAGGTGAACAGAGGAGAGTGATGCGTTTGTGGGTTAAAATATATTTAACCCTTAAAAATTATTCATTATGAAAGCATGTTAATCGTTCATGTTTCCATTAATCGCGTGAGAAATCACTAGGAATGTTTTGAAACGACATCTTACCTTTTCAAAAATTAGATGGTAGCTCGCAGTGGAATACTGGACGTACGTTTCGTACTGTTTGATACTCATCAGCTGGATGTACCTGCTTGTGACTTAATGTAATATCGAGGCGAATGGCATAAGATAAACATATGTGAGTAAGAGACTGATCGATCACAGTTCTGAACATCAATGGGAAGATTCAAACAACCAACACAAAAATGTATTATTTGTTGGTTGAGGCCAGTCACTAGTGAGCATATGTTGATTATTATGAGATGGGTTTTGTGGATATTATAGTAATTTCAATGGTTGAGATAATATTATGTTATGTTCATGTGTCGCTCAATTTCGTGGATTAGTTGAAGTTAGACATTAACACCGTTGGATGCCGGGTCAGTGGTCTAGTGGTTAAGTGCTCGCGTGCGAAACTAGTAGGTCCTGGGTTCGGGCACTACTGGGGAGTGCCACAATAGGACGAAACGGCCGTCCAGTGCTTCCAGGTTTTATATGGTGGTCTACCTTCAACTGACTCATGAACTTGACCATCGAAATGACAATAATATCCACATAACCCATCTCATATTTGTAATTGTGTTGGGAAATATACACGGACGTAACAACAAATATACTCCCTGGACAGGACTCGTCCGACAGTCGAGTTTCAATTAAAAATGATTGTTGTCTAACCGATTTACACTAACGATATGTTTATCATGTAAACCACTGTAATGGTAACTTATATTTAAACAAGGAATGAAACCTATATTCGGTGAGTCACTCGTTTTACATGAAAAATAATGGATCTCCCTCGTGTATATGTAGTATAACCAGTGAGAATCTACCCTGATCTATCTTATTGATTCCACCTCTCAGGACATATGTCTATAGAATTTCGATTAAAACCATCAGTCTTTTAACTCAATTTACATCCATTCATATTGGTATAAACAAAGGAAAGCTAAAATGTAAATGAATAAGAAAGGATTGTCCTTATTTATAGAAAGAGAATACTTTATTCTTAATCTTTAAACCAGTCAACACACCTGGCTACTGTGATTTATTAATAGGTCGGTCTTCCAGTTTTGTGGAGACAACGTGCATGGGAAGATAATTTCACATAAATAAACTTTTATTGATACGTTTTCTGACTGAAGGCTTTATTCGGTTTTCTCAGATCGTCTATGAACCACATGCTAAATATACACGACACTTTGAGTATGAAAGAAAGGCGTGTAATATGGGAACAATGCATTACTCCAGCTGTCAAACAAAAACCAATGATGGTCGAAATATAGAAAGTGTACATTTATTCGAAAGAATATATTTGAATGGTGTGACATTTTAGTAGATAATAAATTCGCTAAGAAAGTTTTGAAACCACATTTTAGCTTTACAAAAACCACAACTAACTTAAAAGCACTACTTTGTTAGAGGTAGATGGTGGCTGGCAGTGGAATACTGGACGCACGTCTCGTTTTATTTGATACTCGTTAGCTGGATGTACCCGTATTTGACTTAATGTAGTATCGGGGAGTTCCGCATAGGATGCACATATATAAGAGACTGACCGATCACAGTTCTGAACATCAATGGGAAAATTCAAACAACCAATACAAAAATAAATTATTTTGTTGATTTGGCATTTTGTTTACAAATTATTACGAGGCATTCGTTCCAGGAAACACTTTGTTTGTTGTTTTCTGAGCAATTATTTCAACTATTTCCTCAATTTTTCGAGTGATCTGTTTCCAGACCGTCAATGCTTGAAGATAAACATGGGATGTGAAAGATGCAAAGTATCATTTAGAACTTTAAACATATGTCACATCATCATGAATATCTAAGGTCTACACTACAAACGTGAGTTTTCTTTTTCTGTGAATGGATCAAATACTTGCAAACAACATACCATTTTGTGCACTATTATTATAGATGAGACACTATCTAGTTTAATTCATGAATATGCTGATGTTCTTTTAGTGCCAAATATTCCATTCACTAAAAGTGCATAGTTTTCTTATTTCCGAGTCACAACGTTACACTTATGTGAGAGGAAACACTGGATAATTTGAACAAACTTGTTGACAAGGAAACTAGATTATTCATTTTTTGGTCACATCTAATTTTAATTCTATATACAACTGTTAATTACTCTAATGGCAATTTATGTCATTGTTTGTTAAATTCATATGGATCTGTCAATCAAAGATTTAGCTCTGTTAAATTATGAAAACTCGGTAATAAGAAGCAGTTAGTTAGTCACAAGATACACAGTAAACGCCGTTCCACTAACCGAATTTAACTTTTTAAAAAGTATATAAACACAAATTTTCTAACTGCTTTAATTTCCAAAAAAATGTTGCTGTTCATTGCATTGATGGTGGTTCTTGGTTCATTCTTTCAAAATTCATATGTGGGCAAGTCTAAGACTTTTAATAATTCATCGTCTTTGTTAAATCTATTTAAAATTATTTAATTATTCAAGTGTAAATTTACGTTGCTTTTTGTTCTACTGATGTCGACATATATAAGTAGTAGGCATAATCAGTCGAGGGTGAAATGTCTGACGGCAGAAGGTTAACGAAATCGAAACTATGTTTTTACTGTATGGCTCTCAGATTTTACTAAAATGTTCTGTAATTTCGTGTCCAATTACATTCGATTGTCCTTAATCATGTTCTCGTTCACTACAATGTCAGTTTTTGTTGAATTCATATGGATCTGTCAATGAAAGATTTGTGTGCGGTTAAATAATGAAAAAAGCCGGCCTAAATGATATATGTAGTTAGTCACAAGATTCACAGTATTCGTCATTTCATTAACCACAATTCACTTTCAAATTAGTATACAAGCACAGTTTTTCAAACTACTTTAATTTCCAAAAGTGTGTTGTTGTTCATTGCATTCATCGTGGTACTTGGTTCACTTATGCAAAATTCCTATGTGGGTAAGTCTCAGACTAATAGTAACTAGTCGTCTTCGTTAGCCAAACGAACGTACTGCATCACTAGTAATATTTGATAGAGAAAGAAATAATGAAGTGAACATGAATAATTTCGAATTAGCTCTGAACAATTTATTTTTATTATCACGAAATATAAACACGACCACCTTGATAAGTTTGATGTTGACTTAATTGAAGAAACATTTCAGTGATGAAACTGTTCACTATGTCAGGATTTCTTAATCAACTACCCACGTCGTATGTTGATTCTCATGAATATATTACTTTCCCTTCATGAGAATATAGAACCACAATCGAACAACATATATTTTGTCACATCTATAGTGTACAGTAAAAGTGAAAATCAGCCATAAATATGCAAATGTTAGTAGAATATAACGTATTTGTATTAGTATAATATGAATAGCTATAGAATGTTTTGTTAACAGTTTCACCATAATACAGGTTGAATAAACCATCTTCAATCATTAATTTACAAATTATTTTTAGAGGTTAATGGGTAAGTAGTTCATGTCAGTTGAATGCTGAAATAACTAACATTTATGTGTGTATTAACTTGAAGCTGGAATTTGTTCTTGGTTGATGGGTTATATACAACTACGAGTAATTTGTAATAAATTCACTCACATATTCTCACAAAATGTATCACAGAATGAAGCTGTATTTTAGTAACTCGTTTTTGAGTTTAACTTTTGTATTTTCCACCATAACAAATTCATAATTTATTTCGTAGTTAACAAATATAAATTTTATTTTGCTAGACGATTATCAGTGGGAGCTACGTGAGTATTTTGATGTTTATAATATGGTTCCTTGTACAATGACTATTATATTCATATAGACGGGTATTAGCATTAATAATTCGACAAATAGGTATAATCTGAATCATAATTAATTTACGGCTATATCTATTTCTGAATCACATATGCAAAGAATTCATATGTAAATATGAATTGATCGAACTCAGTTTTCAATATCACATTTGATGATAAGACGAATGACCCTGCATAACATAATCTGTGAGCATTAAAGAAGCTTTGAAATTTGTCAATCGTAAGATGTATTATTGTTGTGAATGCTTCAGCAACTTAAACGTTTTTATAAATTACAACATTACCAAAATAAGATCGAATAATACTGTTGGACATTAATGGTGTGATTTATTTTGGAATATTTAGTCACTTCATGAGTGAATATATTCTTACTGTGATTAGTCACTATGACTGCGATTTTATTATCAATAACGTATATTACCTATTTTAGTGGAAATGTATTTGAGAAAGTGGTACGTTTGTATGGTAGAATTTTGTTTTTTTATTTAAAACACGAAATGCTTTTGTACAAAGCACTCTTAAAATTGTAAGTGATTAAGTGCTAGAACTCAATATTTCACTACATTCATCTTACTCATTTGCTTCTTAGTACATTTCAGAATTTATTTTAGCCTGTTATCACTAAAATTTGAAATATTCCCATATAGTAAATTTAGAACAACATAGACATAAGCGAACAATATTGTTTTCGATTAGATCCTCATCAGGCTTTACTCTAATATACAGTAATATTTATATGCATATACGAAATTATTAAACCAACCAAGGTAGTTTATAAGTCAATGATGATACCAATGAAAACGATTACATAATAAGTAAAATGTGAAAAGTACAAATTGATGGTGTGACAACAGGTGCATTAGTTTTTGATAAGCAATAATACTAAAGGTTCAAATCAATGTTACATAATCTGAAATAGGTCAATGATTAGGAGAAAATATAGAAACTGAGATAACAATTATAAAATTATAAGACGACGTAATAAGAAATGTTCAGATAATTAGACCATGAAACGTATAGTTGAGAGAAAATAAAGTGGTAGGAGGGGGTGATGAAACAATATTGTTCGTTTATGTCTATGTTGTTATCGCTAAGTAAATTTTGAAAGGGTGGATGTCTATCAATAGAAATGTTGTTTCACGCAATTTAGGTAAATGTAATCTACACTGAATATGAAACGGTTTTTGGGTGTTTTATTCAGATCAAGTGTGGAAAACATGTTACCTAATATGAAGGAAATTGTAATTGTGAGAATCTCAATTAAGACATTTCACTCGATAAACTGGTTTAATCAATTTCAAAGCTAACTATTGAGGACCGAAATAATCTATTATTGCCAAATCGTCCATGTACTAGACAAACTATCCAGATCATATTATGTTACGAAAAACTTGTATTTATAACCGATTGTTACGATATTTGATTATTTCCATTGAAAAGCTTAAATCAGACTACTGAATGAATTGTTCATTCGTTGAGTGGTTTAAAATATAATTTCCTCCTTAATATCTAACATAAACTAAGCGACCAAACACTATGAATCTATTAGTTCGAATTCAGACAAACGTTCGTATACACGTTACTTACTGTTTTGTTTGAATTTATTTTATTTGCTGTTCAGCATAATGCATCAGTAGAACTAGCGAAAGAAGTACGTTCCCCGTGATTTCATACAATTAAACCTGATTTTCATTGTTTTGAATGATAGTTTATATCAGTTCGTCAACATAATTATCTTAGTGAAATATTTTATTTGTTTAATATGCTGCGTTATTTACTGCAAACTCACACGTAGCACCTTTCATGACAATGATTCTGGTACGCATCATTTTTGTTGAACACCTCATTTCGCCTCAGTATTCTGTGCAACATTTGAACTATTTAAAGGACCTTTCCCATCTTTTCTAACATATGAACATTTAACCTGTAATTAGGCAATTAAATCCTTTATTCACTAGTATCAGATGTTCAGGAAACGTAGTTTTACAAAATATTCATAGATAAAGAGTTATTAATCTTAACAAATAATCGAGTAAAACTGGAAAAAAAAACAGGAAAGTAATACAGTAAACAAGAGGACGAAAATTAATTCAAATAGAGACAAACAGTGAACATGGCGTCGTTAACTGCTTACCCAAAATCATAGTTCTTAATAAAAGGAAGAGCAGATGAGTTTTATAAATAGTGCCTTAAGCGAAATCCAATCTACGAAAGTGCAGTTATATTAGTGGTCTGCATTTAATAAAATTTATCAACTATAGAGATTCTAACGTTCCTCTGAATTAATTTAAACGGAATTTACATTGCTAATTGATTTTAAGCAATTTAACTTAAAGTTTCAGTTTTGACAAAATGTACATTTGCAATATATAACCTACTCTTTCTATTACAGAAAGTTAATCAAACCGAGGTAAATTGAATCTCGAATTATTTTGACATTTTGATAAGGTTCACACAGACACCTTTACAATGATGGATGAATACATGGATGTTAATCAAGTTATCATTTATGTTTAATTTTCCACCAGTAACTGTTATATTCAGTCACTAAATAAGTATATCAACTCCAGTGATGACATTACCCATAGTGTAAAAATCTACGAAAAACTTATATGTGAATACATTCTTTACAAATTTCAAAGATACTTAATCGATAAGAAATGTGTCTTATCAAGCTTAATCGTTGAATTCATTTTGTTAAACATTCTCTACTTTTGATGAAAACATCTAAAAATGTACTTTTACAATATTTTATTTATCACAAGATGGAGGTAAGTTGTTGACTTTTAATGACTTCAAATTCCTTATGCTTTTGTTCCAATACACTCGAGTTTGGTTCGAGCAAATACAATAACTGCTAATAATAGTTGAATATCCAAAGACCAACCCTAAGCATGTTCACCAAAACCTGCTTATTCCAATGACCAAAATCTTTGAAGTATATCAAATGATAAACTGGCGTTATTCGACCAACTTCTTTGATAATATTTGAAAACCTCACTAGCGGTTTTGTCTTTCCTTTACTCAAATAGATAGTTGTTTCGTCCTGAGGGTAGTTTCAATGTCATTTTATTAAAATGTACAAATCATTTGTAAAAATTTAAAATCGTTAATTGTCAAAGCTTAGGGACACATGTATCTAATAGGATTTCTATAAAGCTGGAACGAGAATAATTTCGAAATGTTGTTCAGATTACTGCAGAGTTTCAACAGGCTAGGAAGTTAGTTTTCTCACTACTTCGTTGGTTCCACATATTATAATTAAGTAGTTTTATTGACATTTAGGTGTTTGATTATTTTACACAGCCGAACAAAAATTTAGTCCCAATATTTTATGTGTAGTTTCATGAAAATTGGAGTATCTTAAACAAACAGCCTTTAAAATACCCCTTAATTCTCCACTGAATCACATTTTTCTAATGTTTATAAACATAATCGAGTTATTGTACATTATTTTTTGATTGTGTTTAGCTGTTGGGAAGGCGCTGATTAAACGTTTGCAAACAATCATTTGATTATACAGAATAACTATTCGTTGTTTGACCTAACCTTTACCAAAATGATAACTAAAAATCATATTGCATCATTTCACTTTTAAAATGTTTTTAAAGTAAATATTTTGCAACAATAACAGACTTCTTTCTGTGGTCTACTGAAATATAATGACGAGAAAATTTATGTAACATACGTTATTTAGTTAAACCTAAGGATTTCGGCATCTTTTCTTGACTTCAGTGAAACGAAAATTCTGATAAATAAAATTGTACAATGGAAATTTACTCGGCAAGTTGATGGTTATCTCGTACCATCACAAACTAGTTTTTTCTGAGGGTGACATTTTGTTAGCCTAATTGCTAAATTGAAGTTCATTTGAGTGGTGAACTAGGTTCGCAGTTAGCCACTGCAATAAACGATAATAAAGAACGTTTTGGGTTATAGTCAGTTCAATCACTCAGATATTCATTTGATATTTTCACTCTGAAGCATGAATAGCAATAATGAGGTCTCTGTGTTCCTTAACGAAAATTTCAGAAAGATACACAACTGATAAATAAAGTAGTAATATGAAAAGTGTTTTGAACTAACATCGAAAAGAGCAGTTCTTTCAGTTCATTACCTTCATTTAATTTAGAAATATGGTACATCAATATTTATAAAACTATGTCTAAACTGAAGAAAATTGAAGACAACCTGTAAAGTTAGATCAGTTTACTTAACTTACCTAATAATAATCTTGATCTAAGCTTTGTGAAGATATTTTTTCCCTTAATTTTGACTAAACGATTTACAAATGGAAGGCAAACAGTAAATTTTGCACTCCTTGACATTCTATAGTTTAAGGTAAACTGAAGTTGAGATTGACTATTGTATTAAGTAAATATATAAATCTATATATATATATATATATATATATATATATATATATATATTAGCTCCACTGGTCACGGCTTCGCACTAGATCTCCGAGGGAAATCTCGGAGCTAATCCGTGCCAGGTAGAGACAGGTATCTACCTCAGTACAATAGACGTTTCTCGCGCAATTTCGTGGATTGGTTGATGTTAGACACTATCACCATTGGATGCCAGCTCAAAGGCCCAGTGGGTTAAGCGTTTGCCCGCGAATCCCGCGAGCGGGATCGCGGATGCGCACTGTTGATGAGTCCCACAATAGAGTGAAACGGCCGTCCTCTGCTTCCAGGTTTTCAACTGTGGTGGTCTAACATCAATCGGTTCATGATCTCAATCAATAATCAATCATTATTAAATGAAACATGTTGATCAGTTGATAAACAGTGTGTATAATCATTCCATTTGGACAAGTGTAAACACAGTATGAAGACACGAAAGCGGAACACTAATTAACTGTGGTCACAGTGTAGTACTTATAGCACGAATCTGTCCATATTGTTGATGAAACATGTTTTGCAATAATTTGCACATTTATAATGCTACTTAACTGAAGACATTGTTGGAAGTCAAATTATTGAAGTGTAGAATCCAACAAAACGGTTAAATGTTTATCGCTACCAGTAATTCAGGATACATTTTACAATTTCCACTCAATAAACTTCGAAATAAATTTTTCCTGGAAAACTAACTAAACAAGTTTGTGAATTTCAGCCGTGAAGTAATCTATATACAGCCTGATATTACACACATCAGAAGTGTAGATCAGGTTACTGAATTGAAATTAAAAATATCAATTAACTCACGAGGTCAGTGAGCATTTCTGTATAAATGAAATGCATGCAAATGGATCAGTTCAACAGTAATTTCGTGTAATATGAAGAAAAGAAAACATTAATGTTTACAAGCGCTGCCTGATACTGAAATTCTTACGTCAATGCAACACTAGTTGACACCGAATCTATTGGATTCATTGTTTGGTGATAGGCAGTAGATTTCAAGCTGTAACTACCTGACCTGAACTAGCTTTATACTAATCTCTCGCAAGCCGGATTTATTGTTGATATATCTTCTCGATTGAATACTACTTGTAATATCTGGTCGTCGCTGATGCTTAGGTCGGAGTCGCTTATCACTTGTGGGTGTGATGGCATTTGTTGATATAGATATAAAATGATTATTGTGATAATCTGATCCAACTGCACAAATATACTTCAATAAATATTGCAACCATAATTTCATCAAATCTAATTCTCATTTTGCCATTTGGTAATTAAAGAAAGAAATTTCTTCGCTCAGTTCGTTCCTTCTTTAATTTCCAAATCTAATTCTCTTTTACAATAGAACACTATGTACATGTAATTAATACTGATCAAAATAACACAACAAATGAAGGCCATGACAGTCGTTAACTCTTTTTCTATGTTTAAGCATTAATGTTCTCCTTTTAGTAAAGTAACATTAACCATAAATGTAACGTCGTTGTTGTGTTTTTCGTATATTTTTGTCTCGAATTATGACAATTACTACGCATCCAAATCACCGTTTCGGTTTTCTTAATTTGTCAAATTATTCATTGGAATTTCATTCACCGTCATCAATTTGCTATGGTTGACCTTCGAACTCGATGGCAATCACCTTCACACCCATGATTATTCTCATAATCTCACATTTGATAATACATTTGGTTCTAAAGCGAATCGGTTCTAGTTAATCATTTTAATTTCATGTGAATTACAATTAACAAGACCGAAGCAAAGACGTCGGTGAAAATTATATGATTTATGTTTGATGGCTTGATTTTCAGGTAGAAGAAATAAGCAGGAAATAAACATGATAGATAATCAGCTCAAATGAAATTTACTTGTTAGAGAATTCAAATTGCTTCCAAATACTATCGCATTGGACAAGGTTACAAACTGAAACCATTGATGTTTCAATCATCATGTGACGGACCTACGATGTAAAACAGACTAGATTACGATTTTTGTCTTTAAATCTCCTAAACTTGAATGTGAAAATTGTCTATATGAAAGACATACAAGTCTTCACATTCGCGAAGTGTGAGTAGAACCTACTGTCATCAGCCGTCAACGATTAGGTCAATCGTAAAAAAATGTTTGCATTCTCACACGTTCTAGATAATCATTTTTATTTCATGTTATAAATTTATTACGATGAACCAACATTCCATCAGTTCGTGTTTGCATCCCCACACGTAACTTCCATTGCTCAGTGTGTGTATGTAATAATTTATATATTAAAAATAGTACTTATTTACGATAACAACGTGTAATGAATTCATTACGATGAACCAACATTCCACCAGTTCGTGTTTCCTTAGAAGTTTGTAATTACGTATTCAAACCAGATGTGCTGAATTCACTGGTCTATTCCAACATTCCACACACTGATTACAGATTTCATCTCTCAGTTTCTCGGTGAAATAATCTAATTTCCTTGGAACGTTTGTATGATTAACTTGTACTGAATACTTATAATTGAACACCTATTATGGCCATTTAATATTATTCAATGATGCTGCGCCGATTCACATGACAAAAAAGATTTATCAATTGATTCATTTTGCGGTGCCATCTGAGATTTGTAAAGCAAAACAAACTGAATGTAGGTGAATCAGCTAACCACGTTTGTCAGTTATGATAACACTGAGGTACTGTACACTGAAAACTGTATTGCATGTTATTATGTGACTGTATGGTGTCAATGAAATCAACTATCATTTGTCAGTTACTTTTGCATGCATTTGAGCCATAAGGTAGTGACTTGAGTCGATATGATGATCAGTAAGTGATCTATAAATATTTGGTAGTACTTTCCCGTTTAGGCCTACGTTGGGTTCATATCAGCACTTCTGTTTAGTCTATGAAGTTCTCTATAGTTAAGTGCAAACGCTAGGAGATAAAGTTTGGCAAGTCCTAGTGATTTCGTTTACGAGTATCCAACATAAAGAGAGTTAATTGTCAAATTCCAAGTTACGTATTATTTTTAGTTAAAGTGAGTGGTAAAATTAGTTATCTTTTTATTTGTACATTCACACTCAGTATTAAAATTCTAAATATGTTCATATCAACAAAAACTAAAATGTATAATCACATTAGTTCATAATGTAACAATGACATTGTACATGCTCTTGATTGTAGTAAATAGACACTTGAATAACAGAATAACTAAATGTTTTTCAATTTGTGGTTCATTCATATTACAGTCTGCTGTTTGGAATGGTCTTTTATATGATAGCTCTAATGAGTGATATAACCGGTAAGGAGAAAAATATCAGTTACACAAAATACTCGATGACCACGATTTTCCTCCATGTTATTGTCTGCAATGGACGAACAAATCGAAAACGTAACTATTTTGATACTCGATCACTCAGTATACGTATCAAATTTGTGTTTGTTATGTTGATGATCTATGATATATTTACTCAGTTCTACTGATATTTCTTTATTCAACGTCAGAGTCCAGTGTAGCATTTGTAGATAATGGTTGGTTAACCATAAGCGATTTACTAGACTTCTTACCACTAGTTATCCAATCATATTGATGGTGATATCTATAGTTCACGCTAGCTGAGTCATGAAATTAATCATTCTAAAAGTTGATGAAATCAGAATTATCCAGCGATAAGTTCTCAATCACACTAAATCAATATCCATATCACAGACCAACCTTATTTAGATAATCACTGATAATCGAACAATGAATTTGTGTTGTGAACTCGGAAATCTAATAATCTCCAGGAAAAAAGGTAAATTGAGAATGTTCTTATCTTTTGAATTGATATTGCTTTAATGTTGCAGCATTTCACACACACTTTCTAAATGAAAGGTAAATTGAAACAGATGAGTGAAAATTAGTTCCAATCAGAATCCATCATTCGTGCAGAAGGTTGTCATACAGTGAAATCATAATTCAGCCGACGACATAGAAAACTAATTTGTGTTTGATTTTAAAGACTGAACGATTTTACTACAAAGTGTTTCACATGAGCCCTCTTAGTATAATAATTCTATTTTGCTTAAACATTTACATGATCTGACATATTAATTCAGATTTCTTGTTTAAAGATATATATTTTATGGCAAATCAACCTGATTTCATGATCTGACATATTATCCGGCGAGTGGGATCATGGATGCGCACTTTTGAGGAAATCCGCAATACGACGAAGCGGCAGTCCAGTGCTTCCAAGTTCATGATCTCATTCAAAGATATTTATAATCTCCACAAGCCCTATACTTATATTTCAAATTGGTTGTTTAAAGATGAACATGTTATGGTAAATCAATCTGATTTCAGCGTAGCTACAATAGTTATCTACCAACAATTGATGTCGAATCGAATCATTTGACTAATATGGAAAAGAGATAAGAACCGTCCAACACTGTAATCAAAGTTAATACGACAAACCACATCTCTGATGACCATGCAAATAATGATTGGAACAACTGCACTAATAACATCGATGAACATAAAAATTTTGACAATAACAGGTTTTATAACTATCAAGTTAACGTTCAAATGTGATTAACCAAACTATCATACAACACGTTTGCTTTCGGCGTGTTAATACATGAAAAGCTAAGCATTAGGTTGGAAGCATGAAAAATTGGAGATTTTTAGAGATGAATGTTTGGCAACCATCGAGATAATACATCATTACTATCATGATGAACTAAGTGTTACTACTAATTATGTTTGAACGCACATCGGATAGTTTACACTTATTTGGTTGGCAGTTCAACAGTCTAGTAAATTAAACCACAAATGTCTTGTAAAGATTAGTATTATGTTCTCCATTTTAATGTGCTCCGATTGAGACATTTGATTCGAGATTATGCAGCTATTGTGTACAAGTTCAGTCAATTCAATGTGATAACCACAATAATTACTGCTTTTTAACAGGAATTTAAATATCGATAGCTCGAAGATGAGTTTTGAGAAAATATTACCACACATTTTAAATTTACTCACTGATTGTATTATTTACAACAAGGAAGGTTCAATTTGTAATTTAAGAATGTCCAAAACAGGTATCCTGACTATCCAGTTCCTATAGAACATACAATAAGTTAGTTCTATCGAGGATGTTCACACATCTCAATGCAGCTATAAGACTTTATCCAGAGTTCCTAAAGAACGAAGAATAATGACAAGACCTCAACGTTATCTGTCAAGCAAGTGAGATTCAAAAATGTTCAGTTTTCTATCTCTATTCATTGCTTATTATGAGTTTGTGGTTAACTGTTAACACATTACTTACACTAATTGTGTTGTAGCAACTGACAACACAGTTTATATTTTGACAAAACACAACATCTACTAAGAAATTACTTACCATTGCACACGTTTTTTTCAAGTATGGAAATATTTCATTGTTCTCTCGATCGTCAATCAAAACAAGCTATAAATTAAAATGACAGAACTGTTCATAGCATAATTCATTCATCATACTACTTCAGGGTACATCCCAGTAAGTAAAATGAAAACATACTACACATCCAACCACTAAATACTTATGGATACCACTGTTTTTATTATCTAACTGACAGTAATAATTTTCACAAAAGCCTCACTAGAAAGAATTGCTTTTTAATCTAGTTTTATTAGATGAAAATGACGTACAGTAGATTGATGCTATTAAACCATTACATAATTAATGTGCTCCATGACAGAGAATTCACTTCAATCAAAGTCACGTACTAAAATCACAGTTGTCGAACACATTGTGATATTTAAAATGTCATCAACGAAGCCACCTCTTGACTGTTATGTTATTGTCAATCATTTTTTGTTACAAAACTTGCTTTAATTATATAAATTTCAATAATGCTAAAATGATATTGCTCGATGGGGTTTATCTCAGATACACAGCTATGTGCAATCGAATATTGACATGTTAGCAATAAGGTGGGATTTGTTGAATAGTGTTATGAAGTTGAAGTAAATTATTGAGTTAAGTCACCTATGTTAATTATTGTATGTCAGATTGCATTAATATATTGCGTCTGAGAATATGTGTTCGAGTCTCTATCTGATTTACTCGAACAATGTGAGAATCGGCAGTGAAATCATGACCTCCATCATATAGATATCGTTTTGTCACCTTTTGTCACATTGTTTGTATGTGGTGAAGTTGAAGAACAAGAAAGTGTTTCACTGCATAACAGTAACAAATCATTAGGAATTTGTTTTATGGAATGGATAATATGGGGTTGTTCGAGGATATCAAGTCAAATGAAACATCAATGGTCTTTTTAAAGATAATTTTGTGAACACGGACTTTACGTCTCCCAATCTTCTCTCTCGTTTGTCTGCTTATGAGTGTTATATCGAAAGCTGTGTCTTACTGTTAACGGGCATTATAATCATTAGTCTTCAAAGAAACATATTTTGTACGGGTATCGGAGCGGGCTCTATTCAGTAACATCATTACTTTGGCAGATTTGAATATTTAAGAATATACTTTCGGTTGTTGATAGCGTTTTCCGGTTTTAGGATGATTCTCTTTATGCTCTTTTCTAAAACATACAGTACAATAATGATATATGAATGGACTTCTCGTTGAACTGACTTTTGTTCCTTGCTATATACTACTTTCGATATCAAGTAAACAGCTTGATTTCTGATAACATTGGAAAGTATGCTGTTACGCGGTTATTTGTTGTGTAATATCCGAAAGTATTCACGAAAACCAATTAGATTTACTGCATTTATTATGATAATTACCATCCTTAAACTTTTTTAACAGTTATTTTCAGCTTTATTGCACTCACTTAATCTGTGTTGAAATGCTAAACGTTATTCCATATTTGTGTATTCTTAATTCGATTCTTGATAGTCATCATTAAAATTCGGCACTGTAATTTTCGCTATGACATATTGTGATGAATATTTATGTTATCGTTACAGGTAGCCCATTTCTATTTAGTTATACAAACGCGTTCATCCCAACACATACTTCACGACATTTCGTTTGCAACCAATAATGGAACAGTTGTTCAGATTATTGTTTGTTTTCCAACCTTGGTTTTATCCAACTCCCAGTTGTATATTTATTATTATTATTATTTGCCTTATTCACTATTACACTTTCATCGTAATGACGAATTCTCCGCATAAAGTAAGGGGCATCGAAAACCCACTTGGTGAAATAGATGAGAAGAGTGTAAAATCACATAAATATAAAATAACCTCAACACCATAATCAAATGGTAGATATGTGTTAATTCTCGTGTGTGTAAAGAATTCGATCACATGAAGACGTAAACATCATTTTTCTAGATCATCTCTGTCTCTACAGTTGAAATCAATACGAGAGAAACAGTTTCCAAAACTGATTTCTTCTTACAATTTAAAAGTGGTTGAAGAAATGCTCAATTGCATATTTGGCTACACAGTAATGCACTCGCATTGTTAAAATGACAAGTTTACGTGATTCGAACATTGTGATGTTTTTCCTACTTTTGTGTAGTGGTGAAATCAATCAAATTTATTTCGTACACCACTCATTTCCAATAAAGTGATTCAGATTTGTCCAAGAAACTGTACTGTAAATAACATACCTGTGTTTATTTTCTCACCTTTATTCGACCAGTTCTTTAAACATCAATACACTACACACCAATCCATTGAGTTATGAACTTCCACAATGGATGTAGAATTACGATTGATAAAAGATATCGAGATATCTAGTTATATGGCATGAGTTTTAATATAATTTACGTGATGAATACACGAGAAGTTAGTTGTGCTATTTTCCGATGGTTTGTAAGTCTTGAGTATACTTTATTTCATCAAATGGATAATCAGTGCTAGCTCACCCAATATGTCTACTCCATTTACTCATTAATATCACAACACACAAAACAACAACAGCTGAGATGAAACATATAATTTGATATTTTATACCATATGAAATGAATTTATGGCAGCTTGATTATATCAGATTTTTTTAACAGGTTGTAAGAGATAGTTGTTTCGTAAAGCAGTATATATTGAGAGCTTGATGACAAAGCTTCAGAAGAATGTCGTCGGACATGTTTATGTTACTCTATTGTACTGAAATTGTAAAAATCGATACAATATTGCATAATCATTTATGTGATCTAAACAAAGAAACCTTTTCTAATCAGATGACAAACTGTATATGTGGTCAAACTATGTTATCAAGTCTACACTTTATGTTTCGCGTAAATTAAACACCGAAGATATTGGTGAATGGATTCACATACTCTACTGAATGTCTTAAATATTCTTGCTATTGTCAGAATGTGTGTATAGGAAAACATGACCCAACTGATTGTAATATTCTTCTAGTATTAGTGATAAATACAT
Source organism: Schistosoma bovis (assembly GCA_944470425.2). Lineage (NCBI taxonomy): Eukaryota > Metazoa > Platyhelminthes > Trematoda > Strigeidida > Schistosomatidae > Schistosoma > Schistosoma bovis. The sequence continues at coordinate 486,111 of OX103958.1, read as the reverse complement.
TTTAATATAGCAGTCCATATCATGAGATCTCGAATCAGATATAGTAAGTGGGTTCCCTCAAGGAAAATAATGCACTTTATTATGGCTTGACGTTCATGTCTTTGGCTTTCTGAAGAGAAAGTTCAATGAATATATAAAACAATATTTACATATTATTCATGAGTTCGTAGAGCAGATTCGCTGACAATAGATTTTTCCGTAATCGAATTTATAATGTAGTCTGTCTAACGAAGAGAATACGTTTGAAACCACCAGAGAGCTTACGATTATCTCTTTATATACTGATTTATCACAGCGAATCTACATTCGAACATTTCTCTTAACACTTTTTACAATTCTGATAGATTGTAGTAATACTTCATATTGATAATAATAATGTGCTCAGTACAGAAAGCGACAGTAAGCAGCCGGTATTATAATGTGTTTTTCAATATACACTTATTTTCGCATGTTTTTAAACATACAGATAAATAGAATCTTAGCAATACATTCGTAAAATTTAATTTTACTAAATTTATGATAAAACAACTGCGGTTATATCTCAACCATACATAAACCAATTTCTGTCTTTCTTCAGTATTGCATTCAATCGACTGTCATTGCTAATATACAGTACTTCTATGCATAACAGTATATCAACTGATAAATTGTGGTGTATGCTACTGAAGTCGACAGATATGAGTAGTGTGTATGACGAATCGAAAAGGAAATATCTAGCAGCAGAAGATTAAGAAAATCAAATGGAAGCGAATAAAAAAAGAGAGTAATTGGTGTGGTAACATAGAACCAGCCAAGTCTGACATGGTTAACTGATATTTTGCATATGAAATGTTTATATGATTGTTCTCAGATTTTACTAAGAGATTCCGTAATTTCGTGATCAAATACATTTGGTTGTTCGTCTGGCATTCCCATTCACTTCAATATTACAAACACTTTAAAAAATGAACGAAACTTCTGCAATTAGCGCATATAATTTCCATTTCATTTTATATATTTTGAGAACTAGGTATACAGGTTTACGTGTACCTGAATTTTGATATCACAAACCTTTTGAAGAGTGCGAAAATAAAGATTCCTTGTGTAGATGAGGGAATAATATTGTCCGACCGGCCATTTTTTTAAAAAAAAACCCCACCCCATAAAACAAAATTTTCCACCCCCAAATTACAATATTTTTCATCATGTGTTTCGTCCAATGGAATGGCTAGTTTCAAAACTTAGATTTAATTAGTTAGTTATATCTTGAAAATTGTTATAAATTATCAGTGCTTGTCGATGAAGCACATTCCAATCGTCATTATGGAGCAGAGTAACGTGCCAAGTACAAGCGCTGGTGTTTCTCACGTAACGGAAATGGAGGAAGTCTTTGTGACAACGTTGTTTCTCGTTGCGTTCCCATCGGTTGAAGCGGTAAAGACCACTATCACAAATTTTGAAAGATCGACTTACAGTCATTATGTAGTGGGAGATTCGCATATTGGCAGAGATCAAAAATCCTACATTAAATTTGTGTGTTGGCGAAATGGGCGTATAAGATCTAGCGGTTCGTCACAACGTATTAGACGGAGGAGGTAATTTGGTAAATGGTTTTATAATTTTTTTAACGAAGGGCTTCTATGAACACCCAATGTCCGGCATTTATGTTTTGTAAGATTATAGACGGCTATTGGACTGTTGTACGTGGGAATGTGCATCACAATCACGAGTGCAATTCCCTAAGGTACCAAGGTAATTCATGGGTGCGCAGGTTAACGGATGGGGAGTTTGAAACTGTGAAACCGCTGCTAATATCTGGTACCGCTGCATTCCACATAAAGAATTATGCTTACCAATCTGATGGGAAATGTGTGACCGCTCAAGATGTCTGCAATATGCGGTACAAAGTGTTCTCACATGCGAACATTCCTGGTACGGAATTTGCCAATTTATAATATACACTTTAGGTGATTACGGGAAATTGAAAGCTCACATAACATCCTTGGGTGGGCTTTGCGAATACGAATTGGACGATGAGAACTGTCTATCGTATTTCTTCTTCATGACTGCTGAGCAAGTGAATTTGGCCGGTCACTTTTGTGACGTAATTGGTTTTGACGGGACGTACAAAACGACTAACGAGAACGTCCATTTATATCAAGTCGTTGCCCTGGATATGAATTTTGAGGCAATACCCATGTGCATTGCCTTTTTAAGTCGCGAAACGTCAACATTCATTTCTGTATTCCTGCGTTTTTTCCAACGGTGTACCAACAGTCGACAGCTGGTAGGCATTGTGACAGATGATTCACCTGTTGCTGCTATTACGCAGGTGTATCCGGATGCACACCATATTCTGTGTCGCGTACACCTTGTTCGGAATGTGATAAAGAGGGTAAGTGTTTCGTTCATTAACATTAACCCAGTAACGGTTATTGTAAAGGGTGCGATAAGAAATTGTACAACCGTTCTTTCGCCTCATGTTCACTCGAACGGTTGAAAGGTAAATCAAAATCTACATAACATGATTTTGTAGTTTTAACAACGTACTTTCGTTAATCGAAATGTCGGACGGAACGTTTGGCAGATACGTCAGAGACCACCTTCTACCACGGAAACACAAATGGTCCACTGCTTTTCGACCGCCATCCACCCTCTTTGAACTGAACAATACGGTTGACATTTTGCCCACGGCAATTAAGATTCCCTACCACCCATTTTTAAAAAAATGTATGGTGTCAAAGAAAAATTTAGCGATCGGTGATTGGTGTACTTGTGTTGCAGGTGTGTGCTCAAGTGATAATGAACAAACATCTTGTCACCTTTAATAATTTTGTAATTGGTCGTAAACTGTTCATCTTTGCAATGTGATTAGTTGAAATTGAAATCGCATCTGGAGCTGTGATTGGATGTCAGAATTTTGATTTTTACATTTGAAATTTAACGATAATGAATAAATCTTTTTGTGTAATCTTAGTCTTGTAAGAAATTTAGACATTTTAAGAAAAAAACACCAACTTAAGTGCAATCCTACTGTTACTGAATGCGTATTGGGATAAATTTTTGATTTCCGATCAACAATTTTAATGTCACGAGTACTTATATGTATCACATAAAAAGAAAGTATTTGGGAAAAAGCAACTGAAAACTGGTTTGAATATTTGATAATAGTGATTACTGAGTAAGGTGGGTAGTCAAGTCTTTAATACCAAATTAATAAACAAATTATCACTCAAGTGTATGCATAGGTATTTTGGTAACACATGGTCTGTTAGTTCGAGAAACAAATCAACATATTAATAAATCATCATGATAACTTACTAGTTGCAATAATAATGATTCAGGTGAAGCAACCGTAGACCATCATTTAATGAACTGACTTTGACAGTATATGAATGTAGTAATAAATTTAACCGAAATAGGCACTTAATATTTAGTGGACGTTTATTTTGTAAATGTTCATTCTTAATGAGAATTAGAAAACGTTAGATTTAAATGTGGTTAATTTTAAAAGTCCATTGAAACACGGTTCATTATTTTCACTTGCAAATTATTTGTAGTTCTGTATTTTAAAATTAATTTTTTGGTTGTAATAAAAACTAGTGTGTGTTTAATCAGTCATGTGTGAATATTGTTAACCGCCGTAATATGAAACCTGAACTATATCTAGACATTATGAATGTAACCATTTTTGACAAGCATTTGAAATATCAGTTTCATCAAGTGTAAATGAACAACCGTACGTCGTCTGACTGACTCAACAAATATCTATCGACTTTAGACGTATAAATATGAATAAGGTCAACTGTATCAATGAACATTTAAAATGTTATTCTTGAGATGGTGGAGAAGATTTGTAGGTCAGGTGGATGATTTTGGTGGAGTTTTGTTCTCTGAGCTGGATGGTTTGGTCGTGGGGCTTTCATCGTTCTTCTGAACGGCATCATCAGCACAAACCTCAGATAGAAGTGAAGTGTTTGAATTTCTCCATATGTGTCTCAAAGCTTGTTCTGTGCACCTCGACGTTATTATTATTCTTATTTATTGTTCTTCTTATAATTATTATTATGTCAATTGACAAGACTCAATTCTCATACTATGCATTTCATTGACACAAAATTCTTTGCATTTTAAATTTTCCTATAATGCTCTTCCACTTATTGTGACTGAACACTTTACTGCAAATAATCCAGACCTTTATTGAATGACCTTTCTAAGTTGCAAATGTTACAATTTGTAAGTATATATATATATATATATATATATATATATATATATATATATATATATATATATATATGTCGTAACAGATGTAAACGTTCACCATTGTTAATACATTACATTGTCAAATTCATTAATGCCATGACATATTTTTGGCCTTTATAAAATATAGAAATGATGGACTTATAACTGTATAGTGTGATTGTACCGGTAATTAATAGTTATATGGGTGTGCAAATGAATACGTTGATATAATCAGTGGTTATGAATAACAATGAAGGCTTAGTTGACGATCGGACGTAATTCATACGTACGCTTAGTTCTGGTTTCAGGTACTATTAATATAAAACTGGAGTATGAAATTCTTGCATTTTGTATTCATGAAACGGATAATATTCTCATTTCTTTTAACACTTACTATATGACCTTTTAATCGGATTACTAATTTCAATGATGACGGCTTCAACTTGTTTTATAATGTCAGTATCTTATTCATAAGGAAGATATTTCTCTCAATTTTGTTTACTTCTCTATGAGCTTTAATCACATTCATCTTTGTAACTATCTTATTATATTCACTAATAAATTTATTCACTATTTTAAAATATTCCTATTAAAATGTACTAGTAATAGATAGTTTACAAATATGTTACTAAGACATGAACGGTAATCACATTATTTTACATCTAAAATTATTAGATAAGTGTTCATAAAATGACAAAATCTTGTCTGCTTTCTTAACCTTTATATGTATTATACATTAGAAACAAGTTTACGAATACATGAGCGATAATCGCTTATCGATTATTAATATCTAAGGTATATCGAAATGCATTCGACATTAAAAAGTGCTTAATCACTTGACCTTTGCCAAAGACAAAAACAATATTGGGAAAAATGCCTTTAAATCAATTTGTGGGTGGCCCTGAAAAGGGCCTTTAATCGTTCTCGCGGTGGAAAGTCCAAACTATTAGTTGGTAATGGCGCCACACATAGGACAGTGTACTGCTCGTACGTTCGGTGATGGGTCATAAGCACAGAATCTATGAAACATAGCTTCACAAGGACAGAAAACCCAACCCACTTCATCACCAGTTTCATAGGGCGGCTGTGCAAGATTACAGATGTCACACAAACGGTTCTCTTCATCTTCTTCATTTTGGATGTCCCGTTCTGTTAACTCTTCTGAGTTTATAGAAACTACGTCATCCTCGTCGTTACTTAACGTTTCATCCAAATCGACATTTCCTCGATGCATCAACGGCGTTGTAAAGTTAGTCGACATGCTTGTTCCACTGTACAACTGCGGTTCAGCCTGTAAGTTCAACGGCGTTGGTGGTAGTCTACAGTGAAGTTCTTGATAAAACTGGCTATAAAGTGAACTGCATTGTTCCTCAGACAGTCGCCTGATTAACGCAATCACTGTATTCTTCATGCTCGGCTGGCTCAATTGCATTGGGAAATAATTCTCAACTGCAATACGAGTCAGATAAGTATCAGAGTGTAACCACCTGTCACAAATTGACTGTAAGTTCACATCAGTCATACTGTGTGTACAGTAAGCCAATATGTGCCGACATGGCAAACCGTTTTCAATGGAAAATGTACAGGAGCAGCGCATGGAATCACGGTGTACATTGTAAGTCCCTCTTGCGTCCATAGCCGTGAATAAGTCAGCAGACATTACAAACTCCGTCAAAGGAGTGCGCAGGTGCCGCTTCAGTACTTGACATGCAGCTGGTGTCAGTCGTTCCTGAAGTCCATGCATTGCTGGCTCTTGGCCGATGTTGGCTTTTACCCGGCAATCTGATGTATACTTCTGTAATCTTGCTTCCATCCAACATCCAACGCGAAGTAGCACACTAAATATAGATCTCAGCACAGGTGTTTTTCGACTCAGTTGATGCATCTTCAAAATTCGGTGACTTGTCTCAACAAAGTTCGTATTATTGAGTTGAAGTAGCGTTGCTGATGGTCGAAAAGCTGTAGACCATTTGTGTTTTCTCGCTAATAAGTGGTCTCTGACATATCGGGCAAACGTTCCGTCCGATATTTCGATCAAGGATAACACATTGTTAAAACTACAAAATAATGTTACGTTACTTTTGATTTACCTTTCAACCGTTTGAGTAAACATCAGGCGAAAAAATAGTTCTATCGTACCCACTACAATTAAGGTTACTGGGTTAATGTTAATGAACGAAACACTTACCCTCTTTACAACATTGCGAACAAGGTGGACGCGACACAAGATATGGTTAGCATTGGGATACACCTGCATGATGGGAGCAGCTATTGCAGGTGAATCATCTGTCACAATGCCTACCACCTGTCGACTGTTGGTTAACCGTTGGAAGAATGACAGGAATCGAGAAATCAAAGTCGATGTTTCGCGACTTATAAATGCAATACAAACGGGTATCGCCTTCAAATTCATATCAAGGGCTACGACCTGATATAAATAGATATTCTCGTTATTCGTCTTGTATGTTCCGTCCAAACCAATAACATCACCGAAACGGTCTGCAAAAATCTTTTGATCACCAGTGCTGAAGAAAAAGTATGATAGACAGTTCTCATAGTCTAATTCGTATTCGCATCGCCCACCCAAAGATGTTATGTGCGCTTTCAATTTCCCGTAATCACCTATCGTTTACATTATAAATTGGCAAATGGCTTACCAGGAATGTTCGCCTGTGAGAACACTTTGTACCGCATATTATAGATATCTTGATCAGTCAGTAGTTTCCCATAAGAATGGTAAGCATAATTCTTAATGTGGAATGAAGCAGTATCAGATATTAGCAGCGGTCGCACATTTTCAAACTGGGCCTCTGTTAACCTGCGCACCCATGAATTTCCTTGGTACCTTAGGGAATTGCACTCGTGATTGTGATGCACATTCCCACGTACAACAGTCCAGTAGCCGTCGATAATCTTACAATACATGAAGGCCGGACATTCAGTGTTCATGGAAGCCCTTCATGACAAAAAATGTTAATAACATTTATAAAATTACCTCCTCCGTCTAATCCGCTGTGACGAACCGCTAGATGTTATACGGCCATGTCTCCAGCACACAAATTTAATGTACGAGTTTTCATTTCTGCACAAATGCGAATCTCGAACTACATAATGACAGTAAGTTGATCTTTCATAATTTGTGATAGCGGACTTCAACGCTTCAATCGATGGGAACGCAACGAGAAACAACATTGTCAAAAAGACTTCCTCTATTTCTGTTACGTGAGAAACAACAGCGCTTGTACTATGCACGTTACTCTCCTCCATAATGATGATTAAAATGTACTTCGTCGACAAGTACTGATGTTTTATAGCAATCCGACAAAACATAACTAACAAATTAAAAACGAACTTTAAAACTAGCCATTTCATTGGACGAAAAGGGATGAAAAATATTGCAATTTTGGGTTGAAAAAACATTTTTAAAAAGGGTGGGTGGGGGGTTTTTTAAAAAATATTGCCGTGGGGCAAAACCCCCACCCACCCTTTTTAAAAATGTTTTTCAACCCAAAATTGCAATATTTTTCGTCCCGTTTCGTCCAATGAAATGGCTAGTTTTGAAGTTCGTTTTTAATTTGTTAGTTATGTTTTGTCGGATTGCTATAAAACATCAGTACTTGTCGACGAAGTACATTTTAATCATCATTATGGAGGAGAGTAACGTGCATAGTACAAGCGCTGTTGTTTCTCACGTAACAGAAATAGAGGAAGTCTTTTGACAATGTTGTTTCTCGTTGCGTTCCCATCGATTGAAGCGTTGAAGTCCGCTATCACAAATTATGAAAGATCAACTTACTGTCATTATGTAGTTCGAGATTCGCATTTGTGCAGAAATGAAAACTCGTACATTAAATTTGTGTGCTGGAGACATGGCCGTATAACATCTAGCGGTTCGTCACAGCGGATTAGACGGAGGAGGTAATTTTATAAATGTTATTAACATTTTTTGTCATGAAGGGCTTCCATGAACACTGAATGTCCGGCCTTCATGTATTGTAAGATTATCGACGGCTACTGGACTGTTGTACGTGGGAATGTGCATCACAATCACGAGTGCAATTCCCTAAGGTACCAAGGAAATTCATGGGTGCGCAGGTTAACAGAGGCCCAGTTTGAAAATGTGCGACCGCTGCTAATATCTGATACTGCTTCATTCCACATTAAGAATTATGCTTACCATTCTTATGGGAAACTACTGACTGATCAAGATATCTATAATATGCGGTACAAAGTGTTCTCACAGGCGAACATTCCTGGTAAGCCATTTGCCAATTTATAATGTAAACGATAGGTGATTACGGGAAATTGAAAGCGCACATAACATCTTTGGGTGGGCGATGCGAATACGAATTAGACTATGAGAACTGTCTATCATACTTTTTCTTCAGCACTGGTGATCAAAAAATTTTTGCAGACCGTTTCGGTGATGTTATTGGTTTGGACGGAACATACAAGACGAATAACGAGAATATCTATTTATATCAGGTCGTAGCCCTTGATATGAATTTGAAGGCGATACCCGTTTGTATTGCATTTATAAGTCGCGAAACATCGACTTTGATTTCTCGATTCCTGTCATTCTTCCAACGGTTAACCAACAGTCGACAGGTGGTAGGCATTGTGACAGATGATTCACCTGCAATAGCTGCTCCCATCACGCAGGTGTATCCCAATGCTAACCATATCTTGTGTCGCGTCCACCTTGTTCGCAATGTTATAAAGAGGGTAAGTGTTTCGTTCATTAACATTAACCCAGTAACCTTAATTGTAGTGGGTACGATAGAACTATTTTTTCGCCTGATGTTTACTCAAACGGTTGAAAGGTAAATCAAAAGTAACGTAACATTATTTTGTAGTTTTAACAATGTGTTATCCTTGATCGAAATATCGGACGGAACGTTTGCCCGATATGTCAGAGACCACTTATTAGCGAGAAAACACAAATGGTCTACAGCTTTTCGACCATCAGCAACGCTACTTCAACTCAATAATACGAACTTTGTTGAGACAAGTCACCGAATTTTGAAGATGCATCAACTGAGTCGAAAAACACCTGTGCTGAGATCTATATTTAGTGTGCTACTTCGCGTTGGATGTTGGATGGAAGCAAGATTACAGAAGTATACATCAGATTGCCGGGTAAAAGCCAACATCGGCCAAGAGCCAGCAATGCATGGACTTCAGGAACGACTGACACCAGCTGCATGTCAAGTACTGAAGCGGCACCTGCGCACTCCTTTGACGGAGTTTGTAATGTCTGCTGACTTATTCACGGCTATGGACGCAAGAGGGACTTACAATGTACACCGTGATTCCATGCGCTGCTCCTGTACATTTTCCATTGAAAACGGTTTGCCATGTCGGCACATATTGGCTTACTGTACACACAGTATGACTGATGTGAACTTACAGTCAATTTGTGACAGGTGGTTACACTCTGATACTTATCTGACTCGTATTGCAGTTGAGAATTATTTCCCAATGCAATTGAGCCAGCCGAGCATGAAGAATACAGTGATTGCGTTAATCAGGCGACTGTCTGAGGAACAATGCAGTTCACTTTATAGCCAGTTTTATCAAGAACTTCACTGTAGACTACCACCAACGCCGTTGAACTTACAGGCTGAACCGCAGTTGTACAGTGGAACAAGCATGTCGACTAACTTTACAACGCCGTTGATGCATCGAGGAAATGTCGATTTGGATGAAACGTTAAGTAACGACGAGGATGACGTAGTTTCTATAAACTCAGAAGAGTTAACAGAACGGGACATCCAAAATGAAGAAGATGAAGAGAACCGTTTGTGTGACATCTGTAATCTTGCACAGCCGCCCTATGAAACTGGTGATGAAGTGGGTTGGGTTTTCTGTCCTTGTGAAGCTATGTTTCATAGATTCTGTGCTTATGACCCATCACCGAACGTACGAGCAGTACACTGTCCTATGTGTGGCGCCATTACCAACTAATAGTTTGGACTTTCCACCGCGAGAACGATTAAAGGCCCTTTTCAGGGCCACCCACAAATTGATTTAAAGGCATTTTTCCCAATATTGTTTTTGTCTTTGGCAAAGGTCAAGTGATTAAGCACTTTTTAATGTCGAATGCATTTCGATATACCTTAGATATTAATAATCGATAAGCGATTATCGCTCATGTATTCGTAAACTTGTTTCTAATGTATAATACATATAAAGGTTAAGAAAGCAGACAAGATTTTGTCATTTTATGAACACTTATCTAATAATTTTAGATGTAAAATAATGTGATTACCGTTCATGTCTTAGTAACATATTTGTAAACTATCTATTACTAGTACATTTTAATAGGAATATTTTAAAATAGTGAATAAATTTATTAGTGAATATAATAAGATAGTTACAAAGATGAATGTGATTAAAGCTCATAGAGAAGTAAACAAAATTGAGAGAAATATCTTCCTTATGAATAAGATACTGACATTATAAAACAAGTTGAAGCCGTCATCATTGAAATTAGTAATCCGATTAAAAGGTCATATAGTAAGTGTTAAAAGAAATGAGAATATTATCCGTTTCATGAATACAAAATGCAAGAATTTCATACTCCAGTTTTATATTAATAGTACCTGAAACCAGAACTAAGCGTACGTATGAATTACGTCCGATCGTCAACTAAGCCTTCATTGTTATTCATAACCACTGATTATATCAACGTATTCATTTGCACACCCATATAACTATTAATTACCGGTACAATCACACTATACAGTTATAAGTCCATCATTTCTATATTTTATAAAGGCCAAAAATATGTCATGGCATTAATGAATTTGACAATGTAATGTATTAACAATGGTGAACGTTTACATCTGTTACGACATATATATATATATATATATATATATATATATATATATATATATATATATATATATATATATATATATATATATATATATACTTACAAATTGTAACATTTGCAAATTAGAAAGGTCATTCAATAAAGGTCTGGATTATTTGCAGTAAAGTGTTCAGTCACAATAAGTGGAAGAGCATTATAGGAAAATTTAAAATGCAAAGAATTTTGTGTCAATGAAATGCATAGTATGAGAATTGAGTCTTGTCAATTGACATAATAATAATTATAAGAAGAACAATAAATAAGAATAATAATAACGTCGAGGTGCACAGAACAAGCTTTGAGACACATATGGAGAAATTCAAACACTTCACTTCTATCTGAGGTTTGTGCTGATGATGCCGTTCAGAAGAACGATGAAAGCCCCACGACCAAACCATCCAGCTCAGAGAACAAAACTCCACCAAAATCATCCACCTGACCTACAAATCTTCTCCACCATCTCAAGAATAACATTTTAAATGTTCATTGATACAGTTGACCTTATTCATATTTATACGTCTAAAGTCGATAGATATTTGTTGAGTCAGTCAGACGACGTACGGTTGTTCATTTACACTTGATGAAACTGATATTTCAAATGCTTGTCAAAAATGGTTACATTCATAATGTCTAGATATAGTTCAGGTTTCATATTACGGCGGTTAACAATATTCACACATGACTGATTAAACACACACTAGTTTTTATTACAACCAAAAAATTAATTTTAAAATACAGAACTACAAATAATTTGCAAGTGAAAATAATGAACCGTGTTTCAATGGACTTTTAAAATTAACCACATTTAAATCTAACGTTTTCTAATTCTCATTAAGAATGAACATTTACAAAATAAACGTCCACTAAATATGAAGTGCCTATTTCGGTTAAATTTATTACTACATTCATATACTGTCAAAGTCAGTTCATTCAATGATGGTCTACGGTTGCTTCACCTGAATCATAAATATTGCAACTACTAATTTATCATGATGATTTATTGATATGTTGATTTCCTTTTCCCATTAACACACCATGTGTGATAATTTGTTTATTAATTTGGTATTAAAGATTTGACTACCGACCTTACTCAGTAATCACTATTATCAAATATTCAAACCGGTTTTCAGTTGCTTTTTTCCAAAAACTTTCTTTTACTGGGATACATATAAGTACTCGTGACATTAAAATTGTTGATCGGAAATCAAAAACTTATCCCAATACACATTCACTAACAGTAGGATTGCACTTAAGTTGGTGTTTTTTTCTTAAAATGTCTAAATTTCTTACAAGACTTACATTACACAAAAAGAATTATTCATTATCATTAAATTTCAAATGTAAACAATGAAAATTCTGACATTCAATCACAGCTCCAGATGCGATTTCAATTTCAACTAATCAGATTACAAAGATGAACAGTTTACGACCAATTACAAAATGATTAAAGGTGACAAAATGTTTATTCATTATCACTTGAGCACACACCTGCAAAACAACTACACCAATCACCGATCGCTAAATTTTTCTTTGACACCATACATTTTTTTAAAAATGGGTGGTAGGGAATCTTAATCGCCGTGGGCAAAATGTCAACCACATGTTTGTGACATATTTTTGTGTGACTATGTTGATCAACGTTTGGTTAAATGGAGCTGGCTTACCCTCTATTTCTACTGCGCGTCATTTACCTTCGCTCGCCTCGATTCGCTTCATGCCTCTGATTTCCAGCCCAGATCTATGAGTGTACAAAATATACGCATTCAAAAATCCATTCTCGTATTTGACTTATTTAATTCCGATATTCACTAACGCGATTTATGTCGATGACTATATATGAGGATTGACGATACGTATGTCTTAATAGCAATCAGAAACGATCAAACTGGAGTCAGGTCCCGGACTACTAAGGATCAAACAATCTACTTTTGATAATGTCAATATATAATTTTCATTGGATAATTGCATTCCATTCAATTATAATTTATATTGTGAAGAAATGAACTCTGTTACCAATTTTCACTATGGGTTGTGGAGGTTATTAAGTTTTTGATTGAGATAACGAGACGATTGATGTTAGACCATCATTGAAAAACTGGAGGTACTGGATGACCGTTTCGTCCATTTGTGGGACTCCTCAGCAGTGCGTATCCACTATCCCCCTTGCCGGATTTGAACTCAGGGCCTCCAGTCTCCCGCGCGAACTGAACTCTAAAACACTGAACTTGCTGGCATCCAACAGTGTTAATGTCCAACCCCAAACAATCCACTAAATCGCGCGACCACCTTCTATTGTACTGAAGTAGATACCTGTCTCTACCAGACGCGGATTAGTTTCAATTTCACTGTTCTGACATATAATGTTATCTAATCAAATTGATAATGCATCCCTTATTTCGTTTATGATAAAACATTAATCATGGATCTGTCAACATGAATTCTGATGAATTTACTCATAGCCATTTTAACTCAAGTGTTTCTAGTATTTAAATATTCAAGTAGATATTCCAAATATTTTCTATGGTATAAACGACTACCTTGATTGAATATTTACTCAACGGTGGGAATCAATTTTTGAAAATAAAGATACATTTTTGAATTTAGAATTAGTATTACACTGAATTATTATTAAATATAAATGGAAAAGAAGGTCAAAGAACACACTGCGTTGAGAATTGGGAGCAAACATCAAAATGATGAATAACAACTGGAAAAGATTGTTCAAGACAAAGTTGGATGTAAAATGTTGGTGAGTGGTCTATGCTCCTCCACTAGGGGTATCAGGCATATGTAAGTCAGTAGGAATTAATGAATGCTATAGAATAATTTCAACGATCATAAGTCCAATTGGACATTACAGAAACTGTTTCAATACATATAAACTTACTTTTGTTCATCATAAGACTGAAATTGAAATGAACATGAAATGTTTATCAGTCAGTCAGTCAAGAAAAATTGAATATAGTCGGATTCATTGCATAACATTATTCTGTTTCCATAACTCATGTTAACATTGGTTAGCTATTAATAAACGTGTATGAAATGAGAATAAATAAGGATTCTACTATAGAAAGTTGTGAGATGGTGGAGAAGATTTGTGCTGATGATGTCGTTCAGAAGAACGATGAAAGCTCCACGACCAAACCATCCAGCTCAGAGAACAAAACTCCACCAAAATATAGAAAGTTGTATTGATATTTCGGCGAGACTATAATTTATGGACGAACCAATAGGATATAAGATAACCCTAAATCTAATTCCTAACCTTAACCATCAACTGTATATCATAATTTTAATTTCTCACACTGGTTTATAACCCTCATTTGATCCTAGTAATTGGGTGGACACTATCAAAGTCACTTTCGCGTATGATTTTACGATGATATTCTGTAATTTTGTGTTCAAAAGCATTCGATTGTCCACATTTGTGTTCGCATTTACTACAACATGACACATTGACAAAAGTGTTTTTTAAGTGAATCATTATCTAATACACACGATTTCATATAAGTTTTATATTTTAAAGCCAAACTCATATTTATAATCACAATATATAACGTTTAACGTTATTAAACGTATAGTGTATTTGTATCAGATGAGTTTTCATGTATATTATAGTAATTTCAATAGTTGACATCATGAGTCAATTGAAGCTAGACCACCATGAGAGACCTAAAAGCACTGGACGGCTATTTCGTCCTACTGTAGGACACTTCAGCAATTCGCATCCATGATCTCACTTCGCAAGATTCGAACTCAAAACCTATCGTTCTCACGCGGCATATTTACAAAAATATTGATAACAGTTCAACTTACCGTAAGTAACATTAATATAATTTCTGTTAGAATAAAATGTAAACCATTTAATAAATCTAATAACATTTTCACTAGGAGTTCAGTTACGTATATGATTACATCATAGTTTAATACTATTTAAATGTATATCATGAATTGACCAATCACACATAGCAGGGTGTAAATAGTTAAGATGATGAATTTCATTCCGTAGATGTAAATAAACAATCATAATGATGTTTTGAAGTTGAAATTTTAGTGCATGAAATATACACAATCCTGTTATGTTCGTATATATGGATTGATTGTTTTAGATGTAAACAAAAATATCATCTGATCGAGATCATACCGATGTTTGTATTGTTTATTTGCCTAAATGTAATTGTGTACAGATCCGGTGTAATCTTATAAATTATTGTTTAAATATTATTGATAATATTTGAAATATAAATTTTTAAAGTAAAGATGGATAATGGCTAGCAATGGAATCCAGGACGCGTTTCGTCCTATTTGGAACTCGTCAGCTGGACGTAACTACATCCTAGACTTGTTGATGTTCACCATGGGACTTGAACCCAGTACCGTTCGCTTCAAACGCCATCGCGATAGCGAAATAAAAATTCCTGGATTCTACTGTTAGCCACTATTCATATTTGCTTAAAAGGGTTGTGAATTAAGGCAATGTTGAGGCAATCCGCACAGGATGCACATATGAGACTGATCAATCGCAGTCCTAAATAACAATGGGAAGATACAATCAAAACAATACCAAGTGTATTGATAAAACTTTTGTTATCATATTTTATTATTATTGCTACTATCAGTACATCTATCTTCTTACTATCAAGTTTTACTTTTACCTATTATGAGCTGTGACGTAATCTGTTTCTCATTGTGATTAATGACTCAAATCGACTTGATTGGTTCAACATTACCGTATAAATATTCATGTATGACGATCTAATTGAAAACAATTGTTCGCTTACATGTGTTATTCTGATTTTGTTTATTACCGAAGTAATAGTAATTATGATAAAACATTGAATAGAATACTGATTATCATTACTAGATTTATGTAATGAAGAGTGGTAGTGTGGTGCGTGCTACTTATATTGACATAAGTAGTATATGATGTTATTTGCGAACAGAATGTCTGGCATCAGAGAGACAAGAGGATCGAACAGTAAAGAATGGAAACAGAATGCAATTTGTATGATAAATACACAAACAATGAAGTTTGAGTCATTTTGAGACAATTGGCGGACATTTTGAGAATTAAGCATTTACTTTATGATTGTTAGATTTTATTAACAAGTCCTGTGAGTTTGTGTTAATCACATTCGATTGTGCCCATCCGTGTTCTGTTCACTACAGTAGCAGTGATACAACGGAACAAATACTTAAATAAAAAAATAGTAATAATTAAAATCGTCATTCAAGCGCATACCAGATTAAGCCTTTTCAGTTGTGTGTGATAATTTTTAGATTAACTTGCTAAGAATACATTGTGATATGATTTAAATGTCAGCTGAATAACCAGGCATATAAAGAAGATAATATAGAAGACATTTTAAACTGCTCGACTCTCCATTATTGCACAGACGAAATACGTATAATGTGAAAATTGTGTAGTATACGTTCTCAATGATGAATACACTATACATGTGAACGAATCGGACGAAATTAGCAAGTTCACTCTGAACAAACTTTAGTTTATCGTAACTACTTTTCCAGAAAACAAATTAACGTAATGAATATCAAGTGAAAATTATTATGATTTTTTCCGAAGAGTTATAAATGACATGTCCTTTTGAGGCTAAGAAAAATCAACTAATTCACGTGGAATCGACCGTCTTGTGTTCGAGTCACACCTGTGGGATTATGGGTGAGCTCTATAGAGGAGTTCCATAAAAGAACGGCACATCTGGTCGGTGCTCCCACGTTTTTAGTGGTGATCTAACAGTGCTCGGCTTATGATTTCAATGAATGAATTCGAACATTAGCATTTTCTCAAATTGTTCAATTTTAATTACGCATAATTTTACTTTACGTGCTCTGTAGTGTAACATAATATTCTGTAGGCTGTTATTAATTTTGTCTTAAATTTAATACACAACTTTCATTTTGTTGTAATCGAATAAATTATGTAATGTATTTATGCAATCTCGTAATGTAATGTAATGTAATCGTAGTGATTCATGCATTGTGCGTATACAGTTGTACAGATACTTCACTAGGATCGATGATTTTATTAGTCATCTGCAAATTTACAAGCGCTTTAGCCCATCTTCAGTTTCATCACTGGATATTGATAGCATTCAGATTTTTGCTGTTGGTTTCTCCTATTTCTTGTGTTACGGATGGGTATAATGTTTTGCTAGGGTTCTTATACGGACGGTCAGCTGTAATAAGCAGAATGTGTGAGTAAAATTCAGGAACTGGAACTGAATGAAAGGGCACAGAGATCAAACCAGACTTAGTCCAGCCATTCACCTCGGATATTTGTCTGGTCAGAGGCTATTGGTACCCCTATATAAAGACGTCTAATACTACTATCTCGTAAACAGACATACCCTGCCACTTACACCTGTAGGTACTATCAATACTCAGGACATCGGGAAATCGACGAGCTATATTTGCCGAACTTCTTTTGAAACGAAGTAGAATTACAAAAATCAGACACTTTACGATACACCTGTAGTGTCTGTTTTTAAGTTAAGCCCATATAATTTATTCTAGCTTTCGGACAATCAAATCTATTCATTCCAATTAAGTCACATTTTGACCTTGTTAATTATTCGCTTATCAATCTTCACTGTTTTTATATGAGCGAATATGTGTGTGCCCTTCTTATCTTATTCATCACATGTATGTGACATATTTTTGTGTGACTATAAATGTAGATTGACGCTTGGTTAAATGGAGCTGGCTTACCCACCATCTCCACTGCGCTTCGTTTTGTTTCGCTCTTTTCTCTTGTGTCTAGATCAAAGATTGTAAGAAATATACTTGTCCGAAATTCATTTTCATGTTTGACTTACTGAATCGCGTTATTGACTAACGTGATTTATGTCGATGATTATGTACGAGGATAAGCGACATATACATTTCGACAGAAATCATTTAATAACAATCATTCATACGATCTACTTGGAGACAGATCCCGGGCCAGTAAACGCCTCTAAGCTCAATGATATATGTAGCTAACGTTTTCATAGTCAATACTTGGTAGAGACAATAACCAAGGTTGCACTAACCTGGAAGTTTCAATCGTTCAAGTAACAGTCATCGAACCTTGGACGCTTATTTCCTAACCGCAATTTGCATACACGAAACTGATAACAACGAAACCTGCAGCTCCGGACATCACAAACTACAAAAGCTAAGATCAGCCTCATAAGTGATACTGAGCAGCCCGTTATTGCAACAAACTGGCCAAGTGAATACCGCATAAATTCTTCCATCAGCCGAATAAATATATAGGATTTACAACCACTACAAAGAGGCCATCTAGACCAATGGATAAAGAATTACCTGCGCAAAAAACCTCGTATCGCTTCAGAAGTTGTTGGTCGCTGAGTGTGATACTTCCTTCTGCATACATATTTCGTGTAGAAATCATTTAGATTCCGATGACTGTATTGTATTATGAAATGGATAAAGTCGCATCCTCGAAAGCTCTGAGTAGTCTCAGGAGTTCCACCTCCATCGTAAATTTTGCATCAACAAACATCTCTCTGAAAATCAAATCAGCTTCAACGTCGCTGACTGCAACTGATATTACTGAATCAAATCCACAACGTTTATGGGTTTAAAAATGAGCATTTTATTAGCCAGCTAAAATCACGCTGTTGATTGGTATAAAAAAGTATAGGTGAGTAGTGTGTGCACGATTTTAAAATACATTTCACGTCCTTCAAAATTTATTTCCGTTAAATCAAAGTACCCAAATTTCTGGGTTTGATTAGAAGTATTCTTGCTTGTGATAACTCATTATTTGGCTATGAATTGTGCATCGTTGTAATCTGATGAGTTACGATCAGTGTCACACTAACAATTTTGATTGAGAGTCAAAATTTGCATTTTATAATTTAGATCTTGTTCTACTGAAAATATTTTGTCGGACGGTTTTACCATCATTGAATATAAAATCATAGAGGAATCCCAAAAACGGATATGATCATCTTAATGTGTGATCTGGACGCCAAAGTCGGAATGGAATACACAGCTTATGAATATATCATGGGACGACATGGACTGGGAGAGGAACCAAAATGGTGACCGATTTGCAAATTTATGTGCATTTAATGAATTAGTTATAGGTGGTGTAATATTCTCACACAAACGCATACACAAAGCTACATGGATCATACCGGATCACACTACGCAGAACCAGATCGATCATATTTGTATCCGTAAAAAATTCAGAAGGATAATGGAAGAAAAGAGAATTAGAAGAGCAGCTGACATGGCTTCAGATCACTAACTGGTGCTTTTCGAGCTGAAACGCATGCTTATGATGGACTGAACAAACGGAGAAACAGCATTACAAAGGTTTGTTACAGCCTTTCTTTGAGATATTGACAAACTTTGTGAATTCAAGATCGCTCCCAATAACAAGTTCCAAGGCTTACAAGATCTATTCAACGAAGAAGAAACTACTATGGTGGATAATTGGATTGAAATAAGAAAAGCATGAACTTCAACGTGTCGGGAGTTTCTGGGCTTCAATAAGAATCATCTTAATTAACGTAACTCTATAGAAACCCTGGACAAAATTCAAGAAAGTAAGAACAAGAAGTTATCAATCAACAAAAGCCGAACAAGAAAAGAGGAAGTTGAGGCACAGGCCGAATACACGGATGCAAACATGCACGTGAAGTGGAGCATTAGATTTAACGAGCGGGAGTACGTGTGTTAAGTTTGTCTTACGTTGTTCCTACTCGTTCCCTTTCCTCTCTTTTTTATATTGTTTTATACTACGTATTTATATTCAGTAAGCAGTTGTATGCCCAACAATTTTCACACTTATGTTGTAAGTCAAGTTGTACTGTAACATTCTGAAATGTTCACATATATCTTTAACGTTTATTTTACGTATCATTGTACTTATCATTATAATCAATGTAATTTAATTACTGCAACGGTTATCTACAGTTTTATGCACTTGTTTAAACGCAACAGTTTCCATATTGTTTGCTCTTGGTTCGAGTTTCGGTTGTTCATAAACTGTTATCAAATTTAGACACAGCTATCGTCTGTCTTTGTACTATCGAAGCCTTTGCTATTTTCATTCTTGAACGACGCGTTTAAACGCCTAGACACCTCACAAGTTGAGGTTTGTAACTAAATTTTGTGTATTATTTAATAAAGAACCGCTTTTGTAAACAAATCATTGTTTTGGAACTTCGATTTTGCGCGTATCTCAATCGGGGTTACTTGGACGCTTCGATAGAATTAACAACGTGAAAGATCTAAAAGCAGAATATCCCTACGAGCAATCATATTAACATATTTGAATACAAAGACTTATAAAGCTTTAAGCATTTATCCGTCGGATATTTTCAGTAGTTTCAATGTTTTTGCTTATGAGTCATAAAGCATATGAAGGTATATATATATATATATATTGGCGTCTGAAAATCAATAACCGCAACATGATAGGATCCAATACTTATCTGCAAGTATTCGAGTAACTGTTTGCAGCAGTCAGTGGTCAACAATCATCCGCCAAACCACGCCTTATTCTTGAGTCCAACCAAGCATGATCTTAATTCTGATGACTTGTCATAATCCAACAACCGAACTATATAATGGAGATATAGATTTATCAAAATCCAGTAATAATGGCATGGATAATGAAAATCAGAATTGTAGGATTACTGAATAAAAGTTATGATTAAAGAAGGGATGCGTGTATGAAGGAATAATAATATTGTACAATAATTCACTTTATAATGATTTTCAGTTTTCTTCATGTTACAACAGCCACCATAATACTATCAGGTAAACAAAGATACTTTCAAATACACTTAGTCACGGCTCTCCTATCTACTTGCGAAATACCTTCCACCACAGACATAAATGTATTTCTATGTGTTATCCACATTTTTTTCCGTCATTTTTTGAATCAAATTACCTACTCCCACTTATTATTCTGATCCTCTATAATCCTATTAACATCATAAAAAGAAGCGTTCATTATAAGTAAATCTGTTAATATGACAGAAGCTGTGATCGTATTTTTAGCAGAAATTTCTGAAAATAAAAAAACAGAAAACTTGTTAGTCGGTCAAACAGCTACAACGTAGGACCTGACACATAAATGCATTGGTTCAAGTTGCCGTACCGCATTAGCACGACAAGATGAACACCAAATTCATAGAAGTAGTTAATTCAATGGTGGTAATATATAAAGGAAAGGTTGTATATAAGGATATAGTCCAGAAAAAAAGGATTAGTTGACAGAAAGAAAGATATAAAGTGATTTTGATCTTATAGTTTAAGGGAAGACAAAGAGTGTATACACCTACACGATTGTGATTGATTCTAAGCCATGTCACCCAGAGTCTCAAACCATTGGTTACGATAGTCACGCGGACCCCAAATCAAGTAATTTGCATCTACCAACATGGCTAAGACTAGACAACTTGAAAATGTTCCATAAGTGTCAAACAATGTCGTACAATTGCATTTATAAGATGATATATTATTATTATTATTATACTGTTATTATTAAGTAATGAAGTAATAACAGATTGATCTATTTTGTATTCATTTAATCTAAAAAACAAAATGTGAGTACACTGTTTTAACATTTGGCAAACTAGAACAAAGTTAATTGGTGAAATTGTAAAACATGGGGACAACCATAGGGTAAATACTGCATTTGCAAAATGTCAATTAATTGTCTCAAACTTGACAATTTCTTTTGCAAATATCAGTGAATCATCTCAGATTTCATTGTTATTGCATTTCCATACATATTGCTTTATGTTCTCGTTCATTCCTCCTCGATCTTCTTGAGCTTCTGCTGCCAAACATTCTCTTCTTGACTAGCGACATATACGACTTATGTTAATATAAATAGCACACACCACACAATCACATCCACTGATAAACAATTATTAAGCTTGTCTTTCATTCCGATAGCCGGAAATATACTGTCAAAACGAATAATCTATATTACATCTTGTAGACTTCTGACAACTAATAGTTGGACGTTCAATAAGGTGAATGATATGATCTAACATAATGGTTATACAGATTGACATTGGATAATTTAATTGTTCAGCAAAATGTTCTAATATTACAATACTCTTAAATAAATAGAAACTCATTTAATGTAAACTTTGGTTGAATGATCAGTTAGAGTGTTTAGTTTGAGAGGTTTGTCGTTATTCAACTGAGTTAATCATCATCATCATCATCATCATCATCATTACAAGGTTCTCTTGAAACCAGGATCCATTTAAACAATGGTTATTATTAAGTACTTAGATAAATCTTAGATTCATATAGTTTTTAAACATTATCTCCAATCTTTCAACAAACTGTTTATTTAAACATAAATAGAAGTATAATATAACAGTAATATTAGATAACCAGCGAAATTTGTATTCCACAAACGTTTTGGTAATACTTTACTACTGAAATATTTACTACCATACTCATTACGACCATTGATTGAGATCATGAACTACTTGATGTTAGACCACTATTGAAAACCTGGAAGAAGTGGACGGACGCTTCGTCCTATTGTAAGATTTATCAACAGTGACCATTCACAATCCTGACCCGCGGGATTCTGACTCAATGCTGAAACACTAATATTCTTGTATTTGTATTTGATAATTTTGAAGTTTGATTATATTTTCTTGAAAAATCTTGAACCAGATTGCTAGGCAAAATGTTGAATTTACTTCGAATTTATTTGCTGAGATTTCACAAATACATTCTTCTTCCCTAGTATCACGCATCAACTCGTTACTTAAATACCGTGAAACTATTTGATTAAATTTAGGCATAAGTTGTTATTATCAGTATGCAGTTGTGGAAATTAATATGTTTTTGATTGAGATCATGAACCGATTTATGTGATACCACCATTGAACATTTTAAAGCACTTGATGGTCGTTTCGTTCTATTGTAGGACTCCTCAGCAGTGCGTATCCACAATTCACATCACCATGTCATCAACCATACAGAAAGTATGGATAAATAAGATTATATTTGGACTGGAAAGTACAGTTAATTCCGTGAAAATGACCTTAGAACTTGAGCATCAATACAATCCGAAATTCTGTCCCCGGTTTTCGTAGCACAGCAAGATCATTTAGTAGTCTTGAACATATTAGTAGTGTCAATATCATGAAAGATTTGACAACTACTGAGGCTGCTAAAATGAAACATTATCGAAAGTTTACCAGTCTAAACATATAGACGAATAAAATAAATTAACTATTTTGTTTACACAAGACGTTTAAGACAAAAAAAAACTTACTGGTGTGTTAGTTGTTTCAGAAACTTGTTTCTATAAGATTTAATTTAATAAAACACATTTGATGACATAAATTTGCAGGAAAACAGATTACTGATGTTAAAACTCACTTAAAATTCAAAGGTTTGATTATAGAAAACTGATTCATATTTTGTAATTGATTCAATTGATACGATGTGTTATTGGTATCTTACTAATAGTAATCTGATGAATTAATATGGAAACTAAAAAAAATCAAATCAGTTTTCGTTATTCAATGATACAATATTGTTAATGGCAGCCTCCAAATGCCCTGGTACAGCTGAGAGTGGTGAGTGTCATTTCTCAATCTCGAAATATTCTCACATGTCCACGTGTATACAACAACTGCCAGTGATGTCCTGCTCACTGTCTTCTCGCACTATCGGTGTTGTTTACGAAATTAAAAGGACGGAAAGTGAACGTTTGATACTTTAACCAGCTTGGTGGACATGGAGGATCCACATAGGGCAGTTGGAATACCCTGATTACAAATTATTGAGGTACATATGCTCAAGGATACTGAAGGAACAAATGATGTATGAACCAATCGTTGGCCACCAGTCACCATGGAACTGCATCTCCTGACGTTGATCCACTGCCTTGTGGATCAGACCTTTAGATCGAAGGCTCTGGATGTCTCCCTAAGAAAACTGCCTGCTTCGATTTTGGCACTCGGGTAGTATCATAGCCTTCACACTAATCGAATGATTTGTGTGCGTGTATCTGTTTGGTGCCTTCTTGTATATATTTATGTGTTTAAATAAAATAAATAAATGTTATTGGTGGAAATTAAATTGAAGTAAATAGATGCATTAATGTACATAATATGGAGTTAATTTTCTCTAAATGCCACACGTTATTGCGGGTATTTGAAGAATAAACCAGCTCATGGTTTATCCTTCTTCATACTTATCTCAATTACTTAGATAAGATGCAGATAATTTTAATTCCGTAGATATTAAATCTTGATTGTTGACTCCAACCACAAATAAACTGTTTCGCGACAATATACTACTTAAACTGATAACAGTAGTACAAAGTAAATGATAAAATTTTGTCATCAATGAGCACGATGTAGTAACAACTGAGTGATCAATTAGTGTAACTATTTCAGTAATACATGGAGTTAGTCGTCACTCGATTCCTTCTTTTGTAAATTTCATATACGTAAAACATTACTCTCAATAAGAATCTAATAGTTCTCACGTTCGAACTGTTAAGTTTTCATTGATAGTATGTCTTTAACAGTCAATAAATCAAATACCATCTATTGTATGAACAGTAGGTAACTAAATATACGCTTGGATCAAAGAATTTTTTTGAGAAATAAAGCCCTTAATATCCATATCAACTAAATAATACTGTTTTAGAAGCCCTATTAAGGTAAACACTAAATCGAGGGTTGAAAGTAAGTATGAAGATCAAAAGCAAGGTAATATTATTTACAATACGATTTATACTTGTTTATTCCTTATTAACATTGAAACAAACGGCATTAACTCGTTAATGCCGTTATAGTATACAATAAAAGTTACTTATACTATTTTATGCATGGTAACCAGCAGTTTTGTCTTCTGTTTGTTTATGGTTTAGGTTGTTATTTTGACCAACAAATTACTAGTTTATTAACATAAGTTGATTCTAATAACTAGAGGCCTATTTGAAATTTCAGTAGTAAAATGAAAACAGTATCGATATTTTCAGTAAACTCACAGTAGTTTGACCTTTTTCAGAAATGTCTATCTGTTAGAATCAATATAAATAATCAACAATAAAATAATATCAGAAGGTGTTTTATGGATATTATAGTAATTTTTATTAGTTGAGATCATGAGTCAATTGAGATAGTAACTCACTGAAGTCAATGATAGATATATCGTGGGTTGGTGGAAGTTAGACATTAACACAATTGGATGCCGGATTAGTGGTCTTTAGGTTAGGCATTCGCGTTCGAGACCGTTAAGTCTCGATTTTGAATCTCGCAAGGCGTGACCGTGGATGCGCACTGCTGAGGAGTCATACAATAGAACGAAACGGCTGTTCAATGCTTCCAAGTTTTTCATGTTGATCTAGCTTCAGTTGACTCATGAACTCGACTATTAAGTATAAAATAATTGTTTCAATACGCATTTCTGACAAGGGATTCATATACCTCTTAAAACACTTTTATATTCTATGATTTATTAGTAATAATCATAATTGATAGAATTCTACAAATTATCAAGACTGGGGTAATGTGATAGCTTTAATACTTAGTGTTTCATCATTATACTGGTTAACATGAGTTCAAAGAGCTCGTTGGTTTTGTCTGTGACTGTCATATTGACTAAACCAAGATTCTATCTTGAGAAAAAGGTTGTACAGTACTCTTCAACTAATCTAGCTTGTTAGTTTAATTAACTATGTAATCCTTCATAGATAATTCCTAACAAAGAAAATGGTTTTCGAATACAGTAACATTGCGTTTAAGCGGCTATTTTGACAGCATAAAATACAGTAGTTGCCTGGTTAGAAAACTGACTATACTCAAATAAATCAAAAAATAACTTAGAGGAAAATATAGATAACTTATCTCAATCTTCTGCTAACACGTTTGTTACATTTTACCCATCATCAAATAAAGGTTCCAACCCGCTACACATATTATCTCTTGGGTTAAGAAATCTAAAAGATATAATCAACTGGTAAACGTGCAGTTACTATGAAGTCACATTTTCAGTGAGATCATACGCTATCAGAGGTAAATAGTTTAAGTCATTAAATCAATGAATAGAAAGTATAAGCTATGAGAAATCATCCATATATTCTTTTAGTGAACTTACTTTAGTGCCTGCATCTCGAGAACTAAAATAGTGAAATTACACAAAAGTAGTGCGTGACTTTTTATAGATAAGAGTAAATTTCCAAATACGTTTGTATATATTAGATTTATATGCAGATAAAGACAGCCAATGTAGCAGTAGTCTCTGCATCAGTAGACCTCAACATACACAAGGGGAAAACCAAGGCCCTCAAATTCAAAACGGAGAACAGCAGCCCAATCACTCTTGATGGCGAAACTCTGGAAGATGTAGAATCGTCGATGAACGAGGAGGTTCAGATGCAGATGTAAAGGCGAGGACTGGTAAAGCAAAGACAGCATTCCTAGAATTGAACAACATGTGGAACTCAAAACAACTTTCAACCAATATCAAAGTCAGAATCTTCAGTACGAACGTCAAGGCAGTTCTACTGTACGGAGCTGAAACTTGGAGAACTACAACAACCACCATCAAGAAGGTACAAGTATTTATAAATAGCTGTCTTCGCAAGATACTCAACATCCATTGTCCGGATACCATCACCAACAGCCTACCATGGGATAAATTAAACCAGCTTCCAGCTGAAGAAGAAATTAGGAAAAGGCGATGGAAATGGATAGGACATACATCATGGTAAACATCAAACTGCATCACCAGGCAAGCTCTAACTTGGAATTCTCAAGGGAAGCGTAAAAGAGAAAGGCCAAAGAACACATGACGTCGGATAATAGAAGCAGATATGAAAAGGATGAATAACAACTGGAAGGAGCTGGAAAGGATTTCCCAGGACGGCGTTGGATGTAGAATGCTGGTGAGCGGCCTATGATTCATCACCGGATGTAACAGGCGTAAGTAAGTAAATACTTATTTACCTTTGATCATCTCATGGAAGTTAATCGTGTTTCTGGTATACAACATGGACTTTCAAATGAAGCTAAAATGTATATGATATCTTCTGATCTGATGCTTATATATCAACAATTTACAGTGCACTAGCTTTAATGTTTATAGAGTCAAAAAATTCGGCATTGATAAAATTCGTCGGTAGTTCAATAGCAGTGGAGTTGAATGCAGAAACCGATCGTTGATGATTTGACTTGATTTGTGATAATGGATCAGTATTAAGAATATATGTCGTGTAGCTACCAGTAGAATTCAGGAAATCCATTCGGTTTTTCGGATTTGTCAACGGGTGTAAATATTTTTGTTGACGTATACACTAAAACTCGAAGCCCTCAACTTTACACTTCAAAACAAAAACACTTCACCCACTGAGCTCCTCACTTCAAGGAGTCACTAACTTTTACAACGAGTATAAAGGTATTAGAAAAAGGTTTGTAGTCTAATTTTGTACGTATAATAGGATCTGCGATTGATCAACTTTTGAATACTGTCAATACATTTGTATCTGGATCTGTGTTCACTACTTTTTGATTGTTAAGAGTTATGCTACTAAAAGCACAGAGTGATAACGATGATTATTGTATTCATATGATCAGTTATAAAAATACTGTAGTAACACTCCGTTTTCCAAACACTGTGGTAGATAAGCGAGAAGTTAAGTTACCTGGAAAAAGTTTACTTATATAGAATTTGATGGAATTATGAAGTTTACCCACTTAAAAATCAGCTGATTTGAATCAACTATAAAACCAATTTCAATCAGACATAATGTGATTGATTTAAAATTTGGACGAATGCTTTGCAACCATTAATCTTCAGACTTTATTCCTTATCTAAATTGTTTCACACAATCTTCAGTCTTCACTTAAAGTAGTTCGAATTTAAAGTTTTGTACATCAATTTGTTTTGAATGACCAAATTGTATTCAATAAAATCAAACATTCCTTATATATTTCCGGTTCACAAATAAAATTACAATAGTTGAGATCATGAGCCATTTGAAGCTAGACCACTATTGAATGCCTGGAAGAACTGGACAACTGTTTTGTTCTATCATGGGACTATTCAGCAGTGTGCATCCACGACCCCGCCTCGCAGGATTCCAACATCTGCTCACAAGTGAGAAGCAGTGATCAGTGGAGTTCAACCGGGTCTGTTGTGAGATAGTAACTCAGTGAAAACAATGGTGGATGTGTTAATGAATTGCCTGGTTTAGTTTTAGCTGGATATGACACCGTCGGATGCCGGCAAGACCGATAGGTCCTGAGTTCGAGTCCTGCGAGGCATTATCGTAGGTGTTCACAGCTGAGGAGTCCCATAATAGGACGAAACTGCCGTCCAGTGCTTTTAGGTTTTCCATGGTGGTCTAGTTTCAATTGACTCATGATCTCAACTATTGAAATTACTACGATCTCCACAAAACCCCTTCTGATACAAATAAAATTACTTTGAATGATTTATTCATTTGTTGTTCAATTGGGCACTTACCTACACTGCACGTACATTCGGCTAAATTTTTATATATTAATATCGAGAATTCATTATTATGGTCATTTTATGAACGAATACTTTGTAACCATCATTGAAGATGATATGTTTAGAATGGGATTCTTTAATATAAGTAACCCTACGGAAACTGAACATTCTACTAAACAGGATGAATATACACTTTGTTTTCAACAAAGACGACTACTTCAGTGAAATATTATAACATCGCTAATACAAAGTATTTTGTGAATAATAAAATAAATTATAATAACCGACATCATAGTGTAGTGGAGACAATCGAACGTGTCAGAATACTAAATTACGGAACATCTCAGTAAAATCTGAGAACTCTATAGTAAACACTTCATTTGCAAAATGTTAATCAATCGTCTTAAACTTCATTGTTCTACCACCAGCATAGCCTGAGATTAGTTTCAGAACGTAAAACCGAATGACAACAGTTTGAGTCAAAATGAAAGGATCAGTTCTTTTGGGACTACAAACACTTTACTCTGACAAATTTCCAGGGTTTACTTAAAACCTCCTCCAACCACCTGACATAGCAGCACAGTGGATGTGCTGTAGCATTATTGACGAAATTCAATGAATACTACTGTGCTAGACAAACAGTGTAATATTGCCTACTAAGTAACCGGCTAGTTTATTACTGTATATTCTGAACTAAATCATTAAAACAGTTCAGTCACTAAACAAATGAATTTTAAAAGCAAATGGATAAGAAGCAGAGAACTTGCATAGCGATAGCTTTATATCAAATAAAAATTTAAAACTTCTATGAGGAAAAGACAAATATGATATCACAACATTGAAATAATAGAAAGTTTATGAAAAGTGGACAGTTATTCTGTTGTGTTTCACGTAAGTATTAATCGGTTAGTTCTGGTTAGCGTCTTTTTTAGCGAGTTAGTTTTCTACTGGATGGGGTCGCTAACCCTATGCTCGACTCTCATCCTTTGTCTGGACTTGTGACCGGCGGTAGATTCAGAGGGGCTGCAGGCGGATTCTTAAGATTCTTAGAATATTTTAAATCTTATACGATTGACTACATCAGTAAAATTGTTACTATACCAATTCTTTCCGTCTGAAGATAATTCTTTTTTCGGTAAAGTATATACGATAGTCCATGGCGAGGTGAGAGTTAATACTTTCAATTTTGATGGAAATTAATATTATTATGATGAAAAAAAATCTATTCAGATTAACTATTTTCAGTAATACTTAAAGATTAAACTATTCCTCAATTAAGGGACTCATTATTTTGACTTACTTAAACACATAAACATTGGTACAAGGAGGCAACAAATAGATATACGCACAGAAATCATTCGATTTGTGTGAAAGCTATGATATTTTCCGGGTGACGAAATCAAGGCAGGTGGTTGTCGTAGGGAGGCACACCCAAGGCCTTCAACCTAAACGTCTGATCCATAAGGCAGTAGAGCAACGTCTGGAGATGCAGTTCCATGGTAGTCAGTGATCAACGATTGGTTCATACGTCATTTGTTCCTTCAGTATACTGAAGCCTATGTATCTCAATAATTTGTAATCAGGGTTTTCCAACTGCCCTATGTATACTTTGCGTGTCCACCAAGCCGGTCAAAGTGTTGGACGTTCACTTTTCGTCCTCTCAATTTCGTAAACAACACACATGGTGCGAGAAGACAGGGAGTAGGACTTTCCTGTCAGTGGTTGTATGCACGTGGCCGTGTGAGAGCATTTTAATAGGTAGAGATAACTCTCTCCACTCTCTGTTGTGCCAAAGGGTTTGGAGGCTAGAGACTCATTACAACGTTGACAACTACGTTGCTTGAATATCAAAAAAACGTCCTGTCAGTACATGATGTATATTCAAATATGAAAAGCGTAAATAGCTTATAGGTATCTTACCGACATTTGAAATTTGAAAGCATAGAGCTAGAATCATAAATAATGTAACATAGAAACTCATTGTACAAGAAATAGAATATGTTGATTGCTTTCTCACTCTATATATATATTTATTTATAGATATGTGAATTAAGTGAACTGATTAATGGCCAAACATTATATTATTGCCAGATTAATGAATATACATGAATATAAATGATAAATGTGCATGATATATTTACCAAACTTTACAAATATATAATTTAATTAAAATCATACAATTTTGTCCATAAATGGATGATACTACTCATAAAAATGAAATGAAAATAATGAATTTACATACTTTGAATGAAATAAAATGAAGCCAGAACAAACATTAATGAAGAATAATATGAATTGACACATATGACATTGATCACCTTCCCGTGATCAATCAATTGTGATTACATCTCAGTCCTACAGGAGGTTAGTCGTGGCCCAAATAGCCCAGCGGTAACGTCTCTGAATATGAAGCTGGGTGACATGGGATTAAATCCTTCAGGAAGTACCAGTTCCCTCAAGATTACAGGTACACTTTGCTGACGAGTGCCAAGTAGCACGAAACATGGGTCCAGAATTGCCTGTTGACTACCTCCAACCATCATCTTATTGATTAGATTTCGTTAGGTTACTGATCAATATATGCTCACTTGTGACTGACTTCATGAGGTATATCCAAGAGTTCTGGTGAGAAGCAGTAACCAATGAAGTTCAACCGGGTCTGTTGTGAGATTGCAACTCATTGATAACAATGGTGGATGTGTCACTCAATTTCATGGATTGGCTGAGATTAGACATTAACACAATTGCTTGCCGGTTAAGTGGTCTAGAGGTTAAGTTTTCGCGCTTTACTAGCATTCTACAAGAAAATATCTGTTACTAAGTTTTAAAGTAGCTTTATCGTCTGATAATAAATAGTGCGAAAATCGTTAGTTTATCGGTTAAATGGATGGAACTATGAAATGAGTTTACATTTTATGGTTGTACTATTTGACACTCAATGTAGATGTGTTAATTCTAATTAGTGTTGGAACTTCGATTTCTTGAAATTCTCAAAATAAAATGCTTGTTCAGTAATGTTGATTGATCGGAATAGTGGATGCTTCTTGTGCAATATATTTCATCACTTTCTTGATCAAAAGATTTTTGGCAAATCTGAGCATTTAAGACATTTATCTTGACTGTTGTTCGCTTGAAGATCCATCACAGAATGTCACGAGTATTTGTAAATAGTTGCC
The DNA here is from genome assembly GCA_944470425.2 of Schistosoma bovis. Lineage (NCBI taxonomy): Eukaryota > Metazoa > Platyhelminthes > Trematoda > Strigeidida > Schistosomatidae > Schistosoma > Schistosoma bovis. The sequence continues at coordinate 454,335 of OX103958.1, read as the reverse complement.
CTGAAGACGAGTAAGCTCTTGTTCGTAATTTGCTCATCTCTAGATTATAGAAAAAAGTAAGTACGAAAGCTTGTGTATTAATGAACGTTGACGAAATCAATTCATTTTATTTGAAACCATTCACATAAATTACATAATGCTACTATCAGAAAGGGCTTTTTGTAGATATTATAGTAATTTAATACTTGAGATCATGAGTCAATTGAAGATAGACCATCATAGAAAACCTGAAAGCACTGGATATCTGTTTTGTCCTATTGTGAGATTCCTCAGCACTGCCCATTCACGATCCTGCCCCGCGGGAGTCGGACTCAATGCTGAAACACTAATATTCTTGTCAAACAAATTGACTGATTTAATGGCTATGTGGTAAATGAAGTTCAAGTATAAATGAGTTCGAAAGAGTAGGTGAATTAGTCTTGTACCTAAATCATCATCTTCCATGTCCATCTGTATGTGTAACTCTATTTTCTTAATAAAATACAAATACTACGTATATATTACTATCCAGATTTCATGAATATGGCTTTCAATGTAACCCGGTTTCTGTGACTTGTTTTAATTTTAAGAATGGTCAAATCCCTACGTGTAAACCTAATCTAAACTATTAAATTCATATATTACTCTCTGGGTTTACCACCATAATTTGAAAGCCTCAATAGACCACATATAATCACGTTCATTATGATGATGTGATTGTGAAATAGTAAAACCAACCATATTATTAAATTCATGTGATTTCATTTAAGGAAATAAGAGAGTAGATGATGACTTTACACACCAAAATCTGATTACAACCTCAATGTCCAATAATCAGGTTTCTTTGATATGCAATGAAGAGAAACATTCAATCAGGATAGTGTGAGAGCTATTAAAAACACTGTAAATTCTTGCCTTCCTACTAAGATTTCACAATAGTCTGTTGGTTGATTTTACACCATATACTGAAGGTCCTACTGAGCTGTGTTGTTAAACGATTCGTAATGAAATTCGAAAACTGATTATGTTTGTTTAATAGGACGTGAATGATATAATAATACTAATAATTCACTGTTCCGAACGAAACCAGTTAAGTATTTCAGTAATTACATCCACGTCTTCATCTGTTAACTCTTACTTACTTACGCCTTTTACTCCTAATACAGTATAGGCCGCTGACCAGCATTCTCCAACCAACTCTGTCCTGGGCCTTCTTTTCTAGTTCCATCCAATTCTTGTTCATTTTTCCCATGTCTGTCTCCATTTCTCGAAGTAATTTGTTCTTTGGTCTTCCTCTTTTCCTTTGACCTTCAGGATTCTATGTGAGGGCTTGTCTTCTGACGCAGTTCGGTGCTTTCCTCAATGTGTGTCCTATCCACTTCCAACGCTTCTTCCTAATTTCTTCCTCCGCTGGGATCTGGTTTGTTCTCTCCCACAGTACGTTGTAGCTAATAGTGTCCGGCCAACGGATCTGAAGTATTTTGCGTAGACAACTGTTAATAAACACCTGTATTTTCTGGATGATGACTTTCGTAGTTCTCTAGGTTTCCGCCCCATACAGTAGAACTGTCTTGACATTTGTATTGAAAATCCTGACCTCGGTGTTGGTTGACAGTTGCTTTAAGTTCCAGATGTTCCTCAGTTGTAAATATGCTGCTCTTGCTTTACCAATTTGCGCTTAACAGCACTACCCACACCTTAATCCTATGTTATTTTTTCCGCGGTAATGCACGGGGGGAAAACATTCAATCAGTTTTGATTAGCACTAGATACAATTAGGATAAGACTTTCGAAATACAAAAATCATGTACGGATGTCAGTGACTACAAATCAGTATAATAAATAAGATTAAACTGATGCAGAAAACTATGAGATCCTTTTGTTATAACTCACACAATATATTAGTCCGAATATACGTTTTTGTTATGAGTTTATATACAACCTGCAAACGTTTATTGATAACAACGTCGATTGACACTCTTGTTTATCGTTTCAACATTGCTAAAATTAAGTCTGTAAAATTCAAACAGTTTTGGAGCCAATTTGTCTGTCTGTTTAGTTATCTAAAGTGGTTATTAAATGGAAAGTGAAATGATCGAATGTTAATATTCAGTTAAGATCAATGAGTCTGAGTACAACCAGTTGACCGAAAGATCGAGTCTCAATTAATTGATCAAAAAGAACTAATAAGTTTACAAGTACACTCGCACCACGAAAACATGAAGAGAAATACCTGAAGGACGTATTTAAAAAAAACGGCTACACAATTATCTTCATCACAAAATACCAACCACACACTGCATCAGAACCCAAGTCAAGCACAGAAATCAACAAAAGAATCGCCCTAATGCTTCTACTAAATTTTAGTATTAAAGCGTAGTTTTACTTTCATGTATTTACATTCAGCTATACATTTATACCGTCCATAATGTGTAAATTTACTGAACAAAAGAAATAAATCAACTACCCTATTCTAGCTTTATGATGTTTAAAGTAAACTGTGAAACTATCAGCAATTTGCATCCCAGTTTGCTCTAGATATATAGATATATTACCGAATGAATTTTACTTGCCTATATAACTTCAAACTCAATTATACTTTATTCGGAACAGAGATTTTACTTTGAAATAAACATACTACTAAGAAGTATTGTAAGTAGACTTCATTTTCTTATGTTTTGTGAATTAGTAAATACTAATTAAGTACAATGGTCGAATCCGTTTGAAAACATTTATAAACAGCAAAGCAGATATATTGGATATTTCTTTCAATGAATTTCCTGACAGATTTGAACAACCATCAATTGCAATGCTTATCACCATTAATGTTTTATATGTTATACTTATTACATCACATATGTTCGTATGTTGGTGAACAAGTAATTCATCCTTCATACACAATTATTGATAGTAGGACTACCTTCTTAAAGAGAACATTGATGTTAATGTTACCTGATTGTCGATTGTGAGGTATACATTTTGCATTACTTATTACCAAACTTAGAAGAAACTGCACACGATGTTTTAATCGAGAGATATAGTATAATAATCACTGAAAACCATCGACAGTAGATTTGTATCATAATTGCTTCATGACCATGAAAATGTATTCATTTTAGAAGATTTGCAAACAGCAATCTTTGAGTCTTTATTACGAACATCAAAACAGTTCTACTATTCGGAGGTGAAACTCTCAGAACTACTACAACCATCATAAAAATATCAAAGATATTTCTAAAAAAATTGTCTACGCAAGATTATCAATGTCCGATGACCGAATATCATCAGTAACAGTAAGCTGAATGAATCACCAGACTGCATCACGAAGTAAACGTCAAATGGGAATCCTAAAGGGAAACAGGAAAGAGGATGGCCAAAGAATACATTATGACGGACATTTGAAGCAGATATGAAAAGAATGAGTTGCTACAGTTAAAAAAGACTCGTCCGGGGAAGATGTTGAAGAATCCTTATGACGCTAATGCTTCCTCATAAGGGGGCAGCTGGCGTAAGAAAATAAGTATCAGGAAATGAAAGTAAAATTCTTGCGGATCGAAGATGAGAAGTTAGTGAAGAGAAATGGCAACAGCGACAAGGATAAAAGAACAATTGGGTTTACAAAAGACAACACAAGGAAGATGAGAAAATAAGCTATATAATGTATTCACTTGGTATTACTTGGCTTATATCTTCCCATTGAGGTTTAAGACTGAAATTGATCAGTCTGTTATTGGCATATGTGCATACTGTGCGGATTGCCTCGATATTGCCTTAATTCACAAGCTTTTTGTTAGCAGTAATGGACAGGATGAACATATGCCAATAATAAACTGATCAATTGCAGACTTAAACCTCAATGAGAAGATACAAGCCAAACAATATCAAGTGAATTTAAATTCATCCCATTGCACAAGCAAGTGGCTATCAGGACTCAGTAGCTGAGTGGATAACACGATAGCATCTGAAGCGAATGGTACTGGGTGCGAGTTTCAGAGTGAACATCAACTCTGAGATGCAGGTACACCCAGCTGACGAGTCCCAAATAGGACGAAACTAGCGTCCTGGATTCCACTGTTGGCCACTATCCATCACTGCTTATATAGTGTTTTGTTTTCATATTTTATAAGTAGTGTGTGACTTCGCATAATGCAATAAATTGGTTTACTCTCAGCATGACTTCATTCAGTACACTAGTATCATTTTGTTATCAACTCATTGTCAATCAAGTTATTGAAATATCGGTATACATTCATCGATGTAAATTATAAACGATAATATTCATGTAAATGAAATTCGCGTATGATTGTAACAAAACTACTCGGGTATATTTTATGCAGATGACGGAGTGTGAGTGCGGAAAATGCTACTAAGGTTGCAGACATATTTGTTAATGGAGTACTACTTTACTTATTGGAAGAAAATAAATAAAAGTTCAATTCTCCTGGAATGTTCTAAATCCCGAAAACTCATCATCGGATGATGCACACTTATTTAGCTGACAGTTTAACAGATTAAACAATTAAATCACAAAGGTCTAGTAAAGATTATTCATATGGCCTTCTTTATCATCTACTCCGATTGAGACATTTGATTTCTGATTTTGCAGGTATTTCGCATAAGTTCAGTCACTCCAATGTGGCAATCACAATAATTACCAATATTGACCAGCAATTCAAATATCTCAAGCTTGAAGATGCGTTTTGATAAAATATTACCACACATTTTATATCTACTCACTTATTGTATTATTTACAACAAGGAAAGTTCAATGTGTACTGTAGTATCAGTAATAGTGGTAAACAAGGATATTCAAAACGGGGATCCCGATTATCCAGTTCCCATAGAACATAGAATAAGTTAGTTCCATCGACATTGTTAACACACCTCAATGCAGTTTTAAGACCATATCCAGAGTTCCTAAAGAACAAAGAAAAATGACAATTTATCAGTGTTATCTGTCAAACAAGTGAAATTCAAAGATGTTTACGTGAAAAAAGTGTGCAGTATATTCTGTATGACGTTAGTTATCTGTTCTAAAACATGCACATCCCCAAGTTCATCGGTTCAGTTGTTGTGTTTATTTTTAGCATACCTTACTCGAACCATCTAAAATGTACTATTAGTTGAGTGTATCAGAAATATATAAGTGAATTATAACCATTTGTTTGGTATATAAGGGTGACATTAAACATCAAACATTTATAGTGACCTACTTTTATCAAGAGAACGCGATTGGTATAATGGAAACAATTATTATTATAACCAACTGTACCAGGGATTGTTTTACCGTACTTGTTTGTTGAACTGTACCAAAATAAATCTATTCTTCCTTTGATTGTGACCTTGCAGGAATTCGGTTACGCTCAATAACCACACTTGTTCTCCTTTCTCCCGAACTCGGTATTTTTTCGATACCACGAGATCGCCAGCAAACACATCTCGACTACAGCCATCAACTGCCTTCTGATATTTGGCTTACGGGAGAGCTTATCAGTTAACTGGCACGTAGTCTTCATGTGGTGGTGATCATAGTTAACCACGACTCGACGCCAAACTACACATTTAGTGTAAACCTCTTTTCAATGTTTGTCTATTCTAGAAGTTCTTTATATATGTAGATGTGTCCTCTTAATCTTTCATCCAGAAATGTACGTTTACAAAATAAAATAACAAGAAAACTATTATAGTCGCATTTCAATAAGAAACACACAATCCACTATCTCTATTCATTGCTAATTATGAGTTTGTGGTGAACTGTCAGCACATATTACTGACAGATATTGTGTTGTGCCAATCGACAACACTGTCAACATTTTGCAAACTATAACTTCTTATCCAAAAATTAATTACTCTAACACACATTATTCAAGTAGTTTGCAAATTCTGTTGAATATTACGTTTAGGTTTATTTTACATTCGATATTATAAACACTTTGAACAATTCCAATTACTGGAAATATTGCATGTTTCTTTCGACCGTTAATCAAAACAAGCTATAAATTACAATGACAGAACTGTTCATAGTATAATTCACTCATTATACTACTCCAGGGTATATTCCACTAAGTAAAATGAAAACATAATACACATCGAACCACTAAATATTTACTGATACCACTGTTTTTATTATCTAACTGACAGTGGTAATTATATCAAAAGTCTCACTACAAAGGTTTGCTCTTTAATCTATGTTTATTAGATGAAAATGATATAAAGTTGATTGATTCTATTTACCACAAAGTCCATAAGCTCCTTAGCAACTGTATATGATCTTAAACCATAACATTAATAAATGTGCTCTATAAGTCAAAATTCATTTTAATCAAAGTCACGTACTAAAACCGCAGTTATCAAACACTTTGTGATATTTAAAATGTCACCGATGGAGCCATCACTTAATCGTTATGTCATTGTCAATCAGTTTCTATTACAAAAGTTGGTTTATTACATAAGGTTCATTAATGACAAAATTATATTTATCGGTGGGATTCAGGTCAGATACAAAGTGATCTGCAATGAAATATCGGCATGTTAACGATACAATATAATTTGTTGAACAATGTTATGAAGTTGAAGCAAATTAATGAGTTAAGTTATCTACGTTATCTGAGGAGTCCCATATCAGGACGAAACGGCCGTCCAGTGCTTCCAGGTTTTCAATGGTGGTCTAGCTTCAACTGACTCATGATTTCAACTTGCAAAATTTCGAAAACTCTCCACAAAACCCATCCTGATAATAATCAACTGCTCACTAGTGACTGACTTCAGGAAAAACTCCTGGAGTTCTAGTGAGAAGCCGTTACCAGTGGAGTTCAACCGGTCTGTTGTCAGATAATAACTCACTGAAGACAATGGTGTACGGTGGCGCAACTTCGTGGGTTAGTTGAAGTTAGACATTAACACCATTGGTTGCCGGCTCAGTGGTCTAGCGGTTAAGTGCTCGCGCGCGAAGCCAGTTGGTCCTGGGTTCGAGCCCCGCGTGGTGCGGGATCGTGGATGCGCACTGCTGAGGAGTCCCAAATCGGGACGAAACGGCCGTCCAGTGCTTCCAGGTTTTCAATGGTGGTCTAGCTTCAACTGAATGAACGATTAATTGGATGTTTCTCAAGACCCATAAGCTGAAATTAGTTGTTTTATACTTTAGGTTGTGTTGATTCAAACTGATCTTTTAATATCAACTAACTGGTATATTATATTTTGTAAGCTAATACATTCAGAAAATCCTGAATCTGTATCTAATTAACTCCAACAATGTGAAAATTGTCAGTGAAATCATACCCTCCACTATATAGATATCGTTTTGTCAGCTCTTGTCACATAATTTATATGTGGTGAAGTTGCAGAACAAGAAAATTTGTCACTACATAACAGTAACAAATCATTAAGAATTTGTTTAAAAGAATAAGCATATAGGGTTGTTCGAGGATATATAGTCACATAAAACATCAATAGTCTTTTTTAAAGGGGAAATTGTGAACACGGTATCTACGTCAAAAGAATACATAAGCCTTTCCTTGATATTAACATCATGCAAATAATCGACTAGTCCAAAAGTATTATTCAGAGAATAATCAGATAGACACCTACGGATAGGATCCAACAATTTTTTCAACCATTTGGGTAATCCATTTAATAAGATAATTAAAATCTCATTTGATAATCTGGCAACACAATCAGTTCAAATATAACCTCTGGAATATTAACTTTCCAGAATGATACAATTAGACTTCTTTCGTTGGTAGATAACAACTATAACTGCAATGAAATCAAGTTGATTTGTCATAACGTATCCGTCTATAAACAACAAATATGAAATAATATGTCAGATCATGTAAATGTTTAAACAAAATAGACTTGTTATATTAAGAGGGCTCTTGTGAAACATTTTGTAGTAAGATCGCTCAATCTGTATTATCACACAAAGACATTTTTTCTGTGCTCGGCCAAACTGTGATTCAACTTAAAATGGTAGGAAGTGCGGCAAAGGGATCTCTTCTCAGTGAATTTATTATCATACTGTACAATTGCATATATATATGAAACGTTTTGTTAAAGTACTAGTTCCTTGAGGAAATATGAACAAGGAATAACTGAGATGACGTGATAGAAATATTATACTACTAGATCACGTAATACGAATAACAACAATAGACTTAAGAAGTTCTGACGATTGATAACGTGAATGTAGTAAAATGATTAAACTGATTTTGTTATAGAGGTGTTATAGAGGTGTGATATCGTGAGCAATGATGAATAAAATAATGAGAATATGAGACATAAGTAAAGGGAGAAATGAAGTAATAATAAGGATAAAAATTAAGGCCAAGTTAACGATGACGATAGGATGTACTTCTTTTGGACGCATAGTTCTTGTTCGAACTCTTGGACAGTTACAGCATCGGCTATTTTTAGGAACTGGATTCGAAGAAATCTAGGTAGATTTGGATGAATTGTATATACAACCTTAAAATCAAACTGTGAATCAATAGAAAGATTACAGTCGATTAGATGTTCGAATATGGAACTCCTAACAGCTTTCTGATTATCTATGTAAAACCACAATTGAACAAGTTCCCATATTAATACTAATAATTTAAGAAAATCCCGGATCTGTATCTAATGTACTCCAACACTATGAGAGATATCAGTGAAATCATTCTGTCAGATTTTGTTACATTATTTGTATGTAGTGAAGTCTAATAACATCAAAATGTGTGCATCATATATCTGATAATTTAACTCCACTGAAACATAGTAACGTGCAAATTGAGTTATTTTCACTTAGTCAGCTTGTGTATTAAAAGATATTGTAGTTTGATTCTAATTTGTTCGTAGATGTACAACGTTGCATAGTTTTATATGCACTTGATATTGTTTGGCTTGTATCTTCCCATTGAGGTTTAAGACTGCATTTGATCAGTCTGTTATTGGCATATGTGCATACTGTGCGTATGCATCGATATTGCCTTAATTCACAAGCTTTTTGTAAGCAATGAGTGAACATCAACTCTGAGCTGCAGTTACATCCAGCTGACGAGTCCCAAATAGGAGGAAACGCACGTCCTGGATTCCACTGTTAGCCACTATCCACCATTGTTTACAAAAAGTTGCATAATTTTGTTCACTTAAGTTCTGTCTGACATTTACATAATGATGAAAGAACAATAGTTTTCTTCTTAGTTTTCACAGCAATTCTATCGCCTTATTTATTCATGAAATGTCCTGATTACAAAATTGAGTTGTTGTATCATCATTCGCTATTCTGAAGAATGATGTTATTGGAATAATTTTCATGACATTGATGAAGCATAAAGTCAAGTTAGTGACTTTTGAAACGTACTACACTAGTTTTTATTATGAATTTACTAATCCATCATTCACATCGACAACAGATTATGACGAATACTAGACTTTTGTTTACAGTATAAACCTGTTCACTTCCAACATCATTAGTTGTGAAACAATGACAGAGCAGTTACATACATGATATTTAAAACAGTGATAAAAATATTCATATTTTGTCACTCCTAACCACTGACTGCCTTGATGAGCGATGTTTTGTGGTGTAGGAGTAGGTTGAAAGAATGCTAGGGGCGGTCAGTTCAAAACATGACACAAATCCATTATGTCACTGATAAGCGGATTGAGCTATGTTCGTAGGGGTAGACTACGTGGTTGGGATCCGCGAGATGATAGCAACCGATGGTTAGAGACCTTGAATGTGACATGGCTCAAAATCGTTTGCAATGGCGCAAGTGCATCAACTATTTGTGTTCTCTCAAATTCTAATCTTCTAAATTCTTCACGTCCCTTTTTTCTCTTCCCATAGCTATTTCACTGGTTTATATTCATTGAATAACATCTTCAAACCCTAATGTTCATACTTTTACTACCTCGACCTCTATGGGATTTAAATCGACAATTGTATCGCTCCGCTAATGTGGTATGTCAACTTTAACCGATGTACATACGTATGCACGAATTTCTACGTTGTTGCTGACTTACTGATTTTACCTCCTCCGTTATCTCCTTTATAGCAATATTTATCAATCATTTTATTTTTGGAAATACCTGTTTCTTTTAAATTTTATAGATCAAAAGACTGTATTAGACACCGTATTAGAATGAGAAATACATAACCTACAATATCATAATCAAAAAGCATTTAAAACGACATGAACATTATGAAGTATTTGTGAATTTGTAAACACTGAAGGTTCCAACAAAATTAAAACGCTGACCTCTGTTCGTAAACAGTGGAGGGTAACGTTACACTATAAATAATCTACACCAAATATTGACAACATTGTTTTAACTATTGTCTAATTAAGTATCTTTTGTGGCCTTTGGATTTAGCTAATAACAAGTTACATTATTGCATATACACTATTCCCTAGATTTAAATGACGAAGCAACTTGTGGGACCTATCTTAGTGTTTTAAGATCAAGTGTTGTTCTCTATTCCATGATTGTAATTGCACGACTTACGTTTGATGGTTTGGTAATGATGATGATTCCTCTGATGTATTTCAAACAATTTGTTGCTAGAAAAGCCAACAGACAAACATATCACTTGTGGGTACTGCTTGATCGAATTTCTTTAGAAGATTATTGCAATAAATGACACCTTACAATCAATATCTTAATGGTACATTTGTCAATTTTATTTTTTTATTTTTTGAAGTTATAACAGTCGATAAACTGTAAGTTGATCTATCTGTCCTTATAGAAGTCTTCTACTGCCTGAAGTTTGTGCTGATGATGTCGTCTAGAAGAAAGATGAAAGCTCCGCAAATAAACAATCCAGATCAAAGAACAAAACTCTGTCGAAATCATTCAACCGAGCTACAAGTCTCCACCATCTCGAGTCAATTAGTTATTTAAATAAAAGTTTACCATTGACCTTTTTCGATATGTTCAATCCATCGTAGCCTAAACATATTTCTTATCAGGCAAAACCGTTCAAAATCATTATTTCGTTGTTTCAATCAAATATGCCGATGTTACTTTGCATTATTTAAACACTGGATGGGATAAACAAGATCAGTCGTCGATTATTCAATCGTTTAATAAAATTTACACCACTGTCTAATGATAAAAATTGACCAAGCATACTGAGAATATTAACTGTCAATGAGATAACTTCTTGGTTCGAATCGATGTATAAAGTTCATTTCTGTTCCCTACATTACTCAAAAAGTAGTAGTTAGAGAAGTATGAAAACCCATTCAGTCTTCACACAATAAAGTATACTAATGGAAAAGTATGATTCTTATTTATCCAGACATCGCTAGTATTGTGGTGTATGCTACATATATCTTTCAACATAAACTGCATGTAAGATCAATCAGAAGAGGAATGCCTGGTAACAGAAGGCTAAGAAGATTGAGTTGAAGAAAACAGGAATTGAAATAGAAGGGAATTGTGAAGTGGAAGATTCATGAAAAATCTGAGGGACAATTGATTGGAGATTTGCAAATGAAGCAGTTAATGTATGGTTCTCATGTTCCACGAAGATTTTCCGTAGTTTTGTATGAAATAATAAATAGGTTATAACCACTCAAGTCTCGTTCATTATAGTAATTAGCTCAAAGTATATATGACTTACAGATGATCCGATTGTAGGCGAGACCTTTGAACGAATTTTAAGTGAACTTGAGAAATATTAGCCAATTAGGGAACAGTTAGTATAGAGTAATAATACATTATACGAAACCAAAGAATAAAAGTGGCTACACTTCTTTTACATGGTTCAAAATCTTGTCATGGTTAGGAAAACGTTCTGAGGTTTTAAAATCGTGACGCATACGGTAGTGACACTCATCCATATGAATCTATAATAGTTGGCCTCTGTAGCCATGATAAGGTCGCAAAAGCTCTTTCAGCCTCGACTACATAGCTTTAGTATTGTTTGTGTGCACACCGGTTGTGTAAACTTGTCATTTTTTATTACGCATATATCTCTACAATACTCATACCACTTAACAGCCGAGGCTTCAGTAACATCTACAAATGTTGTAGTCAGTGTTAGTGGTGCTTTTATTATGCAGTTCGCGACCAATATCATAATTTGTCTTAGTCTCAATCTGGATAGAGCGAAAAACGTTCCTCTTCTAGTAGACCTTCTCCAACATATATTCCATGGAAATATAACATCATCACTGTATTCTGCACAAGATCCATAAGTAGTTTGACTGCCCCAATCATAAATAAAGTAACTTCTTAGTAGTCCTATTTGTTGTTGCCGCTCATTTATTATGTCTTTTCTAAAATCCGTTGTGAACTGATTGTACGTGAACATCAGGTACTGAAATTGGCGCCGTGACCCTGAAATCTCTCAAACGCTTCTGATTGGTTCGTCCATAGATTATAGTCCCGCCGTACATTTTTGTTTTCCATCCTTGATAACCTGGTAGAAATGTCTTCTTTTTTTCCTAATATTACATATACTTGCACTCGTTTGTTAATGTAGAGTCTACTTTTAGATTTTGGTTTTATTTGTTCTGTTAGTATTCAACTTTCCCTTCGAAACATTGTTTCTACTGCGCTTTATTGAATAATTGTTACTGGGTTCGGCGTTGAGCCGTAGATTAGCAAACGTTGTTGCGCTACATTCTTTCTCATTCCTTTTCGGCTTTAAGTAGGGTTTTTTTAGATGTTTCCTCAAGCCTTTCAACTAACACGTTAGACTGCGGATGGTATGTGGTGTTTCGATATGCTTAACGGTATTGATGATGCAAATCTTGGAAAATTCCTCAAAGATAGGCTAAGATCCATTCTCCCGTACAAATACATCCGAACACGCAAAACAGCTGAATACCCGTGTCAATTTTCCCACAGTAGCTTTCATTGATACAGACTTCACGAAGTGAACTCCTGGCCATTCGGAGAAAGCATTAACAATTACTAAGAACTGTTTCCTCTTTTCTGCGGCTGGCAAAATTCACGTACCTTCTTGAACATGGATTTGTCGGGGCTCTCCAAAGTTGTATTTCCGTCTTTCAAGGGGTTTTGACGGCTTTTGCACATGCAGGACACTATACAAAATATTCTTCGATTTGAGTATCAATGTTTGACCAGTAGTGAATAGATCAAATGAAAGCTTATGATAAGAGAAATGTGTATATACATAATCTAGACACTTAGTAGTTATGCAGTAAGAATACATTTGTTAAAACCGTTCATGAATAGTTCTTGGGAACTATAGATATTGATCCGAAACAGCCTTATAACTGTAATCTTATCAGTTTCCGGACATCATCATTTAAATACTGCCTCAAATACTGTTTTCTTTTTACAAATTCTATCTCTAAATGATCTCGACTTGTTTACTCAATGTTATTTACAGTTACAATTCATAATAATTATTGTTCAAATTCTCTTGGTCATCAGTGTTTATTACATCATGTTGTATCATATCTTAATATTACACTTGATTATAAATATGGTTGTTAGCAGCTGATAATAAAACCACTCATTCTATTGTACCTTAATTGTTATTGTTCAATTATCATCACAAAGTGTTTCAAGAAGTTCCTCTTTTTTTCATTTCTTGATCGATCTTTGCCATAAATATTGAGTGGCCGCCAGTTAAATGTTAACGATCAAGAAACAGATATCTGAATAATATATATTGTCAACAACCACGATATCTTTGAATGGGCCATTTTGTAAAATGCATAGCGAAATACTCTAAGCTTCTCAGAAATGAGATTAATAGGCATAATGTAGTAGAACTAATGATTCATAATCATCGAATCCATTCAAGACCTCAATCTTTATGGTAAAGTGTATAATAATAAAATCTATGCATTTATCAAAATGCTGGTCTGCGGCCTATGTTCCATTAGGAGTAACAGGCGTATGTAAGTAAGTAAGTAAGTAATTTATCAAAATAAACTACAAAATGATCTATAAAACTCAATTCATGGTTGATTAAGACATGAATAGCACACCCATTGAAAATTACCGGAAAGGTTTATTACACATCAAATAGAAAACAATAATAATCATAAATAGGATGAACTATGTAAATTAGATTACAATTAGTACTAAAAAACAAAAAAAAACAATTAAACAGTTCATAGTTCTTCCTAATCACCAGTTAAACTACATTGCTGATGGAATCTTGTATATAAGAGATACCAATAAGAGATATAATGTTTATCATCCATTCACAAAAAAAATATACAAACACACACAAGCACACACACAAACAAACGGTTAGTCTTATCAAATCAACCAATTTGCAGTTTAATGTTTCATTACTCAATAGAATTCTAAGAAGATTTTGTTTCCATCTGTTTGAATAATCTAATATACTTGGTAACATAAATAAACCGAATAGGACTGTGATATATATCAACATTTCTGTAATTTGTCAAGTAAGTGATGATGGATCACATCTAATTTAAATTACTTTTCCTAAATTCCATGAACCATGATTTTTCATGTTTTCATAGAGAAGAAATCATGCATCATTAGCAATGGGAATGTAAATCAAAAACTCGAAAACGTTTCAGTCGTTGTCATCTTAATCTATAATGATTGAATGAATATTATATAATGATAGATGAATAAATATTTACTGGACTTGCACACGATACAGATAGGTCTTGGATTCGAATCTCATGAATTTGGATCGTAGATGCATACTGCTGAGGAGTTCCACAATAGGACGAAACGATCGTACAGTGCTTTCACGTTTTCCTTGGTGATCTAGCATCAATCGACTCATAATCGCAACTACTAATATCAGTTAATTATTCAGTGTTTTTTCTATTAAATTAACATACTTCAATACAAACAATGAACAAGCCAAATATCAAATTTTATTCAGTCTTCTCTTCGTGCTCTTACTGCGATTCGGGAAACGAAAAAATACTAGTGTTAGCAGTATTTCATTTCTGGTTATCGTATTTTTAGCGAGTTAGTTTTCTACAGGATGGGTTCGCTAACCTCATGCTCAAGCCTCCTCCTTTATTCAGGCTTGGAGCTGGCAGTAGCTCCAGGGGGGTTCCAGACGGATTTATGTTAGTAGTATTTAACATATCAACTAAAGAATACATTTAGATGTGCTTATACTTAGAATTTCCTTACCATTCAACATTCTGTGCGTTAAATTATTTGTTACCGATTCATATGTAAGAGATTATTTCCACATGTATAAAAGAATCCTACAGTATGGGGAATATACTCTGAGCATATCATACAATTGTAACTAGATATCCTTCATTATGGCTTTACCGTTTGTTTTTTGGTTATTATTTCCAGTTTAAAATTTGTGAGAAATAGAATTTTAATGACCAATCATTGTTACAATAGAAACATGCTAAAGAGCTCGTAATATTTATGATTATCAATCAAGAAAGTCGAATACTTAGGGACCTACGGTAACCATTTTTTCAACAAGGAAAAATTTACAGTGATCAGTTATTACCAAATAATCATAAACTTTTACGATATAAACTAATTATAAATGCAGCTTAACAACATAGACCTTATCATATATAATACATGTATTGGAACTCCAACTGCGTCGTTTGATATATAGTGATCACATACAAATGATTTAGTGTTTTATACCATATTGTCTTATATTTATATTAATTTCAATGGTTAAGATGATGAGTCAGTTGAAGCTAGACCACCATAGAAAACCTGGAAGCACTAAACGGCCGTTTCGTCCTATCGTGAGGCTCCTCAGCAGTGCGCGCACACGACCCCGGCCCCAGCGAGATTCGAACCCAGGACCTACTAGTCTCGCACGCGAGCACTTAACCGGCATCCAACGGTGTTAATATTTAACTTCAACTACTCCACGAAATTGAGCGACACATACGCCATTGTCTTCATTGAGTTACTATCTCACAACAGATCTGGTTGAACTCCACCATTGAAAATACTATAATATCCACAAAACACATCTGATATTATATTTATATCTTTGAACATGTTGAAAAAAATGGTATCATATTATTCCTATTACTAGATACACTGACGCAAAATGCTTCCTGATGTCTACAATAGTTCATGGAAGTACAAATCAAGAAGTAAAATTACAAATATATATAACATCAGTAATAGTTCTATTATACCATATTATACGAAAGAGGTAACGATACAATGAATACTTTTAGTTCTTTATTGATTTCAGGTTTTCATATTTCTCTCAATTGAGATAGCTATTACTCTGTTGATTATCATGATCTTATCAATCCTGTAAGTTATTCAATAAGCCATATAAGAGTAAATATTTTGTAGATTTATAAATGGATATCTATGGAATTCATGGACAGTTTTTCTTTGGGTATTGGCGTACGTTTTCTATTATTGTAATCTTATCATTATCATCAACTTTTGAGTTAAATGTAATAAAACAAATTCTAATAAAGTTTTCCAAAAGTTTGCTTATTGCATTCGTCTGTGTACTCAGCTATAAGGTCATAAACATATATCATCATATGTGTCAGGACTGTGATCGATCAGTCTTTTATTCAGATATGTAGATTCTATGCGGATCGCCTCGATACTGCCTTAAGTCTTATGCAAGTACATCAAGCTGACGAGTCTCAAATAGAACAAAACGCACGTTTTGAATCCCACATTACATTTGTAGGCGGATGTGGGTGATCAGTTATTCCGATAATAAAACATAGTAAACAATAGGGAGTAATGCACATCTGAAATTGAACTGACGTTAAAAAGCATTATACTCACATTTCATAGCATGGTCATCTCATAAAACCATTCAATGATGTAGTACTGAACATTTTCATGTCATTTCTCTTTTTATATTCCAATCAAATGTTTAATATTAAACATTAATCTGTCATTGTTACGTTAGTAAGAGTGAGTTCCTTCATCTTATGTGTGAATGTCATTGAATTGTCTAAGTGTTACATAACTTGACAACCAGGTTTTGAGTTGTGTAAACGTATTATATGATATTTATTATCAGATTGTTTGACGCATTTTGTTTGGTGATATCGAATCAAGTTCGATGCTGGTTGACATCTATAATGAAGAAGAGCCTATAAAGGAGACACAACTGTTTCATTAAACGGAATATACCCATTGAGACAGAAAATCAGGAAAGAGAACTCTTTGTTTATTATTTCATTAACACAGATTTAGAACCAACTCATTATATCAATCCAGCATTTGAATAGAATCTTTCGTTAAACTGTAGAATGATATGACCTAGTATGCTTGTGGTTCATTCGTATTCTGATACTTGGACAGCATGACACACTTAAATGATGTTTAGGCATATGGCCTGTCAATTGGTTTCAAATTATCAACTTATTATTACTTTAATTTAAGTATTTCAAAGTCACTGACGAAAATATGATTGGTGTTGAATCGAAATATCGAAATATACACGGATAATGAATTCTGGAAACTAGTGTTATCGGTCAGTCACTCATTGTCAAATATACAGTCGGACATGCATATTAGCTGAATAACGATAACTTTAACATTCGTATAAGCCTTGCCATTCAAAAAAATCCTCTAACCTATACTATAGTTCACCTTTTCTATAATGTATGGTGCTTGTCTTAATTTTTTAAACTATATGTTATTGTTAAACTGTAAGCCTCATTTTATTTAGTGTTGTCATCACCCCTTAGTCAAAATTATATTCAATCAGGCCATTTAGATTGAATAGAACAGCTACTTAGAAACACAAGATAGTAATCAAAATATATCTGCAACATTCATAATTGACCAAGATAACATTATATATTCTCGTCTAATATCAGGCATGAACAATGAATCATCTGAATACCTTTATCTCAACGATTCGCTCATATTGTGATAATGAGTGGTTTTATTTAGTATGTTTGACTTTTGTTTAGAAGTACATTTATATGACAATGACATTTCAATATTACACTAATTCATTTTGATCTATTTTGTAGTTGGTCTGCTTTTGCATTAGCAATCTTGATTATATTTTATCAAAGAATAAGAGATGAACATCCATTGAATATTTACCTTCTGGTTATTTACGTAAGAACTGTCGATTTTCGTATTTACTTTACCAGTTGTTGAACCTTTTAAATACATGAAAATTTGTTATTGATTGAAATCATGAGGGAATTTTCGGAGTTCTAGTGAGATAGCCGTGACCAGTGGAGCTAATCCGTGTTAGGTAGAGGCAGGTATCTACCTCAGTACAATCGAAGATGATCGTTAAGTTTTGTGGATTGTTTGAAGTTAGACATTATCACCGTTGGATGCCGGCTCAGTGATCTATTAGGTTGAGCGTTCGCGCGGGAGATTGAAGGCCCTCGGTTCGAATTCAACTATTTCGTTGGTGCCTACTGCTGAG
Organism: Schistosoma bovis; assembly: GCA_944470425.2. Taxonomy (NCBI): domain Eukaryota; kingdom Metazoa; phylum Platyhelminthes; class Trematoda; order Strigeidida; family Schistosomatidae; genus Schistosoma; species Schistosoma bovis. The sequence continues at coordinate 436,019 of OX103958.1, read as the reverse complement.
AAGTCCCACAATAATACTAAACGGTCCTTCAACCGATTCATGATCTCAATCAATAACTTAATAAACTCCCCAACCCTTCTTTGATGAAAATTTGTGTTTAACTAGGAATGTGATTACATTCACGAATATAATATATGATTCCTTATTATGACATAGTGTATGTATAAAGAGCTAACTTGCTTATCGATCTCAAGAACAATCCATCTATGAACATCAAACAAGTCAGCCAACAAAATATGAGAGAACTCATTTCCACTCATATTTTTACCGATATCAAAAAGCAAATATGCAGTAAACAATGATCCTCAGGACAAATATTTCAAGATGAATCCATATCTATACACTTACTTTAACACTTGAACTTTTCATTAGACAATGATGTACATATGATTTGAGAAAAACTGTATTAAAAATTATTTATAATGTAACTCCCAAGTGCTCATCAATTGAAGTGGTTCACATTGTTTCATTCATCTATATTTGTCTTGTAAAAATCATTCAAACCATCGATTTTGCACTTCACAAACAAGAATGTTTGAAAAATTGCATATTTATTTGCCTTTATACTTAAGCACAATCTAGTAATATTGAATAGTATTACTTTATGAAAATTGACCACTCAATATTAATGACTGAGGTTACTCCTGGACTTACAGTTTTATAAATGCATGCACTTTCCCACTGTAGTATGATGTAAGTGGAATACAGGTTTAATTTGTAGGTTCGTATCTTTCTCACTACGAAAATATCAGTTGAAATACACCGTACAATGATAATATATACATATATACACTTCAAGAGTGACTGTTCATACGTTGTCACAAGTTGCATGACTTTCCATAATGTATTTCCTGAATACTATTGTTGAAATGTATGTTCAGGTGGGAAGAACACACGTCCGTGTCTTCCTATGTTGTTTAGATATGGAACGACTTTTGAATTACGGAAGTCATTATTGTTCTCAGGAAAATGATATCATGAAAATTAAAACAATCTATTTGAGTTTAGAAAATAAACATCAGATGTCTCGTGAACATTTTCTTACCATAATCTAGTAAACACACGAGATTTATGACGATAGATATTGTACAGGAACCTTTCTGTATGAAGTTAACTAAACATTGATCAATGATTTAACTTTTACTGAATTCTGTTACATTTCAGTCGATATGGATCGGTACAGCGATTGGAATTTCGGTTTTAAAACTATGCATGTACTTGAAAGTTATTGCCATCACGATCACATTGATATCTTTTATTTGTTCCATATTCATTGGAGCTGCGATCCGAACACGATTAGCTGATCAGTTCCTGTTAATTCTAATATATATTATGATTCTTTCCACTGCTTTTGTGGCAGCTGCGATTGTATTTTATGTTTTAAAGCTTTGGGTATGTCGATGAATGAAACTGTTTCATTAGCAAACTAATTATTCTTCATATGACCGTTTGTTTCATGCAAATCCATGAACAATAAACATACACTTCAAACGCAGATGGCTTGGACAATACTCCCAATACACAGTAGATGACAATTGAATACTGAGTCTACTCACAAGTTTTCAATTTAAGTAAACGCCTATGAAGCTGGTTTGTTTTCAGAAGGCATTTGTATTAATTTACTTAACTATGTACATAGAATTTTAGAAGTTTTCTAAGTGACATACTTATATAATACTTATCTCAGGTAGGTCAGTAATCGGATTTGGTAAAATAACGAACGAAGAATTGATTCGATAGAATTTTTTTAGGAATTATCGATTACGTTCAACTAAGTCGGATAATTCTCAACGTGTAATACGTTTCTCGATTACAGCAGAATGCGTTACGTAATCACACATCAATTCATTTGAACTTAAACTTTATTATGCACACTGATTTCCATAAATCAATAAAAGATTTTACAAATATAGTTAGATATACATATTTCACTAACAAGGAATACTCAATAATACTTCTTCCATTCACATATTCAATCAAGAAACTTCTTCAATTTTCACTGACGTGACCATATCACATTGCAAATGATACATGTACACGATTGAATCACGGTCGTCATCTAAACGTCTTTCCTCCATCAATAAATAGAAAGTAGTTGTGATTAATTTTTACTACTACCACACACCATAACGTGTAGAACAATATAAATCAGGCGAACTGAAATGAATTCTCTCCATTACATAATATGCATTATTCTTCTTTTAAACAGTAAAAGTGTGGTTTTACAGAAATTTAAAGATGAGTTCTACTTAAATATGCAGTTCAATTCGTTTGATCCAGTCACATTTTGATATTGGTAAATTTCTACATCATATCCATTTGCTAAATGTTAACTTCTCTTTGGATTTTAGGTTGCACTGATCGCTCTCGATGTAGGTGCTGACATATTACTATTTCTTGTGAGTAACATGCACTTATGTATTTATATACACAGCAAAACTAGTCTTCCTAATTGGTCAACTGTACAATCAGTCGTTTAGAATGATAAGAGAATTTGCTACTGTATGCACATAGTAGCAGTTTGTTGAAGTGTGAATGTGAATAGTATATTCATTCACTTAATATCATGCTTCACTCTTTCTTCTAGTTTTAAGTAATAGACATTATTCTCTTAAACGTAAACTTGGATTACCATTACATATATTTGCATTTACTTGCAAAACTACAAATACTACTTATTTGGTTGCATATGGAAGTAGATCTATGTTTCAATGACCCATTTCAGCAATGTAATATTTTTAGTGTTAATATATGTATGTGTTATTTGTGGAATAATTTAACATTCAGCTTTTGGTTTAGTCTGAATTCCTGACATGTACATTTTTGAATTTCTCCTAACAGATAACAATCTGTTTCAGTCAATTTACTGTTGGAAAATCAGAAGTGCGGGTCTTCTTTCCATATTGGACGTTAGCAGTATTAGTACTATATACTCTATTTTACATCGATTTATCAAATAATTTATATTTGGTAGGCATTGTAGATTTCATCAATACCATCAACGAGACGAATAGCACGCCGTGTTGGTAGTTTTACTGTTTATAAGGAGGTAAATGTGACCCTTTTGAGACTAAATTTGTGTTCAAGTACAAATGGATTAGCAATGAGATTTCTCACTCAGACATTTCCAATCTGTTCGATTTTATTCCATCTGTAATAAATTATACGCTGAACAAAATCATTTCTGAGAATTTTATGTTTTTACACCAGCTACTGGTGAATTAATCAGTAGTATATAACAATCGCGTAAAATATTAAACAATCTTACTACCTGAACAAACGATTTATTCACATTAGTATGAATCAAGTCTCTTATAAATGTAGGTGAACATATAGGAAGATTAAGCGAAAGGAGTGAGAGACAAGCACATTCGTGAATATCTTCATATGATCTACAGATTTTAGTGCAAATTTCTTACATTACGTTGAGTAAATTCATTCCTGAATGAATCACAAATTAAGTAAACAATGTCTTGAATTTACTCAATCACTTAGGTCGAATTTCTCAAATACAATTCAGTTGTATCGGAACACAGAGTTATAACATCGCTCTTTCAAGGAAAAGTGTAATTCAAATAGGGATAATATGTAACTAACAGCCACGACACAATAGATGTTTTCCTCAAACTATATTTACATATTTCGTGAAGACATTTTGACTGTTACGTGTTCAAATTAGAATGCCAGTTGATTCCTTAGTTTTATCGATGAGATACGAGAATCAATACATTTGTGAATTGCTCAGCATGTATTAATGGCATATGCGCATAGATATAATACTTTTATTAGCCGTTATAATACAGTAGTTTACGCTTATATGATTTATCTGATGAAGAATGTACATTTTACTCGACTACTATTAAGTAGTATTATATCCTTGTAGCCATACTACTTATACCCAAAATCAAAGAACCACTACAATTTCCAAGACTCAAAGTAACAACATCAAAGACTGATTCAAGTGAACATTCATTCTCTTCACTGATATTCAACAACGACCACGCTGATTTTGGGATAAGAATTCTTAGTTCACCTTTTCGTCTCAAGGTATTATTATTATTATATCAAGAAAAATCGTGATAAATCTCTTCATAAATAGTGTATTGTAATGTCCATGCATTTAAGCATGATTATTTCAGTGATCATTGATGAAATATCATTGTAATGCCAATTGTTCAGTACTCAGAGCATCTCTATCTCTCATTCTGTCGACAAAAGGAATCACTGATCGTTGCAGAAAAGTGTTGACATTAAGAGACAAAACGAAGTCTCACTAAAGTTTATTTGTGCATACATATACAACTGTAGAAAATGAGATTCAACTATCACAAATAAAAGACTATCCCATAGGTTTGAAGTTATTCTGATGCTGCAATATTGATGTCCACATTTGAAAGTGATTTTCAATGAATTCCACAAGCCGATAATAATTACTGATGTACTTAATTGATTATATAATACACAGAAAAAATATTATCGAGAATTATGTATACATGATTTACTGTTGCATTTTAATCGTATTGAGGTATAACTGATGACAATTATTGATAGTTGCGATGCGTCGTGAAGTTCACAATGTCAATAAAGTAACTATTTATATATTTGCTTTACAATCTCACAATTACATATACCAGAAGGGATTTTTGTGGATATTATAGTAATTTCAATAGTTGAGATCATGTGTTAATTGAACGGCCGTTTCATCCTATTGTGGGACTCCTCAACGGTGCGCGTCTACGACCCCGCCTCACGAGACTCCGACACAGTACCTATGAGTCTCGAGCGCGTGCGATCAAACTCTACACCACTGAGCCTGCGTCCAAATGTGGTTATATCTAACTTCAACCAATCCACGAAATTGAGCAATACATCCACCATTGTCTTGAGTTAGTTACTATCTCACAACATACGCGGTTAAACTCGATTGGACACTGCTTCTCACTAGAACTCTAAGAAATACCTCCAGGTTTTCCATTATAATCTAGCTTCAATCGACTCATGATCTCAACTATTAACGAACTGAAATCCTCAGTACTGTGTATATGTTCTCTAAAAGTTACAACATACGGACGTAATCTTTTATTATAAAATTATCTATCAGTTTGATAGGTCTGAGTTTGAATCTCGAGAGGCGGGATCGTAAATGCGCGCTGCTGAGCAATCCCAAAATGGGATGAGTCGACCATTCACTGCTTTCAGGTATTCCATGACGGTTTCCCCAGCACCGTCCTTTCAAAAAACAATATATCTTCGGGACTACATTCAGCCCCATGAACGGTTTTCGACGGCAATCCAAACTCCTTAGTGTCCTCGACTTCGAACTTCCCCCCTATTGTTCTTCATTGTGTCCTCCGAATTTCCTATACTTGGAACATTTGTGGTTATCTCCCGTAGAAGTCTCACTTACCTGTCAGCCCTGTTCAATGTCCTTTTTACTCAATGTGTTTGGTTGATGTATCTAATCCATGTTCTGAATGTCACATGCACTTTCTACAAAACGTTTCATATTCTCTCTTCGAAAATTCCAGATCCTCATCGATTTTCCCAATTGTATGACTTAATGGTGACCTTATCACCTACAGTAGAACTTCGCATATTCTGAATTTGTCCGCACATATCCATTACTCTAGGTGACAACATGGCGCTGAATGTAGTCCTAGTACTTCTTCCACATATAAATTCAGCTAAGTCTTCCTATCTGGAACAATAGGGTTAGGTGTAGTTCTGTAAGCTGTTAAGAATTTCGTGATTACCAGATTTGTTCTTTCGTCCACTCTTTCACTAATGTTCTTTTAGGTATGTCAGCAAACCGCTCCTTCTTTTCATTTGATTGAGGGTGATAAGTGGAGATTACAAATCTGTTACTCCATTAATGCTACAGTAGTGCTTGAATGATTCTGAAGTGAATTGTGAGCCGTTGTCGATCAATAATGATTCCGGAACTACGAAGCAGCTAAGCGGTTCAGATAACTTGCTGATTGTTTAACTGGCTGTGCAATTTACCATAGTATAAATTTGTGGCCATTTTTCGTGAGTGTGTCCACCATGACTAAAAACATTCTTCCTCGTACTGGGCCGGCAACATCTGCGTGCAGCTACTCCAAGGGACTATTGAAATTTTTTATTTTGTTGTGGTTCACATTTCTCTGGATTTTTGGCTTCTTGTAAGCATTGTGAAATTTTGATAACATTACATAATACATAGTACATGAGTGAGTCCCGCCGGTGAAAATATAGTGGCAGATGTCCTTGAAAACGTCGATTTGAACACTTGGTGAGAGAGCAATCACTATTTTGTTCTTAAGTCTTGTCATCCATACTCACCAATTAAGTCCAATATTGAGAACAATATTCAGTCGCAAAATATGAGATATGTTAATTGTGAATCTAAATTAGTTTGATAAAATTAGTTTCAAAAGAGATTGAAGCTCAAGTGATTCACACGTTTGTTGGTGCTGATTGAATGCATGTCTTTGGAGAATTCCTGGAAATTACAGAATAGTCATGTCATGAATTAGTGATTAATCACCTGCTAAACCAAATCTGTAATATGAAATGACAGACATCTAAAAAAACTATGGCAATTTATTTGATTGACAGTTTCATTTTGTTACACCACACATAACAAGAAGTGATTGATGTGACGGGATGAAAAGTTATAATAAGATTGATTTACTCATCATGATTTTTGTTCTACATTAATTTCGTTTTATGCTGATGAGGTACGGCAACTTGGACCGCTACATATATATGCCTACTCCTACGTTGTTGCTGACTGACGTTGTTTTAATTCAATGTGATGATTACTCAGTGTAGTATTTGTTTGTTCTTCCCAGTGTGATATTTTATCCTGTATAACATACGGTATTATTGTATTAAGTTAACATGAACTACACTCAGCATGTGATTTGTGATAACTGTAAGTATTTTTCATATATGTGATTTTTTTCTAATTATTAAAAAATTGAGTATACAGTCAATATATAAATGAGTGTATTTTCGACTAGGGCGGTCATCCGAGTGTTTTGGTGCTTAATAAATCTTCACTTGTATCAGTCTTTGTCTTCTTAGTTTCGCGTCGTGGGAATTGCAGTGGTTCCTTGTTTTCGAGTATAAGTGGTAAGCGATCACTATTTTTGAACTCATTTACTACAGAACTTCAATTGTGTTAACGTTCAAGTCTATTCAATCCAGTCAAATAAGAGAAGTTAATTACAGTTTATATAGTTTGTTTAAATCTTCACATTGATGTTTAGGACTACAATGGATCAGTGTCTTATCGGCATGTGTACATAATGTGCGTATCACATCGATATTGCCTAATTTACAAGCATTACTAACAAAGATGGATTGTGTCTAACAACTTACCTGCTTCCGATAGTTTATTTTCACTCCATGACTCGAAAATCAACTCTGGGATGAAGGCACATCTAGCTGACGAGTCTCAAATAGGACGAAAAGCGCGTTCTGGATTTCACTACCAGCCACCAACCAACTTTGCTTAGTAATTCAAATAGTTGCCTCTGCCTTACTACATTCCAACACACATACACACTGCTCTTAACTCTGTCTATTCATGCAATTTGTGTCATGTTGTGCAAAATATTATGATGTTGGTTGGGTTTGGAACATTTTTCAACTTCACAAACAAGAGTATGTAAAACATTGGAGATTGATGTTATAATTCATTGTGAATTTGTTACAAAGCAATTAGTACCTTTGATAAATGTCAATGATGATGAAGATTATCAGGACTATGTGATATACTAGCACAATACATTTCGAACAATCTGATCACGAGAATTCAAATCCCCTTTGTGTATTCAAAAACACTTTGTTCTCACCTTAAACCTACACTGGTAATATTGGATTATATTCCAGAGTGACTACGTTTCAAACTGTGTTCACATTATTATTAATACTCCTATTATTATCCTTTTCATCTCTTACACCATTTCCAGTGTAGTTGACCTTTTATTATTGAGTTAAGACTGTTTAACATTCTCTGTCGTTCTTGTCTTTCCCTCGACTCTTTTGTGTACTGTTTTATACTACTTATTTATTTTCAGTAAATAGTTACATTTCTGTCAATTTTTAAGTTGATGTTGTTACTTTAGTTTGTCGTGTAATATATTTACATACATATTTACATATTATTGATTGTATTTATCATTACAATTACTTTAACTCAATCATACACAATTTTGTATATTTGCTTAAAATCTGAGAACAATACAGTAAATACTTCAGTTGAAAAATGTCAATCAATTTTATCAAACTTGACTGTTCATTTGTTAGCACATCAATCCATCTCAGTTGTCGTTCCGTTCTCTATGATTTGCTCAACCATCTGCCTTCAGGCATTCCACATTCGATTGGTGATACATATTACTCATGTCTACCGACATTCATAGCATGTACTACTATATTATCAGTTGATATATTGTTATGCATAAAAGTGATGTATATTAGAAATTACAGTCGATTGCATGCAATACTGAAGAAAGTCAGAAATCGGTTTATGTATGGTTGAGACATAACCGCAAATGTTTCATTCTATATTCACTGAAATTAAATTTTACGAATATGTTGCTAAGAATCTATTTATCTCGATGTATCTGATGTAAAAAAACGATGTATAAAAACATTGAAGAGCAGCGAAGCAGGTGGGTAGAACAATTCAAAGAGCTCTTGAATCGACCAGCCTCACTGAACCCACCCAACATCGAAGCAGCACCCACGGACCTCCCAATCAATGTTGGCCCACCAACAATTGAAGAAATCAGCATGGCCATCAGACAAATCAAGAGTGGCAAAGCAGCAGGACCGGACAACATCCCAGCAGAGGCACTAAAGGCAGACGTAGCGGTAACTGCAAGGATACTCCACATTCTCTTCAATACGATTTGGGATGAGAAACAAGTACCAACAGACTGGAAAGAAGGACTTCTGATCAAAATACCGAAGGAAGGCGATCTCAGCAAGTGTGATAACTACAGGGGCATCACTCTTCTCTCAATACCGGGAAAAGTCTTCAACATGGTATTGTTAAACAGGATGAAGGACTGCATAGACGCCCGACTTCGTGACCAACAGGCAGGATTCCGTAAGGGTAGATCGTGTACAGGCCAAATCGCAACTCTACGGATCATTGTGGAACAATCAAGTGGATGGAATTCATCACTGTACATCAACTTCATTGACTACGAAAAGGTATTTGATAGCGTGGACAGAACAACCCTATGAAAGATTCTTTCACACTACGGCGTGCCTCAGAAGATAGTCAATATCATACGGAATTCCTATGATGGATTACACTGCAAAATTATGCATGGAGGACAGTTGACAGACTCGTTCTAAGTAAAGACTGGTGTCAGGCAATTTTGCTTACTCTCACCCTTTCTCTTTCTCCTGGTGACCGACTGGATCATAAAGACATCAACGTCTGAAGGGAAGCATGGGATACAGTGGACATCTAGGATGCAGTTGGACGATCTAGACTTCGCAGACGATCTGGCCCTACCATCGCAACCGCAACAACAAATGCAGGACAAAACGACCAGTGTAGCAGCAGCCTCAGCAGCAGTAGGTCTGAATATACTCAGAGGGAAAAGCAAGATTCTCCGGTACAACATAGGATGCACCAATCCAATCAAAATTGACGGAGAAGATTTGGAAGATGTAAAAACCTTTACGTATTTGGGCAGCATCATTGATGAACAGGGTGGATCTGATGCAGATGTAAAGGCGCGGATTGGCAAAGCAAGAGCAGCATATTTACAACTGAGGAACATCTGGAACTCAAAGCAACTGTCAACCAACACCAAGGTCAGGATTTTCAATACAAATGTCAAGACAGTTCTACTGTATGGGGCAGAAACCTGGAGAACTACAAAAGCCATCATCCAGAAAATACAGGTGTTTATTAACAATTGTCTACGCAAAATACTTCAGATCCATTGGCCGGACACTATTAGCAACAACGTACTGTGGGAGAGAACAAACCAGATCCCAGTGGAGGAAGAAATCAGGAAGAAGTGGTGGAAGTGGATAGGACACACATTGAGGAAAGCATCCAACTCTGTTACAAGACAAGCCCTAACACATAATCCTGAAGGCCAACGGAAAAGAGGAAGACCACAGAACGCATTACGCCGGGAAACGGAAATAGACATGAGAAAAATGAACAAGAATTGGACGGAACTAGAAAAGAAGGCCCAGGATAGAGTGGGTTGGAGAATGCTGTTCGGCGGTCTATGCTCCATTGGGAGTAACAGGCGTAAGTAAGTAAGTAAAGTATAAGAACTTGTGGAAATAAATGTATATCGGAAAACACTTTATTAAACCTAATGTTTATTGTCGCTTACTGTACCAAGCACATTATTATTATTATTATTATTATTATTATTATTATTATTATTATTATTATCAATATGAAGCATTGACAAAATCTACCAGAATTGTGAAAATTGTCAGGAGAGATGGTCGTTTGTTAATGTGCTCTAATAAATCAGTATATAAACAGATAATCGAAAGCCCTCTGATGGTTTCAAATACATTGACTTTAATAGACAGACTACATTATAAATTACACTACGTAAATATCGATTCTTTGCGAGAATATTCACAAACTCGTGAATATTATGTAAATATGTTTAGATATATTCATTGATTTTTCTTTTCAGAAAGCCAAAGACATCAACTTCAAGCCAAAATATTATATTTGAGGGAATCAGCCCACTATATCTGATTCGAGATCACATAATGTGGACTACTTTATGAAAATGTATTTATCACTTCCACTAGACTAATCTTATAATCAGTTGGAGAATATTTTCAAATGCACACATTCTGACAATAACAAAAATAATTAAGACATTCGGCGCTTCATTTAGTGATCTGTTTATATACTGAACATGAAATTTATTCAGTTGTTTATTGAGTTCCAAGTGTAGTGTTTCACCACATAATCCTTTAGATTAGTTGCAAATTACAATCGTGAAATCACTGTCGCGATTAACAAGTCCATATCTCTAAAATGAAATGGGCTACCTACAATGACAATATCAAAATTGATCACATTATGTGACAGTGCAGAATGTTTATGCTGACTTCTAACAATCGAACAATCGAAATAGGAATATACAAATATGTGATAACTTGCGCTTAAACATAGATTCAGTCAGTTCACCAAAGCTGAAAATAACTGGGACACAATCTGAAAGATTGTAATTACTATAACAAATAGAGTTAATCTTACATATTACACAACAAATAAATGTGTAACATCATACTTTTCAATATTAATAAAAATGAAACTGTTTACTTAATATTAACAAGTAGTAGTATAAAACAATATACAAAAGTGAGTTCAGTGGGAATTCCATTTATGTATCATCATGTGATGGAATAGAGCATAAAGAAAGTAAACATAAAATCCGAAAACCTCATCAACAACCGAAAATATATTCTGAAATATTGAAGCTGCAAACAGCCAAAGTAACAATAGCTTTTAACAGAACCGTCTTCTGTAACCGTAGAAAATATGTTTCTCTCAAGATTAAGGGTATGATGCCCACATACAGTTAGACGATCTTCCGATATAACACTGATAAGCAGAAGAACGTGGGAGAAGATTAGGAGACTCAGACTGCATCTGTGGGGATGTTAAACATCGCTAGTGAGATACATTGTGAGATCACATTCAAAGAGAAGGGAGTAATATTTTTGAGAGTACATCCATCACTTGACCTATTAGGATATGACTGGATAGATAATCTGAAAATAACAAACTATCCCTGTTAAAACGGTTGGTTTACCGTTGTATACACGTATAGGACGTTAATTTAACTTAGACGAATATCTACACTAGATTCCCTCACAGTGTCTATTCTACAGGACCTCAACACAACTCAGATCAAGAACACGTGATTAGACTGACTAGAACGTAAATATATTTCCGCACCAAACCCGACAAAATCCAACAAAAATGAACGATCAATAATAATGATAAGAAGGATTAGGGAATATATAACTCACCTGACGCCTTTCAGACTATCTACATGTCTGACTAAGGAGACAACCAATCATCATCATTCTCGCTCACACATCAGTCCCATAACCCCGATCTGAGATAACGTCAGTACGACGAAAGTTGAGGAAAAAACTCAGTGGATTCACAATTGAAATGGGTAGAAGGTACATTGGTTGCAGCGATTGAAACGGAAACATCAGTAAACGGAGTATTGGAATTTAGGAGTTCCATACTTGAACATCTAATCGACTGCAATCATTCTATCAGTCCACAGTTTGATTTTAAGGTTGTACATACGATTAGTCCAAATCTACCTAGACTTCACTGCAACCAAAAGTGACTTATCGATCGGACAAAGGACGCGTAAAACACGTGCAAGCAGCCTAGAGTTGAGATTGGTCCTGCTTACCGCCTAGTCCAGCTAGTTAAGTCCAGAACACCAATCTCGGCCTCTGCAATATGAATCATCATATTTCAAACATACTGAGTTTATATACCAATCAAACAGACCACAACGTACCAATAAAATATGAAAGAACATTAGTACAAGAATTAGCAAGATGTGGCTGTGAATGAGGGAGGTAATCAATATACCGGGTATAACTCAAGAATGATAAAACGTACAATAATAGTTTAGGGGCCTTAAATCTGGCCAATGTTATGAAAGATTTATTTGGATATAATAATTGTAGAATAAGTGATGAAAAATTATTGAAAAGAATACTCTTCGTTCATACGATTGTGTTTTAATATAATTGGAATTTTACAGCGATAACAATTATATGATAAAAATATACATATAGTAGTGGTCCACAAATGGATACCAAAATAACCATTCATTATTCTTGTTGAGATATAACATAAACACAGGCAAAGCTCTTACCATCTGTTAAGTTTGTCTTACATTGTTCCTACTTGGTCCGTTTCCACACTTTTGTACATTGTTTTATACTACTTATTTACATAAAGTAAGCAGTTGTATTCCCAACAATTTTCGCACCTACGTTGTGACACATATTGTAGTGTAATATTCTGAAATGTTCACATATACTTATAATGTTTATTGTACTTATCATTGTATTTATCATTATAATCACTGTACCTTGATCGCTGTAGTAGTTATCCACCGTTTTGTGCATTTGTTTAAACGCAACATTTTCCATATAGTATTGCTCTTGATTCGGCTTTCGGTTGTTCTTAAACTGTTGTCAAATATAGACATAGCTATCAGCTGTCTTTTGTACTATCGTATGTTATAATTAATCTTTATGTTGCTGTTACTGGAAGCCTTTTTATTTTCATACATGAAGGACGTGTTTAAACGCCCCCAGACACCTCACAAGTTGTGGTTTGGAACTGAGTTTTGTGTATTATTAAAAAAAGAAACGGCTATTGTAGACAAATCGTTGTTTTGGAACTGCGGTTTTGCGCGTATCTCAAACGGGTGACCTAGACGCTTCGATAAGTCTAACACCATCCATGAGCTCAAACAAGAAATACTGTACATGCATGTAAAAATAACAACGAACGGAACATGAAATGGGTATACAATGACATTTTACAGAAAAAATAGTGAAAATAACTTCTTTTTATATGTAAACTAGACATGCACATTAATAATACACAATGTGTTTGTGTATTAAGTTATACAGATGTTGTCAAACACAACAACGACAACAAAAACAAAAAGATGAAAATGCGGTCAAAAAAATGTCGTAGTTTGCTAATAATAGTAAGGTGCAAAACTATTGATGAACCGACATACGCAAATAAAGTGAGTTGTCGTTTATTTACGAATAAAATAATGAGAATATAAGACATAAGAAAAAGGGGGGAATGCAGTAATAATGATAATAGGATAATCAAAATAATTATTATTGTAACAATTTTGGTTTTAAAAAAGAGAAATGGTAAAACGAGTATTTCTGGAAAATCGAACTCACTGTATACACGTTGTGTGTGTGTGTGCAAAACCGTTTTGGTTTTATTATTAGAAAACTGAAGGAATTTAGTAGTGTAAAGTATATAAATGGTTGATTGTTTTGCTTTGTTGTTGTGCAAAATGAATAGAATGCTTAGGCTCTTCAACAATTCTGTCTGAGCGGTGTTAAACATGAAAGATTACTGATAGAGTTTGTATCTTCCCTTGATTTCGCAGTAATTAATGGTAGAGATTGTTTGTTCATGTTAGTATTTTTGTTGTCTAGCTGATCGTCGCAGAAACTGGGTTTGATTCTATCTATAGAAATGTTTTGCTTCCTGCTATGCTTACGTGGAGGCATTGCTTTCAGTTGTTGCATTGTTTGTAATTAGCGACTAGCAAAATGACTTGGGTCGGTTGGCACTGTTGTGTGTGAGTTGACTAGTTGTCCTGGTAATGGTAAATTTGTACCATAAACTAGTTCAGCTGATATGCAATCGGTATCATCTTTGATTGTTGAACGGATTTCAAGGAGCACAAATGGTAGTGCGTCGCCCCACTTCAATATATCAGCTTGTGACATTAGTAAGCTTTTGAGTTGGCGGTAAAATCATTCAACTGGACCATTCGCCACTGGATGATAAGCTGTTGTTTTGATGTTGTTCACACCCAGAAATCTAATAAATTCCTGAAATAGGACGGATTGGAAATGGAAACTATGGTCTGTAGTGATAATTGATGGTACTCCATAATTTCATATCCAGCGATCCAGAAATACTGATGCAACAGTTTCGGCAGATATGTCTTTGATAGGGCATGCCATCGCCCACCTGGTAAATCATTCTACTGCAATAAGGATATGTATGAAGGAGTTTGATGATGAAAGAGGACCAACTATATCTTAATGTACAAACTATGAGAATGGACAAAATAAATGCAAATTATATTGAAAACGTTTTACAAAATAAATTTGTCGTGCCTATTCCCACAGCCATTAATTTTAATAACAAAAGTATTTTTATCATCCTATTACATTCACGTTATAATTCGTTACTCACCTGGTTATTCCTTATTAAATAAGAAAGATTAGTTCAGCGAACAGTTCTCTTCTCGGCGAATTCATTGTCAACGTTGTACAGCAACAAATATAGATACTTGTTTTACAGGATGATAATAATTAGAATAATACTGATAATAAACTTCTATTAGACATAGTGACAGCGAGGTCAAATAAACAAAGGTATTGAAAACATTTTTTATAAAGACAAGGAAAGTTTATTAATCGTTTGATTAATAATGGTGTAAGTATCCATCAAGGGATAGAGAGGGAAATAATCATTGGGAAAGGATGACTCAGCATGATAAGATAAAATGTTGAAATTGAGATTAAATATAATCAGAATGATGGTGGAAACAAAATAAACCAGTTGAGGTTAGAGGATATAAGGGGAAGATGGAAGGTGAAGCAGATGGCTGTAAAGGAAGAAGAGTATGAAGACAGGGAGAAAAAAGTAAAAAAATGAGACATTAAGAGGAAGATGGAAGAAGAGGTTGTACCAATCTATTTTGCGCACAAAATTTCGATTTTTCCAGATTTGTGGCTGTTGCTTGAACAATGCGAAGATAATGCAATCTAATTGTCTTTGGAAGACTTACACCTACCTTGTAGATTAATTTGAACGCAGAGACTGTCTTGATTGAATGACTTGTGTTCACAAGGTGGTCGATTATTGAACTTCTTATTGAGCTCTTGCCTCATCTTTTTAGTCATGCTGGATAATGTTCTTGAATTCTTTTGGATAAAGTACGCATCAAACGACCTATATACCTATCTCCACATTAGCAGGTAAATTGGTAAATGCACATTGAGTTGGTCAGATGCGATAATTTATCTTTAAGATTATTGCTGAACAATATTCGGCTGGAGAATACTATTCGCGATGTTGCTGCGAAGAATGTTCGTTTTAAAGAATCAGAAATTCTCCTCTTTAAGATGTATATGGCACTGTCACCCTTAAAGTCGATGTTCATGTATAATGTTTTCTTTTCTACTCTAATTATTTGTGTTTTCGGCGTTTTCGGTTTTACGTTCTTATCAATGAATATCGAGTCTCTCCTTCAAGAGTCCCAATTCTTCATTTATGAATTCGAGACTACAGATTCTCTGTATTCTTGTAGTGAATGTTATTATTAAGTTTCCTTTTCGACTGATGGTAACCCAGCTGTGGAAACTTGATAGTTGGCCATTCCACATATGTTTCCTGTAGATAAATCTTTTAGAGGTACCATCTTGTTTTCTTTTCATTTCCACATCAAGCAAGTGAATTTTTGGTTTGTTTTCAACTTCTAGTGTGAATTTTATTGCTATGTGACATTTATTAAATGTCTTTAGAAGATGACTCAAATCATATTTGTTGTCACAAATGATAGATATATCATCTACGTATCTTTTATACAAGTGGGTGTTTCCTTTAATCGTTTTAATTTCGTTGTTTTCTAAACTGTCCCTGAACCAATCTGCTAGTAACCGGCCAAGAGGAGATCCCATAACTATGTTATTGGTCCACTACTAGCAGCTTATGAACTTTGTGATAAATAGAATCAATCAATTGTATATCATTTTCATCTAGTAAAAATAGATTAAAGAGCAAATGTTGTGGTGAGGCTTTTTCCATAATTATTACTGTCAGTTAGATAATAAAAGCAGTAGTATCAGTAAATATTTGGTGGTTTGATTTGTAGTTTTTCATTTTACTTACTGGAATATACCTTGGAGTAGTATATTGAATGAATTATACTAAGAAAAGTTCTTTCATTGTAATGTATAGCTTGTTTTGATTAGCGGTGGAGAAAAACAATATTTCCATACTCTGTTTATGTTGGATACCCGTAAACGAAATCACTGGGTCATACCAAACTTTATGCCCTAGCGTTTGCACTTAACCATTTAAAACTATTTCAACTAAACAGAAGTGCTGATATAAACACAACGTAAGGTTAGACGCAATAGTACCATCAAATATTTATAGATCAGTTATCAGTGCATAGTACTTCAGTGTTATCATAACTGCCAAACGTGATTAGCTGAATCATCTATTTTCAGTCTGTTTTGGTTTAGAAATCTCAGATGGCAGAACGAAATGAAACAAGTGATGAATATTTTATGTCATATGAATTGGCGCAGCATCATTGAATAATATTAAATGGCATTAATAAGTGTTGAATAATCAGTATTCAGTACAAGTTAATCATACAAATGTTCGAGGAAATTAGATTATTTCACCGAAAAACTCAAAGATGAAATCTGTAATCAGTGTGTCGAATGTTGGAATAGACCAGTCAATTCAGCACATCTGGTTTGAATACAAAATTACAATCTGCCAATGAAACAGGAATTGGTGGAATGTTGGTTCATCGTAATAAATTTATAACATGAAATAAAAATGATTATCTAGAACGTGTGGGAATGCAAACATTTTTTACGATTGACCTAATCGTTCACAGCTGATAATAGTAGGTTCTACTGACACTTCGCCAATGTGAACACTTGTACGTCTTTCATATAGACAATTTTCGCATCCAAGTTTCGGAAATTTTAAAGAAAACAAATCATAAACTAGTCTGTTTTACATTGGAGTTCGGATGGTTGAAATATCAATGGTTTCAGTTTGTAACCTTGTTCAATACAATAGCATTTGAAAGTGATTTGAATTCTCTCGCAAATAAATTACATTTGAGCTGATTACCTAACATGAATATTTCCTACTTATTTCTTCTACCTGAAAATCAAGCCTTTAAACATAAATCACATAATTTTCACCGACGTCTTTGCTTCGGTCTTGTCAATTGTAATTCACATGGAATTACAATGATTGACTAGAACCACTTCGCTTTAGGAACAAATGTGTTATCAAATGTCAGATTATGAGAATAATCATGGGTGTGAAGTTGACTGCCATCGAGTCCGATGGTCAAGCATAGTAAATTGATGACGGTGAATGAAATTCCAAAGAATAATTTGACAAATTAAGAAAACCGGAACGGTGATTTGGATGCGTAGTAATTGTCTTATTTGGAAACAAAAATAAACAAAATACACAACAACGACGTTAGATTTATGGTTGGGGTTACTTTACTCAAAGGAGAACATTAATACCTAAACATAGAAAAAGAGTTAACGACTGTCATTGCCTTCATTTGTTGTAGTTTGACGAATGAACAACATTCAACATTGAAGATAACCTTAAATATTCGTTTATCCGTATTATATTTTCATTCTCATTCGTTTACTGAAATTTTATCACTCATTTTTATGGACCATAGTGAACAGCTTGATGAAGCGGTGCACGTATTATGATGTCATATGAAATGGATGGCTGGACTCAAGTCAGCGTGATAGTGATGAATGCCAAATCCTAATTCGTGTTATTTTGATTAGTATTAATTACATGTACATAGTGTTCTATTGTAAAATAGAATTTAATTTAATATAACATTAATTGCAATAATAATCGAAGGATATTTGTGAAGTCGGATGAGATTATCACAATTATCATTTTATATCTACATCAGCAAATGCTATCACCACCTCTTCTAGATGTGATTACAAATTTTTATGTCATCTAACTGTTGCTCATATTCCCTATGAGCTAATCAAATAACAAGACTTGGTGCTAGGTTTGAAGCTATCACGAGTTCACTTAATCTGTGAACGAGAAACAAGACTCGGTGAACAAAGCTAGCTTTTGATGCGTCCCAGCCACGCTAACTAGAGGGAGAAGTCCAAGCTTGGAATGGGAAGTATATTCTGCAAAACAGCCCTAAACGAGTGACAACAACAAACACAATTCAAAACGTATATATACTGTGCAAAACCGTCCTTTGGGAGAGTTGCCAAATAGCATAATAAAAAAAAACAACGGACCAATAGCATCTAAGATATTTGTCAATGGGAAATACGACATGAAGGTGACAAGAGCGCCTTTGGCGCGAAAACAAAAAAATCAAGTTTTCTTATTAAAATTACAAAATTAGGTCCTTTCCCAAGAGCGTTCTGGGGATCTAACGTCCCCAACACTTGGGTACACTATCCCGCTTCGCTGAGACATACTTAACTGAAGTAAATTTACAAGGATCCGACAGGTATACAAACACGAAATAGGTAAACCAATCTATGAATGGTTTAAATGAAGGGAACAAAAATATTTCAATATTTCAATATTTGAAGTTATATATAGGTTATTGAGACAGTAAGTTACATATTATTGAAATGCTTCATCAGAAGTGTCGAGATATGTGGCAACAAAAGAGATTTTCTCTATGGACTAGTAAAGAATGGGACGATTGAAATGACAGGAAGGAAAGTTAAAATTAGATTGATTTGCTGATGAAGATTTTTTTCGACATGATTTCCGTTTTGAGCTAATGTGGTATGGCAATTTGGACCGCTACATATATGTGCCCGGTCCTACGTTGTAGCTGACTGATGTTCTTTAATTCAATGTGATGATTACTTAATGGGGTTTCTGTTTCTGTTTCCCATTGTGATATTTTGTTCTGTATAACATACGATATTACTGTATTACGTTAATATGAAATATACTCATCATGACATGTAGAATGTGATTTATTACCGTAAGTATTCTTCATATATGTGAATTTATCCTAATTATTAATCAACATGTGTGTGCAAAGCATTACATAAATGAGTGTATTTCCGACTAAGATCGATGTCGTAGTATTTTGTGACTAACAAATCTTCAATTGTATCAGTCTTTGTGTTCTTACTTCCTCATCGTGAGAATCGAGTTGGTTCATCGCTTTACAAGTATAAGTGATAAGCGACTCCGACCTAACCATCAGCGACGACCAGATATAACAATTAGTATTCAATCGAGAAGACATATCAACAATGCATCCGGCTTGAGAGAGATTGGTATAAAGCTAGTTCAAATCAGGTAATTACAGCGTGAAATCTTCTGTCTATCACCAAACAATGAATCCAATACAAATCGCTGTATAGATTCGGTGTCAACAACTGTCTCATTCGCGTAAGAATTTCAGTATCAGGCAGCGCTTGTAAACATTAATGTTTTATTTTCTTCATATTACACGAAATTACTGTTGAACTGATCCATTTGCATGTATTTAATTTGTACAGGGAAGCTCACTGACCTTGTGAGTTAATTGACATTTATTATTTGAATGCAGAAACCTGATCTACACTTCTGACTTGTGTAATATCAGGCTGTATATAGATTATTTCACAGCTGAAATTCACAAACTTGCTCATTTATTTTTCTGGCAAATATTTATTTCGAAGTTTTTTGATTAGAAATTGTAAAATGAATCTGGGATTACTGGTGGCGATAGAAATTTTACCGTTTTGTTGAATTCTACAATTCAATAAATTGATTTCCAACAATTTCTTCAGTTAAGTAACACTCTAAATGTGCAAATTATTGTAAAACATGCTTCATCCACAATATTGTCAGATTCGAGTCATAATTACTACACTGTGATCACATTTGATCAGTGTTTCGCCTTCGTGTCTTCATACTGTATTTACATTTGTCCAAATGAAATGATTAAACACACTGTTTATCAACTGATCAACATGTTTCATTTATTAATGATTGGTTATTGATTGAGATCATGAACCGATTGATGTTAGACCACCACAGTTGAAAACCTGGGAGCACTGGACGGCCGTTTCGCCCTATTGTGGGACTCCTCAGCAGTGCGCACCCGCGTTCCCGCTCGCGGGATTCGAACCCAGGGCATTCGGCCTCGCGCGCAAGCGCTTAACCAACTGGACCGCCGAGCTGGTGTCCAATGGTGATAGTGTTCAACATCAACCAATCCACGAAACTGCGCGAGAAACTTCCATCGTTTAGTCAAAATTAAGGGAACAAAAATATCTTGACAAAATTTAGATCAAGATTATTATTGGGTAAGCTAAGTATACTGATCTAACTTTACAGGTTGTCTTCAATTTTCTTCAGTTTAGACATAATGAACTGAAAGAACTGCGCTTTTCGATGTTAGTTCAAAGCACTTTTCATATTATTACTTCATTTATCAGTTGTGTACTATTCCAAAATTTACATTAAGGAACATAGAGACCTCATTATTACTATTCATACTTCAGAGTGAAAATATCAAATCAATATCTGAGTGTTTGAACTAACTATAACCTAAAATGCTCTTTATTATCGTTTATTGCAGTGGCTAACTTCGAACCTAGTTCACCATTCAAACCAACTTCATTTTAGCAATTAGACTAAGAAAAGGTCTCCCTCAGAAAAAAACTAGTTTGTGATGGTACGAGATAACCATCAACTTGCCGAGTAAATTTCCATTGTACAATTTTATTTATCGAAATTTTCGTTTCACTGAAGTCAAGAAATGATGCCGAAATCCGTAGGTTTACCTGATTAACGTATGTTACGTTTATTTTCTTGTCATTATATTTCAGTAGACCACAGAAAGAAGTCTGTTGTTGTTGCAAAATATTTACTTTAAAAACATGTTAGATATGAAATGATGCAATATGATTTTTAGTTCTCATTTTGTTGAAGGTAAGGTCAAACAACGAATAGTTATTCTGTATGATCAAATGATTGTTTGCAAACTTTGAATCAACGCCTTCCATACATCTAAACACAATGAAAAATAACGTACAATGACATCAATATGCAACTTAACATTGGGAAAATGTGTTTATGTGGAGAATTAAAGAGTATTTTAATGGCTGTTTGTATAAGATATACCAATTTCCATGAAACTATACACGAGATTTTTGTTAGGAGAATTAAGTTTAATTACATATTCACATTCGACTGAAGAAAATAATTCGACAATTGAATGTCAATAAAACTACTTCACCGTAATTTCTATAGCTAACGTAGTGGTGACAGAACCAACGTTCTCCAGTTTGGTAATCTATAATTCTTCGTCTGTTGGAATTCTTCAGTAATCTGAACAACATTTCGAAAAGATTCCTAATACAGCTTCCAGAAAATTCTATCAAATACAAGTATCCAGAACTTTTACAATGAATGATTCAAAAATTCCACATAAGATATATAAATTATACTGATATTAAACGGAAACTAATCTCAGGAGAAAACAACTATCTATCTGAGTAAACGAACGACAAAACATCTGGTGAGGTTTCCAAGTATTATCAAAGAAGTTATTCGATTAACGCTAGTTTATCATTTGATATACATCAAAGATTTTGGTCATTGGAATAAGTGAGTTTTGGAGACATGCTAAAGGAAAGTTATACAATGTTTTCTTTTCCAGTGTTAAAACCAGTGGTTAGTCCTTGGATATTCAACTATTACTAGCAGTCATTGTATTTGCTCGAACCAAGCTCGAGATCATTTCGTTAGTGTATTGGAACAAAAGCATGAGGAATTCGAAGAGTCATTAAAAATCAACAACTTACCTCCATCTTGTGATAAATAAAATATTGTAAAAGTACATTTTCAGATGCTTTTCATCAAAAGCGGAAACTATTTAACAAAATGAATTCAACGATTAAACTTCATAAGACACATTTCTTATCGATTAAGTATCTTTGGAATTTGTAAAGAATTTATTCTCATATCAGGTTTTCGTAAATTTTTACACTATGCATAATGTCGTCACTGGAGCAGAAGTGATTACTTAGTGACTGAATATAACAGTTTCTGGTGGAAAATTAAACATTCAATGATAACTTGTTTTCCATTCACTTATTCTTATGTTATTTAAAGGTGTCTGTGTGAACCATATCAAAATGTCAAAATAACTTGATATTCAATTTACCTCGGTTTGATTAACTTTCTGTAATAGAAATAGTAAGTTATATTTGTTACAGATGTAGACTTTACCAAAACTGAAACTTTAAGTTAAATTGCTTAAAATCAATTAGCAATGTAAATTCCGTTTGAATCAATCCAGAGGAACGTTAGAATCTCTTTAGTTGATGAATTTTATTAAATGCAGACCAATAATATAACTGCACTTTTGTAGATCGGATTTCGCTTAAGGCACTAATTATAAAAGTCATCTGCTCTTCATTTGATTAGAAACTATGATTTGGGGTAAGCAGTCAACGACGCCATGTTTACTGGTTGTCTCTATTGAAATTAATTTTCGTCCTCTTATTTATTGAATTACTTTCCTGCTTTTTCAGTTTTACTCGGTTATTTTGTAAAACTACGTTTCCTGAACATCTGATACTACTGAATAAAGGATTTAATTGCCTAATTACAAGTTACATGTTCACATGTTAGATAAGATGGAAAAAGTCCTTTAAATAGTTCAAATGTTGGACAGAATACTGAGGCGAAATTAGGTGTTCAGCAATAATGATGTGTACCAGGATGGTAGTCATGAAAGGTTCTACGTGTGAGTTTACAGTAAATCATACAGAATGTTAAAGAAATAAAACATTTCAATATGAGAAATTAATTATGTTGACGAACTGATATAAAATATCCTTCAAAACAATGAAAAACAAGATTAATCGTATGAAATGACGGAGAACGTACTTCTTTCGAGAGCTCTACTGATGCATTATACTGAACAGGAAGTAGATTAAATATAAACGAGACAGTGTGTAACACATATGCGAACGTTCGTCTAAGTTCGAATTAACAGATTCACAATAGTTGATCGTTGAGTCTATGTAAGACGTTAAGAATGAAATTACATTTGTAAAACACTCGATGAATGAACGTTTTATTCAGTAGTCTGATTTCAGCTTTTTCAATGGTGGTAATTAAGTATCAAACAATCAGATATAAATACATGGTCTACACATTGTTGTTTCTTTGCAATATAATATGGTCCGGATAATTTGTCTAGTGCATGGATAATATATGAACTATTTATTCATAATAGATAACGGTGTTCCTCATTCATTTTCCTCGAAAATGCTTAAATCAAACTACCGAGTGAAATGCTTTGTTAGTTGTAATTCTCACAACTACAATCTCCTCCATAATAATAAGTGTTATAGCCCAACGCCACCAATCAGAAGCAGCGAAACGTCGATTGGACCAAGGACGCATACAACACGTGCGAGGAGCCTAGAGTCCTGATTGAACCTGCTTTCCGCCTAGCAAAGCTAGCTAAGTCCAGAACACCAATCTCAGCGTCTGCGATATGAATCATTATATTTCAAACATACTGAGTTTATATATCAATCAAATAGACCACAACGTACCAATAAATTATGAAACAACATTTGTACAAGAATTAGCCAGATGTGGCTGCGAATGCGGGAGGTTATCAAAATACTGTGTATAACTCAAGAATGGTAGAACGTATGATAATAGTTTATGGGTCAAAATACAGCTCATAATAAGAAAAACATGAATATGCATAGTTTAGTTACTTAATAATTATACAATAGTAATATACGTTTAGTATTAGTCCATCAATAGATCCCACAAGTTACCATCCATTATTCTTGCCGGGACATAACAATAAGATACATTTTTTCCACACTTTATCTGAATAAAACACCCAAGGAACCGTTTCATATTCAGTGTAGATTGAATTTACTTAAAGTGTGTGAAACAACATTTCGATTGATTGACATCTATCCTCTCAAAAAATTGCTTAGTGATAAGGGGTTAAAATCAATTCTGAAATGTACTAAGCAGGAGCTGAGTAAGATGAATGTTATTCAATTGTAGTGAAATATTGAGTTCTAGCACTTAATCACTTACAATTTTTAGAGTGCTTTGTACAAAAGCATTTCGTGATTTAAATAAAAAAACAAAATTCTACCATACAAACGTACCACTTTCTCAAATAGATTTCCACTAAAATAGGTAACACACGTTATTGATAATAAAATCACAGTCATAGTGACTAATCACAGTAATAACGTATTCACTCATGAAGTGGCTAAATATTCCAAAATAAATCACACCATTAATGTCCAACAGTATTATTCGGTCTTATTTTGGTATTTTTGTGATTTATAAAAACTTGTAAGTTGCTGAAGCATTCACAACAATAATACATCTTACGATTGACAAATTTCAAAGCTTCTTTAATGCTCACAGATTATGTTATGCAGGGTCATTCGTCTTATCATCAAATGTGATATTGAAAACTGAGTTCGATCAATCCATATTTACATATGAAATCTTTGCATATGTGATTCAGAAATAGATATAGCCGTAAATTAATTATGATTCAGATGATACATATTTGTCGAATGATTAATGCTAATACCCGTCTATATGAATATAATAGTCATTGTACAAGGAACCATATTAGAAACATCAAAATACTCACGTAGCTCCCACTGATAATCGTCTAGCAAAATAATATTTATATTTGTTAATTACGAAATAAATTATGAATTTGTTATGGTGGAAAATACAAAAGTTAAACTCAAAAACGAGTTACTAAATTACAGCTTCATTCTGTGATACATTTTGTGAGAATATGCGAGTGAATTTATTACAGATTACACGTAGTTGTATATAACCCATCAACCAAGAACAAATTCCAGCTTCAAGTTAATACACACATAAATGTTAGTTATTTCGGAATTCAACTGACATGAACTACTTACCCATGAACCTCTAAAAATAATTTGTAAATTAATAATGGAGATGGTTTATTCAACCTGTATTATGGTGAAACTGTTAACCTCACATTCTATAGCTATTCATATTATACTAATACAAATACGTTATATTCTACTAATATTTGCATATTTATGGCTGATTTTCACTTTTACTGTACACTATAGATGTGACAAAATATATGTTGTTCGATTGTGGTTCTATATTCTCATGAAGGGAAAGTACTATATTCATGAGAATCAACATACGACGTGGGTAGTTGATTAAGAAATCCTGACATAGTGAACAGTTTCATCACTGAAATGTTTCTCCAATTAAGTCAACTTCAAACTTATGAAGGTGGACGTGTTTACATTTTGTGATAATAAAAAGAAATTGTTCAGAATTAATTTGAAATTATTCATGTCCACTTCATCATATCTTTCTCTATCAAATATTACTAGTAATGCAGTACGTTCATTTGGCTAACGAAGACGACTAGTTACTATTAGTCTGAGACTTATCCACATAGGAATTTTGCATAAGTGAACCAAGTACCACGATGAATGCAATGAACAGCAACACACTTTTGGAAATTAAAGTAGTTTGAAAAACTGTGCTTGTATACTAATTTGAAAGTGAATTGTGGTTAATGAAATGACGAATACTGTGAATTTTGTGAATAACTAAATATATCATTTAGGCCGGCTTTTTTCATTATTTAACCGCACACAAATCTTTCATTGACAGATCCATGTGAATTCAACAAAAACTGACATTGTAGTGAACGAGAACATGATTAAGGACAATCGAATGTAATTGGACACAAAATTACAGACCATTTTAGTAAAATCTGAGAGCCATACAGTAAAAACATAGTTTCGATTTCGTTAACCTTCTGCCGTCAGACATTTCACCTTCGACTGATTATGCATACTACTTATATATGTCGACATCAGTAGAACAAAAAGCAACGTAAATTTACACTTGAATAATTAAATAATTTTAAATAGATTTAACAAAGACGATGAATTATTAAAAGTCTTAGACTTGCCCACATATGAATTTTGAAAGAATGAACCAAGAACCACCATCAATGCAATGAACAGCAACATTTTTTTGGAAATTAAAGCAGTTAGAAAAGTTGTGTTTATATACTTTTTTAAAAGTTAAATTTGATTAGTGAAACGGCGTTTACTGTGTATCTTGTGACTATCTAAATGCTTCATATTACCGAGTTTTTCATTATTTAACAGAGCTAAATCTTTGATTGACAGATCCATATGAATTTAACAAACAATGACATAAATTGCCATTAGAGTAAATAACAGTTGTATACAGAATTAAAATTAAATGTGAACAGAAAAATGAATAATCTAGTTTCCTTGTCAACTAGTTTGTTCAAATTATCCAGTGTTTCCTCTCACATAAGTGTAACGTTGTGACTCAGAAATAAGAAGACTATGCACTTTTAGTGAATGGAATATTTGGCACTAAAAGAACATCAGCATATTCATGAATTAAACTAGATAGTGTCTCATCTATAATAATAGTGCACAAAATGGTATGTTGTTTGCAAGTATTTGATCCATTCACAGAAAAAGAAAACTCACGTTTGTAGTGTAGACCTTAGATATTCATGATGATGTGACATATGCCTAAAGGTCTAAATGATACTTTGCATCTTTCACATCCCATGTTTATCTTCAAGCATTGACGGTCTGGAAAAAGATCACTCGAAAAATTGAGGAAATTGTTGAAATAATTGCTCAGAAAACAACAAACAAAGTGTTTCCTGGAACGAATGCCTCGTAATAATTTGTAAACAAAATGCCAAATCAACAAAATAATTCATTTTTGTATTGATTGTTTGAATTTTGTCATCGATGTTCAGGACTGTGATCGATCAGTCTCTTACTCATATATGTGCATCCTATGCGGAACTCCTCGATACTACATTAAGTCAAATACGGGTACATCCAGCTAACGAGTATCAAATAAAACGAGACGTGCGTCCAGTATTCCACTGCTAGCCACCATCTACCTCTAACAAAGTAATGCTTTTAAGTTAGTTGTGCTTTTTGAAAAGCTGAAATGTGGTTTCAAAACTTTCTTAGCGAATTTATTATCTACTGAAATGTCATACAATTCGAATATATTCTTTTGAATGAATGTACACTTTCTATATTTCGGCAATCATTGGTTTTTGTTTGACAGCCGGAGTAATGCATTCTTCCCCTATTACACGCCTTTTCTCTCGTGTTCACTGTGTCATGTATATTTAGCATGTGGTTCATAGACGATCTGAGAAAACCGAATAAAGCCTTCAGTCAGAAAATTTATCAATAAAAGTTTATTTATGTGAAATTATCTTCCCATGCACGTTGTCTCCACAAAACTGGAAGTTCGACTTAATAATAAATCACAGTAGCCAAGTGCGTTGACTGGTTTAAAGAATAAGAATAAAGTATTCTCTTTCTATAAATAAGGACAATCCTTTCTTATTCATTTTTATTTTAGCTTTCCTTTGTTTATACCAATATGAACGGATGTAAATCGAGTTAAAAGACTGATGTTTTTAATCGAAATTCTATAGACATATGTCCTGAGAGGTGGAATCAATAAGATAGATCAGGGTAGTTTCTCACATATACACGAGGAGAGATCTATTATTTTTCATGCAAAACGAGTGACTCATCGAATATAGATTTCATTCATTGTTGAAATATAAGTTACCACTACAGTGGTTTACATGATGAACATATCGTTAGTGTAAATCGGTTTCACAACAATCATTTTTAATTGAAACTCTACTGTCGGACGAGTCCTGTCCAGGCAATATATCTTTGTTACGTCCGTGTATATTTCCCAACACAATTACAAATATGAGATGGGTTATGTGGATATTATTGTCATTTCGATGGTCAAGTTCATTAGTTAGTTGAAGGTAGACCACCATATAAAACCTGGAAGCACTGGACGGCCGTTTCGTCCTATTGTGGCACTCCCCAGTAGTGCCCGAACCCAGGAACTATTTGTTTCGCACACGAGCACTTAACCACTAGACCACTTAGACGGGATCCAACGGTGTGGATGTCTAACTTCAACTAATCCACGAAATTGAGCGTCACATGAACATAACATAACATTATCTCAACCATGGAAATTACTATAATATCCACAAAACCCATCTGATATTAATCAACATATGCTCACTAGTGACTGGCCTCATCCAACAAATAATACATTTTTGTGTTGGTTGTTTGAATCTTCCCACTGATGTTCAGAACTGTGATCGATCAGTCTCTTACTCACATATGTTTATCCTATGCCAATCCCCTCGATACTACATTAATTCACAAGCAGGTACATCCAGCTGACGAATACCAAACAGTACGAAACGTACGTCCAGTATTCCACTGCGAGCTACCATCTAATTTTTGAAAAGGTAAGATGTCGTTTCAAAACTTTCCTAGTGATTTTTTTATCTAATAAAATGTCACACAATTTGAGTAGACCCTTTTGAATGAATGTACATTTTCTATATTTTGGCCATCATTGAATAAAACAGATATTCACAGAATGACAAATAAAATAGAAATCGGACGGTAAATGAACATTTCGATACAAACAGATCAGCACCTCTGTAATACGTTGGCAACAGATTACGGGTGCTGAATTTTTCAAAAAGACACATTAATTTATTATTTGATGAATGATCTCTCGCCAGATGTTGCCATCCAAGTTACCCGAACAATCACTTAAATTGTAAATCATATTTTCATCAATTCAATGTTACACGTATATTCAAAAGCATAATAATTACACATTTCTAATGTTTCGTGAATTTCTATTGTCGATTACATATGAAACTGATTGACCAGCATTGGAAATGAACTAGCTGATGACTTATTGTATAAGTTAAGGCTGAAAATATATCGACATTCATCAATAGATGAAATTTTTTAAATGATAGTGTTTTAATGACCCTGTGATATATACGGTATCTATATTATGTGTCATCGATCGAAAGCGAAATGCCTGGTGGCAGAATATCAAGATCGAAGACAATAGACCAAGAACAGAGAATGATTTGAGTGAAAATGAACGAACAATGAATTCTGAGACGGTTGATTGAAATTTTCCAAATGATGTATTTACTGTATGGATCTCAGATTTTGCTAAGACGCTCTGTAACTTTATACTCGAATACATTCGATTGTCCCTAATCATATTGTCTGCTCTTGGTTCGAGTTTCGATTGCTCATAAACCGTTGTCCAATTTAGACACAGCTATCGGCTGTCTTTGTACCATCGTATGTTATAATTATTCTTTATGTTTCTCTTACAGGAAGCCTTTGTTATTTTCACTCTTGAAGGACGCGTTTAAACACCTGGACACCTCACAAGTTGAGGTTTGTAACTAAATTTTGTGTATTATTTAATAAAGAACCGCTTTTGTAGACAAATCATTGTTTTGGAACTTCGATTTTGCGCTTATCTCAATGGGGGTTATTCGGACGCTTCGATAGAATTAACACTTGTGAATACATCGGTTTCTCTTTTATTCAATTTGCCTTCATGTTATCTCAAGACAACCAAGAGTTGCTTGACTCAAGAATATATACATAGTTATATATATGCACAGTTTTTATTTTTATATCAAATTGAATAAGTCAATGAAATGTTAACCTTTCAGGTCACCTTATATGTGCTATGTTTACACAAACTTGCGATGGATCTAACAGTGAATGAGTCAAAGATATGTGAGGAGCGTTATCATGTCTTATTACATTTTGAAGTTATCATTGAAATTAAGCAGTTATCAGGTTTCGGAAAAGTTTATCATCACTATCACACTTAACAATATTCATTTCTCACGCGATTAATGGAAACATGAACGATTAACGTGCTTTCATAATGAATAATTTTTAAGGGTTAAATATATTTTAACCCTCACACGCATCACTCTCCTCTGTTCACCTGTACCGTTTTCTCACCAATCAAATGCGTCATTTTAACTGCCAGTGAAATGTCCATAATCGGACTCATAAAAGTACGAAATCTGGTTCGGCGATGTCAGTTCTAGTTAACTTTGTCGCCAGCCGGTCAACTTCAGATGATGAAACTGATAAGGTTTTCAGAGAGATGTTTGTTGCTGTGGGATTTTTGACGGAAGCTTAACTCCCGAGACTACTGAGAGCTTGTATGAATGTGAATGCGGACACTTGACATTTTATACAGACAATTATATAAAGATGCTTGTACATTTTTGATGTTGATTGTAGTAGTTCTCGAAGTTTCATCTACGTACAGTAAAACTGTCTTGACATTCTTATTGAAGGTTCTGACTTTGATATTGGTTTAGAGTTTTTTTGAGTTCCATACGTTCTTCAATTGTAGAAATGCTGCCACCACTTAGATAATCCCTCCCTCTATATAGACGCTTCCATACATTCAAATTTAGTAAAATTAAATTTTACGAAGGTTTTACTAAGATTCTAATTATCTGTATATTTAAAACATGCGAAAATAGGTGTATATTGAAAAACACATTATAATACCGGCTGCTTACTGTCGCTTTCTGTACTGAGCACATTATTATTATCAATATGAAGTATTACCACAATCTATCAGAATTGTAAAAAGAGTTAGGAGAAATGTTCGGTTGTAGATTCGCTGTGATAAATCAGTATATAAAGAGATAATCGTAAGCCCTCTAGTGGTTTCAAACGTATTCTCTTCGTTAGACAGACTACATTATCAATTCGATTACGGAAAAATCTATTGTCAGCGAATCTGCTCTACAAACTCGTGAATAATATGTAAATATTGTTTTATATATTCATTGAAATTTCTCTTCAGAAAGCCAAAGGCATGAACGTCAAGCCATAATAAAGTGTATTATTTTCCTTGAGGGAACCCACTTACTATATCTGATTCGAGATCTCATAATGTGGACTGCTATATTAAAATGTATTTATCACTACTTCTAGAAGAATATTACAATCAGTTGGGTCATATTTTCCTAAACACACATTCTGACAATAGCAAGAATATTTAAGACATTCAGTGCTTCGTTTAGTTTGTTTCATACATGTTAAGTGATATCAAGAGTATATGAATCAATTTACCAATATCTTCGGTGTTTAATTTACGCGAAACATAAAGTGCAGACATGATAACATAGTTTGAACACATTCATGTACCACTTATAAATTATAAGAAGAAATCAGTTTTGGAAACTGTTTCTCTCGTATTGATTTCAACTGTAGAGACAGAGATGATCTAGAAAAATGATGTTTACGTCTTCATGTGATCGAATTCTTTACACACACCAGAATTAACACACATCTACCATTTGATTATGCTGTTGGGGTTATTTTATAATTATGTGATTTGCACTCTTGTCATCTATTTCACCAAGTAGGTTTTCGATGCCTCTTACTTTATGCGGAGAATTCGTCATTGTGAAGAAGGTGTAATAGTGAATAAAGCAAATAATAATAATAAATATACAACTGGTAGTTGGATAAAACCAAGGTTGGAAAACAAACAATAATCCGAACAACTGTTTCATTATTGGTTGCAAACGGAATGTCCTGAAGTATGTGTTGGGATGAACGCGTTTGTAAAACTTAATAGAAATGGGCTACCTGTAACAATAACATAAATATTCATCACAATATGTCATAGCGAAAATTACTGTGCCGAATTTCAATCATGACTATCAAGAATCGAATTAAGAATACACAAATATGGGATAACGTTTAGCATTTCAACATAGATTAAGTGAGTGCAACAAAGCTGAAAATAACTGTTAAAAAAGTTGAAGAATGATAATTGTCATAATAAATGCAGTATATTTGATTGGTTTTCGTGAATACTTTCGGATATTACACAACAAATAAACGTGTAACAACATACTTTCCAATGTTATCAGAAATCAAGCTGTTTACTTAATATCGAAAGTAGTATATAACAAGGAACAAAAGTCAGTTTAACGAGAAATTCAATTATAAATCATCATTGTACTGCATGCTATAGAAAAGAGCATAAATAATGTTATCAACAATTGGGAAAACGCCGTCAACAAACAAAGGTATATTCTAAAAGATTCAAATCATGAACTGCCAAAGTAACGATGTTACTGAATAGAGCCCGCTCCGATACCCGTACAAAATATGTTTCTCTGAAGACTAATGGTTATAATGCCCGTTAACAGTAAGACACAGCTTTCGATATAACACTCATAAGCAGACAAACGAGAGAGACGATTAGGAGACGTAAAGTCCGTGTTCACAAAATTATCTTTAAAAAGACCATTGATGTTTCATTTGACTTGATATCCTCGAACAACCCTATATTATCCATTCCATAAAACAAATTCCTAATGATTTGTTACTGTTATGCAGTGAAACACTTTCTTG
Organism: Schistosoma bovis; assembly: GCA_944470425.2. Lineage (NCBI taxonomy): Eukaryota > Metazoa > Platyhelminthes > Trematoda > Strigeidida > Schistosomatidae > Schistosoma > Schistosoma bovis. Next base: position 403,052 of record OX103958.1, on the reverse strand, counting down.
TTCTTCAACTTCACCACATACAAACAATGTGACAAAAGATGACAAAACGATATCTATATGATGGAGGTCACGATTTCACTGCCGATTCTCACATTGTTCGAGTAAATCAGATAGAGACTCGAACACATTTTCTTAGACGCAATATATTAATGCAATCTGACATACAATAATTAACATAGATGACTTAACCCAATAATTTACTTCAACTTCATAACACTATTCAACAAATCCCACCTTATTGCTAACATGCCAATATTCCATTGCACATAGATGTGTATCTGAGATGAACCCCACCGAGCAATATATTTTTGGCATTATTGAAATTTATATAATTAAAGCAAGTTTTGTTACAAAAACTGATTGACAATAACATAACAGTTAAGAGGTGGCTTCGTTGAAGACATTTTAAATATCACAATGTGTTCGACAACTGTGATTTTGGTACGTGACTTTGATTGAAGTGAATTCTCTGTAATGGAGCACATTAGTTATGTAATAGTTTAAGAGCATCAATCTACTGTACATCATTTTCATCTAATAAAACTAGATTAAAAAGCAAAATTTTCCAATGAGGCTTTTTGTGAAAATTATTACTGTCAGTTAGATAATAAAAACAGTGGTATCCATAAGTATTTATTGGTTGGATGTGTAGTATGTTTTCATTTTACTTACTGGGATGTACCCTGAAGTGGTATGATGAATGAATTATGCTCTGAACAGTTCTGTCATTGTAATTTATAGCTTGTTTTGATTGACGATCGAGAAAACAATGAAATATTTCGATACTTGAAAAAACGTGTGCAATGGTAAGTAATTTTTTTAGTAGATGTTGTGTTTTGTCAAAATATTAACCGTGTTGTCAATAGCTACAACACAATTAATGGAAGTAATGTGTTAACAGTTAACCACAAACTCATAATCAGCAATGAATAGAGATAGAAAACTGAACCAATGAACTTGGTAATGTGTATGTTTTAGAACAGATAACCAACATCATACAGAATATACTGCGCACTCTTTCTTACGTAAACATTTTTGAATTTCACTTGTTTGACATATAACGTTGAGGTATTGTCATTATTCTTCGTTCTTCAGGAATTCTGGATATAGTCTTATCGCTGCATTGAGATGTGTGAACAACCTCGACAGAATTAACTCATTCTATGTTCTATAGGAACTGGATAGTCAGGATACCTGTTTTGGACATTGTTGTTTATCAGTATTACTGAAATTAAAGTACGAATTGAAGCTTTCTTGTTGTAAATAATACAACAAGTGAGTAATTTTAATATGTGTGGTAATATTTTCTCAAAACCCATCTTCAAGATTGCGATATTTAAATTCCTGTTAAATAGCAGTAATTATTGTGGTTGTCACATTGAATTGACTGAACTTGTACACAATAGCTGCAACTATCTCGAATCGAATGTCTCATTCGGAGCACATTAAAATGGAGGCCATCATACTAATCTTCACAGGACATTTGTGGTTTAATTGATTAGACTGTAAAACTGCCAGCCAAATAAGTTTAACCTATACGACGTGGTGAGAAGTCTAGTAAATCGCTTATGGTTAACCAACCATTATCTACAAATGCCACACTGATCTCTGCGTGAAAATAATATAGATCACCAATATAACAAACACAAATTTGATACGTATACTGAGTGATCGAGTATCTAAATATTTACGTCTTCGATTTGTTCGTCCATTGCAGACAAGAACCTGGAGGAAAATCGTGGTCATCGAGTATTTTGAGTAACTGATATATTTCTCCTTACTGGTTATATCACTCATTACAGCTATCATATAAAAGACCATTCAAAACTGCAGACTGTTAAATGACTGAACCACAAATTGAAAAACATTTAGTTATTCTGTTATTCAAGTTATTCAATCAATAACATGTACATTGTAAATGTTACATTATGAACTAATGTGCTTATAAAAGTCACTTGATGCTGATATGAACATATGTAGAATTCTGATTCAGCGTGTGAATGTACAAACCAAATCGAATACTAATTTCATCACTCAATTTAACTAAACTCAATATGTCATTTGGAATTTGACAATTAACTCTGTTTATATTGGATACCAGTAATCGAAATAGGAAGGTCATGGTAACATGAATGCCCTAGTCTTTGCACTAAACTATAGAGAACTATATCGAATAAACTGAAGGGCTGATATAAACACAACTTGAGCTTAAATGCAATAATACCATAAATAATTTAAAGTTCACCTACAGGTCATCATATTGACTCAAGTCACTAACTAATGAGTAAAATACATATGAAAGTAACTGACAGATGAAAGTTGATTTCATTGACACTAAACAGTCACATATTAAGATGCAGTTCAATTTCCAAGGCACATTAATTCAGTGTTATCATAACTGACAAACGTGGTTAGCTGATTCACCTATTTTCTGTTTGTTTTGCTTTGCAAATCTCAGACGGCACAACAAAATGAATCATTTGATAAATCTTTTATTGTCATGTGAATTGGTGCAGCATCATTGAATAATATTAAATGGCAATAATATGTGCTTATTTATAAGTATTCAGTACAAGGGAATCATACCAACGTTGCAAGGAATTTAGATTATTTCACCGAAAAAACTGAAAGATGAAATCTGTAATTGGTGTGTGGAATGTTGGAATAGACCAGTCAATTCAGCACATCTGGTTTGAATACAAAATTACAATCTGCCAATGAAACAGGAATTGGTGAAATGTTGGTTCATCGTAATGAATTTATTATACGCTGTTATCGTAAATAAGCACTATTTTTAATACATAAACTATTGCATACACACACTGAGCAATCAAAGTTACGTAAGAGAATGCAAACATTCTTTTACGATTGACCTAATGGTTCACAGCTGACAATAGTAGGTTCTACTCACACTTCGCCAATGTGAACACTTGTACGTCTTTCATATAGACAATTTTCGCATCCAAGTTTCGGAAATTTTAAAGAAAACAAATCATAAACTAGTCTGTTTTACACTGTTGGTCGGTCACCTGATGGTTGAAATATCAATGGTTTCAGTTTGTAACCTTGTTCAATACAATAGCATTTGAAAGTGATTTGAATTCTCTCGCAAATAAATTACATTTGAGCTGATTACCTAACATGAATATTTCCTACTTATTTCTTCTACCTGAAAATCACCCCTTCAAATATAAATCAAATAATTTTCACCGACTTCTTTCCTTCGGTCTTGTCAATTGCGATTCACACGAACTTAAAATGATTAACTAGAACCAATTCGCTCGAGGAACAAATGTGTTATCAAATGTCAGACTATGAGAATAATCATGGGTTTGAATGTGACTGTCATCGAGTTCGAAGGTCAAGCATAGCAAATTGATAACGGTTAATGAAATTTCAAAGAATAATTTGACAAATTAGGAAAATCGAAACGGTGATTTGGATGCGTAGTAAGTGTCATAATTGGAGACAAAAATAAACAAAATACTTAACAACGACGTTACATTTATGGTTGGAGTTAATTTACTCGAAGGAGATCATTATTACTTAGACATAGAAAAAGAGTTAACGAGTGTGATTGAATTCATTTGTTGTAGTTCAACGAATGAACAACACTCATCATTGAAGATAACCTTGGATATTCGTTCATCAGTATCATATTTTCATTTTCATTCGTTTACTGAAATTTTATCACTCATTTTTATGGAGCATAGTGAACAGCTTGATGAAGCGGTGCAGGTATTATGACGTCATATGAAATGGATGGTTGGACTCAAGCCAACGTGATAGTGATGAATATCAAATCTTAATTCGTGTTATTTTGGTTAGTATTAATTACATCTACATAGTGTTCTATTGTGAAATAGAATTTAATTTGATGAAACATTAATTGCAATAATAATCGAAGGATATTTGTGAAGTCGGATGAGATTATCACAATTATCATTTTATAACAACATCAGCGAATGCTATCACCACGCCTTCTAGATGTGATTACAAATTTTATATCAGCTAATTGTTGCTCATATTTCCAAAAGCTAATCAAATAACAAGGTAATTACAGCATGAAATCTTCTGTCTATCAACAAACAATGAATCCAATACAAATCGCTGTATGGATTCGGTGTCAACTAGTGTCGCATTCACGTAAGAATTTCACTGTCAGGCAGCGCTTGTAAACATTATTGCTTTTTTCCTTCATATTAATTGAAATTAATGTTGAACTAATCCATTTGCATGCATTTCATTTATAATTGTAAAATGTATCCTGAATTACTGGTGGCGATAAACATTTAGCCGTTTTGGTGAATTCTTCACTTCAATCATCACGAATTCTAAATTTGTCTTCAGTTAGGTAGCACTTTAATTGTGCAAATTACTGGAAAACATGTTTCACCAACAATATCAACAGATTCGAGCCATAGGTTCTACACCGTGACCACAGTTGATTAGTGTTTGGCATTCGTGTCTTCATACGGAATCTAATTTTGTCCAAATTGACTGATTATACACACTGTTTATCAACTGATCAACTTGTTTCGTTCAATAACGTATAGTTAAATGGTTCACTCACAAAGCCTATATTCTCCATCTCCTTAGCTTCATTCTATCTAATAAATAAAACAAATACTGAAAATTTAATTAACCATCTGTCTGAGAGATGTTCTGAATATTCAGTCTATGATCTGTATGCACACACTGTCAACTTCTTCACACTCATTCTCACTGTCTTTCGAGCATAATCTATTGACTAAATTGATGTAATACAATAGACAATATCAACCTCAATTTACCTTAAATTATATAATGTCAAGGAGCGCAAAATTTACTGTTTGTCTTCCTTTTTTAAATCTTTCGGTCAAAATTAAGGGAATAAAATTATCTTGACAAAATTTAGATCAAGATTAATATTGGGTAAGTTAAGTATGCTGATCTTACTTTACAAGTTGTCTTCAATCGTCTTCAATTGTCTTCAATTTAGACATAATTTTATCAATATGATACACAAGATCTTTCAGTAAATCTGGTTTTACCATATGAGTCTATTTCTGAATAGCATAAAGATAATCAACTAAACGAACTGCTATTTACGCTGTCACAGTATCGTCATCAGTCGTGTATCATTTCAAAATTCTTGTAAAATGAGCATAGAGACCTCATGATTACTACTTATTCTTCAGAATGCTAATATCAAATGAATATCTGAGAGATCGGATTACCTATAACCTCAAACCTTGTTTAGTATCATTTGTTGCACTAGCTAAAGAGAACACAGATCACTTCTCCAATCAGCTTCAATTTGGCAATTAAGCTAACTAAATGTTTTCCTCAGAAAAACGAGTTTATGGTGTTATGAGATAACAGTGAACTTGCCGAGTAAATTTCCATCGTGCAATTTTATCTACCACAATATCATATCATTGAAGTCAATGAAAGATTCTGAAATCCGTAGGTTTAACTACATAACGTATGTTACCATTGTTTCCTTGTCAGCATATTTCAGTAGGTCACAGAAGGAAGTCTGTTATTGTTGCAAAATTTTTACTTTAAAAAAATTTTAAAATGAAACGATTTTAGTTATCATTTTGATGAAAGTTAGGTCAAACAATGAATAGTAATTCTGTATATTCAACGCCTTCCATACGCCTAAATACAATGAAAAATAATGTACAATAACTCGATTATGTTTATAAACATTGGAAAAATGTGATTCAGTGGAGAATAAGGGGTTTGTTAAAACCTGTTTGTATAAGATGCCTCAATTTTCATGAAAGTACACATAAAGAATTGGGTCTAAATTCTTGTTCGGAGACTGGAATTTAATAACACATTCACGTTAGGCTGTATTAAATAATCAGACACTTAAATGTCAGTAAAACTATTTAACTATAATATCTGGAACCAACGTAATAGTGAGACAACCAATTTTCCAGTCTGTTGAAATTATGCAGCAATCTGAACAACATTTCGAAAGTATTCTTATTCCAGCCTCCTAGAAATCCTATTAGATACAAGTATCCCAGTGCTTCGACACTGAACAATTTGAAATTTCCACGTAAGATTTGCAAATTGCACTAAAATGAAGCTGGAACTACACTAAGGAAGGAAAGAACTATCCATTTGTGTATAGGAAAGACTAGGTGAGATTTTGAAGTATTATCATAGACGTTTATCGATTAACGCCAGTTTATCATTTGATATATTTCTAAGATTTCGGTCATTAGAATTGGTCAGTTTTCGGGACATATTTAAGGAAATTTATGGAATATCTTGTTTTCCAGTCTTAAAGCCTGTGATTACGGTTTGAATACTCAAACATGATTACCAGCCATTGAATATGCTCAAATTAAACCTGAGACCAATTTGTTTGTTGGTTGGAACAAAACCATGAAGAGTGTCAAGAGTCATTAAAATCTTAGCAACTTACCATCACCTAGTGATGAATAAAATGTTGTAAAGGAACGATTTTAGATGCTTTGCATCAAAAGTGGAAACTATTTAACAAATTGAATTCAACGATCAAACTTGATGAGCCACGTTCCTTATCGATGAAGTATCTTCCAAATTTGTAAAGAATGCATCCGCATATCAAGTTTTCGTAGATTTTAACACTATGGATGATGTTCTCAAACGTCGTGATTTACTTATTTGGTGACAGAATATAAAAAGTACTGAGGGAAAATTACACGTAAATGATAATTTGTTATCCATTCGTGCATTCATATATCATTGTAAAGGTGTCTATGAGCATCTTAACAAAATGTCAAAACAACATAAAATTCAATTTACCTTATTTGGATCACTTTTCTATAATAGAAATATACATTACAAAAGTAGATATTCATCAAAATCAATTAGAAGTGTAAATTACGTTCAAGTGAATCCAGAAGAACTTTAGGATCTCTTCAAATGATGAAATTCATGAAATATGGAGCATCGATATAACTGTACTCTTAAATATTAGATTTCGCTTAAGGCTCTAATTATAAAACTGATCTGCTCTTCACTTTATTGATAACGTTGATTTTGGATAAGAAGTCAACGACTCCATGTTTACTATTTGCCTGTATTTGGATTATTTTTCATCAAAGTATTCCTTGTAATACTACCTTGGATTTTAAATTGTAGTCGATTATTTATTAAGATTCATATCTCCTTAAAGTTCAAACTTATACTAGAAATTTCGATTTCAATCATCAGTAATAAGAATCTGCCGATGTTTTGTAAAACCACGTTATCTGAACATATGATACTGCTGAATGTAAGATTTAGCAGTCTAATCAGAAGTTAAATGTGTACAAGATGAAATACTGAAGCAAAATTAGGAGTTCAACAAAAGTGATGTGTACCAGGAACGTGATCATGAAAGGCACTACGTGTGAGGCTGCAGTACTTAACACAGAATATTAAACAGATAAAATTTTTCAATATGAGAAATTATTTATCTCGACAAATTGATATAAATTATCGTTCGAAACAATGAAAAACAAGATTGATCGTATGAAATGACAGAGAACGTACCTCTTTCGCTTGATCTACTGATGCATTATACTGAACAGGAAATAAATTAAATATAAACGAGACATTACGTAACTTAAATACGAATGTTCGTCCGAATTCGAACTAACACATTCAAAATAGTTGGTCGCTGAGTTCATATTTGCAAAACACTCAATGAATGAACACTTAATTCAGGAGTCTGATTTAAGATTTTCAATGGAAATAATCAAGTATCATAACAATCGAATATAAATTCAAAGTCTGGATGGTTTGTCTAGCACATGGATAATTTGTGAACTATTTATTCATGATTGATGATTTTGTTCCTCACTCATTTCCCTTGAAAACGCTTAAATCAGACGATCGAGTGAAGTGTTTTCCTAATTGAGATTCTCACAATTACAATTTTCTCCATAATAAGTTACATGTTTCCCCAATTTATCTGGATAAAGCACCCAATTAGCCGTTTCATATTCAGTGTAGCTTAAATTTGCCTAAATAGTGTCAGACGACATTTCGATTGATTGACATCTATCCTTTCAATAAATTGCTTAGTGATAAGGGGTTGAAATCAATTCTGAAATGCATTAAGAAGCAAATGAGTAAAATGAATGTTTTTCAATGGTAATGAAATAGTGTGTTCTCGTATTTGATAGTTTTCTGTACCAAACCATTTCATGATTTAAATCGACACAATAAAATTCTACTGTACAAACTTACCACTTGTTCAAACAGTCTTTGACTAAAATAGATGGTAAACGTTGTTGAAAATAAAATTGCAGTCATAGTGACCATTCACTCATGAAGTGACTAAACAATCCAAACTTAATCACAACAACAATGCTAAACGGTATTATTCAAGCTTATTTCGGTAACTTTTTGATTTACACAAACATGTACGTTATTAAAACACTAACAGTCTAATTCAGTTTATGACTGACAGACTATATTATGCAAGGTCATTTGTCTTATTATCAAATGTGACATTGTAAACTGAGTTCTATCAGTTCATATTTACATGGGAAATCTTTGCATATGCAATTCAGAAATAGATAAAGCTGTAAGGTAATAATGACGAAGATGATACATATTTGTCGAATTATTGACGCACATACTCATCTATACGAATATATGGAAGTCATTGTACAAGAAACCATTATTAGAACATCAAAATACTTACGGGCCTGCCACAGACAATTGTCTAGCAAAATGACATATCAGTTAATTAAAGAATAAATTATGAATTTAATTTGATGGCAGATACAAAAGGGGAACTCAAAAAGGAGGTACTAAATTTTTAAATCATGTATGATTGCGAATATTAGTGTGATTCGAAAACTGATATTCGGTCTAAAATGGATAATTGAAGGAAATTTTGTGACACATCCACTACTGATGATGAGTAATTTTAAAGAAACTTTTTAACATTCGAGTGTAGGTGACACTAAAAGAAGTGACCTAATTTTCCAACATTCTGTTCCTCTAATATTATTTCTCCCTTTCATATTTGAGGACTCATTTAACCATCTTTAAATGGGAGTTGATCATTAACTAAACATTTATGGTTCATATCAACACTGATCCCAGAAACAATTCCGTGACAAAGTCGTGAACAATCAGTCACAGCTGAACATTTGAACTGAAATTGTAGGATGATTCAAACGAATGGCACTGACAATTCACACAACTGACGGAAAACAATATTAGACGAATCGATTTCGAATTAACTTTCAAGTCAAACATTCAATCTTATTTCGTACAACTAACTCACATTAAACCGAAACATAGTCCAACTATCTTATAATAAATAATACATTTTGTGTGACATTTGAGTACAAATATATGTTTTCGCATTGCATGATGAAATGTAGATCGGACTAGATGTAGTCTATTCCTAATTTGATGGTACCAGTAATATTTCTATTCAATGGATATTTTGAAATGAATTTTATACAGACTTTATTATGCACACGATGTATGAATGAGTTAATTTACTGTTTTAGTTTTAAATACTAAAGTGAGCCATTTTGCTGGTGACCTCCAGAGGTTAATCATAATTGCTGAACTGAAAGTAATGTCTTCTTATCTCTTCAGTGTAATATTGACAGTCGTTGTACTTTGGAATTTCTCTGGTGGAAAACAACACATAGTTCCATTGTGCGATTAATTTTGTGAGAATATGTAAGTGAATTTATTACAGATTACACGTAGTTGTATATAACCCATCAACCAAGAACAAATTCCAGCCTAACGTTAATACACACATAAATGGTAGTTATTTCAGAATTAAACTGACATGAACTACTTACCCATGAACCTCTAAAAATAATTTGTAGAATAATGATTGTAGGTTATTTATTCAAACTGTATTATGGTGGATTGTTAACTTCACATTCTATAGCTATTCATGTTTTATTAATACAAATACGTCATTTTTCATGTTCAATTCATTATTTATTTCTCTATCAAATAATACTAGTAATGCAGCACGTTCGTTTGACTAACGAAGACAACTAGTTACTACCAGTCTAAGACTTACCCACATATGAATTTTGCGAAAGTGAACCAAGAACTATCATCAATGCAATGAAGAGCAACATTTTTTTATGGAAATTAAAGTAGTTAGAATAACTGCGTTTATATACACTTTTAAAAGTCAGATTTAGTTAGCGAAATCACGTATACTGTGAATCTTGTGACAAACTAAACGTTTCATTTTAGTAAGCTTTCTTCATAATTTAATCTCACACAATGCGTTGATTGACAGATACCATTGAGATTACAGTGATTTTGTACTCTCATATTTGAATGAAACAGATATTCACCTCTGTAATATGTTGACAACAGACTATGAGTACTGAATTTTGTCAAAAGTTATCTAAATTTATTACTTCCTGAATGATTTCACTTCAGATATTGCCATCCATGTTACCCATACAATCATTTAAATTTTAAATCATATTTTCATAAATCCACATGTTATACGTTTATTAAAAAGCATAATAGTGATATATTTCTCAGTGTTTAAGTGCTCGCGCGCGAGACTGATAGCTCCTGGGTTCGAATCTCGCAAGCGGCAGGATCGTGGATGCGTACTGCTGAGGAATCCCATACTAGGACGAAACGGCCGTCCAGAGCTTCTAGGTTTTCCATGGTGATCGAGCTTCATTTAACTCATGATTTCAATCAGTGAAATTCATTTCTCATGTTTCATCAATTTCTACTAGTGTTTACAAATAAAAATGATTGACCAACAGTGGAAATGGAGTAGAAGATAATATCACTGAATAAGCCGTTATGTGACTTATTGTACAAATTTAAGTTGAAAATATTTTGATATACCTCTATAGATGAAATGTTATACATAATAGTGGCTTAATGATTCTGTGGTGTGCTATTGATGTCTACAGATATAAGTAAAATGTATCATCAATCGGAGGCGAAATGCCTGGCAGTAGATTGTCAAGAAGATTGAAGACAAGTGAACGACAACAGAGAATGATTGGAGTGAAAATGAAGGAACAATGAAGTCTTAGACGATTGGTCGGAATTTCGCAACTAAAGTATTTATTGAGTGGATCTCAGTTTTTACTTAGACGTTCTATAAATGACTACAGATAAAATTATGAGTCAATTGAAGCTAGACCACCATGGAAAACCTGGAAGCATTGGACAGCCGTTTCGTCCTAGCATGGCACTCCTCAGCAACGCGCATATATGACCCCGCACCACGCAGGGCTTGAACCCAGGACATATTGGCTACGAGCGTGAGTACTAAGCCACTGGACCACCGTACACCATTGTCTTCAGTGAGTTACCATCTCACAACAGACCTGGTTGAACTCCACTGGTAACAGCTTCTCATTAGAACTCCAGGAGTTTTTCCTGAAGTCAGTCACTAGTGAGCAGTTGATTATTATCAGAATGGGTTTTGTGGAGAGTTTTAGAAATTCCACAGGTTGAAATCTATTGAGAAGCCGTTACCAGCGGAGTTCAACCAGGTCTGTTGTGAAATAGTAATTCACTGAAGACAATGGTGTACGTTGGCGCAACTTCGTGGATTAGTTGAAGTTAGACATAAACACCGTTGGATACTGGCTTGGTGGTTTGTTGGCTAAGTACTCGCGCGCGGAGTCAGGAGGTCCACTGTTCGAGCCCCGCGTGGTGCGGGATCGTGGATGCGCATTGCTGAGGAGTCCCATACTAGAAGGGAACGGCCGTCCAGTGTTCCCAGGTTTTCCATGGTGGTCTAGCTTCAATGGACTCATGTTTTCAACCTGTGAAATTTCTAAAACTCTCCACAAAACCCATTCTGACTACAGATAAATGAAAAAAACCTAGTCTCGTACATACGTGGTTAATTTAGTTAATATTTCCTTAAATATCAGTATCATGTATCTTGTCTTTCAATCTTCTTTGTTTAGGTCTAGTGATGACTATCAGTATTTCATTCAGAGCATAATAATACTGAATGTTAAATCTGTAAACCCTTCAAACTATCATGTTATCATTCAGTAAAACTTCACCATGTTAGTTTTATCAACATTTCAATATTTTAATCATGTGATCATATATCCTTTGATACGCGTGACAATAGTTGTAAGAAGTGTATTTGAGAGATAATCGCTTATCCAAACACGTCCAAATGTTGCTGGTGAGTAGCGTACGATTATGAAGCGTGATACATCAGTTAAACTATATTGATAGTAGGCCTGGTAAATTGGTGCCGCAGACTAGACATTTTGATGGAGAGCTTGGCACAGGCTGCAGGAAAGAATATAGTGGCACGGTGAGCAGAAGTACCACAAGAACGACTTCTCAAATGTGTGGAAGAGTGTGGTGTGGGTTACTGATGTTGACAGATGTAATTAGTATGAACCGCCAATCGAGAGTGGAACTCCTGGAGACAGGAGGTTGAGAAAGTTGAAGAGAGCTAGAACGGAGAACGATTGGTGTGGAAATAAGGAAATACAATGATTCATATCTCAGAGGTGGAGACTTGCGTTCTGGACTCAACTAACTGGGCTGGACATGGAAGCAGGGCCAATCAGAACTCCAGGTCGTTTTTACGTGTTTACACGTGTTTGGTTCGATCGATAAATTCTCTCGCTCCTCACTAATCTGCAGTCTCAAATCATAACAATTGGCACGTAGTAAAAACCGATCCAAGGTCAAGTCACAACAATATACTTACTTACTTACTTACGCCTGTTACTCCTCGTGAAGGAGCATAGGCCGCTCACCAGCGTTCTCCATCCAACCCTGTCCTGGGCAATCCTTTCTAGCTCCGTCCAGTTGTAATTCATCGTTTTCATATCTGTCTCTATTATCCGACGCAATGTGCTCTTTGGTCTTCCTCTTTTTCGCTTCCCTTCAGGATTCCACGTTAGGGCTTGCCTCGTGACGCAGTTTGACGATTTGCGTAATGTATGTCCTATCCATTTCCATCGTCTTTTCCTAATTTCTTCTTCAGCTGGAAGTTGGTTTGTTCTCTCCCACAGAAGGCTGTTGCTGATGGTATCCGGCCAATGGATGTTGAGTATCTTGCGAAGACAGCTATTTATAAATACTTAAACCTTCTTGATGGTGGATGATGTGGTTCTCCAATTTTCATTTCCGTACAGTGGAACTGCCTTGACGTTCGTATTGAAGATTCTGATTTTGATATTGGTTGAAAGTTGTTTTGAGTTCCATATGTTCTTCAATTGTAGGAATGCGACCCTTGCTTTGCCAATCCTCACCTTGACGTCTACATCTGAACCTCATCGTTCATCGATGATGCTTCCCATCTATGTGAAGGACTCTACATCTTCCAGATTTTCGCCATCAAGAGTGATTGGATTGCTGTTCTCCGCTTTGAATTTGAGGACCTTAGTTTTCCCTTTGTGTATGCTGAGGTCTACTGATGCAGAGACTGCTGCTACAATGGCTGTCTTCATCTGCATCTGTTCGTGTGTACGTGATAGGATGGCTAGGTCATCTGCGAAGTCCAAATCGTCGAATTGATTCTGAGCTGTCCATTGTATTCCGTGTTTTCCTTCAGATGTTGAGGTCTTCATAATCCAGTCGACCACCAGAAGAAAGAGGAAGGGAGAGAGTAAACAGCCTTGTCTGACTCCGGTCCTTACTTGGAATGCATCTGTCAGCCGTCCTCCATGCACGACTTTGCACTGTAGTCCGTTCTATGGGTTCCGGATAATATTGACAATCTTCTCAGGAACTCCGTAGTGTCGAAGAAGTTTCCATAATGTCCTCTCATCTACACTGTCCAATGCCTTTTCATAATCAATGAAGTTGATGTATAGTGATGAGGTCGACTCAACTGATTGTTTGACGATGATCCGTAGTGTTGCAATTTGGTCTGTGCACGACCGATCCTTACGGAATCCAGCTTGTTGATCTTGAAGTTGGGCGTCTACTGCATCCTTCATCCGGTTCAGCAACAATCTGTTGAAGAGTTTCTCTGGTGATAAGCCGGATTCCTATCACAACAATATATATAGATAGATTATCGAGTGAATTAAACCTGCCTGCAAGACTGCAGATTCAATCATACTTTGTCCGGAACAGAGATTGTAGCTTCAAATAAACATACTAATAAAAGGTGTTTTAAGTAGACTTCATTTACTTATGTTTTGTGAATTAGTGAATACTAATTAAATACAATGGTCGAATCCGTTCGAAAACATTTATAATTGGCTAAGCAGATATATTGGACATTTCTCTCAAAGAATTTCCCGACAGATTGGAACAACCATCAATTACATTACTTATCAGCATTTAATTAAAACATCACTTTTAACTAACTTATAGACGCCAATTGAACGTACTTCAGATTCAAAGTACTTTCATGACAAAAGTCTCTAAAATACTCATACCACTTAACAGCTGAAGCTTCAGTAAAATCAACAAATGTTACAGTCAGTGTTAGTGGTGCTTGTATTTTGCACTTCGCAACCATTTTCATAATTTGTCTTAGTATCTATCTGGATAGAGCGAAAGACATGAAAAGCATATCCATTGAAGATTACCAAAAAGGTTTATTACACATCAAATAGAAAACAATAATAATCATAAATAGGATAAACTATGTAAATTAGATTACAATTAGTACTAAAAAACAAAAAAAAACAATTAGACAGTTCATATTCCTTCCTTATCACCAGTTAAACTAGATTACTGATGGAATCTTGTATATAAGAGATACCAATAACAGATACCACGTTTATCATTCATTCACAAAAAAACTATACAAACACACACACACACCCAAAACAAACAAACAAACGTTTAGATTTATCAAATTAACCAATTTGCAGTTTAATGTTTCACTACTCAATAGAATTCTAAGAAGATTTTATTTCCATCTGTTTGAATAATCTAATATAAGTGGTAATATAAATAAACCGAATAGGACTGTGATACATATCAACATTTCTGTAATTTGTCAAGTAAGTAATGATGGATCACATCTACTTTAAATTACTTTTTCCAAATTCCATGAACCATGATTTTTCATGTTTTCATAGAGGAGAAATCATGCACCCTATACTGATTGAATGAATACTATCTAATGATATATAGTTAACTATTTACTGAACTCGCGCGCGAGACTGATAGGTCCTGTGTTCTGATCTTGGGATTTGCGATATTAGATGCACACTGCTTAGAAGTTCTACAATAGGACGAAACGACCGTATATTGCTTTCAGGTTTTCCTTGATGATCCAGCATCAATTGACTCATAATCTCAACTACTAATATCAGTTAATTATTTAGATTTTTTCAGCTAAATTAGCATACTTCAATACAATCAACGAACAAGCCAAGTATCAAATTTTATTCAGTCTTCTCTTCTTGCTCGTACTGCGATTCGGGAAACGAAAAGATACTAATATTATCAGTATATTATTTCTGGTTATCGTATTTTTAGCGAGTTAGTTTTCTACATGATGGGTTCGCTAACCTCATGCTCAAGCCTCCTCCTTTATTCAGGCTTGGAGCCCGCAGTAGCTCCAGAGGGGCTCCAGACGTATTTATGTTAGTAGTATTTAACATATCAACTAAAGAATACATTTCGATGTGCTTATACTTAGAACTTCCTTACCATTCAACATTCTGTGCGTTAAATTATTTGTTACCGATTCATGTGTAAAAGATTATTTCCACATGTATAAAAGAATCCTACAGTATGGGGAATATACTCTGAGTATATTAGTAGTTCATACCATACAATTGTAACTAGATGTTCTTCCTCATGGCTTTACCGTTTGTTTTTTGGTTATTATTTCCAGTTTAAAATTTGTGAGAAATAGAACTTTAATGACCAATCATTGTTACAATAGAAGCATGCTAAGGAGCTCGTATTACTTATGATTATCAATCAAGAAAGTCGAATACTTAAGGACCTATGGTAACCATTTTTTCAACAAAGAAAAATCTACAGTGATCAGTTATTACCAAATAATCATAAACTTTTACGATATAAACTAATTATAAATGCAAAATAAGAACATAGACCTAATCGTATATAATACATGTATTGGAAATCCGACTGCGTCGTATGATACATAGTGATCACACAAGAATGATTTAATGTTTTATAACATATCGTCTTATATTTATATTAATTTCAATGGTTAAGATGATGAGTCAGTTGAAGCTAGATCACCATGGAAAACCTGGGAGCACTGAACGGCCGTTGAGTCCTATCGTTAGGCTCCTCAGCAGTGCGCGCACACGACCCCGGCCCCCGAGAGTTTCCAACCCGGGACCTACTGGTTTCGCGCTCGAGCACTTAACCAGCATCCAACAGTGTTAATGTCTAACTTCAACTAATCCACGAAATTGAGCGACAAATCCACCGTTATCTTTAGTGAGTTACTATCTCACAACAGATCTGGTTGAACTCCACCATTGAAAATACTATAATATCCACAAAACACATCTGATATTATATTTATATCTTTGAACATGTTAAAAAATGGTATCATATTATTCCTATTACTAGATACACTGACGCAAAATGCTTCCTGTTGTCTCCAATAGTTCATGGAAGTACAAATCAAGAAGTAAAATTACAAATATATATAACATCAGTAATAGTTCTATTATACCATATTATACGAAACAGATGCAATGATTACTTTTAGTTCTTTATTGATTTCAGGTTTTCCTATTTCTATCAATTGAGATAGCTATTACTGTGTTGAATATAATGATCTTATCAATGCTGTAAGTTATTCAGTTAGCTATATAAGAGTAAATATTTTGTAGATTCATAGCTGGATATCTATGGAATTCATGGACAGTTTTTCTTTGGGTATTGATGTACGTTTTCTATTATTGTAATCTTAAATGTAATAAAACAAATTCTAATCAACTTTTTTGAAAGTTTGCTTATTGCATTCGTCTGTGTACTCAGCTATAAGATCATTAACATATATCAACATATGTTCAGGACTGTGATCGATCAGTCTTTTATTCAGATATGTGGATCCTATGCGGATCGTCTCGATACTGCCTTAAGTCTTATGCAAGTACATCAAGCTGACGAGTCTCAAATAGAACCAAACGTATGTCCTCAATCCCACATTACATATGTAGACGGATATGGGTGATCAGTAATTTCGATAATAAAACATGGTAATCAATAGAAGGTAAAGTACATCTGAAATTGAACTAACGTTAAAAAGCATTATATTTACATTTCATAGCATGCTAATCTCATCAAATCATTCAATGATGTAGTACTGAACATCTTTTATGTCATTTCTCATTTTATATTCCAATCACATTTTCAATATTAAACATTAATCTATGATTAATACGTTAGTAAAAGTGAGTTCCTTCATTTTATGTGTGAATGTCATTGAATTGTCTAAGTGTTACGTAACTTGACAATTAGGCTTTGAGTTGTGTAAACGTATTACATGATATTTATTATAAGATTTGTTTGATGCATTTTGTTTAATGACATCAAATTTAAGTTCCGTGCTGACTGACATTTATAAGGACGAAGAGCCTGTAAAGGAGACACAACTGTTTCATTAAACGGAATATACCCAATCAGACATAAAATAAGAAAAGAGAACTCTTCGCTAACCATTTCATTAACACAGATTTAGAACCAACTCATTATTATCAATCCAGCATATGCACAGAATCTTTCATTTAACAGGAGAGTGATATGACCTAGTAAGCTTGTAATCCATTCTTATTCTGATACTTGGACAACATGACACACTTAAATGATGTTTTGGCATATGGCACATCAATTGGTTTCAAATTATCAACTTATTATTACTTTAATTAAAATACTTCAAAGACACTGATGAAAATATGATTGGTGTTGAATCGAAATATCGAAATATCCACGGATAATGAATTCTGGAAACTAGTGTTGGCTGTCAGTCACTCATTGTCAAATATACGGTCGAACATGCATACTATCTGAATAACGATGACATTTCAATATTACACTAATTCATTTTCATCTATTTTGTAGTTGGTCTGCTTTTGCATTGACAATGTTGATTATTTTCTATCAAAAATAAGAGATGAACATCCATTGAATATTTATCTTCTGGTTATTTACGTAAGAACTGTCAATTTTTTGTGTTTACTTTACCAGTTGTTGAACTTTTTAAATACATGAAAATTTGTTATTGATTGAAATCATGAGGGAATTCTCGGAGTTCTAGTGAGATAGCCGTGACCAGTGGAGCTAATCCGTGTTAGTTAGAGACAGGTATCTACCTCAGTACAATCGAAGATGATCGGCAAGTTTTGTGGATTGTTTGAAGTTAGACATTATCACCGTTGGATGCTGGCTCAGTGGTCTATTAGGTTGAGCGTTCGCGCGGGAGATTGAAGGCCCTCGGTTCGAATTCAACCACTTCGTTGGTGCATACTGCTGAGAAGTCCGACAATAATACTAAACGGTCTTTCAACCGATTCATGATCTCAATCAATAACTTAATAAACTCCACAACTCTATATTGATGAAAATTTGTGTTTAACTAGGAATGTGATTACATTCACGAATATAATATATGATTCCTTATTATGACATAAAGTATGTATAAATAGCTAACTTGCTTATTGATCTCAAGAACAATCTATCTTTGATCTATGAACATCAAACAAGTCAGGCAACAAAATATGAGAGAACTCAGTTCCACTCATATTTTCACCGATATCAAAAAGCAAATATGCAGTAAACAATGATCCTCAGGACAAATATTTGAAGATGAATCCATATCTATACACTTACTTTAATACTCAAACTTTTCATTAGGCAATGATGTATATATGATGAGAGAAAAAACTTTAGTAAAAATTATTTATAATGTAACTCCCAATATATCGGTAAGTGCTCATCAATTGAAGTGGCTCACATTGTTTCATTCATCTATATTTGTCTTGTAAAAATCATTCAAACCATCGATTTTGCACTTCACAAACAAAAATGTTTGAAAAATTGCATATTTATTTGCCTTTATACTTAAGCACAATCTCGGAATATTGTATAGTGTTTCTTTCTGAAAATTGTCCACTCAATATTAATGACTAAGGTTACTCCTGAACTTACAGTTTTACAAATGCATGCACTTTCCCACTGTAGTATGATGTAAGTGGAATACAAGTTTAATTTGTAGGTTCGTATCTTTCTCACTACGAAAATATCAGTCGAGATACACCGTACAATGATAATATATACATATATAAACTTCAAGAGTGACTGTTCATACGTTATCACAAGGTGAATGACTTCATATAATGTACTTCTTGAATACTATTGTTGAAATATACAGGTGGGAAGAACACACATCCGTGAATTCATATGTTGTTTAGATATGGAACGACCTTTAAATTAGGAAAGTCATTATTGTTTTCAGAGAAAGTGATATCATGAAAATTAAAGTGATCTGTATGAGATCAGAAAATAAACACCAGCTGTCTTGCACACATTTCCTCGCCATGGTAAACTCATTCACGAAATATCATGCTTCGCTCTTTCTTCTAGCTTCAATTAAGAGACATTGTTCTCTTAAACGTAAACTTGAATTACCATTACATATATTTGCATTCACTTGTAAAACTACTTATTTGGTTGCATAAGGAAGTAGATCTATGTTTCAATGACTCATTTCAGTAATGTAACATTTTTAGTGTTAATATATGCATGTGTTATTTGTGGAGTATTTTAACATTCAGCTTCTGCATTAGTCGAAATTCCTGACACGTGCATTTTGCAATTCCTCCTAACAGATAACAATCTGTTTCAGTCAATTTACTGTTGGAAAATCACAAGTCCGGGTCTTTTCTCCATATTGGACGTTAGCAGTATTATTACTGTATACTCTATTTTACATTGATTTATCAAAT
Organism: Schistosoma bovis; assembly: GCA_944470425.2. NCBI lineage: Eukaryota > Metazoa > Platyhelminthes > Trematoda > Strigeidida > Schistosomatidae > Schistosoma > Schistosoma bovis. The sequence goes on along the minus strand of OX103958.1, from coordinate 383,163 downwards.
AATTTATATTTGGTAGGCATTGTAGATTTCATCATTACGATCAGTGAGACAAATAGCACACAGTGTTGGTAGTTTTACTGTTGGTAAGCAGATAAATATGACCATTTTTGAAGAGATTTGTGTTCAAGTACAAATGGATTTGCAATAAGATTTCTCACTCAGACATTTCCAATCTGCTGAATTTTGTTCCATCTGTAATAAATTATATATCGTACAAAATCATTTCTTCGGATTTCATGTTTTTATACCAGCTACTGGTAAATTTATCAGTAGTATAAATAAAATACGTAATATGTTGAATGATTTTTAAAGGATGATTACGAAGTTGACTTTTTGATCCGACTAGCAATAGTTTCAGCCATTTGCCGGATTCTTAGTCTGACGGAACTAAGTGAACTGCTGTTACCGTGACATAATATTGCGAAAGATCGTTCCATGTTGGCCGTATGTCCCATCTTAATTGTATGGGTTAAAATGAAGCTGTTAACTGTTTTGACTACACTTTTGCTCAATCACACTGAGAGGTGCTCATAAGCTCGAATGTAAAAATTCCTAGAACATCTGCCAATATAATTTGCTCCACAGGAGCAGTTGAATTGAAAGATACAGAAAGAGGTGGCTTATTTTATTATTATTATTATTATTATTATTATTATTATTATTATTATTATTATTATTATCTTTATCACTGTTATTATCATTATACTTGATAACATTTTTAAGGAATTTATCCAACACCCAGCCCTATCTATACTATATCTGAACATATTCATATTATTCTATATATTACATAATTTCTAATTTCTTTGATGGGGGAGAAGATTTTAGGTCAGGTGAATGATTTTGATGGAGCTTTATTCTCTGAGTTACATGGTCTACTCCATTATTCCCCTTCTCTCTCTTACCCTATGATGACCATATTTATTCTGATTATTTATTTCACAATTTCATTTCCCTTATGAACTGATTCAATTTAACAATAATGACTTTCCTAATTTAAAGGTCGTTCCATATCTAAACAACATATGAATTCACGGATGTGTGTTCTTCCCACCTGTATATTTCAACAATAGTATTCAAGAAGTACATTATATGAAGTCATTCACCTTGTGATAACGTATGAACAGTCACTCTTGAAGTTTATATATGTATATATTATCATTGTACGGTGTATCTCGACTGATATTTTCGTAGTGAGAAAGATACGAACCTACAAATTAAACTTGTATTCCACTTACATCATACTACAGTGGGAAAGTGCATGCATTTGTAAAACTGTAAGTTCAGGAGTAACCTTAGTCATTAATATTGAGTGGACAATTTTCAGAAAGAAACACTATACAATATTCCGAGATTGTGCTTAAGTATAAAGGCAAATAAATATGCAATTTTTCAAACATTTTTGTTTGTGAAGTGCAAAATCGATGGTTTGAATGATTTTTACAAGACAAATATAGATGAATGAAACAATGTGAGCCACTTCAATTGATGAGCACTTACCGATATATTGGGAGTTACATTATAAATAATTTTTACTAAAGTTTTTTCTCTCATCATATATACATCATTGCCTAATGAAAAGTTTGTGTTAAAGTAAGTGTAAAGATATGGATTCATCTTCAAATATTTGTCCTGAGGATCATTGTTTACTGCATATTTGCTTTTTGATATCGGTAAAAATATGAGTGGAAATGAGTTCTCTCATATTTTGTTGCCTGACTTGTTTGATGTTCATAGATCAAAGATAGATTGTTCTTGAGGTCGATAAGCAAGTTAGCTCTTTATACATACACTATGTCATAATAAGGAATCATATATTATATTCGTGAATGTAATCATATTCCTAGTTAAACACAAATTTTCATCAATATAGAGTTATGGAGTTTATTAAGTTATTGATTGAGATCATGAATCGGTTGAAAGACCGTTTAGTATTATTGTGGGTCTTCTCAGCAGTAGGCACCAACGAAGTGGTTGAATTCGAACCGAGGGCCTTCAATCTCCCGCTCGAAGGCTCAACCTAATAGACCACTGAGCCAGCATCCAACGGTGATAATGTCTAACTTCAAACAATCCACAAAACTTAACGATCATCTTCGATTGTACTAAGGTAGATACCTGTCTCTACCTAAAACGGATTAGCTCCACAGGTCACGGCTATCTCACTAGAACTCCGAGAATTCCCTCATAATTTCAATCAATAACAAATTTTCATGTATTTAAAAAGTTCAACAACTGGTAAAGTAAACACAAAAAATTGACAGTTCTTACGTAAATAACCAGAAGAGAAATATTCAATGGATGTTCATCTCTTATTTTTCGAAAGAAAAGAATCAACATTGTTAATGCAAAAGCAGACCAACTACAAAATAGATCAAAATAAATTAGTGTAATATTTAAATGTCATTGTCATATGAATGTACTTCTAAACACAAGTCAAACGTACTAAATAGAACCACTCATTATCACAATATGAGCGAATAGTTGAGATAAAGCTATTCAAATGATTCATTGTTCATGCCTGATATACGACGAGAATATATAATGCTATCTTGGTAAAAATACGAATGTTCCAGATATATTTTGATTACTGTCTTGTGTTTCTAACTAGCGGTTCTATTCAATCTAAATGGCCTGACTGAATATAATTTTGACTAGGGAGTGATGACAACACTAAATAAAATGAGGCTTACAGTTCAACAACAACATATAGTTTAGAAAATTAAGACAAGCATCATATAGTATAGAAAAGGTGAACTATGGTTTATTATGAACTGTAATATAGGTTATATTATTTTTTTGAATGGCAAGGCTTATACAAATGGTGAAGTTATCGTTATTCAGATAGTATGCATGTCCGACCGTATATTTGCCAATGAGTGACTGACAGCTAACACTAGTTTCCAGAATTCATTTTCCGTGGATATTTCGATATTTCAATTCAACACCAATCATATTTTCATTAGTGTCTTTGAAATACTTGAATTAAAGTAATAATAAGTTGATAATTTGAAATCAATTGACTGGCCATATGCCTAAACATCATTTAAGTGTGTGATGCTGTCCAAGTATCAGAATAAGAATGGATTACAAGACAACTAGGTCATATCACTCTCCTGTTAAATGAAAGATTCTGTGCATATGCTGAATTGATATTAATGAGTTGGTTCTAAATCTGTGTTAATGAAATGGTTAGCGAAGAGTTCGCTTTTCTTATTTTATGTCTGATTGGGTATATTCCGTTCAATGAAATAGTTGTGTCTCCTTTACAGGCTCTTCTTCCTTATAAATGTCAGTCAGCACGGAACTTAATTTTGATGTCATTAAACAAAATGCATCAAACAAATCTTATATTAAATATAATGTAATACGTTTACACAACTCAAAGCCTAATTGTTAAGTTACGGAACAATTAGACAATTCAATGACATTGACACATAAGATGAAGGAACTCACATTTACCAAAATATTAATCATTGATTAATGTTTAATATTGAAAATGTGATTGGAATATAAAATGAGTAATGACATAAAAGATGTTCAGTACTGCATCATTGGATGGTTTTATGAGATTAGCATGCTATGAAATGTGAGTATAATGCTTTTTAACGTTAGTTCAATTTCAGATGTACTTTACCTTCTATTGATTATCATGTTTTATTATCGAAATTACTGATCACCCACATCCGTTTACAAATGTAATGTGGGATTCAGGACGTGCGTTTTATTCTATTTGAGACTCGTCAGCTTGATGTACTTGCATAAGACTTAAGGCAGTATCGAGACGATCCGCATAGGATCCACATATCTGAATAAAAGACTGATCGATCACAGTCCTGAACATATGATGATATATGTTTATGACCTTATAGCTGAGTACACAGACGAATGCAATAAGCAAACTTTCAAAAAAATTGATTAGAATTTGTTTTATTACATTTAACTCAAAAGTTGATGATAATGATAAGATTACAATAATAGAAAACGTACATCAATACCCAAAGAAAAACTGTCCATGAATTCCATAGATATCCATTTATAAATCTACAAAATATTTACTCTTATATGGTTTATTGAATAACTTACAGGATTGATAAGATCATGATAATCAACAGAGTAATAGCTATCTCAATTGAGAGAAATATGAAAACCTGAAATCAATAAAGAACTAAAAGTATTCATTGTATCGTTACCTCTTTCGTATAATATGGTATAATAGAACTATTACTGATGTTATATATATTTGTAATTTTACTTCTTGATTTGTACTTCCATGAACTATTGTAGACATCAGGAAGCATTTTGCGTCAGTGTATCTAGTAATAGGAATAATATGATACCATTTTTTTCAACATGTTCAAAGATATAAATATAATATCAGATGTGTTTTGTTGATATTATAGTATTTTCAATGGTGGAGTTCGACCAGATCTGTTGTGAGATAGTAACTCACTCAAGACAATGGCGGATTTGTCGCTCAATTTCCTGGAGTAGTTGAAGTTAAATATTAACACTGTTGGATGCTGGTTAAGTGCTCGAGCGCGAAACCAGTATGTCCAATATATCTGCTTAGCCAATTATAAATGTTTTCGAACGGATTCGACCATTGTATTTAATTAGTATTCACTAATTCACAAAACATAAGAAAATGAAGTGTACTTAAAACACCTTTTATTAGTATGTTTATTTGAAGCTACAATCTCTGTTCCGGATAAAGTGTGATTGAATCTGCAGTCTTACAGACAGGTTTAATTCACTCGATAATATATCTATATATTGTTGTGACATGACCTTGGATCGGTTTTTACTACGTGCCAATTGTTATGATTTGAGACTGCAGATTAGTGAGGAGCGAGAGAATTTATCGATCGAACCAAAGACGCGTAAACACGTAAAAGCGACCTGGAGTTCTGATTGGCCCTGCTTCCATGTCCAGCCCAGTTAGTTGAGTCCAGAACGCAAGTCTCAACCTCTGAGATATCAATCATTGTATTTCCTTATTTCCACACCAATCGTTCTCCGTTCTAGCTCTCTTCAACTTTCTGAACCTCCTGTCTCCAGGAGTTCCACTCTTCATTGACGGTTCATACTAATTACATCTGTCCACATCAGTAACCCACACCACACTCTTCCAAACATTAGAGCAGTCGTTCTTGTGGTACTTCTGCTCACCGTGCCACTGTATTCTTTCCTGCAGCCTGTGCCAAGCTCTTCATCAAAATGTCTAGTCTGAGGCACCGATTTACTGGGCCTACTATCAATATAGTTTAACTGATGTATCACGCTTCATAATCTTACGCTACTCAACAGCAACATTTAGATGTGTTTGAATAAGCAATTATCTCTCAAATACAATTCTTATAACTATTGTCACGCATATCAAAGGATATATGATCACATGATTAAAATATTTAAATGTTGATAAATCTAACATGGTGAAGTTTTACTGAATGATAACATGATAGTTTGAAAGGTTTACAGATTTAACAATCAGTATTATTATGCTCTGAATGAAATACTGATAGTCATCACTAGACCTAAACAAAGAAGATTGAAAGACAAGATACATGATACTGATATTTAAGGAAATATTAACTATATTAACCACGTATGTACGAGACTAGGTTTTTTTCATTTATCTGTAGTCAGAATGGGTTTTGTGGAGAGTTTTAGAAATTTCACAGGTTGAAAACATGAGTCCATTGAAGCTAGACCACCATGGAAAACCTGGGATCACTGGACGGCCGTTCCCTTCTAGTATGGGACTCCTCAGCAATGCGCATCCACGATCCCGCACCACGCGGGGCTCGAACAGTGGACCTCCTGACTCCGCGCGCGAGTACTTAGCCAACAAACCACCAAGCCAGTATCCAACGGTGTTTATGTCTAACTTCAACTAATCCACGAAGTTGCGCCAACGTACACCATTGTCTTCAGTGAATTACTATCTCACACAGACCTGGTTGAACTCCGCTGGTAACGGCTTCTCAATAGATTTCAACCTGTGGAATTTCTAAAACTCTCCACAAAACCCATTCTGATAATGATCAACTGCTCACTAGTGACTGACTTCAGGAAAAACTCCTGGAGTTCTAGTGAGAAGCTGTTACCAGTGGAGTTCAACCAGGTCTGTTGTGAGATGGTAACTCACTGAAGACAATGGTGTACGGTGGTCCAGTGGCTTAGTACTCACGCGCGTAGCCAATATGTCCTGGGTTCAAGCCCTGCGTGGTGCGGGGTCATATATGCGCGTTGCTGAGGAGTGCCATGCTAGGACGAAACGGCTGTCCAATGCTTCCAGTTTTTCCATGGTGGTCTAGCTTCAATTGACTCATAATTTTATCTGTAGTCATTTATAGAACGTCTAAGTAAAATCTGAGATCCACTCAATAAATACTTTAGTTGCGAAATTCCGACCAATCGTCTAAGACTTCATTGTTCCTTCATTTTCACTCCAATCATTCTCTGTTGTCGTTCACTTGTCTTCAATCTTCTTGACAATCTACTGCCAGGCATTTCGCTTCCGATTGATGATACATACTACTTATATCTGTAGACATCAATAGCACACCACGGAATCATTAAGCCACTATTTTCATAAAATTTCATCTATAGAAGTATATCAAAATATTTTCAACTTAAATTTGTACAATAAGTCACATAACGTCTTATTCAGTGATATTATCTTCTACTCCATTTCCACTGTTGGTCAATCATTTTTATTTGTAAACACTAGTAGAAATTGATGAAACATGAGATATGTATTTCACTTATTGAAATCATGAGTTAAATGAAGCTAGATCACCCTGGAAAACCTAGAAGCTCTGGAAGGCCGTTTCGTCCTAGTATGGGATTCCTCAGCAGTACGCATCCACAATCCCGCCGCTTGCGAGATTCGAACATAGGAGCTATCAGTCTCGCGCGCGAGCGCTTAAACACTGAGAAATATATCACTATTATGCTTTTTAATAAACGTATAACATGTGGATGTATGAAAATATGATTTAAAATTTAAATGATTGTATGGGTAACATGGATGGCAATATCTGAAGTGAAATCATTCATGAAATAATAAATTTAGATAACTTTTGACAAAATTCAGTACTCATAGTCTGTTGTCAACATATTACAGAGGTGAATATCTGTCTTATTCAAATATGAGAGTACAAAATCACTGTAATCTCAATGGTATCTGTCAATCAACGCATTGTGTGAGATTAAATTATGAAGAAAGCTTACTAAAATGAAACGTTTAGTTTGTCACAAGATTCACAGTATACGTGATTTCGCTAACTAAATCTGACTTTTAAAAGTGTATATAAACGCAGTGATTCTACCTACTTTAATTTCCATAAAAAGATGTTGCTCTTCATTGCATTGATGATAGTTCTTGGTTCACTTTCGCAAAATTCATATGTGGGTAAGTCTCAGACTGGTAGTAACTAGTTGTCTTCGTTAGTTAAACGAACGTACTGCATTACTAGTAATATTTGATAGAGAAATAAATAATGAATTGAACATGAATAATGACGTATTTGTATTAATAGAACATGAATAGCTATAGAATGTAAAGTTAACAATCCACCATAATACAGGTTGAATAAATGACCTACAATCATTATTCTACAATTTATTTTTAGAGGTTCATGGGTGAGTAGCTTATGTACAACTACGTCTAATCTGTAATAAACTCACTCACATATTCTCACAAAATTAATCACAGAATGAAGCTATGTGTTGTTTTCCACCAGAGAAATTCCAAAGTACAACCACTGTCAATATTACACTGAAGAGATAAGAAGACATTACTTTCATTTCAGCAATTATGATTAACCTCAGGAGGTCACCAGCAAAATGGCTCACCTTAGCATTTAAAACTACAACGGTAAACTAACTCATTCATACTTCGTGTGCATAATAAAGTTTGTATAAAATTCATTTCAAAATATCCATTGAATAGAAATATTACCTGTGCCATCAAATTAGGAATCGACTATATCTAGTCCGATCTACATTTCATCATGCAATGCGAAAACATATATTTGTACTCAAATGTCACACAAAATGTATTATTTATTATAAGATAGTTGGAGTATGTTTCGGTTTAATGTGAGTTAGTTGTACGAAATAAGATTGAATGTTTGACTTGAAAGTTAATTCGAAATCCTTTCGTCTAATATTGTTTTCCATCAGTTGTGTGAATTGTCAGTGCCATTCGTCTGAATCATCCTACAATTTCTGCACAAATGTTCAGCTGAGACTGATTGTTCACGACTTTGTCACAGAATTGTTTCTGGGATCAGTGTTGATATGAACAATAAATGCTTAGTTAGTGATCAACTCCCATTTAAAGATGAGAAAATGAGTCCTCCAAATTTGAAAGGGAGAAATAATATTAGAGGAATAGAATGTTGGGAAATTAGGTCACTTCTTTTAGTGTCACGTACACTCGAATGTTACAGAGTTTCTTTAAAATTACTCATCATCAGTAGTGGATGTGTCACAAAATTTCCTTCAATTATCCATTTTAGACCAAATATCAGTTTTAGAATCACACTAATATTCGCAATCATACATGACTGAAGAATTTAGTATCTTGGTTTTGAGTTCACCTTTTGTATCTCCCATCAAATTCAATTCAAAATTTATTCTTTAATTAACTGATATGTCATTTTGCTAGACAATTGTCTGTGGCAGGCCCGTAAGTATTTTGATGTTCTAACAATGGTTCCTTGTAAAATGACTTCTATATATTCATATAGATGAGTATGTGCGTCAATAATTCGACAAATATGTATCATCTTCGTCATTATTACCTTACAGCTTTATCTATTTCTCAATTGCATATGCAAAGATTTCCCATGTAAATATGAAATGATAGAACTCAGGTTACAATGTCACATTTGATAATAAGACAAATGACCCTGCATAATATAGTCTGTCAGTCATAAACTGAATAAGGCTGTTAGTGTTTTAATAACGTAAATGTTTGTGTAAATCACAAAGTTACCGAAATAAGCTTGAATAATACCGTTGGGCATTGTTGTTGTGATTTCGTTTGGATTGTTTAGTCACTTCATGAGTGAATGGTCACCATGACTGCAATTTTATTTTCAACAACGTTTACCATCTATTTTAGTCAAAGACTGTTTGAACAAGTGGTAAGTTTGTACAGTGGGATTTTATTGTGTTAATTTCATTCATGAAATGCTTTGGTACAGAAAACTATTAAATACGAGAACACACTATTTCATTACCATTGAAAAACATTCATTTTACTCATTTGCTTTTTAGTGCATTTCAGAATTGATTTCAAGCCCTTAACACTAAGCAATTTATTGAAAGGATAGATGTCGATCAATCGAAATGTTGCTTCACACACTTCAAGTAACTTCAATCTACACCGAATACGAAACGGTCAATTGGGTGTTTTATTCAAATAAATTGGGGAAACATATAACTTATTATGGAGAAAATTGTAATTGTGAGAATCTCAATTAGGAAAACACTTCACTCGATCGTCTGATATAAGCGTTTTGAAGTGAAATGAGTCAGTAACGAAATCATCAATCATGAATAAATAGTTCATAAATTTTCCATGTGCTAGACAAACCGTCCAGACCTTTAATTTGTATCCGATTGTTATGATGCTTGATTATTTCGATTGAAAAGCTTACATCAGACTCCTAAATGAAATGTTCATTCATTGAGTGTTCTGCAAATATGAACTCAGCGACCAACTAATATGTATGTATTAGTTCGGATTCGATCAAACATTCGCATATAAGTTACGTAACGTCTCGTTTAAATTTATTTTATTTCCTGTTCAGTATAATGCATCAGTAGATCAAGCGAAAGAGGTAGGTTCTCTGTCATTTCTTACGATCAATCTTGTTTTTCATTGTTTCGAACGATAATTTATACCAATTTGTCGAGATAAATAATTTCTCATAATTAAAAATTTTATATGTTTAATATTTTCTGTTAAGTACTTCACCTTAACACGTAGTGCCTTTCATGATCACGTTCCTGGTACACATCACTTTTGTTGAACTCCTAATTTTGCTTCAGTATTTCATCTTGTACACATTTAACTTCTGATTAGACTGCTAAATCTTACATTCAGCAGTATCATATGTTCAGATAACGTGGTTTTACAAAACATCGGCAGATTCTTATTACTGATGATTGAAATCGAAATTTCTAGTATAAGTTTGAACTTTAAGGAGATATGAATCTTAATAAATAATCGACTACAATTTAAAATCCAAGGTAGTATTACAAGGAATACTTTGATGAAAAATAATCCAAATACAGGCAAATAGTAAACATGGAGTCGTTGACTTCTTATCCAAAATCAACGTTATCAATAAAGTGAAGAGCAGATCAGTTTTATAATTAGAGCCTTAAGCGAAATCTAATATTTAAGAGTACAGTTATATCGATGCTCCATATTTCATGAATTTCATCATTTGAAGAGATCTTAAAGTTCTTCTGGATTCACTTGAACGTAATTTACACTTCTAATTGATTTTGATGAATACCTACTTTTGTAATGTATATTTCTATTATAGAAAAGCGATCCAAATAAGGTAAATTGAATTTTATGTTGTTTTGACATTTTGTTAAGATGCTCATAGACACCTTTACAATGATATATGAATGCACGAATGGATAACAAATTATCATTTACGTGTAATTTTCCTTCAGTACCTTTTATATTCTGTCACCAAATAAGTAAATCACGACGTTTGAGAACATCATCCATAGTGTTAAAATCTACGAAAACTTGATATGCGGATGCATTCTTTACAAATTTGGAAGATACTTCATCGATAAGGAACGTGGCTCATCAAGTTTGATCGTTGAATTCAATTTGTTAAACAGTTTCCTTTTTTGATGAAAAGCATCTAAAATCGTTCCTTTACAACATTTTTTTCATCACTAGGTGATGGTAAGTTGCCTAGATTTTAATGACTCTTGAAATTCTTCATCCTCTTGCTCCAACGAACTAACAAATTCATCTCAGGTTTAATTTGAGCATAATAAATGGCTGTCAATCATGTTTGAGTATTCAAACCGTAATCACAAGCTTTTAGACTGGAAAGCAAGATATTGTATAAATTTCCTTAAATATGTCCCAAAAACTGACTTCTTTTAATGACCGAAATCTTAGAAATATATCAACTGATAAACTAGAGTTAATCGATAAACGTCTGTGATAATATTTAAAATCTCACCTAGTCTTTCCTATAATCAAATGAATAGTTCTTTCCTTTTTCGATTTTAGTGCAATTTGCAAATCCTACGTGAAAATTTCAAATTGTTCAGTATCGAAGCTCTGGGATACCTGCATGTAATAGTATTTCTAGGAAGCTGAAATGAGAATACTTTCGGAATGTTATTCAGACTACTTCATAATTTCAACAGACTGGAAAGTTGGTTCTCTCCCTATTAGGTCGGTTCCAGATATTATAGTTAAGTAGTTTTACTGACATTAAAGTGTCTGATTATTTTATACAGCCTAACGTGAATGTGTAATTAGATTCACGTCTCTGAACAAGATTTTAGACCCAAGTCTTTATGTGAAGCTTCGTGAAAATTGGAGTATCTTATACAAATAACCTTTAAAATACCCCTTATTCTCCACTGAATCACATTTTCCAATGTTTAATAACATAATTGAATTATTGTACATTATTTTTCATTGTATTTAGGCGTATGGAAGGCGTTGAATATACCGAATTACTATTCATTGTTTGACTCAACATTCACCAAAATGACAACTAAAAACACAGCATCATTTCACTTTTAAAAATTTTTTAAAGTAAAGATTTCGCAACAATAACAGACTTCTTTCTGTGGCCTACTGAAATATAATGACAAGAAAATAATGTTAACATACGTTATTTGGTTGAACCTACGGATTTCGGAATCTTTCCTTGACTTCAGTGATACGAAATTGTGATAGATAAAATTGCACGATGGAAATTTACTCGGCAAGTTCACTGTTACCTCATAACATCATAAACTCGTTTTTTTGAGAAAGACGTTTTTTAACCTAATTGCCAAAATGAATCTGATTGCAGGTGTGATCTGGGTTCTCAGTTAGCTACTGCAATATATGATAATAAACAACGTTTGAGGTTACAGATAGTCCGATCTCTCAGATATTCGTTTGATATTTGCATTCTGAAGCACAAGTAGTAATCATGAGGTCTCTATGCTCATTTTACGAGAATTTTGAAATGGTACACGACTGATGATGACACTGTGAAAACTGTTTGGAAGTGACAGCGTAAATATCAGTTCGTTTAGATGAGTATGTTCATGTTATTCAGAAACAGACTCATATGGTAAAAACAGGTTTGCAGAAACATCCAGTATATCATATTGATAAAATTATGTCTAAATTGAAGACAATTGAAGACGATTGAAGACAACCTGTAAAGTTTGATCAGCTTACTTAACTTACCCAATATTAAACTTGATCTTAATTTTGTCAAGATAATTTCATTCCCTTAATTTTGACCAAATGATTTAATAATGGAAGACAATCAGTACATCTTGCACTCCTTGACTTTTTATAATTTAAGGTAAACTGAAGTTGAGGTTGTCTATTGTGTTATGTCAATTATTCCAACAAATAATGCTCGAAAGACAGTCAGAATAAGTGTGAAGAAGATGACAGTGTGTGCATACAAATCAGAAACTGAATATTCAGAACATCTTTCCGATAGATGGAAAATTAACTTTAAAGCATTAATATTATTTAGTAGATAGAATGAAGCTAAGCAGTTGGAGAATATAAGCTTTGTGAGTGAACCATTTAACTAAACGTTATTGAATGAAGCAAGATGATCAGTTGGTAAACAGTGTGTATAATCAGTCAATTTGGACAAAATTAGATTCCGTATGAAGACACGAAAGCGAACCACTGATAAACTGTGGTCACAGTGTAGAACTTATGGCTCGAATCTGTTGATATTGTTGGTGAAACATGTTTTCCAGTAATTTGCACAATTATAGTTCTACCTAACTGAAGACAAATTTGGAATTCCTAATGATTGTAGTGAAGAATTCACGATTACTTAGCGGCAAGATCTCAATCACACTCTATCAATATCCATATCACAGATCGACCTTATATAGATAATTACTGACAACTAGACTATGAATTTGTGTTGTGAATTAGAAAATCTAATAATCTTCAGAGACAAACTAAATTGAGACTGTTCTTATCTTTTGCATTGATATTACTTCAATGTTGCAGCATTTCACACACACCTAAATGAAAATTAAATTGAAACGGATGCGGAAAAATCATTGAATTAGTCCAGAAGTGTGCTAAAGCGGAAGCAGACTCATTACCGCTTTAGTTCCACCGAGAATCCACCATCCATTCAGAAGGTGACATACAGTGAAATAATAATTCTGCCAAGGATATAGAAAACTATTTTGTGTGTGATTTTACAGAATGAACGATTTTACAACAAAGTGCTTCACATGAGCCCTGTTAATATAACAATAATATTTTGCTTAAACATTTACATGATCTGACATATTATTTAAGATTTGTTGTTTAAAGATGCATATGTTATGGCAAATCAACCTGATTTCATGGTAGCTACAATAGTTACCTACCAACAATTGAATTCGAAATGCATCATTTGACTAATCCGCGAAAGATAATTTTCAAGAGGTTTTGGTGGATTATTGACCCTTTTCTTAAAATGTAGTTTTCGCTTAGGTCACTTCTAACTGCCATCAACTGACCTTCTCATCAGCCTACTTCTGATTGACTCTCTATGCTTGAAACATTATCGATAGGTAGTGAAATGAGATAAGAGCCATCCAACACTGTAATGAAAGTTAATACGACAAACCACATCTCTAGTGACCATGCAAATAATGAATGGAACCTAAAATTTCTGACAATCACAGCTTTTAAAATTATCAGGTTAACGCTCAAAAGTGACTAACGAAACTATCATACAACAAGTCCGATTTCCGCGTGTTAATACATGAAAAGCTGAGCATTAAGTTGGAAGATTCAAAAACTGAAGAAGAATTTTAGAAATGAACTTTTGACATCAATCAATATAATACATCACTACTATCATGATGAACTTAGTGTTACTGCGAATTATGTTGGCGCGCACGTCGGATGGTCTGCACTTACTTGGATGGCAGTTTAACAGCCTAAACAATTAAACCACAAAGGTCTAGTAAAGATTCGTATTCTTGCCTCCTTTATTATCGACTCCGATTGAGACATTTGATTTTTAATTTTGCAGCTATTATGTAGAAGTTTACTCTTGTCAATATGGCAACCACCATAATTACTCCTATTCACCAGCATTATAAATATCGCAAACTTGAAGATGCGGTTTAAAACAATATTACCACACATTTGAATCTACTCAATCAAACTATTATTTACAACAAGGATGGTTGAATGTGTACTATAGTATCAGTAATTGTGGTAAACAAGGATATTCAAAACGGATATCCAGTTCTCATAGAAAACAGGATAAGTTAGTTCTATCGAGATTGTTTACACACCACAATGCAGCTATAAGTTTATATCCAGAGTCCTTAAAGAACGATGACAATGACAGAACTGTTCATAGTATAATTCACTCATCATACCACTACAAGGTATATTCCAATAAGTAAAATGAAAACAAACTACAAATCAAACCACCAAATATTTACTGACACCACAGTTTTTTTCATACACATAGTTCCCTTCATTATTTTAGAGAGAGTAAGAACAAGAAGTGGTATTTTTGTAAACAATGATGTCACATCAAACGAAACCATAAACTTACCAGCAATATTCATGTGATTCATGCTATCAGCAAATACAAATGAATCCTTCAGTGTATAAGTGGCTAATCGTTGACGAAGTGCTTCTAATTTATCTGCCAGCCATCTTGCAACTTTGTGGTATGGTGAATTGATCATTGACATATTAGGTCTAAGAGGATTATCTTGTTTATGTATTTTCGGTAGACCATACATGTGGGGCAAACGAGACCCACGAGGTCGTAGGTTATTGTAAGTAGAATTGTCGATCATCTTCTTTTTCAGTAGGTCTCTGAGTACTTTCGTGATTCTTTTCTCGGTGGAGTCAGTTAAGTCTTTGTTACTTTTTTCCAACTTGTATCTCGTGTGGTCACTCAAAATGGAATTCATCTTAGAGACATAATCTGTTGTGTTCATTAGGACAACACTTGAACCTTTATCTGACCGTAATATCATTATATCATCATTTCGTTTAATATTTCGTAGTGCTGTTAGGTGTTCTTTGGATAAAAGCTTAGATTGCGGTGTGGGTGAGACGAGGTATTGGTTTGCGATATCGACTAGTTTAGATTTAAACCAGCCTTTCTTTTCTTCGCTAACTGGGTGCAACTCTTTAATTTGATCAAATAAATTCTCAAATTGAGTTTCTGTGTCGATTCTTTCGGCATGTGTTTTCGGGATATGAAATTTAAATCCAAGAGACAAGGCTTCTGTTTCTATCTGATTTAACTTCACTGTTGACAGATTGTAGAGGAAATTTTCAGGGTTTTCTGGGAAGTCAAAACAAAGTTGTTCCTTTGATGGAGTCTTGGACAAAGTAACGAGGAAGTTCTTGCTTATTTTGTTTTGCAATGCTTGGATAAAATTGATAAATTTTATGCGACATACGATACTCATACCGTTAACTAATTCATCAAAGGCATTAGTTTCTGTTCTCAAACGTTCAACCAGTAACTTTGTAGATTCTATGTGAGATTTTGTGATGCGTCGAAGGTTTTTAAGAGATGGTGGAAGTTTACATGAGCGCAAACATTTTAAGAATTGACGTGGGAAACGGCATGACTTGAGACATTCATCAAAAAACTTAAGTCGGTTAATTTCTCTCGATATTCTGCAGCCTATTGTCACTAGGCGATTCAGTGACTTGAATGACTGTGGAGGGAGACGCATTTTCAGAAATTTCATACACATAGTTCCCTTTATTATTTTAAAGAGAGTAAGAACAAAGGTTGGTGCAGAATAATATGAATTCATTTTATTTCGTTAGGTTGTCATCAGCCGCTTACAACCTAAAAGAAAACATGTTCCATTTCCTCGATATAGCGATAAAACGTAGAAAGGATGGCACAGTTGAACGCTCAGTTTATAAGAAAGACACATGGAATGGTAGTTATCTCAATTTCAACAGCTTTTGTCCAATCAATTATAAAAAGGCGCTTGTTAAAACACTGTTTCATAGGACAGAAAGAATATGCACTGCAGATACAATAGAAGAGGAAATTATGAATGTTAAAAAGTGTTTAAGAAATAACGGATACCCATTGAGATTTATTGAGAAATATGAAAAACGTGAAGATAAAATACCCAAAGAAACTACAGTAAATAAAAAACCTGTTTTTATTCAACTTCAATTCAAAGGCGATAATGTCACAGGATCGAGCAATATGAGACTAAAAACTGCACTGACAAAAACATATCCTGCAGCTAAATTGATTGTCCTGTCCAAAACGACATGTTCTTTGACACAATCAAAGATCGACAGGTATCCCTTTCATGTTACCACCAACTGTGTATACAAATTTACATGTATCTGCCAAAGCAGTTACATTGATAGAACAGAAAAGAGAGCCTACGTCCGATTCAAACAACATATTCCGAAGAGTTTGAGATCAAACGGACTAAAAGCATTCAGCAGCGCTGTCGCAAGACATCTCATTGACACAGGTTACGAAGTCGATATACTGAAGTCCTTCAGGGTGATCAACAAACAATCAAATTCAAACCTTTTGAAATTCGCGGAAGCAATAGCAATCAAACGTTTAAAACCAGATCTTTGTATACAAAAAGAAACAGTAATAAATCTTTCTTTGCCCTGGTAACATTCACCCCACCCCCTTTTATTTTATTTATTTTTATTACGTCATTTCAACTCTTTCTGAATTTTATAATTACATCACTCATAACTGACCAATTTCAATTCATATCTCTCTTTATTAACATTAATCTATTTTCAGTTATTTCATTACATAATCGTCTAATGTGTTTTAATTCCATGATTTCTAATCACTATTTCAATTTTCTGGAACCTTCCCTCACAAACTCTATATATTCGAAACAAAAATTTTATGACCTCATTAACTCTAACGAAATCTTTACCACATAATGTTACATATATTCATCCTTCATCGCCCTCTGTTGTATAAGTATGTCAATATCTGTAATAACGTTGAATTTCAAATATTTTAGGTTGTAAGCAACTGATGAGAACCTAACGAAATAAAATGAATTCATATTAATCTGCACCAACCTTTGTTCTTACCACAGTTTTTGTTATCTAACTGACAGTGATAATTATATCGAAAGCCTCACTACAAAAGTTTGCTCTTTAATCTATTTTAATAGATGAAAATGATATCCAGTGGACTGATCTTATTTATCACAAAGTCCATAAGCGGTTAGTAGTGGACAAAAAACATAGTTATGGGATCCACTCTTGGTCCGTTACTTGCAGAATGCTTCATGGACAGTTTAGAAAACAACCAACATAGAACGATTATAGGAAACATCAACGTGTATAAAAGGTACGTAGATGATATCTCTATCGTTAGTGACAACAAATATGACATGAGTCATCTTCTAAAGACATTTAATAAATGTCGCCCAGCAAAAGGATGTACACTGGAAGTTGAAAACAAACAAATAAATCACTTCCTTGATATGGAAATGAAAAGAAAACAAGATCGTACCGTTAAAAGATCTATCTACGGGAAACACTTGTGGAATGGCCAAATATCACGTTTCCGCAGCTGGGTTACCATCAATCGAAAAAGAAACTAAATTATAACATTCACTACAAGAATACAGAAAATCTGTAGTCTCGAATTCATAAATGATGGATTCGGACTCTTGAATGAGATACTAGATATTCATTGGTAAGATCGTAAAACCGAAAACGCCGAAAACACAAATAATTACAGTGGTAAAGAAAACATTATACATGAAGATCATTTTTAGGCTGACAGAACCATTTACATCTTAAACAGGAGAATCTCTGATTCTTTAAAACGAACATTCTTCGCAGCAACATGGCGAATAGTATTCTCCAGCCGAACATTGTTCACCGATAATCTTAAAGATAAACTATCGCATCTAATCAACTTAAAAGAACTCAAGAACATTATCCGGCGTGGCTAAAACGTGGTTGTGGGGATAGCCACGACAAATTCATTTTGTAAAACGTTTTCGACATAATTTGCATTTACTTTGTTCATTCACATAGTTTGCACATTTAGATATAGTTGATTCTCTTCCGTCATCAAACACCTTCACACATATCCTTACTGAAATAGACAGATTTACTAGGTGGGCAATAGCATTCCCTACCAAAGACATATCTGCAGAAGTTGTCGCATCAGTATTTCTCGATCGCTGGATATCAGATTATGGATTACCATGAATTATCATTACAGATCATGGTCTCCATTTCCAATCCGTCCTATTTCAGGAATTTATTAAATGTCTGGATGTGAACAACACCAAAACAACAGCTTATCATGAAGTAGCGAATGTTCTGTTTGAAAGATTGCACCACCAACTGGAATGCTCACTGATGTCATAGGCTGATACAACGAAGTGGAGCGACGCAATATCACTTGTGCTCCTTAGAATATGTTCAACAATCAAAGAAGTTATCTGTTGCATATCACCTGAACTATTTTATGGTGCAAATTTAACAGTATCAAGACAACTAGTCAACTCACACACAACATTGCCAACCGACCCAAGTCACTTAACTAGTCGCTTATTGCAAACAATGCAACAACTGAAAGCAACGCCTCCACGTTAGCATAGCAGTAAGCAAACCATTTCTATAGATAGAATCAAACCCAGTTTCTGCAACGATCAGCTAGACAACAAAAATACTAACATGAACAAACAATCTCTACCATTAATTACTATGAAATCAAAGGAAGATGCAAACTCAATCAGTGAT
Source organism: Schistosoma bovis (assembly GCA_944470425.2). NCBI lineage: Eukaryota > Metazoa > Platyhelminthes > Trematoda > Strigeidida > Schistosomatidae > Schistosoma > Schistosoma bovis. The sequence continues at coordinate 364,139 of OX103958.1, read as the reverse complement.
CCTTAATGTTTAACACCGAAATGTTAAACAGCCTAAGTATTATATTCATCTTGCACAATAACAAAGCAAAACAATCAACCATTTATATGCGTGATACTACTAAATTCATTCAGTTTTCTAACAATAAAACGAAAACTGTTTTCATACACAATGCGTATACAATAAATTAGATTTCTCCAAAAATACTCGTTTAACCATTTCTCTTTTCTAAAAACAAATTTTTACAATAATAAACGACAACTCACTTTTCTTGCGTATGTCGGTTCATCAATAGTTTTGCACCTTTCAATTATTGGCAAACTAAGACATTTTATTTTGACCGCATTTTCATCTTTCTGTTGTTGTTGTTGTGTTTAACTACATTCGTATAACTCTATACAAAGACACTCTGTGTATTATAAATGTTAATGTCATATTCTCTAGATTACACATAAATAAAGAAAGATAATTTCCTTTTTTCTGTAAAATGTCATTGCACACCCACTTTATCTTCGGTTCGTTGTTATTTTTACGTGCATGTATGATGCTTTTATCACATTTTTGGTACAACCCAGTATTACCTCGGGATACCCTGGGATGGGGGAGCTATGTGCAGATAGGCACGACAAATTGATTTTTTAGTCCGCGTTTGATATTATTTGCATTTATTTTGTTAATTCTCATAGTTTGTACATTTACCACAAATGATTGTAAACTTTGTTTCTGGGAATAACCTTGAACTCACTCTCTCTATCTTCTGTTTCGAATCGCTCATCGCATGATACACACTGCTAACTGCTCGTCAATGCACTGCTACTCGCACATCTTCCGTTTTAATTTGTTTGTTGTTATGATAACTAAACTCTGATATATCTATTATCCACATTTATAGACTACAGCCATATTCCCATTATATAATACATCTGATTATATTGCTGGAATCAAATCAGTCTCATTGGAATTATTATTGTGGATTATGGTATCAAATGAAACTCGAACACGCCAAAGCCTGTTGATATAACTTACATCCCATAAGTTTCCTTTGTGTATATTATTTGTAAATGGTATATTATAACACTGACTTTATTGTCAATTTTGAGTTGATATAAATTTTGGTGCAACACAAGGTTTGTCTACAATAGTGGTTCTTTATTGAATAATACACAAAATTTAGTTACAAACCTCAATTTGTGAGATGTCTGGAGGCGTTTAAATGCTTCTTTCAAGTATGGAAATAAAAAGGCTTCCTGTAACAGTAACATAAAGAATAATTATAACATACGATAGTACAAAAGACAGCTGATAGCTGTGTCTATATTTGACAACAGTTTATGAACAACCGAAACCCGAATCAAGAGCAAAACAATATGGAAAATGTTGCGTTTAAACAAATGCACAAAACTGTGGATAACCACTACAGCGATCGAGGTACAGGGATTATAATGATAAATACAATGTTAAGTACAATAAACGTAATAAATATATGTGAACATTTCAGAATATTGCACTACAACTTGGGTTACAGCATAAGTGCGAAAATTGTTGAAAATACAAATGCTTACTGAATGTAAATAAGTAGTAGAAAACAATATATATAACAGTGAAAGGAGAACGGGTGGAACGATGTAAGACACACTTAACAGGTGGTAAGTCCTTTGCCTGTGTTTATGTTATATCTCGACAAGAATAATGAATGGTTATTTTGACATCTATTTTTGGACCAATACTATATGTATATTTTTATCGTATAATTGTTATCACTATAAAATTCCAATTATATTAAAACACAATTGTATGAACGAAAAGTATTCTTTTCAATAATTTTTCGTCACTTATTCTACAATTATCATATCCAAATGAATCTTTCATAAAATTAGCCAGATTTAGGGCAGAGAGTACATCATTTTGAAATTGTAATATGTGAATTGAGAATTGTTGTTTGTTATATAAAACCAATATTGGTGTTCTGGACATAACTGGCTGGACTACGCGGAAAGCAGAACCAATCTCTATTCTGGGCTGCTCGCACGTGTTTTACGCGTCCTTGGTCCGATCAATAAGTCACTGCTGGTTACAATGAAGTCTAGGTAGATTTGGACGAATCGTATATACGACCTTAAAATCAAATCGTGGATTGATAGAATGATTACAGTCAATTAGATGTTCAAGTGTGGAACTCCTAACTGCTTTCCTCTCACCCTTCTAGAACCACAATGGAACATTTCCCCGGAGATTGTTGAGTATTTTCTGATTGTTGTATTTTCACACTTCCTTGAAATTTCAGCTGCTTGTAGACCCGGTGAAGAATTGCGGCATCCAGTTTCGATATCCTGATGCATTGTAGATCAATGAGCATAGCTCCGGGCCAAAGATTTCGCCTTGCTGATGGCGCGTTGGCCAGTATGGAACTGTTTTCAAACGTTGGTGTAATGTTTCTGGAACAACGATTCTGCCACAGAACATAATGTATTGATTGACAATCATGAGTGACTTCAGATGGCGGAAATATTGTGGCAGTTATTCTTGAATACAACTGTTCGTCAATATGATGAGAAGATAACCCCTAACTGCTATTGACATTTTATCATCTTTCTTATCTCCTTTGATGGCTTTGGAGGTAACTAATAGACCATAAACTGCGTCTTCTAATTCTCGGTTTACTACTGTATCCGTTTCAGTCGCTGCAATCAATGTATCTTCTTCCCGTTTCACTTATGAAACCATTGAGTTTTTTCTTCCACTTTCGTCGCAATGACGTTATCGCAGATCGAGTTGATGGGACTGATGTGCGGGCGAGAATGATGATGATTGGTTGTCTGCTTAGTCAGACATGTAGATGGTCTGAAAGGCTTCAGGGTAGTTATTTATTCCGCAACCCTTCTTCTTTTTATTATTCGTTGTTCATTGTTGTTGGATTGTGTCGGATTTGATGTGGAAATATATTTACGTTCTATTAAGTCTAATCACGTGTTTTTTATCTATGTTGAGTTCCTGTAGAATAGGCATCGTGAGGGAATCTAGTGTAGATATTCGTCTTAGTTGAAGTAACGTCCTATACGTGTATGAAACAGTAAACCAACTGTTTAAACAGGGATAGTTTGTTATTTTCGGGTTTATCTATCCAGTCATGTCCTAATAAGTCAAGCGATGGATGTACTGTCAAAAATATTACTTTATTCGCACAATCGATGCTTAACATTCCCCCGGCTGCACTGTGAGTCTCCCAATCTTTTCCCACGTTTTTCTGCTTATCAGTGTTATATCGGAAGATCGTCTTACTGTATGCGTGCTTCATACCCTTAATCTTGAGAGACACATATTTTCTACGGTTACTGAAGACGGTTCTGTTAAAAGCTATCGGTACTTTGGCTGTTTGCGGTTTCAATAATTTAGAATATATTTTCGGTTGTTGACGATGTTTTCGGATTTTATGTTTACTTTCTTTATGCTCTATTCTATCACATGATGATACATAAATGGAATTCCCACTGAACTCACTTTTGTATATTGTTTTATACTACTACTTGTTAATATTAAGTAAACAGTTTCATTTTTAATAATATTGAAAAGTATGATAATACACATTTATTTGTTGTGTAATATATGAGATTAACTCTATTTGTTATAGTAATTACAATCTTTCAGATTGTGTCCCAGTTATTTTCAGCTTTGGTGAACTGACTGAATCTATGTTTAAGCGCAAGTAATCACATATTTTTATATTCTTATTTCGATTGTTCGATTGTTAGAAGTCACCATAAACATTTTGCACTGTCACATGTTGTGATCAATTTTGATGTTATCATTGTAGGTAGTCTATTTCATTTTAGAGATATGGACTTGTTAATCGCATCATTAGTTTCACGATTGTGGCTGGCAACTAATCTTAATGATGAACTAGTTCTTCAGATTATTATCGGTTTACGAGTCTTAATTTCATCTATCTTTCAATTGTATGTTTATTATTATTATGAGCTTTATTCACTACTACACTTTTGGTACAATGTAGAATTCTTTGTATAAAGTTAGAGGCGCTGAAGTTATTACTTGCTCAACTAGACGTAAAGAAAGCAAAATCAGATAAGAATAGAAGAGCCTTAACAACTTAGTAAGATTGTGGTTATTTGTTAATTCTCATGTTTTGAAATGATTTGATCACGTGAAGACGTAAACATCACATTATCAGACCATCTCTGTCTGTACTGTTGAAAGTGAAAAGGAGATAAATTGCTTCGAAGACTGACTTCTTCTTTTGAATTTAACGGAGTGCAAAATGCTTAATTTTGTATTTGGCTCCATATTATTTGTGTTACAATGATAAGTTTATAGGATTTGAACATCGTGACGTCTTTCATACTTTAGTGTAGTGGTGAAATCAACCAAATTTATTTCGTACACCACTCATTTTCACTACAGTGATGCAGATGTTTCCAAGAAACTGTACTGTAAACAGCATACCTGTGTTTATCTTACCGTTTTTCGACCAGTTCTTTAAACGTCAACACACTACACATCAGTCCATTGAGCTGACTTAGTTATTAACTTCCACAATGGATATGAAATTACAATTGATAATAATATCGAGTTATCTGGTCAGATGGTAAGAGTTTAATATACATTACGTGATGAATACACCAGAAGTTAGTTGCGCAAGTTTTCGATGGTTTGTGAAGCTTCAGTATATTCTGTTTCATAAGATTGATGATCGGTGCTAAATGTTTGTTTGCTCACAAATATCACAGCACACAAAACCACCACTAGCAGACTGAAACAAATAATTTCACATTTCATACCATTTGAAATGCATTTGTGGCGACCTGATGGTATTAGATTACCCCAAAATATTTGGACAGATAGTTATTTCGCAAAGCAGTGTACATTGACAGCTTGAAGACAAAATTTCAAAAGAATATCGTCGTACATGTTTATGTTACTCAATTCAACTCTAATTGTGGTAACAATCGATACAACATGGTGTAATATTTTATGTGATCTAAACGGAAAAATAACAAAGCGTAAAATGACTGTCTAAAAGTGTTCAAATCAGATGGTAAATCGTATATGTGGTCAAACTATGTTATCATGTCTACACTTTATGTTTCGAGGAAATAAAGGACTGATAATACCATGAAATTCATTGACATACATTCCATATCATTTATTATGGATCAAACAAAGTCATCTTCTTCGTTTTCAATGTGATACCAATTGCAAATTTAAAGTTGCGAATGATTATGTAGTGAAACACAACACTTGGAACTCAGTAAGCAACTGAATAAATTTCATGTTCAGTGTATAAACAGATCACTAAATGAAGCACTGAATGTCTTTTTTATTTTTGTTATTGTCAGAATCTGTGTTTAGGAAAATATTCTCCAACTGATTGTAAGATTCGTCAAGTTGAAGTGATAAATACATTTTAATATAGCAGTCCACAATATGAGGTCTCGAACCATATATATTGTGTGTTGGTTTCCACAAAGATAATAATATAATTCATTATGGCTTAGAGTTGATGTCCTCGGCTTTCTGAACAGAAAAACCAATGGATATATCTAAATATATATTCACATATTACTTGTGAGTTTGTTGAACAGATTTCCCGAGAATAGATATTCGCTTAGTGAAATATATAATTTGGTCTGTCTCCATTGAAACCACAAGAGGGCTTTCGATTATCTGTTTATGTGCTCATTTATTAGAGCATATAGACAACCAAACATCTTTCCTGACAATTTTCACAATTCTGATAGATTGTGTTAATTCTTTATATTGATGATAATAATAATAATAATATGCTTAGTACAGTAAGCGACAATAAACTTTCAATTTGATAAAGTGTTTTTCGATATAAACTTATTTCCTCGAGTTTTCATACATCCAGATAAAAAGATTCTTAGCAACACATTCGTAAAATTTAATTTCACTAAATTTAAAATAAAACAACTGCGGTTGTATTTCAAATATACATAAACCGATTACTGTCTTTCTTCAGTATAACAAACAATTGACTGTCATTGCTAATATCCATTAATATTATACATAAAAATATATAAACTGATAATGTTGTGTTGCGTGCCATAAATGTCGACAGACATGCGTAATATGTATCACTAATCGAATGTGGAATGCGTGGAGGCAGATGGTTGAGAAAATCAGAAAGAATAGAACGACAACTGAGAATGATTGATATAATAACAAAGAATAGTCAAGTCTGAGAAAATTGATTGACATTTTTCAAGTGAAGTATTCACTGTATTGTTCTCAGATTTTGAACAATTACACAAAATTGTGTATGACTGAAAGAAGCTAATGATAATGATAAATACAATCCATGTTATATGTATATGTAAATATTTCAGAATATTGCACTACAAACTAGAGTAACAACGTAAACTTAAAATTTGACAGAAATGTAACTATTTACTGAAAATAAATAAGTAGTATAAAACAATGCACAAAAGAGTCGGGTGGAAAATATGAAGGACAGAACAAATTAAAGAGAATTAAAAATAAAAGGTCAACTAGACTGGAAACGGTGTAAGAAAACACAAGGGTAATAAGAGGAGTATTAATAATAATGTTAACACAATTTGAAACCCAATCACTCTGGCATATAATCCAGTATTACCAAGGTACGTTTAAGGTGAGAACATACACAAAGGGGATTTGAATATTCATGATCAGATTGTTCGAAATGTATTGTGTTAATATCACACATAGTCCTGATAATCTTCGTCATCATTGAAATTTATCAAAGGTATTAATTGCTTTGTAACGAATTCACAATTTATTATAACATCAATCTCCAATGTTTTACATACTGTTGTTTGTGAAGTTTAAAAAATGTTCCAAACTTAACCAACATCATAATATGTAGCACAACATGACACAAATTGCATGAATAGACAGAGTTAAGATCAATGTGTATGTATGTTGAAATGTGGTAAGGCAGAGGCAAAAATTCGAATTACTAAGCAAAGTTGGTTGGTGGCTGGCAGTGAAATCCAGAACGCGCGTTTCGTCCTATTTGAGACTAATCAGCTAGATGTGCCTTCATCCCAGAGTTGATTTTCGAGTCATGGAGTGAAAATAAACTATCGGAAGCAAGTAAACTGCTAGCCGCTATCCATCATTGTTATTAATGCTTGTAAATTAGACAATATCGAGGCAATACGTACATTATGTACATATGCCGATAAGACACTGATCCATTGCAGTCCTAAACATCAATGTGAAGACTTAAACAAACTACATAAACTGTAATTAACTTCTCATATTTACCTGGATTGAATAGACTTGAACGTTAACACAATTGAAGTGCTGTAGTAAATGAGTTCAAAAATAGTGATCGCTTACCACATAAACTCGAAAACAAGGAACCACTACAATTCCCACGACGCGAAAATAAGATGACAAAGACTGATGCAAGTGAAGATTAATTAGGCACCAAAACACTACGATGACCACCCTAGTCGAAAATACACTCACTTACATAATGACTTTATCCTCATTTTTTTCAATTATTAGGAAAAAATCACATATATGAAAAATACATACCGTTATTACAAATCACATGCTGAGTGTAGTTCATGTTAACTTAATACAATAATACCGTATGTTATACAGAATAAAATATCAAACTGAGAAGAAGAAACAAATACTACACTGAGTAATCATCACATTGAATTAAAAAAAGCGTCAGTCAGCAACAACGTAAGAGAAGCCATATATATGTAGCGGTTCAAGTTGCCGTAACTCATCAGCATAAAACGAAATAATGTTGAACTAAAATCATAATGAGTGAGTCAATCTTATTATAACTTTTCATCCCGTCACAACAATCACTTCTTGTAATGTGTGGTGTAACAAAATGAAACTGTCAATCAAGTAAATTGCCATAGTTCTTTTTAGATGTCTGTCATTTCATAATACAGATTTGGTTTAGCAGGTAATTAATCACTAATTCATGACATGACTATTCTGTAATTTCCAAGAATTCTCCAAAGACATGCATCAAATCAGCACCAACAAACGTGTGAATCACTTAAGCTACAATCTCTTTTGAAACTAATTTTATTCAAACTAATTTAGATTCACAATTTACACATCTCTTATTTGCGACTGAATATTGTTCTCAATATTGCACTATATCGGTGAGTATGGATGACAAGACCTAATGACAAAATAGTGATTACTCTTTCACCAATTGTTCGAAACGTCGTTTTCAGGGATAATTGCCACTATATTTTCACCGGCGGGACTCACTCCTGTATTATGTTTTATGTAATGTTATCAAAACAACATGACAAAAATTTTCACAATGCTTACAAGAAGCCGGAATTCCAGAGAAATGTGAACCAAATGTGCATGCAGATGATATCGGCCCAGTACGAGGAAGTATGTTTTTCGTCATGGTGGACACACTCAAGAAATGGTCACAAATTTATGCTATGGTAAATTGCACAATTAATGAAAAAATTGGCAAGTTATCTGAACTGCTTAGCTGTTTCGTAGTTCCTGAAACATTAGTGATCGACAACGGCTCACAATTCACTTCAGAATCATTCAAGAACTTCTGTAGCAATAATAGAGTAACAGATTTATAATCTCCACTTATCACCCTCAATCAAATGATCAGGAGTAGCGCTTTGTTTTCTTATATTTAAAAGAGCATTAGTGAAAGAGTGGACGAAAGAACAAATCTGGTAATCATGAAATTCTTTACAGCTTACAGAACTACACCTAACCATATTGTTCCAGATAGGAAGACCTAGCTGAATTTATATGTGGAAGAAGTACTACAACTACATTCAGCGCCATGTTGTCACCTAAAGCAATGGATATGTGCAGACAAATTCAAAATACAAGAAGTTCTAATGTAGGTGATAAGGTAACCACTAAATCATACAATCGTAAAAATCGATGAAAACCTGTAGCTTCTGAAACGAGAATATGAAACTGTTATGACATTGAATGTCTGACTCTTCTATCACGCGATTTATCTACCAATCCGAATACGACTTATACGAATCTTCACACTAGGCCAACCAATGACGTTCAACCGGTGTGGGCAGTTTAGCGTCCTTATTGGTCCTATGTCCTACGAGCCCTTCCACTTGAGTCCAGAACAAAATACCAGCTTCCGAATCAGAGCAGATCGTTTATTTCAGGCATACTTGGTTTATATATCAATCATACAGACCGCAACGTACCATAAAATAGAAATAATATTTGTACACAAATAAGCCCAAAAAGTGGCTGTGAATGTGGGAGGCAGTAGGTAATAAACTGAACATAACTTAAGAACCGTAAATTGTACAATAATAAATTATAGGTCAAAATAAAGCTTATAATAAGGGGAATATAAATATACATAGTGTAATTGTTGAGTAGTTATACAATAAGAATATTTATAGAATACTAGTCCATGAATAGTCCTTGGAATTTACCTGTAGCTTAATCTTCACCGGATATAACACCTCCCCTTTTTTGAAGCATTAGAGATAATAATGATCCTTAGGATTTATTTTTATTCGATTGGGTTTTCGTCTGATGCGCTGCGACCTCCTTGGGAGTGTTTCACACGTCTCGTTATTATTCGGATCATTTTTAATTTCATTATTCGACTCAGTTAATATATTTATTGGTATATTCGACTTTGTAGCATTTCCTGTCTCGCGTTCTTGTCTGGTTGGCTGTATGTGGTTTGAATGTCTCACCCATATCTTTTTTCCAACTTTTACTTCGTAGATAACTTTCCCTTTTTTTCGTATTATTATGCCAAACTTCCAAGTTGGCTTTACTCCCGTGAAATCTCTTGTTATTACCGCTTGTCCCACCTTAAACCTTCTGGGCAATGCACCGTGCCGCTTGTTGAATTGCTGTTCCATTCGTTTGTTCTTTCGGAGGTTGGCTCTAAGCTTTGGTTTCATTTGCTCCATAGGTATTCTAATCTTTCTCCCAAAAATTGCTTCTGCTGGGCTTTCTTGATTATTTGTTGTTGGGTTTGGTGTTGCTCGGTATGTCTGTAGAAACCTTTGAATCATCTCGTCTATTTCACCTTCTCCCTCAGCTTTAAGTAGTGCTCTTTTAAATGTATCTACGAACCTTTCAACTAGACCGTTGGACTGCGGATGATACGGGGGTGTCTTTATATGCCTAACTGCATTTGCGATGCAGAACTTCGAGAATTCAGCGGAGGTGAACTGTGGCCCATTATCAGACACCAATACGTCTGGACACCCAAAGCAGCTAAATACTTGTCTCAGTTTTTCAACAGTAGCTTTTGTAGAAAGAGACTTTACGTAGTGGATTTCTGGCCATTTTGAGAAAGCATCAACCATCACTAAGTACTGTTTTCCGTTTATGGGACCGGCAAAATCTACGTGTACTCTTGACCATGGATTTGTTGGTGTCCCCCAACTCTGCATTTCTGTCTTGCGAGGGGCTTTGATAGCTTTTGCACACGCAGAACATGTCTCAACATACTCTTTGATCTGAGCGTCAATATTCGGCCAATATACATATCCACGTGCAAGTGCCTTCATCCTTGCTACCCCCGGGTGTGCGGCATGCAGTTGTGACATCACCTTACGGCGTAAATTTGTGGGTACAATTACTCGATTCCCAAACATCAAGCATCCATCCACAAGTGATAGGGAATTCCGACGGTGGGAATACTGTTCAATATTTTTGTCGTCTATATGGGCAGGCCAACCATGTTCGAGGTAACTAATAATCTGCTTCAATTCATCATCTTCTTGAGTATAACGTTTAATGTCTTCACAGGATAACGGTGTTGCTTTTATGGCAACTTGTAGTATATGGTGAACATCATTCTCCAACGATATCGTTGCAATAATAGAATCTTCACTTTTCTGCTTCTGATTAGCAATTAATCTAGATAAAGCATCGGCTTGTCCAAACTTTTCAGTTGATTTATATAGGATTTGGAAATCATAAGCAAGCAACGTAATAGCCCAGCGTTGTAACCGATTCGCTGTATAAGCAGGAATACCTGACTTTGATCCAAATATAGATAAAAGCGGCTTGTGGTCTGTTAAAAGCGTAAATCGACGACCATAAATCATTTTATGAAATTTCTTTACTGCAAAAACTAAAGCTAATCCTTCCTTCTCAATCTGACTATATTTTCGTTCGGCTGAGTTAAGAGTTCGGGATGCATGAGCAATTGGCTTTTCTTTACCATCAGGAAAACGATGACTGATAACGGCTCCAATTCCATAGTTTGAAGCATCGGCGGCTACAATTATTTCAAGCTTTGGATTATAATGAGTCAACAACAGTTTAGAAGATAAAATCCTTTTTATTTCATCGAAAGAATCTTGGCATTCTTTCGTCCAGTGCCATGTTTTATTAGCCATCAAGAGCTGATTTAATGGTTGTCGCAATTTATACATCTGGGGTACGAACATACTATAATAACCAATCATCCCCAAGAATGAACGAAGGGTTGTAACCTCAGTCGGTTTGGGCATATTTTTGATAGCATTTATATTGTCTGGATCCGGTCGACGACCATCTTTATCAAATATATATCCCAGGTATTTAACAGACTCAAGAAGAAATTCACACTTTTCTTTTTGTAACTGAAACCCAGCTTGTGATATTTTAGTGAGCACCACATCTAACCGACGCATTAATTCCTGCGCGGAAGAGCCAACAACTATAATATCATCCAAATAAACTGCTACACCTTCGACGTTAGACAAAATGGTATCCATTATCTGCTGGAAAATTGCTGGAGCTGGCTTAACACCAAACGGTAATCGGTTAAATCGATAAAGTCCACGGTGGGTATTAATGGTTAATAACTCCTTTGAATCTTCGTCAACTTCCACCTGTAAGTAAGCTTCAGACAAATCAAGTTTAGAAAAATAACGTCCACCGTTCAGTTTAATAAATAAATCCTCTGGCAAAGGTAATGGGTATGAATGATTTTGTAAAACGTCATTTAATCCTGTTGAAAAGTCTGCACAAAGGCGAATAGCTCCGCTCGCTTTCTGAACTACTACAATTGGTGCTGCCCATGCCGAATAATTAACAGGTTGTATAACACCGAGTTTCTCTAGTCGGTCTAATTCTTTGTCGACTTTGTCAACAGCTGCATATGGAACTTGACGCTTTGGACGGAAAACAGGTTTTACATCCTGTCGTAGGTATAATTTTGCCTTCTCAATTGTGCAGCATCCCAATTTATTCTGGAACAAGTTTTTGTGTTTCTGCAAAAGATCTTCTATCGTTACGACTTTCTTGGTTACATGAACTGTGGGTGGATCTCTAGGATTATTTGCGCTTTTCATTGTGCATATTTCATTTAATGGTACATCCCATAAATTTAGTTTATCTATCCAGTCTATACCAATAAGGTCTAACTCATGTCTGTTCGTTAAGAAACAATTTCCTGTAAAGTAATTACCTCGGAATTTAACAGAGCATTTTATCATTCCCACAAGTTTCAATATATCTCCGGACGCATTCCGCGCAATGTGCTCTGTTGGTAATACTTTCGGACACCCAATTAAATACCAAGTTCGTCTCGAGATTAGTGTGATATCTGACGCTGTGTCCAATTGCAATCGAATATGAACACCATTAACAATTAATTCCACATATCTTCTTTTATTCGCTACGCTTAGAGCCAGTGTAGAATATACGCTGTTTATATACTTATTTTCGTACTGGTGCGGACGTCTGGTTCGTTTTGATCTTAAACTTCCTCTAGTTCGGCAGACTAATTCTTTGTGGCCAACTTTATTGCATATAGTGCATCTATGATTTCTAAATCGGCAAAATCTTGAGAAATGCCACGCACCACAATACCAACATTTAGTTGCAGGTTTAGGAGTTTTCGAGTAATATTTATGACTTTTGGTACTGTTTTGTCTTTGACCTGTCTTAACAGCATAAACAGAATTTGAGGGCACAACACTTTTGGTTTCCAGCATAGCTGTATCTTGTTTTAGGTTTATTAATCGTTGACATTCAGTGGTGATAGTTTGTAACGTCATTTCATCATCATGTTCCATACGGGATAACAACTTCATGCGAAAGTCAGCATCAACAGGAGAGTTCAGACCAGAAATGAATAATAAGCATTTAAATTGATCACTGGTTAATACATTTAATTTAAATCGTTCTGCTTGTAAATTTACTCTTCCGGCGTACGTATTATAATCTTCATCAGCCTCTTTAGTCAGCTGTAGACAGTTATACCGGATACGGAATAAAGACGCCTGTTCACAAAACATTTTATTTAGGATGTTAACAGTTTCATCGAAATTAACTTCTCGCGGATGTTTAGGCAGAATGTGGTTTTTATACTTTTGATGCTCATTAGGACCAAGTTTCTGTAATAGCAGCCGGACTTTTTTCGCATCATCCATAGTAGCAAATTCTACTCGAAAAATATCTTCTACTCTGCCGAACCATGCTTCAAAAGTGTGACCGCTGTCTGCATCAAATATAAATTCTGGAATTGGATTGAGATATGATTCTATACCTCTATAATCTGGATTATCTTGTTGAATAGATAGTTTACCCAAAAGTGCCTCCATTAGTTTTTGTTGCGAAGCTAACATTTGATGCTGCTGCTGTAATAATAACTGCAATTGTTCTGAAGAATTTGACATTTTTTTTTAAAAAAAATTTTACTGCTTATAATAATATTAATCCAAAAATCACCGGCAATTTATTACAGCTAATTTATTTCCAAAATCTGAGTCACCACTTGTATTATTATTATTTCTTTGTTGCCAAAATCCCCGTCGCCAATTGTTATGACTTGAAAGTTGAGGGTTCAAAACTTTTCTCCACCCCGTCGCCAATTGTTATGACATTGAATGTCTGACTCTTCTATCACGCGATTTATCTACCAATCCGAATACGACTTATACGAATCTTCACACTAGGCCAACCAATGACGTTCAACCGGTGTGGGCAGTTTAGCGTCCTTATTGGTCCTATGTCCCACGAGCCCTTCCACTTGAGTCCAGAACAAAATACCAGCTTCCGAATCAGAGCAGATCGTTTATTTCAGGCATACTTGGTTTATATATCAATCATACAGACCGCAACGTACCATAAAATAGAAATAATATTTGTACACAAATAAGCCCAAAAAGTGGCTGTGAATGTGGGAGGCAGTAGGTAATAAACTGAACATAACTTAAGAACCGTAAATTGTACAATAATAAATTATAGGTCAAAATAAAGCTTATAATAAGGGGAATATAAATATACATAGTGTAATTGTTGAGTAGTTATACAATAAGAATATTTATAGAATACTAGTCCATGAATAGTCCTTGGAATTTACCTGTAGCTTAATCTTCACCGGATATAACAGAAACGGTTTGTAGAAAGTGCATGTGACGTCCATAACTTGGATCAGATACATCAATCAAACATAGAGTAAAAAAGATATTAAACATGACAGACAAGCAAGCGTGTTTTCTCTGGAGATAGTCATAGATGATAGATTATATGTAAATAAGTATAATCAGCAGTTTATTGAGCTATTTCAGATATAAGATTTGATGAATACGCAGAACTATATAAAACGGCTAATTGTTTAACTAGTTCATTAACAAGTAGCATTTTCAGTTTACTGATATGCTTCTGTATATTCCTTAAAATAATTTTACATGAAACAATAATTATAGAGTCACATAATCTCACAGAATTTATCACAGAAAAATGCTATAATTTCTTACCAATCGAGAAAGTTCCAAAGTACAATCATTGTCGAACGTGTAACGGGTCACAGTGAACACGAATGTCAAACAATATGTGTTATTTATTATAAGCTCGTTGGATTATGTTTCGGTTTAGTGTGAGTTGGTTGTAGGAAATCCGATTGGATTTTTGACTTGGAAGTTATTTTGAATTTCATTCGTCTAATATTCTTTTCCGTCAGTTGTGTGAAATGTTAGTGACATTTCTCTGAGGTTTCTTTAAAATTACTCATCATCAGTTGTGAATTCGTCACAAAATTTCCTTCAATTATCCAATTCAGACCAAACATCGGTCTTCGAATTACACTGATATTCAACTATTGTATATGCCATCAAATAACATTCAGAATTAATTTCTAATTATTTTGCTAGGAAATTGTGAGTGAGAAACGGGTGAGTATTTCGATGTTTCTAATTGGGTTTCCTTCTACAATGTCTATTATATTCATTTTAGAATGTACTAGCGTCAATAATTCGACAAATATGAACCGGAAATGGACAAATGATTTTTTAGGTTGTAGGATTTGTGCAGTTATATCTACAGAGGAACGACCTACTAGTGACTCATAGATCTTAGTGGTGAATGTTAACATGATTTTGATTCTTACCAAACCTAAGTTATACGTATAATGCGTTTCTGACTTCCTTATTGGGTTGAAGACGTATGAAGGTGATTATCTCACATCAAATAACTTGAAACAGTTGACTTATAAACACATCATGGTCAATAAATTATAACAATGTCAGTTTTCTATTCAATTCCTCTGGTTTGTCATTATAAAATAGGAACGTTAGCAATTAATTGTGTTATTTATTCAACGTTGATAAATACATAAATACCAAGAGTTATCATACTGGTTCTTTTAGAAACTTACACAAACACTTCAAGTGTTGCATCGATTGATTCATAAGTACTGACCAATATCAAGGTTGGTTGAACTTTTATGTCGATCAATAGTTTACCGATTAAGTTTCAATAAGGTGATCATTGTAAATCAAATCATGAGTCTGTAACAAGGAAAAGTTCCAGTAAATGAAATCATTCTATGAGCATATAAAGAAGATGAAAAAGAAAAGAAATATTCACTTCAATAATTCATCTTAAATAAACCTCGATTAATTTTGAGTTGTTGGGAAGGTGTTTCTATGTTCGTCTTAAAAATACAAATACACAAATTGAAATAACACATTGACAAAAGTGTAAGAAAGGTAAAACATTCTACAAAAACTGGTGAACGATTATTTAATTCGAATTTGGCTTCAACAGATTTAGGCAAGACTGTGAATCTCTATCTACTAAGAATTTATACAACTTAAAATTAAGCAATAGTAAAAATATATTGTAGATGGCTACACTCAACCCATTTTTGCTTCATATTCAGATACTCACCTGAATGACCACGTCAAATAATCCGCTCCAGACAAAATGACGTTTCAGTATCGATTTGTGAAGATTGTTCAGTTTTGATTGATATCATGAATGGATCAATGTTACACCATCATTGAAAACCTGGAAGAATCGGACAAGCATTTTTTCCCTTCCATAAACATCCTTATTGATAAAATAAAAACACCTTTGTATCAGTAGTATATAAAGTATATTTAACAAGATAAACATCACAAAAATAGATCAAAATGTGACATTTTATTTAACTAAAATGAGAGATTTTAGATTATAAAACAAAAAAGTTTCATTACATCCCTTCCACACCAAATCTTTTTCTTTTATATTAAAATGACAACTAAAGCCGTGACTGCCCCAAAAGCCCTGGTACGGCCGAGAGTGGGGAGAATCAGCTCTTCCTCTCGAAACGCCTTCACATGGTCACGCGTCAATAGCCTCTGCCAGGGAAGTTCGATTGATGTTAGACCACAATCTAAAACTTGATTGCCGTTTCGTTCTATTGTGGGACTGATCAGTAGTGCTCATCCACGATCCCGCTCGCGAGATTCGAATCCAGGGCAATCAGTGTCGCGCGCGAACGCCTAACCTACTGGACAATCTTTATGATTGTCAAATTATAGTATAACGACTAAGCCTCATTTATGTTATAAATGATTAATCGACTCTTTCTTCTTTTTTTGGTGGAAAAGATGAAACACTGGCTGTATGTGATATGTACTTATATTAATAACAATAATAATAATAATAATAATTCAACCGGTGAAACAAATGAAAGCCAATTGTTTAAATCTTTTTAAAAACAGATTGTATACGCAACTGTCAATGGTTAGGAAAATTTTTTTATTATTTATTAATTGAAGCAATATAAACAGACATAAACAAATGAACTATTAATATTATACCATGCCAAACAGGAGAAAGGTTAAATTTTAGGCTTAATTATTCTCTCTGGCATGCCGTTACGGAGATTGCTGAATTTTTATTGAAATCATGAACAAATCTCGCGGGTTGCGGGATCGTGGATGCGCAGTGCTGAGGAGTCCCGTGCTAGGACGAAACGGCCGTCCATTGCTTGCAGATTTTTCATGATGGTTTAACTTCAACTGACTCATGATTTCAATCAGTGAAATTTGAAAAATCCCCACAAAACCTATTCTGATAATTATAAAATGATTTAAAATGTCATCATTTGCTTAGTTAATCACTATTCATTCATTCAGTCTATATAAAGTAATTGATAAATATTACTTATTGTGATATTGTAGTGAAGAAGAAAACCAAAGGGGACAATCGAATGTATTTTAACAAAATTACAGGACTTGTTAATTAAATCTAACAATCATAAAGTAAATGCCTAATTTGCACCACCAATTGTCTCAAAATGACTCAGATTTGATTGTTCTGTTTTCATTCTTTACTGTTCGATCCTCTTGTCTCTCTGCTGCCAGACCATCTGTTCACGACTAACATCATATACTACTTATGTCAATGTAAGTAGCACACACCACAATACTAACAAATCATTGTGAATGATCATGGTCTATATAAAGTAACTGATAAATATGACTACTTGTGATATGAATTGTGCAAAGAAAACAATAATTGTGCATATACTTTTTATAATCTTGTTTAATTCATTTTATTTAACTGCACTATTTTATGAATCATTATTCGTCTCCTTTCTATTTATATGTCTACTTATTCAAAATGATGGTTTGATAACACGTTACGAATTATGATGACATTTTATCTATTTTATGACTAGTTACCTTCTACTTCTCACAAATAACTTAGTTCTAGTGAAATTTCATTTACGATCATTTAGTCGGCTTTATATTACATATATATTACTCATGTTCTATTTAAAGTCATAATTCCTCTTATCATCAAATGACTCAAATATGTAAATAGAAGCTACCGTTTATTACTAAAAATTACTCGATACATATATCTATATATCTTTGTATTCCTCAAATCATATGATCCACATACTAAACACCCAAACTAACTTTTACCATTTTCTCAGCCAAAAAAAATAAAATAAACAAAATAATAAATGCACTTCACTGAACATATTTTAATGCTGATGATGGAATAGTGAAAATGAATCTCTTTCTTTACTGAATGTCGCATGAATAGTTCAATTATAATTTCTTATATCTATCAAACAAGAATTATAATCTTCATCAATCTTCAATATAAGGACCATTTATGAATATTATTTTTGTAAAGCAATGATTGACAGTGTTTAGCAGTGAATTCCAGGACACGCGTTTCGTCAAATTTGAGATTCGTCAGCTGGATGTACCTGTATCTCAGAGTTGATGACCACTCTAGGTCTCGAACCTAGTACCGTTCGCTCCAAACGACATCGCGTTTTCCACTCAGCTACTGAGTCCTGATAGCCACTTGCTTGTGCAATGGGTGAATTTAAATGCACTCGATATTGTTTGGCTTGTATCTTCTCATTGAGGCACAGTATGCACATATACCAATAACAGAATGATCAATTACAGTCTTAAACCTCAATGAGAAGATACAAGCTAAACAATATCATTGTTAAGTAGTTTATACTAATAGAATGATTCAAAACAATATCCTATAAAATAATACATTTTCAATATATAAACATCATAAATATATATTTAAGATAAATTTGAATAAAGCACAAAAATTGAAAATGGAAATCACTAAGGGTGTTTAAAATGATGATCATATGAATAAGAACTTTCGTCTAAATTTGAACGAATAGTTTCACAATATTTGGGCGTCGAGTCAATGTGAATCATTAGAGAAGAGGAAGAATGTTGTATTTGTAAAATCTCAGCGAAAGAATTCCAATTCAGTTTTACAAATACATTCTTCTTCTTTGATGATCATATGATTTCATAACATGAATATTTATCATCAATTCAGTTCAATTAAATGGAAATCTATTTCACATACTTGTTTCTTACATAGTCACTTCTATGATGATAAGCTAAATGACCTTATATAAGATAATCTGTCAGTCATAAACTGAATTGGACTGTTTGTGTTTTAATAACTGTAAATATTGTATAAATCAAAATAAAATACCAAAATAAGCACGAATAATACCGTTGCACAATAACTGTGCGTCAGTAGACCTCTTCTCGTGTTTGTGTAGTACAAACAGTGAGAAATTACCCTGATCTATCTTATTGATTCCACTTCTCAGGACATATGTCCATAGAATTTTGATTAAAAAACATCAGTCTTTTGAC
The DNA here is from genome assembly GCA_944470425.2 of Schistosoma bovis. Taxonomy (NCBI): domain Eukaryota; kingdom Metazoa; phylum Platyhelminthes; class Trematoda; order Strigeidida; family Schistosomatidae; genus Schistosoma; species Schistosoma bovis. The sequence continues at coordinate 344,751 of OX103958.1, read as the reverse complement.
TTGATTTACACAACAACCTACAAATGATAAACAGTAGTTTTGAAATTATTACGGTTATTCCAAAATATCAGGTGATCACGAAACTAATATGCCATTAAAGTATAGTTAAAAATGTTTCCTTCATATAATCATTCAATTCGCTTGATCTTTTCTATTCCTATTGTTATACTCAAAGGAAAGTTAAAATTTGAGTGAATAAGAAAGGATTGTGCTTATGTATAGAAAGAGAACACATTATTCTTATTCTATAAATCAGTCAACACACTTGGCTACTATGATTTTTTAATAGGTCGGTCTTCCAGTTTTGTGGCGACAACGTGCATAGGAAGATAATTTCACATAAATAAACTTTTATTGATAAATTTTCTGACTGAAGGCTTGGTTCGGTTTTCTCAGATCGTCTATGAACCACATGATAAATATACACGACACTTTGAGTATGAGAGGAAAGGCCTGTAATATGGGAAGAATGCATTACTCCTAGATTCGTTCATGTACAGAAATTTGAGAGTATTTAGAGCTTTCCAGATGACCCCGGGCTTCTGGAAGATTCTGAAACCCTACCAAACATAGTAGCGGAATGGGTAATCATCCAGTCAAAAATGTGACCTGTGATTCTCCACTTTGTAAGTGTTTCTGAGAAAGGTCTGTTCAATGCTGATTGGATGAAAAGTTTGCCTGGAATTTCTCCGAGGAGTTTTCGGGGTCGTTTTAGTACATTCCTCTTTTCGAAAAACAAGACTTTTTCGTGTCTACTTGCAGCTTGGTTTCCTCTGACTTAGAACTTCTAGCTCAATATTTTCTATTGTGTGCTTGAAAGTTCCTATATTTGGAATATCTGTGATTATCTCCTGTAGAAGACTCACTTGCCTGTCTAACTTATTCAACGTCCTTTTTTTTCTGTGTTTGGTTGGTGTGTCAAATCCACGTTCCGAAAGTCATATCCAGTTTGTACAAAACTTCCCATATTCTCTTTACAATAATTCTTGGTTTCAAAAAGCTTGTAGTGAAAGAGATTTTCTTAATACCTTATTTCCAAACCAATAATTGTCCGTTCTCGTTCACTTTTCTTCGATCTTCTTAACCTTCTGTCTCCAGGCATTACACCCTCGATTGATGGTTCATGATACTTACATCTGTCGACATCATTAGCACACATCACACTCGTCCCTCCTTTTAGGCAGATGTTCGTGCGGTGGTTCTGCTCACCGTGCCACTTTATTCTTCCCTGCAGTCTGTGTCACGCTCTCCACTAAAATGTTGAGTCTGTGGTGCATTTACATTCGTAGCCCCGTCGATCTACCTGGCCATGAAAATCGGACGTACACTCAGCACCCAGGACGTTCAACAAGTGCGCTCCAGCATTGAACTGATCCGACTACATCAGTTATCCACCCAGCAACCGCACATCCGATATTTCCTGTCAGTCGATGTCACTCGTTACAGCCAAATCTACACCACCGGAACACCCGACGGCATCACAACGCACGTTCCATCTCAACTAGCACCTCCATCGCAGGCCCACAACGGTATACACGGCACAGCACACTCACTCTACAATGGTTGGCAGTGACACCGTATGTAGTGAAGGAGAACACACGTGAGGAGGACTGATTATATTTAGCACGAAATTACAGTGTTACATGATAAAATGGAAAAACCATACTCCAATAATTCATTTGTAAAATGTCAAAGATTTCTCTCAGACTTCGTTGTTCCTGTTCTTCCCTCCTTGATCTTCTTATTCTTCTGTTCCCAGACATTCTATATCTGACTTGCATTAAATACTACTTTTGATTTAGCATTCACTTTATCATCCACATTAAATCTATGGATTTTCTGATCTTTTCTGCGTTCATCTAATTGTTTAGGTGGCATCAGGACACTGAATATTCTCCTAGCAATTCTTTCACACATAACTTCAGCTTGGGACTTCCTATCTAGAAAGATGGGGTTAGGTGTAGTTCTGTAAGCTGTTAAGAATTTCGTGACTACCTGATTTATAGATAAGTGGCAATTTCATGAGTTCGTCCACCATGACTAAAAACATTCTTCCGCGTACTTAGTCAGCAAAATATGCGTGCAGCCTTGCGCAAGGACTATTATGCTCTCTATTTTGTTGTGGTTCACATTTTCCTAGATTTTTGGTTGCTTCTAAGCATTATGAAAATACTAGTCATATTCTTTTTTGATATATTGACGCATAGCTTGCCAGTAAGCAAAGATTCCTGCCAACGATTTCATCGCATTGATGCCGGGATGGCAGCTGTGCAATTATTTTAAAACGTTTGGTGTAGTGTTTCTGGAACAACGATTCTGTCACTCAGTAGTTGCATGGGGGATGCGATGGTGCTTGAAGCGAACGGTACTGGGTTCGAGTTCCAGAGTGGACATTAAAATGCAGGTACATCGAGCTGACGAGTCTCAAGTGCGACGAAATATGCGTCATGGATTCCCCTGCTACATACCATTCACCTTCTCTTATTAAAACAGGATGTTTTGAGATATGTAAAATTTGTGATTTGAAATAGTAGGTTTGAAATTTGAGTATGTCTATGTTGGTTGACAACGTTCCTGCACTGCAGGGTGATTGGGAGTAATATTCCTGAAGTTCTACTTTTTTCCAAAAATCACTCGTGTGATTAGTGTCATCTAACTTTCTTACTATGTGATCCAAGCTAATTATATAGTGACTGTCAAAATAATACCCTACCCATTTTATTGAATGAGGTCGTTGAATAATCGATAATTTTCATTTGATGGTTCGATTGCGGGTTTGTATGCAGTTGTTTCAGTCAGCTCATCAGTTTGGAAAAACAAATTTTCTAATCAGCCAGCCCAATTATGATTGTAAATAGCATTAAACTTCTGCTGATGGGCTAACTGCTCATTATTCAAACTATTCACCGAAAGCAACTATTAAGGTTTACAACAAATCAATGTTGAAGAGTAAATGCTGTGAGACACTGAGTTATTGATGTGAAATTCCAACACATTACGGTATGTCATGTGTGTTCACAAGTGTATTACTAAAAAAAGGAATCAAGTGAATAAATGAGATGCCAACACAGTATTTATGTTGTATGTCATTAAGGTAATAGTACATAGGATGAAATTAATAGATTTTATATTATCTGTCACATGATTCAAAGTGTTCGGCATTTAACCAACCACATTTCCTTTTTTAACTTAGTATATAAGCACAACTTTTCTAACTAATTTAATTTCCACAAGAATGTTTCTTTTCATTGTACTAATGATAGTTCTTTGTTCATTTTCGCAAAATTCATATGTGGGTTAGTATAGGACTGTTAATAATTATTCGTCCTCGTTAAATCTATTTAAAATTATTCCAGTGTAAATTTACTTCGCTTTTTGTGCTACTGATGTCGACATATATAAGTAATATTCATCATGAATCGAAAGTGAAATGTATGACAGCGGTAGGTTAATGAAATCGAAGAAATGTGAGAGTGAACAAAGAATGATTGTTGTGGAAACGAAAGAAAAATGAAGTCTGAGTTTGTTGATTAATATTTGGAAATTAAAGAAATACTGTAGGGTTCTCTGATTTCATTAAGAGAATTTGTACCTTTTGTTCAATTTCATTCGATTTTCCCTGCATGTGTTCTCGTTCATTACAATGTCAGTGTTTGTTGAATTCACATGAAACTGTCAATCGAAGGATTGTGTGAGCGGTTAAATGATGAAAAACGCTCGCTAATATGAAACATATAGTTAGTCACAAGATTCACGATATCCGTCATTTCACTTTTAAATTAGTATATAAACACAAATATTCTAACTACTTTATTTATTAAAAAATGTTGCTGTTCATTGCATTGATGATAGTTCTTGGTTCATTTTTTGGTGGTAAGTCTCAGACTAATGGTAACTAGTATTTGTTAGCCAAATGAATGTACTGCATTACTAATAACATTTGATAGAGATATATATTATATGATAGTCGGATTATGTTTCTGTTTAGTGTAAGTTGGTTGAACGAGTTGGTTGAACCAGTTGTGTGGATTGTCAATGCCATTCGTATGAATCTTCTTACAACTTCTGTATAAATCTTCAATACTTTGTCAAAGAATTGTTTTTGGAATCAGTGTTGATATGAACAATACTGATCAACTCCAATATTAAGATAGGTAAATGAGTTCTCCTAATTAGGAAAAGAGAACTAATATTTGAGGAATAGAATATTGGAAGTGTACTATTGCAATCAATCTACATGAATATATATATTTGTATTTGAATGTTACACAAAATATGCTATTTTGTATGAGATGATTGGATTATGTTCCGGTTTAGTGTTAGTTTACGAAATAAGATTGAATGTTTGACTTGAAAGTTATTTTGAAATTCATTCGTCTAAAGTACGTTTCCATCAGTTGTGCGAATTGCTAGTGTCTTTCATTTGAAGCTTCATACAATTTTCGTATAAATGTTCAGCTGTGACTGAAAGTACAAGAATTTGTCGAAGAATTGTTTCGGGAATCAAGATAATATATATGCCCTTCGTAAGTATGCAGTATTGAAATGAATAATAAATGCTTAGTTTATGACCAACTTTCATTTAAAGAAGGGTAAATGTGTTCTCCAAATGAGAAAGAGAAACGTAATGTTACAGGAATAGAATTTCGAAAAATGTTGTCACCTTTTATTCTTACCTACACTTGAATGCTACAAAGTTTCTTTAAAATTACTCATCATCAGTTGTGGATTGTCAAAATTTTTCCTTCAATTATCCACTTCAGACCAAACATCAGTTGTCGAATTATACTAATATTCGCAATCTAGTTTTTTAGTTGGCCGTTTGTATCTCCCAGCAAAATAAATCCACAATTTATTTCCTAATTAACAAGCATGTCGGTTGAACACACGTGAGTATTTTGATGTTTCCATTAATGTTCCTTTTACATTGACTATTATATTCATATAGAACAGTATTAGCGTCAATAATTCGACAACTATGTATCATCTGATACATAATTAACTTATGGCTCTATCTATTTCTCAATTGCATATGCGAAGATTTCCTGTGTAAATATGAACTGAGAGAACTCAGTTTATCATATCACATTTGATGATAAGACAAATGACACTGTGTAACATAATCTGTAAACATTAAAATCACTTTATCGCGTTCACGTTTTAATAACTTACCAGTTTGTATAAAACGTAAAATTACCAAAATAGGCTCGACTAATACCGTTGAGCATGAATGGTGTGATTGAGTTTGAAATTTTGTATTTTTATTTATTTATTATTATTAATAACCTCGTTCAATATTATATTTTTTGTACAATATAGAATACTCAGCACAAAGTATTTCAACATATTTCCGTTTCTCCTTTCTTGGTCGGTCCTGGCGATAAATATTGAGTGATTGCTAGTTAGATGTTAGCATTCCAGTAAATGAACATCTGAATAGTGTAGATCCTTTTCGTTGTATATTGCCAGTAACCACATTATCTCTTTTTGGGCTTTTTGTAACTTTGGCAACGAAAGGTTGTAGACTTTTCAGAAACGCAGTAGAATAGGTTAGGCCATTAAAAGACATAATGATATATTAAGACAAACAAAAACAGATAACTTGTTGAAATATCTAGATGGCATGAACAGGTAGCTCAGATGCTCAAACAGGCCGTCACGTTATGGGTGAATACATTTTCACTGTGATTAGTCACTTTGACTGCAATTTTATAATCAATAACATTTACTACCTATTTTAATGGAAGTCTGTTTGAACATGTAGTCATCCGTGAACTGGATTATTTTAGTATTTTAAACTACATTAAAAAGAAACTCATTTACTTATCGCCTACGTAATAAAATATGTGTAAAATTCATCTCAAAATATCCATTGAGAAGAAATATTACCGGTACCAACCAATTAGGAATAAACTTTCGACCAAACATCAGTTGTCGAATTATACTAATACTCGCAATCTTTTATGATTGAAGAAATTAGTAACTCGTTTTTGAGTTGGCCGTTTGTGTCCGCCAGCAAAATAAATTCAGAATTTATTTCCTAATTAACAATCATAAATCTTATTTTGCTAGTAACTTGTACGTGTGAAGTAGGTGAGTATTTTGATATTTCCATTATTATTCCTTTTACATTGACTATTATATTCATATAGAACAGTATTAGCGTCAATAATTCGACAACTATGTATCATCTGATACATAATTAACTTATGGCTCTATCTATTTCTCAATTGCATATGCGAAGATTTCCTGTGTAAATATGAACTGAGAGAACTCAGTTTATCATATCACATTTGATGATAAGACAAATGACACTGTGTAACATAATCTGTAAACATTAAAATCACTTTATCGCGTTCACGTTTTAATAACTTACCAGTTTGTATAAAACGTAAAATTCCAAAATAGGCTCGACTAATACCGTTGAGCATGAATGGTGTGAATTATGTTGGTTTGTTTAGTGAATAGTCACCATGATTACGATTTTATTTTCAATAACGCATACTTCCCATTTTAGTCAATGGAGCTCAAGAGATATGGTAAGTTTGTACAGTAGAATTTTATTGTGTTAATTTTATTCATGAAATGCTTTTGAACAGAAAACTCTCAACGTTATAACTGAATAAGTGCGAGAACACAATATTACATTACGATTGAAAAACATTCATTTTACTCATTTGCTTCTCAGTACATTTCAAAATTGATTTTTACACTATATCACTAAGCGATTTATTGAAAGGATAGATGTCAATCAATCGAAATGTTGTCTGGTACGATTAAGGTAGATTAAATCTACACTGAATATGAAATGGTTAATTGTTGTAACGGGTGTGTGACTGCAGGTTTTAGATACGCAGCGTATTTATCGATCACGATCTGTGACAGTGACACGGAAAACACGTACGGACGACCTAGTGCCCTGATTGGCCCTGCTTCGCTGTCCGTTCTAGCCCAGTTGAGTGAAGAACACAAGTCACAGCCTCGGAGTTATGAATCATTGTATTTCAAACATACTCTATTTATATACCAAGCAAGCAAACCACATCGTACCATAAAATAGGAAACAACATTTGTACAATATTTAACAAGTGAAATAAACATCGACCAATAAGAAATGTACATTTAAGGTTCAAGGACACCATTGGACTTAACATGATAATTATTGGTCTCTTTTTCCGACTATCCTAACATTAATTGGGTGTTCTTTTCAAATAAATTGTGGGACAACAAGTAACTTATTATGCAAGGATTTCAATTATGAAAACGTTTCACTTGGTTGACTGTTTTAAGATTTTACAAGGAAATAGAGAGAGGAACAACATCATCTATCATGAATAAATAATTCATAAATTGTCCATGTACTAGACAAATTATCCAGATCAAATAATAATGTAAAGAAATAACAATGTATTTATATCCGATTGTTACGATACTTGATTATTTCCATTGAAGAAGCCTAAATCAGACTACTGAATGAAATGTTCATTCATTGGGTGTTTTGCAAATATGAACTCAACGACCAACTATTGTGAATTTATTATTTCGAATTTTGACGAAGATTCGTAATAAAGTTACGTAATAACACGTTTGTATTTATTAAATTGCATGTTCAGCGAAAGGGAGCACGACAGACGTGAAGGGAGGTACGTTCTCCGTGATTTCATTGCTTTGAAGGACAATTTATATCAATTTGTCGAGATAAATAAATTCTCATATTGAAAATTTATATGTTTAATATTCTGTGCTATTTATTGCAGCCCCGAACGTAGCACATTTCATGATCACGTTCCTGGTACACATCATATTTGTTGAACACCTTATTTCGCTTCGGTATTCCATCCTGTACGCGTTGGACTTCTGATTAGATCGGTAAATCATACATCCAGCAGAATCCTGTGTACAGAAAACGTGTTTTTACAAAATATCGGCAGATTCTTATTACCAATGATTGAAATCGAAACTTCTGGTATAAGTTTGAACTGTAAAGAGTCATTAATCTCAATAAATAATCGATTCCTACTCAAAACTCAGATAGTATTACAGGGATTACTTTGACCAAAAATGATCCAAACACAGAGTCATTGACCTCTTATCCAAAATCAAAATTATCAATAATGTAAAGAGAAGAACAGTTTTATAATGAGCACCATAAGCGAAATCTAATATTTAGAAGTACAGTTGTATTAGTGCTCCATATTTAGTGACTTTCATCTTTGGAAGAGATTCTCAAGTTCGTATGATTTCACTTGAACGTAATTTACACTTCTAATTGATTTTGATGAATATCTACTTTTGTTTTGGCATTTTGTTAAGTTGCCCATAGACACCTTTACAATGATATATGAATACATGCATGGAAAACGATTTATCATTAATGTTATTTTTCTAACTGCGACTGTTATATATTTAATCACCAACTAAGTAAATCATCTCCAGTGATGACATTATCCTTAGTGTAAGAATCTACGGAAGCGCGAAATGAGAATAAACTCTTTGCAAATTTCAAAGATACTTCATCGATAAGAAATGTGTCTTCTTAAGATTAATCGTTGAATTCATTATGTTAAATAGTTTCTACTTTCGATGAAAGGCATCTAAAGTCGTTCTTTTGCAACATTTTATTCAGCACTAGATGATCGGAATTTGCTTAGAATTTAATGACTCTTGAAATTCTTCATGCTCTTGCTCCAACGAACTAACAACTTGACCACAAGTTTAGTGTGAGCATTTAACTTGACTGTTAATAATGTTTGAGTATTCAAACCGTAGTTACAAGTTTTGACACTGGAAAACAAGATATTGTATAACTTTCCTTAAATATGTCCTCAAAACTGAGTTATTCTAATGACCATAGTCTTAGAAACATATCAAATGATAAACTGGCGTTAATCGATAGACGTCAATGATAATGTTTGACAACCTCAACAAGTGTTTTGTCTTACCTTTACTCAGATAGATAGCTCTTTTCTTCCTGAGTGTAGATTCCGTTTAATTTTAGTGCAATTTACAAATCTTATGTAGAAATTTTAAATTGTTCAGTGTCTAGGCTCAGCGATCCTTGTATCCAATAGGGTTTCTAGGAAGCTGAAATGAGAATAATTTCGAAATGTTGTTCAGATTACTGCAGAATCCCAACAGACTGAAACGTTGGTTCTCTCACCGTTACGTTGGTTCCAGATATTATACTTAAATAGTTATACTGACATTTAAGTGTCTGATTATTTTGTACAATCGAATGTGAATGTGTAATTAGATTCCGGTCTCCGAACAACAATTTATTCCCAATTCTTTATGTGTACTTTCGTGAAAATTGAAGCATCTTATAGAAACAGGTTTTAACAAACCTCTTAATTCTCCACTGAATCACATTTTTCCAATGTTTATTAACATAATTGAATTATTGTACATTATTTTTCATTGTATTTAGGCGTATGGAAGTCGCTGATTACACAGAATAACTATTCATTGTTTGACCCAACATTCACCAAAATGACAACTAAAAACACAGCATCATTTCACTTTTAAAAATTTCTTAAAGTAAAGATTTCGCAACAATAACAGACTTCTTTCTGTAGCCTACTGAAATATAATGACAAGAAAATAATGTTAACATACGTTATTTCGTTGAACCTAAGGATTTCGGATTCATTTCTTGACTTCAGTGATACAAAATTGTGTTAAATAGAATTGTACAATGGAAGTTTACTCGGCAAGTTGATTGTTACCTCACAACATCATAAACTCGTTTTTTTTGAGGAAGAAGTTTAGTTAGCTTAATTGCCGAAATGAAGCTGATTGAAGAGGTGAACTGAATTCTCAGTTAGCTACTGCAACAAATGATCCTAAACAGCGTTTGAGGATATAGTTAGTTCAATGATTCAGATATTCATTTGATATTTGCATTCTGAAGAATTGGTAGTAATTATGAGGTTTCTATACTCATTTTATATAAATTTTGAAATGGTACATGATGTATGATGATACTATGAAAATTGTTTGATGTTGAAATCTCAAATAGCAGTTCGTTCAGTTGATTACCTTCATATCATTTAGAAATAGACCCATTTGGTAAAAACAGATTTACAGAAACATCCAGTATATCATAATGATAAAATTATGTCTAAATTCATGAAAATTGAAGACGATTGATGTCAATCTTTAACGTAAGTTCAGTATACTCATTTTATATAATTTATGAAATGGTTCACGAATGATAATGTTACTGTGAAAACTGTTTGGAAGTGACAGCATAAACGAAAGTTCATTTAGATAATTAACTTTATGTAATTTATAAATAGACTATAGTAAAAACAAGTTTACAGAAACATCCAGTATATCATATTCATTAAATAATGTCTAAACTGAAGACAACTGGAGACGATTGAAGACAACGTGTAAAGTTACATCAGTATACTTAACCTACCGAATACTAATATTTTTCTTAATTTTGCCCAAGTATTTGGATTCGTGTTATTGTGGGTTAAAGATTTAAAAATAGAAGACAAACAGTACATCTTGCACTCCTTGACATTTTATAGTTTAACGTGAACTCAAGTTGAGATCGTGTATTGTGTAATGTCAATGTAGTCGACAGATTATGCTCGGAAGATAGTCAGAATAAGTGTGAGGACGATGACAGCGTGTGCATGCAAATTCTAAACTGAATATTCAGAACATCTTTCCGACAGATGGAAAATTAACTTTTTAGTATTAATGTTATTTAGTAGACAGAATGAAGTAAATCCGATGGAGAAAATATAAACTCTGTGAGTGAACCAATTAACTAAACGTTATTGAATGAAGCAAGTTGATCAGTTCGTAAACAGTGTGTATAATCATTCAATTAGGACAAATGTAAATACAGTATGAAGACACGGATGCCAAACACTAATCAACTGTGGTCACAGTGTAGTATTTATGGCTCGAATCTGTCCATATTTTTGATGAAGCATGTTTCGCAAAAATTTGCACATTTGGAGTGCTATTTAACTAAAGACATTGTTGGAATTCTTAGAGGTTTCAGTGAAAAATTTAACAAAACAACTAAATGTTTGTAACTACCAGTAGTTCAGGATACATTTTACAACTTCCACTCAATTGACTTCGAAATAAATATTTGCCAGAAAAATAAGTAATCTATATACAGCTAGATATTACACACATCAGAAGTGGGGATCACGTTTCTGCATTCAAATTAAAAATATCAATTAACTCACAATATCATTGAGCATTTCTGTATAAATGAAATGCATGCAAATGGATCAGTTCAGCAGTAATTTCGTTGAATATGAAGGATAAAAGCAATAAGTTTGATGAGCGCTGCCTGATGGTAAAATGCTTACGTGAATGCGACAGTTGTTGACACCGAAACTATGCAACGATTTGTATTGGATTCATTGTTTGGTGATAGACAGTAGATCACATGCTGTCATTACCTGATTTCAACTAGTTTGATACCAATCTCCCGCATGCCAAATGTATTGTTGATATGTCTTCTCGATTGAATACTACTTGTTATATCGTCGTCGCTGGTTGTTATGTCGGAGTCGTTTATCACTTGAACTTGTAAAGCGATGAACCACCTCAATTCTCATGGTGAGAATGTAAGAACATAAGGACTGATACAAGTGAAGATTTATTAGTCGTAAAATACTAAGACATCGATCTTAGTCGGAAATGCACTCAGAATGTGAAACAGGAACAGAAACCGCATTGAGTAATCATCACATTGAATTAAAAACGTCAGTCAGCTACAACGTAGGACCAGGCATATATATGTAGCGGTCCAAGTTGCCATACCACATTAGCACAAAACAGAAATAATGTTGAGAAAAGTCATGATGAGTAAATCAATCTCATTTTAACTTTCCTTCCTGTCATTTCAATCGTCTCATTCTTTGCTAATCCATAGACGAAATCTCTTTTGTCGCCAAATATCTCGACACTTCTGATGAAGCATTTCAATTATATGCAACTTAATGTCCCAATAACCTATATATGACTTCAAATACTGAAGTATTTAAACAGTTTCGGTTTCATTTATTTAAACCATTCATAGAGTGGTTAACCTATTTCCTGTTAGTACACCTGTCGGATCCTTGTAAATTTATTTCAGTTATGTATGTCTCAGCGAAGCGTGATAGTGTACACAAGTGTTGGGGACGTTAGATCCCCAGAACGCACTTGGGAAACGACCTAACTTTGTAATTGTATTTAGAAAATTCGAATTTTTTTGTTTTCACGCCAAAGGCGCTGTTGTCACCTTCATGTCCTATTTCCCATTGGGAAATATCTTAAATGCTATTGGTCCGTTGTGTTTTTTAGTATGCTATTTTGCAACTCTCGCCAAGGACGATTTTGCACTGTATATATACGTTTTGAAATGTGTTTGTTTTTGTCGCTCGTTTCTGGCTGTTTTGTGGAATATACTTCCCATTCCAAGCCCGGACTTTTCCCTCGAGTTAGTGGGGCTGGGACGCATCAATAGCTATCTCTTTTTCCATGTTTAATTCTTATTGTTCTCCTTTGAGTAAAGTAACCTCAACCATGAATGTAACGTCGTTTTTGTGTATTTTGTTTATTTTTGTCTCCTAATAAGACAATTACTACGCATCCAAATCGCCGGTTCGGTTTTCTTAATTGGTCAAATTATTCTTTGGAATTTCATTCACTGGTATGCCTGACCTTTCAACTCGATGGCTCTCATCTTCACATCACTGATTATTCTCATAATCTGACCTTTGATATGATATTTGACCCTGAGGCAAATTGGTTCTCGTTAATCATTTTAATTTCATGTGAATAACAATAGACAATACCGAAGGGAAGAAGTCGGTGAAAATTATTTGATCTGTATTTGATAGCTTCATTTTTAGGTAGAAGTAATAAGCAGAAAATAAACATGTTAGGTAATCAGCTCAAATGCAATTTATTTGTTAGAGGATTCAAATCGCTTTCAAATGCTATCGAATTGAGCAAGGTCGTAAAATGAAGCCACTGACGTTTCAGTCATCATATGACCGACTTACAATGTAAAACAGACTAGATTATATTGGTCTTTAAAATTTTTCAAACCTGAATGCGAAAACTGTCTATATGCAAGACATACAAGTCTTCACATTCGTGAAGTGAGAGTAGAACATACTGTTATCAGCTGTCAACGGTTAGGTCAATCGTTAAAAGATGTTTACATTCCCACACGCAAATTTCCGTTTATTCACTCAGTAACTCATCGTTCACTGTGTATGTTATAAGTTATGTATTAAAAATTGTACTATATTTATGATTACAGAGTGTAATAAATTCATTACGATGAACCAACTTTCCACCAATTCCTGTTTCATTAGCAGATTGTAATTATGTATTCAAACCAGATGTGCTGGACTGACGCGTCTATTTCAACATTCGACACACTGATTACAGATTTCATCTTTGAGTTTTCTGGTGAAACAATCTAATTTCTAGAAACACTTGCATGATATTTTTACACAGTTCTACTCATATTTCTCTATTCAACGTCAGAGATGAATGTAGCATTTGTAGATAATGGTTGGTTAACCATAAGCGATTTACTAGACTTCTCACAACTAGTTATCCAGTCATATTGATGGTGAAATCTACAGTTCACGCTAGCTGAATCATGAAATTATTCATCATAAACGTTGATGAAATCAGGATTATTGAGCGATAAGTTCTCAATCACACTAAACCAATATCCATATCACAGACCGACCTTATTTAGATAATTACATACAGTAGAACAATGAATTTTTGTTGTGAATTAGAAAAACTAATAATCTTCAGAAACAAACTAAATTGAAAATGTTCTTATCTTTTGCATTGATATTACTTCAATGTTGCAGCATTTCACACACTTTCTGAATGGAAACGAAATTGAAACAGATGCGAGAAAATTAATAATTCAGTCCACAAGTGTGTTAAAATGAAAGTGAACTCATTAACGCATTAGTTTCATTTGGAATCCATCATTCTTTCAGAAGGTAGTCATACAGTTAAATCATAATTCTGCGGACGATATAGAAAACGATTTCGTGTGTGTGATTTGTGGAGATAGGCACGACAAGTATGTTTTGTTGATATAAGTTTCGTCCCATAACGTTTCTTTGTGTTTATTAATTGTAATTAGTATATTATAAAACTAACTTTATTGTCAATTTTGACTTGATATTAATTTTGGTGCACTACAAGGTCATTGAGGTGTTAAAATAAAGTGATATCATGAGTAATTATGAATAATGAAATGAGAATATGAAAAATAAGTAAAATGAGAAATGCAGTAATAATAATAATAGTAAAAATCAAGGCCAATTTGACGATAACGATGGGACGTTATTCTTTTGTAAGAATATTTCTTGTTTGAGGTCATACATGGTGTTTGACCTATCGAAGCGTCTTGGTCACCCCATTGAGGTACGCGCAAAACCGAAGTTCCAAAACAATGATTTGTCTACAATTGCGGTTCTATATTGAATAACACACAAAATTTAGTTACAAACGTCAACTTGTGAGATGTCTGCGTTTAAACAAATGCACAAATCTGTGGATAACCGCTATAGTGATTAAACTACAGTAATTAAAATGATAAATACAATGATAAACTTAATAAATATATATGAACATTTCAGAATATTACAGTACAACTTGCGTCACAACATAAGTGTAAAACGGCTTACTAAATGTAATTAAGTAGTACAAAGCAATATACAAAAGAGTGGAAAGGGAGCGAGTAGAACAAAGTAAGACAAACCTAACAGATGGTAAGAGATTTGCCTGTGTTTATGTTATGTCCCGACAAGAATAATGAATGGAAATTTTGCGATCCATTTGAGGACCAATGCCGTACGAATATTTTTATCGTATAGTTTTCTTAATTAACTAAACACATATTCATGTCTCTCTTATCATATGCTTTATTTTAATTTATAAATTGTTACTATACGATTTTCCATTCTTGAATCATTCCCTGTCTATTAGTCACTGCATCCCTTATTCACAGCCATATCTGGCTAATTCTTGTACAAATGTTGTTTCGTAATTTATTGGTACGTTGCGATCTGTTTGATTGGTATATAAACTCTTTATGTTTGAATAACAATGATTCGTACTGCAGAGGCTGAGATTGGCGTTCTGGACTAGGGCTAGGCGGAAAGCAGCACCAATCAGAACACTAGGCTGCACATAAGCGCTTACGCGTCCTTGCTCCGATCGATAAGTCACTGCTCTCTAATTGGCGGTCACAAGATAAATAGCAGTTTAGGAGGTGGTTACAATGGAGTCTAGGTAGATTTGGTTGAGTCGCATATACAACCTTAAAATCAAACTGTCGATTGATAGCATGAAAACAGTCGATTAGATGTTCAAGTATAGAACTCCTAACTGCTTTCCTCTCACACTTCTAGAACCACAAAGGAACATGTTCACAGGGATTATTAGATCTTTCTCATTACCTCGAAATTTTAGCTGCTTGCAGACCTGGCATCTAGTTTCGATATCCTGATACATTGTAGATCAATAAGCATAGCTTCGAGCCGATGATTTCGCCTTGTTGATGGCGCGATGACCAGTATGGAATTGCTTTCAAACGTTGGTGTAATGTTTCTGGAACAACGATTCTACCACAGAACATAATGTATTGATTGACAATCATGAGTGACTTCAGATGGCGGAAATATTGTGGCAGTTATTCTTGAATACGACTGTTCGTCAATATGATAATAAGATAACCTCTAACTTATCTTAACATCTTACCATCTTCCGTATCTCCTTTGATGGCTTTGGAGGTAACTAGTAGACAATAAACCGCGTCTTCCAATACTCGGTTTACTACTGTTACCGTTTCAGTCGCTGCAATCAATGTATCTTCTTCCCGTTTCACTTATGAAACCATTGAGTTTTTTCTTCAACTTTCGTCGTAATGACGTTATCGCAGATCGAGTTGATGGGACTGATGTGTGGGCGAGAACGATGATGATTGATAGTCTGCTTAGTCAAACATTCAGATAGTCTGAAAGGCGTCATGTGAATTATATATTCCATATTTGTATATTGTTATTTTGATTGTTAGAAGTCAGCACATACATTCAGCACTATCACATAATGTGATCCATTTCGATGTTGTCTCTGTCTGTTCAGTTGAAAGTGAAAAGGAGGGAAATTGTTTTGAAAACTGATTTCTTCTTTTAAATTTAAAGCGAGTAAAAAATGCTCAATTGTTTAATTCGCTCCATATTAATTTTGTTAAAATGACAAGATCATGGGATTCGAACACTGAGAGGTTATTCATTTATTCTTGTAGTGGTGAAATTAATCAATATTATTTCGTGCAATAAGCTGAATCACATTCGTTCAAACGACTGCACTGTACACAGCGTACCTGCGTTTATCTTCCCCTTGATATTCGACCAGAGCTTTAAACATCAACACACAACCCATCAATTCACTGAGCTGACTTAGTTAATAACTTCCAAAAAGTATAGAAAATTACAATTCATAATAATATCGAAATATTTGGTCGTATATAACGAGCTTTTGATATTTCATACCATATGAAATAGATTTATGGCAGCCCGATGCTATTAGATTAATCAAAAAACGTTGGAACAGATAGTTTTTCGGAAAGCAGTACAGACTGACAAAATGGAAATAAATATTCAGAAGAATATGGTCAGACATATTTATATTACTTAATTTAACTGAAATTGTGGTAACTATAGATACAAAATCGTGTAATCTTTTATGTAATCTAAACGAAAAAACAACAAAAGTTAAAATGACTGTCTAAAAGTGGTCAAATCAGATGGCAAAGTGTGTATGTGGTCAGACTATGTCATCATGTCTACACTTATATTTCGACGAAATAAAAGACTGAAGATACCATGAAATTGATTGATATACTTTCCATATCAGTAAACATGGATCAAACAAAGTCATTCAATTCATCTTTAATGTGATTCTGTATGCTAATATAAAGCTGGGAATGATTATGTGGTGTAACACTACGCTGGGAACTGAATAAGCAACTGAATAAATTTCATGTTCAGTGTATAAACAGACGACTAAATGAAGCATTGAATGTCTTAAATATTCTTGCTATTTTCAGAATGTGTGCATTTGAAACTATTCTTCCACTGATTGTAAGATCCGTCAAGTGGAAGTGATAAATACATTTTAATAAAGTAGTCCACAATATGAGGTCTCGAATCAGATAAAGTGGGTTGGTCCTCTCAAAGATAATAATACACTTTATTTTGGCTTGAAGTTGATGTCTTCGGCTTTCTGAAAAGAAAAATCAATGAATATATCCAAATATATATTCACACATTATTCATGAGTTTGTGAATCGATATTACGTAGTGTAATTGATAATGTAGTCTGTCTAATAAAGTCAGTGTATTTGAAACCATCAGAGGGCTTTCGATTATCTGTTTATATACTGATTTATTAGACAACATCGACAACCGAACGTCTCTCCTGAACATTTTCACAATTCTGATAGATTGTGTCAATGGTTCACATTCATAATAATAATAATAAGCTTGCTACAGTAAGCGACAATGGACATTAGGTTTGATAAAGTTTTTTTTCGATAAACATTTATTTCCGCAAGTTTTTATACATCCAGGTAAATAGATTCTTAGCAAAACACGCGTAAAATTTAATGTCGCTAAATATAGAATACAACAACTGAGGTTATATCTCAACCATACATAATCTGATTTCTGTCTTTCTTCATTATTGCATGCAATCGACAGTAATTGCAAATATACTGTACTTTTATGCAAAACAATATATCAAATGATAATATAATGGTGTATGCTGCTGAACTAGACAGGTATGAGTAATATGTATCAACAATCGAATGTGGAATGCCTGGAGGCAGATGGTTGAGAAAATCAGAAAGAATAGAACGACAACTGAGAATGATTGATATAATAACAAATGAATAGTCAAGTCTGAGAAAATTGATTGACATTTTTCAAGTGAAGTATTCACTGTATTGTTCTCAGATTTTGAACAATTACACAAAATTGTGTATGATTGAGATAAACTAATGATAATGATAAATACAATCCATGTTATATGTATATGTAAATATTTCAGAATATTGCACTACAAACAAGAGTAACAACATAAAGTGAAAAATTAACAGAAATGTAACTATTTACTGAAAATTGATAAGTAGTATAAAACAATACACAAACGAGTCAAAGGGAAGACAAGAAACACAGAGAATGTTAAACAGACTTAACTCAAAAATAAAAGGTCAACTACACTGGAAATGGTGTAAGAGAACACAAGGGTAATAATAGGAGTATTCATAATAAGGTTATCACAATTTAAACTCTAGTCACTTTGGGATATAATTCAATATTACCAGTGTAGGTTTAAGGTGAGAACAAAGTGTTTTTTAATTCACAAAGGGGATGTGAATTTTGGTGATCAGATTGTTCGAAATGTATTGTGCTAATATATCACATAGTTCTGATAATTTACCTCATCATTGAAATTTATCAAAGGTACTAGTTACTTTGTACCAAATTCACAATTTATTATAACATCAATCTCAAATGTTTTACATACTGTTGTTTGTGAAGTTTAAAAAATGTTCCAAACCTAACCAACATCATAATATGTAGCACAACATGACACAAATTGCATGAATAGACAGAGTTACGATCAGTGTGTATGTATGTTGAAATGTAGTAAGGCCGAGGAAACAATTCGAATTACTAAGCAAAATTGGTTGGTGGCTGGCAGTGAAATCCAGAACGCGCGTTTCGTCCTATTTGAGACTCGTCAGCGAGATGTACCTTCATCCCAGAGTAGATTTTCGAGTCATGGAGTGAAAGTAAACTGTCGAAAGCAGATAAATTGCTAGCCACTATCAATCTTTGTTAGTAATGTTTGTAAATTAGGCAACATCGAGGTAATACGCACATTTTGTACATATGCCGATAAGACACTGATCCATTGCAGTCCTAAACACCAATGTGAAGATTTAAACAAACTATATAAACTGAAATTAACTTCTCTTATTTAACTGGACTGAGTAGACTTGAAAGTTAACACAATTGAAGTGCTGTAGTAAACGAGTCCAGAAAAAGTGATCGCTTATCACGTAAACTCGAAAACAAGGAACCACTGCAATTCCCAGGACGCGAAAATAATTTGACAAAGACTGATGCAAGTGAAGATTTATTAAGCAACAAAACACTACGACGACCGCCCTAGTCGAAAATACACTCATTTATATATTGACTCTATACGCATTTTTTTCAATAATTAGGAAACAATCACATATATGAAAAATACATACCGTTATTACAAATCACATGCTGAGTGTAGTTCATGTTAACTTAATACAATAATACCGTATGTTATACAGAATAAAATATCAAACTGAGAAGAAGAAACAAATACTACACTGAGTAATCATCACATTGAATTTAAAAAAACGTCAGTCAGCAACAACGTAGGAGTAGGCAATATATATGCATTGGTCCAAGTTGCCATACCTCATTAGCATAAAACGGAATTAATGTTGATATAAAATCATGATGAGTAAATCAATCTTATTCAAAATTTTCATCCCGTCACATCAATCACGTCTTGTTATGTGTGGTGTAACAAGATGAAACTGTCAATCAAGTAAATTGCCATAGTTCTTTTTAGATGTCTGTCATTTCATAATACAGATTTCGTTTAGCAGGTGATTATTCACTAATTCATGACATGACTATTCTATAATTTCCAAGATTTCTCCAAAGATATGCATCCAATCAGCACCAACAAACGTGTGAATCACTTAAGCTACAATCTCTTTTGAAACTAATCTTATTCAAACTAATTTAGATTCACAATTTACACATCTCTTATTTGCGACTGAATATTGTTCTCAATATTGGACTATATCGGTGAGTATGGACGACAAGACCTAATGACAAAATAGTGATTACTCTCTCACCAAGTGTTCGAAACGTCGTTTTCAGGGATAATTGCCACTATATTTACGCCGGCGGGACTCACTCATGTATTATGTTTTATGTAATGTTATCAAAACAACATGACAAAATTTTCAGAATGCCTAAAAAAGCCGAAAATCCAGAGAAATAAGAACCACAACATATTAAGAAATTTTAATAGTCCTTGGAAGTAGCTGAACTCAGATGTTGCCGGTTCATTACGAGGAAGAGTGTTTTTAGTCATGATGGGCACACTCACGAAATGGCCACAAATTTATGCCGTCGTAAATTGCACAGCCAATGAAACAATCAGCAAGTTGTCTGAACTGCTTAGGTGCTTCATAGTACCGGAAACATCAGTGATAGATAGTGGCTCAAAATTCACTTCCGAATCATTCTAGCACTTTTGAAGCAATAATAGAGTAACAGATTTATACTCTCTACTTATCACCCTCACTCAGATAAACAGGAGGAGCGCTTTGTTAGCATATTTAAAAGAGCGTTGTTGAAAGAGTGAACGAAAGACCAAATCTGGTATTCACGAAATTCCTAACAGCTTACAGAACTACACCTAACCCTATCATTCTGGATGGGAAGTTCCCAACTGAAGTTATATGTGGAAGAAGTACTAGGACCATATTCAGCGACGTGTTGCCACATAAACGATTGGATGAACGCAAACAAAATCATTAAATCCTAAGTTTTTTTGTGGGTGATAAAGTGATTGTCAAATCATTCTGTGTTATGCGCTACTTAGGTCGACATAAGTTGTATAGAAAGCAACTCAGATATAGAATGTCTGGAAACATAAGAATGAGACCAAGGTGGGAAGAATAGGAACAGTAAGCAATGGGTATGTAAATGGTTGAAAAATGAAGTCTGAGACAATTCATTACAATTTTGCAAATGAAGCATTGGAGGATTATTTTTCTATTTTATCATGTAACACTGTAATTTCGTGCTAAATGTAATCCATTGTCCTCACGTGTAAACCACAACAAAATAGAGAGCATAATAGTCCTTGCGCAAGGCTGCACGCATATTTTGCTGACTAAGCACGCGGATGAATGTTTTTAGTCATGGTGGACGCACTCATGAAATTGCCACTTATCTATAAATCAGGTAATCACGAAATTCTTAACAGCTTACAGAACTACACCTAACCCTATCTTTCTAGATGCGAAGTCTCTAGCTGAAGTTATGTGTTAAAGAGTTGCTATGAGTATATTCAGAGACGTGTTGCCACCTAAACAATTAGATGAACGCAGAAAAGATCAAAAAATCCAAAGATTTTATGTGGGTGATAAAGTGGTTGCCAAATCATAAGAAGTATTTAATGCGTCAGATATAGAATGTCTGGGAACAGGAGAATAAGAATATCAAGGAGAGAAGGACAGGAACAACGAAGTCTGAGAGAAATCTTTGACATTTTACAAATGAATTATTGGAGTATGGTTTTTCCATTTTATCATGTAACACTGTAATTTCGTGCTAAATATAATCGGTCTTCCTCACGAGTGCTCTTCTTCACTACATTTGGTGTTGCTGCCAACCAATGTGGAGTAAGGGTGCTGTGCCGTATATACCGTTGTGGGCCTGCGATGGAGGTGCTAGTTGAGATGGAACTTGCGTTGTGGTGACGTCGTGTGTTCCGGTGGTGTAGAGTTGGCTGTAACGAGTGACATCGACTGACAGGAAAGATCGGATGTGCGGTTGCTGGGTGAATTACTGATGTAGTTGGCTCAGTTCGATGCTGGAGCGCACTTGTTAAACGTCCTGGGTGCTGAGTGTACTTCGGATTTTCATGGTCAGGTAGATCGACGGGGCTACAAATGTCAACGCACCACAGACTCAACATTTTAGTGGAGAGCGTGACATAGACTTCAGGAAAGAATAAAGTGGCACGGTGAGTGAAATCACTGCAAGAACGAAGAGTTATGTGTGTGTTACTGATGTCGACAGATGTAAGTAGTATGAACCATCGATTGAGAGAGGAATGCCTGGAGACAGAAGGTTAAGAAGATCGAAGATAGCGAGATCGAATAATGATGGATGTGAGCATCAAGTAGTAATAGATTCTGGGACGATTGATTTATATTTTGCAAATAAAGTACTTACTGTATGATTCTCACATTTGACTGTGATGTTCTGCGATTTGTATTTAAACTCGTTCGACTGTCCCCATATTTGTTCTCGTTCGCTACAATGTCAGTTTTTGTTGAATTTGCACTGAACAGTCACTCAAAGATTTGTGTATGGGTAAATGATGAAAAAATCCGCTTATATGAAACACATAGTTAATCACAAGATTCACAGTATTCATCATTTCACTAACCACATTTCACAGATTTTCTAACTACTTTTATTTTAAAAAATGTTGCTGTTCATTGCATTGATGTAAGTTCTTGGTTCATACTATCAAAGGTCCCATGTGGGTAAGACTCAGATTAATAGTAACTTGTCCTCTTTGTTGACAGAGAAAGGAATAATGAAATGAACATAAATAATTTTGAATTAGCTCTGAACAGTTTATTTTTATAATAACAAAATGTCAACAGGTAGATCTCGATAAGTTTATAGTTGAATTAAATGAAGAAACAATTCAGTGATTAGACAGTGCACTATGTCTGGAATCCTTAATCAACTACTACGGCTTGTGTAATTTCTTAAAAATAAATTACTTTCCCTTCATGAGAATATAGAACTGCAATCGAACAACATAAATATTGTCATATCTATAGTATGCAGAAATGGTGAAAATCAGCCGTAACTATGCAAATGTTAGTAGAAGATAGCGTATATGTATTAGTAAAACATGAATAGCTAGAGAATGTGAAGTTAACAATTTCACCATAATACAGTTTGCTCAAATAACCTACAGGCATTATTCTACAAATTATTTTTAGAGGTTCATGGGTAAGTGGTTCATGTCAGTTGAATTCCGAAATAACTACCAATTATTTGTGTATTAGCTTTTAGCTCAAATTTATTCTTAGATGATACGTTATATGTAAATAAATATAATCAGTAGTATGTCGAACTATTTAAGATATGAGATTTGATGAATATGCAGAACTGTATAAAAGGGCTAGTTGTTTAACTAGTTCATTAACAAGTAGTATGTTAACTTTACAGATAAGCTTCCGTATACCCCTTGAAATCATTTTACATGAAACAATCATTATACAGTCATATAATTGGACAGAGTTTATCACAGAATTATGCTATAATTGCTTATTAATCGAGAAATTTCCAGAGTACAATCTTTGTCAAACGAGTAACGGGTTACAGTGAACATGAATGTCAAACAATATGTGTGATTTATTGTAAGGTAGTCGGATTATGTTTTGGTTTGATGTGAGTTAGCTGTACGAAATTCGATTGGATGTTTGACTTGAAAGTTATTTCGAAATTGATTCGTCTAATATTCCTTTCCACCAGCTGTGTGAATTGTCAGTGCCATTCGTCTGAATGATCCTACAATTTTTATATAAATGATCAGCTGTGACTGAATATTCATGACTTTATCATAACATTGTCTCTGGACTCAGTAGTGATATGAACCATAAATACTTAGTTAATGATCAACTCCTATTTCAAAATGGGTTAATGAGTTCTCCAAATTAGAGAGAGAGAAAGAATTAATATTTCAGGAATAGAATTTTGGAAAATTATGTCACTTTTATTGGTACATGCAATTGAACGTTACAAATTTTCTTTAAAATTACGCATCATCAGTTGTGGATTCGTCACCAAATTTCCTTCAATTATCCGCTTCAAACGAAACATCAGTTGTCGAATTACAATAATAGTCGCAATCTTTTATGACTGAAGAACTTAGTATCTTGTATTTGAGTTCAACTATTGTATATGCCATCAAATAAAATTCAGAATTAATTTCTTAATTATTTTTATAGGAAATTGCCAGTGGGAAACGGGTGAGTATTTTGATATTTCTAATATGATTTCCTTGTATAATAACGAATATATTCATTTAGAAGTGTATTGCCGTCAATAATTCGACAAATATATACCAGAACTGGACAAATATTTTTATTAGGTTGTATAGAAGTGTTAAAATGTGAATCGGATACAACCATGCTTTATTTGTGAATGAAACCAAAATCTACTTACACAATCAACAATGACAGTTGACTTACTACATTAATGAAGCTGTTCACAAATTTTTTGAGGTAAAACCCTTTTTTGGTTTACTGAATATGTAATGACGACATAAAATCTGTTTCCGGTAGTTATGACCTGAAGTTGAGCCTAATGAACATCATATTTAAAAATGCTAGTTCAAAAATGTAAGTCTATTCAGAAATAAATTGTTTTACAAATGAAAATTATTCAGACTGTATTGTCGTTCCACTATTAATAATGAGTTGAATTCTGTAAATATCGAAGTCGTACATCATAGGTTCAGCGTATTGTCTACTTAGATCTACAGAAGAACGACCTACTAGTGACTCATAGATCTTAGTGATAAATTTTAACATGATTATGGTTCTTACCAATTATAAGTTTCTGACTTCCTTATTTGGTTGAAGACATATGAAAATGATTATCTCATATCAAATAACTTGAAACAGTTGACTTATAAACACATCATGGTCAATAAATTATAAAAATGTCAGTTTTCTATTCAATGCCTCTGGTTTGTCAGTATAAAACAGGAACGTTAGCAACTAATTGTGTTATTTATTCAATGTTGATAAATACATAAATACCAAGAGTTATCATACTGGTTCTTTCATAAACTCACACAAACACTTCAAGTGTTACATCGATTGATTCATAAGTACTGACCAATATCAAGGTTGGTTGAACTTTTATGTCGATCAATAGTTTACCGATTAAGTTTCAATAAGGTGATCATTGTAACAAGGAAAAGTTCCAGTTAATAAAATCATTCTATGAGCATATAAAGAAGATGAAGAAAAGAAATATTCACTTCAATAATTCATCCTAAATAAACCTCGATTAATTTTGAATTGTTGGGAAGGTGTCTCTATATTCGTCTTAAAAATAGAAATACACAAATTGAAATAACACATTCATAAAAGTGTAAGAAAGTTAAAACATTCTACAAAAACTGGTGAACGATTATTTAATTTGAATTTGGCTTCAACAGATTTGGGAAAGACTGTGGATCTCTATCTACTAGGAATTTTTACAACTTAAAATTAGGCAATAGTAAAAATATATTGTAGATGGCTACACTCCAACCCATTTCTGCTTCATATTCAGATACTCACCTGAATGACCACTTCAAATAATCCATTCTGGACAAAATTACATTTCAGTATCGGATTGTGGATATTGTTCAAATTTGATTGATATCATGAATGGATCAACCTGGAAGCACTGATATTTTAACATTTATCCATTCAGTCTTCACAACGCTGTACTGCTCACTGATGACTAGCTTCAAGATAGCATTTCTGGAGTTCTAGTGAGAAGCTGTGACCAGTGGAGTTTGACCGTTTCTGTTGTGAGGCACTAACTGAAGGCAATGGAAGATGGTCTCGCGATTTCGCGGATTGTTCGGAGTTTAACACTAACACGTTTGGATGCTGGTCCACTGGCTTTGAGCTAAGGTTTTCGAATCACGCATGCGAAGTCGTGAACGAGCGCTGCAGAAGTGTCAGATACTAGGAAAAAACGGCCGTCCAGTGCTTCCACTATTCCAATGTTGGTCTAACTTTGATCCATTGTTGATCCTAGTTAAAATTTACATATTTATTTTTAAATACATAAGAAAATTTTTATCATGAAATAAATCTATCTGAAATCCCAATTAACTTTCCCGACCAACCAAAGACAAGTATTGCTCACACCATTACATTACTGGAATCAATATTTTCATATTAAACATCATAAAGTATGTAGAATAATGTATCATATAATATGTAACTAAGTCGATTGAAGTTTGATGATTCAATTAAATGAAATATTGTGAAGTGACTTCATTAAGTTGTTATTAATTTTAACATGATACTACCTGATAGTCAAAATTCTGATTCGTACATTTTTTTAAAAACTCAATTATCTACAGTTTCTGATCGATTACTTTCTTGATTACAGTAAAACCATAAAGATGTCTTTATTGTTTTTCTCACGAAGTGCATATCATGTATGGTTGGAATATTTGATCACAAATAAAAGGGTCAATACTGTATTCATCAGATTACCTTCTGAACAAAAAGTTATTACATATCTAAATAATCATTATTGTTATAATAGTACGCTGTAGTAAACAAGAACTCCAGTGAGGGCAATCGAATGTTGTTAGGACAAAATAACACAGTTACTTGGAAAAATAGTAAAACCATACTGTAATACTTAATTTGCAAAATGTTCAATAAACGTCTCGGACTTCATTGTTTCTTGCATTTCCATACTGATTGCGTTCTATTCTTTATCTTCCTTTCTTGCTCTTACCCAACTTCTGCTGCCAGACATTACATTCCTTACTCGCATCATATACTACTGTTATGACATGAAGTTATTTGCAGATTAGATGCACAGCGTATTTATCGATCGATTCGGTGGTACGCATAACACGTACGAACGACCTAGTGTTTTGATTGGTCCCGCTTTCCTATCTAACCCAGCCAGTTGAGTCCAGAACGCAAGTCTTAGCCTCTGAGATATGAATCATTGTATTTCAGACATACTCTATTTATAAACCAACCAAACAGACCACATCGTACCATAAAAATAGAAAACAACATTTGTACAATATTTAACGAATAAAATAAATAATGGCCAATAGGAAATGTCCATTTAACGTCCAAGGACATCATTAGACTTAACATGATAATGATTAGCACATTATTCTGCATCCATAACAACTACTTATATCAATATAAGTAGCACACACCACAACACAACAACACAATACTTTTCTACACTAATGATGAATATTTATATAAAATAATTTTCGATTTTTCACACAGAAAATTATTTGAAAACAAAAGAAAATCTCGTTTTCAACCTATAATCACCTGAATTCAAAACTTTCTGCGTAAACTAAACCTTCTACAATACATTTCTAAACAATAACTCTATTTAAAAAAACCCGCCTGGAGTCTCTCCGGGAGCTACTGCCGGTCCCAAGCCCGAATAAAAAAGGGGGTTGAGCATGGGGTTAGCGACCCTATCCCGTAGAAAACTAAATCTCTAAAAAACGCCAACAAGAAAACTTATTAAAAAAAACGACCAATTACTTAAATTTATATAATGTAATATCGATAGTTGAGGTAATGAGTCAATTGAAGCTAGACCACCATGGAAAACTTAAACGCACTGAATGGACGTTTCACGCTAGTAACGGACTCCTCAACAGTGCGCAACCACAATCTCACCTCGATAGATTCAAACCCACTACCTATCAGTCTCGCGCGCGAGCGCTTAACCATTAGAACACTGAGCCGGTATGCAACGGTGTTAATGTCTAAATTCATTCCTTCCTGAAAATAATAATAATTAAAATTTTATTCATTGAATATTCTTTGCTTAAGTGTTCATTTACTTTTTCTAGTCTTGTGTGTTTCTTTTTATTTAACTGCACTATTATGAATGAATATTCATCTCCTTTCTATTTATATGTCTACTTTTTCATAAAGATCGCTGAATAACTCTTTGCTACTGTTGATGACATTTTGTCTATTTTATGACTAGTTATCTTCTACTTATTCTTCTTACAAATAACATAGATATAGTGAAATTTCATTTAGAATCATTTAGTCTTCTTTATATGCATATATATATTACTCATGTTCTACTTAAAGTCATAATTCCTCTTATCATCTAATGACTCAAATATGTAAGTGGAAGCTACCGTTTATTACTAAAAATTACTCGATACATATGTCTATATATATATTCCTCAAATCATATGATCCACATACTAAACACTGTACTAGCTTTAGACATTTTCGGTGTGCCAAATAATAAATACATTTCACTGAACATTTTTCTTTACTGCTTATGATGGAATAGGGGAAAAGAATCTCTTTTATTCTGAATTTCTCATTAGGAGTTGAATCATAATTTCTTATATCAATCAAACAATAATTCCAGTCCTAATCAATCCTCAAAATAAAGATCATTGATAAATATTTTCTTTGTAAACAATGATGGATAGTGGCTAGCAGTGGAATCTAGGACGCGTGTTTCGTCCTATTTGTGACTCGTCAGCTGGATATACCTGCATCTCAGAGTGCCCACTCTAGGTCTCGAACCTAGTACCATTCGCTCCAAACGACATCGAGTTTTCCATCCAGTTACTGAGTCATGATAGCCACTTGCTTGTGCAATGGGATAAATATGAATTCACTTGGTACTGTTTGGCTTGTATCTTCTCATTGAGGCACAGTATGCACATATACTAATAACAGAATGATCAATTACAGTCCTAAACCTCAATGGGAAGATAAAAGCTAAACAATATCCTTGATAAATAGTTTATAATAATAGAATGCTTTAAAATAATATCCTATAAAATAATACATTTTCAATATATAAACATCATAAACATATAGATATAAATCTATATATTTCCGATAAATTGGAATAAAGCACAAGAATTGAAAATGGAAATCACTAAGGGTGTTTAAGATAATGATCATATGAATAAGAATTTTCGTCTAAATTTGAACGAATAGTTTCACAATATTTGGGCGTCGAGTCAATGTGAATCATTAGAGAAGGGGAAGAATGTTGTATTTGTAAAATCTCAGAGAAAGAATTCCAATTCAGTTTTACAAATACATTCTTCCTCTTTGATGATCATACGATTCCATTAGATGAATATTTATCATCAATTCAGTTCAATTCAATGGAAATCTATTCCACATACTTGTTTCTTACATAGTCACTTCTATCATATTTACATAAAAGTAGATAGATAGATTGATTGTAAAGTCAAATAGATATGAATAAAATATAATTCTATTTACAAATGATTCATAAAACAAAAACAAATTTGTGATAGAATAACTAGAGATGAAAGAAAAACAGAAATGGAAGTCATATTACATATACGAAGATTTCATATGTAAATATGGATTGGTCGAACTCAGTTTAGTATATCACACACTGTATAACATAATCTGTCAATCATAAAATGAATAAAGCTGTTAGTATTTTAATAACTGAAAAGTTTGTAAAAATGAAAATCAAATACAAAAATAAGATCGAATAATACCGTTGAACAATAATAGTGCATCGGTAGATAGTCTGACAGATGTATGTTGTCTGTCATTTCATACAATTAATCTTGTTTTTCATTGTTTCGAAGGACATTTCACATCAATTTGTCGAGGTAAATAACTTCTTGTATAACAAGTAGTTATATGTTTAATATTTTGTGTTATACACTGCAAACTCACACGTAGAAACTTTCATGAATACCTTTATGGTACACATCATTATTGCTGGACATATAATTAAGTTTCAGTATTCTGTCCAACATGTGAACAGGTTAACAGAAATTTTACATCTTGTCTAACATTTACACATTTAACTTCTGATTAAATTGGTTTATCATATATTCATCAGTATCATACGATTATAAAACATCGGCGAGACCATAATTTATTGACGAACCAATCAGGTAAAAGATAACAGGTCTCGTATTTTGGCTCGAAATTCACTTATCCATTTGGCTAAATAACATGTCGGCATTTTAGCTCACGTCAGTTCGTGATAAAAACGCACTTAAGATAAATATGAAATAACCATAGACGAAGGAAGAAACATGAACGAGATAGTCGTTATTCTATAACAGGTATCGCCTTATCAGTTCGAAATGATGACCGGTCTGACCACATTTTAATTGTTCTGCAATGATATATTCAAATAGTACAATTAATGTCTCATTGGCTAGTCTAGAAAAGAACCTCATAAAAGGTGGATAACCGGAGAAATTAATCACGATATATGGAGACTGAAATCTCAACGATGACAACCAAACAACTGTTAGTAAATAACTGTCGTCATCCGTCTTTCGTTCAAGAGAGTTGAGATCACAAGATGTAGAGATTCAAGAATAAAGATGGCACTGAAAATAAGCCTCGACACTACTCAACTAGTTTCTGAACTGATTTCTAGAACCATACGACTGAACGAGACAAATGCCCATATAAGTGCGATTTTCTGACATCTTTTGGATAGTGAGCATGAAGAGAATATAAGTATGATTCCTATCAACTGAAACATCTGTTCTACTCTGCATTAGTACCTTAAAACATATAATCACATATTTATCTTAACTCTCTCCATCCATACATTTTGTGTTATGTTCTTCTACTTATTGGGAATTTAATTAACTTTCGAACATCTTTTTAAGTCTCACAAACAAAAGTATGTAAAACATTCTATATTAATTTTATAAGTGATTGTGATTTTAAACAGTGTAATGCCCATTTACATTCTCTGACTTTATTCACTTCGGATCCACTCTTTGGCAAATTGTTTTATACTACTTATTTATATTCAGTAGATAGTTGTATTCCCAGCAATTTCTACGCTCATGTTGTAACGCTAGTTTGTCATGTAATATTCTGAAATATTTACATATAAGAATAACATTTATTGTATTTATCATTATAATCACCTTATCTCAGTCATTGAAGCAGTTATCCACAGTTTTGTGTATTTGTTATCGTCTATCCAAATGAAATGGTTTCCATATTGTTTGCTCGTGGTTCGGTCTTTGCTTGTTTATAAACTGTTACCAAGTTGAGACACAGATGTCTAACCGAAGACTTTTGCACTATCGTATGCCGTAATTGTTCATGTTACTATTATAGGAAAACCATATTTTCCATTCCGGACAAAAAGACACGGTAAACGCCGTGTTCGTCAAGATTTTTGTTATGACCTTGAACCACTTTTTGCCCCGTTGATACTTTGTTATGACTTGACCTTGATCTGTCTGGTCTAGATTACATGACCTTGTGTAGATAGGCTGAGCATCTTAACCTTGAGGCTAATACGCAAGAGTTCGAGATGGGTTAGAGAGAGAACTATTCTAAAACCTGATTGGTTGGCAAGCACGCAAGTGAGAGAAGATAAGACAGTTGAAACACTCTGAATTCTCTGAATTCTGAATTCGGATTAGTGCAAAATTGTACATGAATAAATAAAGTGAATATCCTGACCACAACGTATGATAATTTGGAAAAATACAATTATGTCCATAGCTGGGAATTAGGGTAGAAAATAAGATGCAAAATATTATGTTTAAATCATAATCTTTTCGGAACGTCACATAGAACGAAAGCTCAAGTTATGTAGAATAAAATAGGGACAAAAATAAATATAAGTGTTTTACAAGGTTTGAATGAAATTAAATAACGTCCCTAGAAAATAACTTTCGTAGTTGTCTGGACTTCTTATTTCCCCGTTCACAACAATTTTGATTTTAAGCCAGCTTATATGATGTATGTCGTGGTTTAAGAGGTGAAGCATTTGCATATACACCCCAAAGAAACCCCGAAGTAACGTTGATTATGTGACATTTGATGTCAAGTATTGTGCTCATTTTTTTTGTATTTTATTATTCAATAGACTTATCATGGTCATCTGAACAATCCATATCAAGAATTCTTTGTTGAAGCCTGTATGTCAGTGGAAATATGTCGTTTGTGGTGTGACAAATATAACCTAGGATGCCATGATTTACCATTTCAAACCAAATTAATGAAATTCTTGTCACTAGTAAATCGATCAGCCTTTTCATTCATATTTGTGGCAAAAAGAAATGCATTGAAAATCGTGGATTTATCCATCCTACACGTTCAGAAAAGGTTAAATCAAGGTTGCAGCAAGATTTGGATCAATCATTTGATCAAATGATATCTACTGTATGCAAACGAACTAGTCAACATTTATTAGAAACATTGATAGGATGTTGTAATTGTTTAGATCATTTAAGAGCTACAAGACAATTTTCACCCTTAGAACAAGGAGATTTTATTCAACATGTTATAGTTTTGCTAGATCCCAATTTAAGTGAATCGTGTTCACAAATACTAATTAGTCGGCTGAGTGGTATGTCGAAGAGAACTATACGCGATCTTAGTACACAGTATGAACAACCGCCAAACCTTTCAGCGTTTAGAAGTTCATTTACCTCATATATATCAGCAGATCAAGATGCTGACTGGATGGGATACATTTTCATTGGTTTATCATTTCGATGGTGTATTGGCTACAATATCTACTGATAGTTATCGTTTTACGTATCTTTTTTCAATAAGTTTTCCTCGGCGTGCCAAATGTATGGAATTTACATTAAACAAATCATGGAAACAATGATTATGTGCAACACGTTTAGGTTATGACCTTAAAGATGATTTATCATTAGCATTACATTTATTACAATTATTCGGTTCAGAAACACAGCGTTTTGTTCATCTACAATATGATATTAGTTTTGAATTTTGTAAAACGTGTCTAGGACGATCTTGTTAAGTGAGTACATCCCATTTAAGATTTAAGTAACGTTTTTGGAGCTTATCAAGCATTTTTATCAAATGTATATACAAGATGTATATTGGTTGCTGATTTATGTCAACTTCTTGGTGAATTCAATCTTAGAGTATACTCAGTTACATCAATATTTTAATACAACTGCTATGCATGAGAATGTTAAACGTGAAAAATATGTACCAGAGAGCTACGTAATATTTGTTTGTTAGAAGGAACGGACGATTGAGTATGAGAGTGTAGAATGACTTCCCAGAGTAACTGTGGGTAGAGCAAACCGCACCATTGTCATCTCTGAATGTCATCACGCTTTCACAATATGATATAAATCTTGCGTTGAACATTGAAAAATCACTGGTTTTTGACAGCTACAATCGATGTATTTCTCTACACCGAAATGAATTTACAATTATAGAACATATTTGTTGAATTACGAATGAAGAGCTCATACCCTAAATGTTTGAGAAGTACACTTTGAGAAAGAATTCTTGGATTGATCCAGAAAACCTCTCGCAAAAGACAAGAAAGTATCACTAAAACACTAGAAAGCATCTTACCTAATCAGAGTTCACTAGAAGTTTCGCCAGAAACATTAGGAAAGTTAAAACTTATATGTCGAGTTTTTGATTGGATGACTACTATACTGCTACTATGGTCAGTAACATTAGGGAATTTTCGAAGAACCCAACGACATCTAAAATACTACAAAAACCCTATATTTTCTGTACTAAAACGAGCCTTTGAAGTAAAGTGCCTCTCGTATTTAAGTCGCTGTGTAGTTCTAGTTTGACGGTAACGAGAATAGCTTAGGAACCGAATACAGCGTTCAATTAGCAAAACGTATCAAGAATACAGCCAATCCGTTCAGCATCAGAGTTAGTTAAATAAATATAAAGTAAAGAATACTAAACTGAATTGTGAAACGTTTCATATCTGCTGTAAATGACATTCAATTATGTATTCATGAGTAAAATTGTTAGGTCACAATAACATTATAAAATAGTTTTCATATTCATTATCTCATTACTATTTCAAGTGAAAACATTTTCGGAAAACCTGGAAACACTGAACGGACGTTTCATCCTATTATGGGACTCCTCAACAGTGCGTTCTTCAAAGTTCCACACACTTGGTTCCCTTTATCATTTTTAAGAGGGCAAGAGAAAAGAATCTAGCAGGATTCATTTCATTTCGTTTGGTCAACGTCAACTGCTTACAACCTGTGATATTTAAAAACATAATTACCAAATGGGATGTAATTACTTAAAAGGAAATTATATATTTCTCAATTGGTACCAAAACACTTTATACCTAATGCTTATTATCACTTACTGTATGTTAAGTTTGTCATACTTTGTTCCTACTTGTTCCGTTTCCACACTTTTGTCTATTGTTTTATACTACTTATTCACATACAGTAAACAGTTGTATTCCCAACAATTTTTACCCTTAAGCTGTAACGCAAGCTGTAATATTCTGAAATGCTCACATATATTTATTACGTTTATTGTACTTATCATTGTATTTATCATTTTAATTACGGTTATCCACATTTTCGTGCATTTGCTTAAACGCAACATTTTCCATATTGTTCTTCTCTTGCTTCGGGTTTCGATTGTTAATAAACTGTTTTCAAATTTAGACACAGCTATCAGCTGTCTTTTGTACTATCGTATGTTACAATTATTCTTAATGGTACTGTTACGGGAAACCTTTTTATTTCCATACTTAAAGAACGCGTTTTAACGCCCTAGACACCTCACAAATTGAGGTTTATAACTAAATTTTAAGTATTATTCAATAAAGGACCGCTATTGTAGAAAAATCGCTGTTTTGGAAATTTCGGTTTTGTGCGTATCTCAATCAAGTGACTTGGACGCTTCGATAGATCTAACACCTTACTAAGCACATTACTATTATCATCAATATGACGTAATAACACAATCTTGCACAATTGTGAAAATTGATGAGAGATGTTCGGTTGTTGATGTGCTGTAATAAATCAGTATATGAACAAATAATCATAAGCCCTCTGACGTTTTAAAATCATTATGTTTATTATGCAGAGTATATTATAAATTTCACTACGCAAAAATCTATTCTTGGCAAGAATATTTATAAATTCACGAATACTTACATAATTACTTACGCCTGTTACTCCTAATGGAGCATTGGCCGCCGACCAGCACTCTCTAACCCACTCTGTCCCTGAGCTTCCTTTCTAGTTCTGTCAAATTTTTGTTCATTCTTCTCATGTCTGTTTCCATTTCCAGGCGTAATGTGTTCTTTACTCTTCCTATTCTCCTTTGGCCTTGATGATTCAAAGTGAGAGCTTGGCTTGTGACGCAGTTGGATGCATTCCTCAATGTGTGTCCTATCCCCTTAAAGTGCTTTTTCCTGATTTCTTCCTCCTGTGGGATCCGATTTGTTCTCTCCTACAGTAGGTTGTTGCTGATGGTGTCTGGCCAGCAGATCCATAGACAGCTGTTGATAAACACTTGTATCTTCTGAATGATGGCTTTCGTAGTTATCCACGTTTCCGCCCCATAGAGTAGGAGGTTCTCATGATTAATATGTGAATATGTTTAGATATATTCATTGACCTTACTTTTCAGAAAGCCAAAGTCATGAACGTTAAGCCATTACAAAGTGTATTATTATCTTTGAAGGAACCAACTTACTATATCGGATTCGAGACCTCATAATGTGGAATGCTATGTTAAAACGTATTTATCACTACTACTAGAAGAATCTAACCATCCATTGGGTTGTATTTTCCAATACACACATTCTAACAATAGCAAGAGTATTTAAGACATTCACTGCTTCATTTGGCCGTCTTTTTATACACTAAGTGTGAAATTTGATTAGTACTTTATTGAATTTCAAGTGTAGATTTTTATCACCTCATCCTTCATAGTTTGAAATTATCAATCAGCATCACACTGAAAATGAAGAGAATTTATTTTGTTTAATCCATATTTAATGATATGGACAGTATGTGAATTCATCCACCAAGATCTTCGGTGTTTTGTTTACTCGAAACATTAATTGTAGACATGATAACATAGTTTGACAACATATACAGTTTGCCATCTGATTTGAACACATTTTTTCATTTAGAACACGTAAAAGATTACATATCGCTGTATCTATTGATACTACAATTTCAGTAAAATTGAGTAGCATAAACATGTATGACGACATTCTTGTGAAATTTTGTCTTCAAGCACTCAATATACACTGATTTACGAGACAAATATCTGTCTCAACCTTTTAGATAAATTTGATACAATCAGGATTCCATTAATCCATTTCATATAGTATGAAATATCAAATTATATGTATCAGCCTACCAGCTGTGGTTTTGTGTGTTGTGATATTGGTGAGCAAATGGAGTAGACATATTAGGTCAGTTATCACTGATCATCAATCTCATGAGACGGAATATACTGAAGCCGTACAAACCATCGAAAAATAGCGCAAATAACTTTTGGTGTATTCATCACGTAAAGTATATTAAAACTCGTGCCATCTGACCAGATAACTCGATATTATTATCAATTGTTATTCCATATCCATTGTGGAAGTTGATAACTAAGTCAGCTCAATGGATTGGTGTGTAGTGTGTTGATGTTTAAAGAACTGGTCGAATAAAGGTGAGAAGATAAACGCAGCTATGTTGTTTACAGTACAGTTTCTTGGAAAAATCTGAATCACTTTATTGGAAATGAGTGGTGTACGAAATAAATTTGGTTGACTTCACCACTACACAAAAGTATGAAAAACATCACAATGTTCGAATCACATAAACTTGTCATTTTAACAATGCGAGTATATTAGTGTGGAGCAAAATATGCATTTCATTTCAACCGTAGAGACAGAGATGATCTAGAAATATGATGTTTACATGTTTCGTTTGATCAAATGCTTTACAGACATGAGAATTAACACACATCAACCATTTTACTAAGGCATTAAATGTATTTTATTATTATGTGATTTCGCACTCTTTACGTCTGTTTGACCAATTAATTATTTAGATGCCCCTAACTTCATGCACAGAATTCTACATCGTACCAAAAATATAATATTGAATAAAGCTAATAATAATAACGATACTACTATCAATAACAATAGTTATATAATATACCCTTGTGTGCCGGGGTAATTTTACATTGGTTTTCAGGAGAACCAGACACCATCCAGATTTTCACATGACAACCCAAACAGTACAGCTCAATCCTGTTTCGCAAGAAAGCTGGAAACTACCCAGGCTTAAAATTTGTAGCCAAAATAGTATGGCTTAATCCCGTTTCCAGGAGAACCAGACTTCAGTGCTTCAGCTGGTATATTGTCGGGTCCTGTTGCTATCCCATTCTTGATTTCTCTGACGGCCATTCTGGTTTCTTCCATCGTTGGTGGGTTGTCATCTATAGTAAGATTTGTGTGTGCTGCTTCGATGTCCGGTGGATTTATTGGAGCTGACCTATTCAGGAGTTCCTCGAAGTATTCTACCCATCTGTTACGCTGTTGTTGAATTTCAGTGATTGGATTGCCTTCTTTGTCTTTGACCGGCCTCTCTGGTTTACTGTATTTCCCTGATAGTTTCTTTGATGTAACCTAACGCTGTTTCATATTTTTTTCTCTTGCAGCATTTTCCGCCGTCGTTGCTAGATCTTCTACGTATTTCGAATTGTCGGCTCTAATGCTCCTCTTCACTCGCTTGTTTTCTTCTATATATTCAGCTTGTGCTTCTACTTTCTCTGCTAGTGTTTGGCTGTTGTTAATTGCTGTCTTCTTGTTCTTTCTTTCTTTGAACCTGTCCAGTGTTTTATTAGAGATTCATTCACTATGGTGATGTTTCTTTAGGCCCAGAACCTCTTGACACGTTGAAGTTAACGCTTCTTTGATACCTTTCCAGTTGTTCTCCACAGTTGTTTCTTTTTCCCTCAGTAGATCCTGTAAGGCTTGCAACTTGTTGTTGAGAGCTGTCTTGTCAGTATCTCGAAGGAAGGCTGTATTGAACCTTTTTGTAGTGCTTGCCCAGTTCTTCTTTAGCTTCAGTTTTATATTGGCTACAACTAGGTGGTGGTCTGAAGCTATGTCAGATGCTCTACCGATTCTCACATCTCCCATTGTCTTTCGGAATTTTTTATTGATGCAAATATGATCTATCTGGTTCTCTGTTGTGTGGTCCGGTGAGATCAATGTTGCTTTGTGTATACTTTGTGTGGAAATATTGTGCCTCCTATGAGCAATTTGTTGAATGCACACAAATTTGCAAATCTTTCTCCATTTTCGTTTCGCTCTCCCAGTTCATGTCGTCCTATGATATGTTCATATCCCATGTTGTCTATTCCGACTTTGGCGTTCAGATCTCCCATCAGAATGTTCAGGTCTTTTCTTGAACATTTCTCTAAGTTTGATTGCAGCCGCTTGTTGAATTGATCTTTAATATCGTCGTTGCTATCATTGGTGGGTGCATGACATTGAATAATATTCATTAAGATCCCCTCATTTTTTTTTGAATTATACTTTGATGATTCTGGATCCGCGAGATTCCCATCCTACAAGTGAATTTCGTGCTACATTGGACAGCACGTGGCAAGTTCCTGGGTGTTTGGAGCATCTTCCTCTTCGTGGCAGCAGCATCTATCCCGCAGCTAGAGAGCTTCGGTACAGTGCTTTTTTTATGGCTCAAAGAAACAGCCGATTATATGACAGTGACTTATCGATCGGATCAAGGATTCAGAATCTCGATAGTCTATTCTGGTCCGTTGTCCCCAACTCTGCTAACTCGATCAAGAAGTCTGGTAAGGTGTAGAAAGTGTATTCTACAGACAAACAGCAGATAACAAGTCAAGTCAAGCACACAAATCAAGCGTATTTATACAAATATTTACAATCGATATTGTCATGGAAGATTTTTGAACATTAATCAATAATTGACTGCTATTTGAACATTGAATCGATAGTTCATCAATTGACCCATTTGTACATTTAATCGATAATTCATCAATTGACCTATCTGCACATTTAATCGATAAGTAAATTACAAAACTTGAGTTTTCGGGATCTATCGTCCCCAACACTCCCCTTCCTTTTTAGAAGATCCGGAGTTGATATCCGGATTTTAAGTTTTCCAGGTCCATCCTCCCCCACGAAACAGTGTTGGATCCTCATATGCCCACGTTATAATTAACTTGAATTTATTTAAGACATATTTATCGCACTGAACAGAGAATTGACTGAAAGTGACTAAGTCTTGAGGCTGAACGACACTTGATATGAGGTGTTCGAAGTTTATTTCTTCTGAAATATTGTGACCAAATTTATTTGGAATCTTATTTGTAGATAATGGATCATCAAGGTAATTAGCATCTATCAAAACTGTTTTAAGTTTTTGATCATCATTTGATGCATCTGACATATTTTCTGGTAAAAGAGAATCTTGATAATAAGATTTGTCAAAAACATCTGTCGCAGACTGATGAGAACCATTCGAAGCAGTTGTATTCAGTGTACTGCTCGATTTGTTTTCTGTTTCATGGGTGGTTATTGCGACAACTCTATGAGCATTTACCAGGGAGTGTGTTTGTGAGCTGGATAAGTCACCGTCTGCACATGCTGTTTTGGGGATAATGGAGTTTGAGTCCATTACCGGGCATGTTTCTGGAATGGAGTGGACTGGACCACTGGGCAAATCTTGAGTGACTGTTGTACCGTTTGAAATACGGTTTATCGGGGATTCATTGGGGCTGCAATCATTTTCCAGCTCTGTGTGCAGTTGAGAGATCAATCCATCCACTTCCGTTGCATCTCCAAAGCATGAGTGATTTAACAGCTGCGTGCGTAATTTGACTAAAATCTCCAACTGTCTTTCAAATAGCAGCTGTACTCGATCGGAAGGGAGAGTCATTTTTTTTTTATTCAGCACCGGTAATGAAAATTACTGTTTGATTAATGACCAATGTTGCTGAAGTACATTGATGACAAATCTGGATGCTGAAGGCTGACTTTGGATTGTTCTTTTTTTACCCCGTCGCCAATTGTTATGGCTCAAAGAGACAGTCGATTATATGACAGTGACTTATCGATCGGATCAAGGATTCAGAATCTCGATAGTCTATTCTGGTCCGTTGTCCCCAACTCTGCTAACTCGATCAAGAAGTCTGGTAAGGTGTAGAAAGTGTATTCTACAGACAAACAGCAGATAACAAGTCAAGTCAAGCACACAAATCAAGCGTATTTATACAAATATTTACAATCGATATTGTCATGGAAGATTTTTGAACATTAATCAATAATTGACTGCTATTTGAACATTGAATCGATAGTTCATCAATTGACCCATTTGTACATTTAATCGATAATTCATCAATTGACCTATCTGCACATTTAATCGATAAGTAAATTACAAAATTTGAGTTTTGAGGATCCATCGTCCCCAACACTCCCCTTCCTTTTTAGAAGATCCGGAGTTGATATCCGGATTTTAAGTTTTCCAGGTCCATCCTCCCCCACGAAACAGTGTTGGATCCTCATATGCCCACGTTATAATTAACTTGAATTTATTTAAGACATATTTATCGCACTGAACAGAGAATTGACTGAAAGTGACTAAGTCTTGAGGCTGAACGACACTTGATATGAGGTGTTCGAAGTTTATTTCTTCTGAAATATTGTGACCAAATTTATTTGGAATCTTATTTGTAGATAATGGATCATCAAGGTAATTAGCATCTATCAAAACTGTTTTAAGTTTTTGATCATCATTTGATGCATCTGACATATTTTCTGGTAAAAGAGAATCTTGATAATAAGATTTGTCAAAAACATCTGTCGCAGACTGATGAGAACCATTCGAAGCAGTTGTATTCAGTGTACTGCTCGATTTGTTTTCTGTTTCATGGGTGGTTATTGCGACAACTCTATGAGCATTTACCAGGGAGTGTGTTTGTGAGCTGGATAAGTCACCGTCTGCACATGCTGTTTTGGGGATAATGGAGTTTGAGTCCATTACCGGGCATGTTTCTGGAATGGAGTGGACTGGACCACTGGGCAAATCTTGAGTGACTGTTGTACCGTTTGAAATACGGTTTATCGGGGATTCATTGGGGCTGCAATCATTTTCCAGCTCTGTGTGCAGTTGAGAGATCAATCCATCCACTTCCGTTGCATCTCCAAAGCATGAGTGATTTAACAGCTGCGTGCGTAATTTGACTAAAATCTCCAACTGTCTTTCAAATAGCAGCTGTACTCGATCGGAAGGGAGAGTCATTTTTTTTTTATTCAGCACCGGTAATGAAAATTACTGTTTGATTAATGACCAATGTTGCTGAAGTACATTGATGACAAATCTGGATGCTGAAGGCTGACTTTGGATTGTTCTATTTTTTACCCCGTCGCCAATTGTTATGGCTCAAAGAGACAGCCGATTATATGACAGTGACTTATCGATCGGATCAAGGATT
Source organism: Schistosoma bovis (assembly GCA_944470425.2). Lineage (NCBI taxonomy): Eukaryota > Metazoa > Platyhelminthes > Trematoda > Strigeidida > Schistosomatidae > Schistosoma > Schistosoma bovis. The sequence goes on along the minus strand of OX103958.1, from coordinate 303,788 downwards.
CAGAATCTCGATAGTCTATTCTGGTCCGTTGTCCCCAACTCTGCTAACTCGATCAAGAAGTCTGGTAAGGTGTAGAAAGTGTATTCTACAGACAAACAGCAGATAACAAGTCAAGTCAAGCACACAAATCAAGCGTATTTATACAAATATTTACAATCGATATTGTCATGGAAGATTTTTGAACATTAATCAATAATTGACTGCTATTTGAACATTGAATCGATAGTTCATCAATTGACCCATTTGTACATTTAATCGATAATTCATCAATTGACCTATCTGCACATTTAATCGATAAGTAAATTACAAAATTTGAGTTTTGAGGATCCATCGTCCCCAACACTCCCCTTCCTTTTTAGAAGATCCGGAGTTGATATCCGGATTTTAAGTTTTCCAGGTCCATCCTCCCCCACGAAACAGTGTTGGATCCTCATATGCCCACGTTATAATTAACTTGAATTTATTTAAGACATATTTATCGCACTGAACAGAGAATTGACTGAAAGTGACTAAGTCTTGAGGCTGAACGACACTTGATATGAGGTGTTCGAAGTTTATTTCTTCTGAAATATTGTGACCAAATTTATTTGGAATCTTATTTGTAGATAATGGATCATCAAGGTAATTAGCATCTATCAAAACTGCTTTAAGTTTTTGATCATCATTTGATGCATCTGACATATTTTCTGGTAAAAGAGAATCTTGATAATAAGATTTGTCAAAAACATCTGTCGCAGACTGATGAGAACCATTCGAAGCAGTTGTATTCAGTGTACTGCTCGATTTGTTTTCTGTTTCATGGGTGGTTATTGCGACAACTCTATGAGCATTTACCAGGGAGTGTGTTTGTGAGCTGGATAAGTCACCGTCTGCACATGCTGTTTTGGGGATAATGGAGTTTGAGTCCATTACCGGGCATGTTTCTGGAATGGAGAGGACTGGACCACTGGGCAAATCTTGAGTGACTGTTGTACCGTTTGAAATACGGTTTATCGGGGATTCATTGGGGCTGCAATCATTTTCCAGCTCTGTGTGCAGTTGAGAGATCAATCCATCCACTTCCGTTGCATCTCCAAAGCATGAGTGATTTAACAGCTGCGTGCGTAATTTGACTAAAATCTCCAACTGTCTTTCAAATAGCAGCTGTACTCGATCGGAAGGGAGAGTCATTTTTTTTTTATTCAGCACCGGTAATGAAAATTACTGTTTGATTAATGACCAATGTTGCTGAAGTACATTGATGACAAATCTGGATGCTGAAGGCTGACTTTGGATTGTTCTATTTTTTACCCCGTCGCCAATTGTTATGGCTCAAAGAGACAGCCGATTATATGACAGTGACTTATCGATCGGATCAAGGATTCAGAATCTCGATAGTCTATTCTGGTCCGTTGTCCCCAACTCTGCTAACTCGATCAAGAAGTCTGGTAAGGTGTAGAAAGTGTATTCTACAGACAAACAGCAGATAACAAGTCAAGTCAAGCACACAAATCAAGCGTATTTATACAAATATTTACAATCGATATTGTCATGGAAGATTTTTGAACATTAATCAACAATTGACTGCTATTTGAACATTGAATCGATAGTTCATCAATTGACCCATTTGTACATTTAATCGATAATTCATCAATTGACCTATCTGCACATTTAATCGATAAGTAAATTACAAAACTTGAGTTTTCGGGATCTATCGTCCCCAACACTCCCCTTCCTTTTTAGAAGATCCGGAGTTGATATCCGGATTTTAAGTTTTCCAGGTCCATCCTCCCCCACGAAACAGTGTTGGATCCTCATATGCCCACGTTATAATTAACTTGAATTTATTTAAGACATATTTATCGCACTGAACAGAGAATTGACTGAAAGTGACTAAGTCTTGAGGCTGAACGACACTTGATATGAGGTGTTCGAAGTTTAATTCTTCTGAAATATTGTGACCAAATTTATTTGGAATCTTATTTGTAGATAATGGATCATCAAGGTAATTAGCATCTATCAAAACTGTTTTAAGTTTTTGATCATCATTTGATGCATCTGACATATTTTCTGGTAAAAGAGAATCTTGATAATAAGATTTGTCAAAAACATCTGTCGCAGACTGATGAGAACCATTCGAAGCAGTTGTATTCAGTGTACTGCTCGATTTGTTTTCTGTTTCATGGGTGGTTATTGCGACAACTCTATGAGCATTTACCAGGGAGTGTGTTTGTGAGCTGGATAAGTCACCGTCTGCACATGCTGTTTTGGGGATAATGGAGTTTGAGTCCATTACCGGGCATGTTTCTGGAATGGAGTGGACTGGACCACTGGGCAAATCTTGAGTGACTGTTGTACCGTTTGAAATACGGTTTATCGGGGATTCATTGGGGCTGCAATCATTTTCCAGCTCTGTGTGCAGTTGAGAGATCAATCCATCCACTTCCGTTGCATCTCCAAAGCATGAGTGATTTAACAGCTGCGTGCGTAATTTGACTAAAATCTCCAACTGTCTTTCAAATAGCAGCTGTACTCGATCGGAAGGGAGAGTCATTTTTTTTTTATTCAGCACCGGTAATGAAAATTACTGTTTGATTAATGACCAATGTTGCTGAAGTACATTGATGACAAATCTGGATGCTGAAGGCTGACTTTGGATTGTTCTATTTTTTACCCCGTCGCCAATTGTTATGGCTCAAAGAGACAGCCGATTATATGACAGTGACTTATCGATCGGATCAAGGATTCAGAATCTCGATAGTCTATTCTGGTCCGTTGTCCCCAACTCTGCTAACTCGATCAAGAAGTCTGGTAAGGTGTAGAAAGTGTATTCTACAGACAAACAGCAGATAACAAGTCAAGTCAAGCACACAAATCAAGCGTATTTATACAAATATTTACAATCGATATTGTCATGGAAGATTTTTGAACATTAATCAACAATTGACTGCTATTTGAACATTGAATCGATAATTCATCAATTGACCTATCTACACATTTAATCGATAAGTAAATTACAAAATTTGAGTTTTGAGGATCCATCGTCCCCAACACTCCCCTTCCTTTTTAGAAGATCCGGAGTTGATATCCGGATTTTAAGTTTTCCAGGTCCATCCTCCCCCACGAAACAGTGTTGGATCCTCATATGCCCACGTTATAATTAACTTGAATTTATTTAAGACATATTTATCGCACTGAACAGAGAATTGACTGAAAGTGACTAAGTCTTGAGGCTGAACGACACTTGATATGAGGTGTTCGAAGTTTATTTCTTCTGAAATATTGTGACCAAATTTATTTGGAATCTTATTTGTAGATAATGGATCATCAAGGTAATTAGCATCTATCAAAACTGTTTTAAGTTTTTGATCATCATTTGATGCATCTGACATATTTTCTGGTAAAAGAGAATCTTGATAATAAGATTTGTCAAAAACATCTGTCGCAGACTGATGAGAACCATTCGAAGCAGTTGTATTCAGTGTACTGCTCGATTTGTTTTCTGTTTCATGGGTGGTTATTGCGACAACTCTATGAGCATTTACCAGGGAGTGTGTTTGTGAGCTGGATAAGTCACCGTCTGCACATGCTGTTTTGGGGATAATGGAGTTTGAGTCCATTACCGGGCATGTTTCTGGATTGGAGAGGACTGGACCACTGGGCAAATCTTGAGTGACTGTTGTACCGTTTGAAATACGGTTTATCGGGGATTCATTGGGGCTGCAATCATTTTCCAGCTCTGTGTGCAGTTGAGAGATCAATCCATCCACTTCCGTTGCATCTCCAAAGCATGAGTGATTTAACAGCTGCGTGCGTAATTTCACTAAAAACTCCAGCTGTCTTTCAAATAGCAGCTGTACTCGATCGGAAGGGAGAGTCATTTTTTTTTATTCAGCACCGGTAATGAAAATTACTGTTTGATTAATGACCAATGTTGCTGAAGTACATTGATGACAAATCTGGATGCTGAAGGCTGACTTTGGATTGTTCTATTTTTTACCCCGTCGCCAATTGTTATGGCTCAAAGAGACAGCCGATTATATGACAGTGACTTATCGATCGGATCAAGGATTCAGAATCTCGATAGTCTATTCTGGTCCGTTGTCCCCAACTCTGCTAACTCGATCAAGAAGTCTGGTAAGGTGTAGAAAGTGTATTCTACAGACAAACAGCAGATAACAAGTCAAGTCAAGCACACAAATCAAGCGTATTTATACAAATATTTACAATCGATATTGTCATGGAAGATTTTTGAACATTAATCAACAATTGACTGCTATTTGAACATTGAATCGATAATTCATCAATTGACCTATCTACACATTTAATCGATAAGTAAATTACAAAATTTGAGTTTTGAGGATCCATCGTCCCCAACACTCCCCTTCCTTTTTAGAAGATCCGGAGTTGATATCCGGATTTTAAGTTTTCCAGGTCCATCCTCCCCCACGAAACAGTGTTGGATCCTCATATGCCCACGTTATAATTAACTTGAATTTATTTAAGACATATTTATCGCACTGAACAGAGAATTGACTGAAAGTGACTAAGTCTTGAGGCTGAACGACACTTGATATGAGGTGTTCGAAGTTTATTTCTTCTGAAATATTGTGACCAAATTTATTTGGAATCTTATTTGTAGATAATGGATCATCAAGGTAATTAGCATCTATCAAAACTGTTTTAAGTTTTTGATCATCATTTGATGCATCTGACATATTTTCTGGTAAAAGAGAATCTTGATAATAAGATTTGTCAAAAACATCTGTCGCAGACTGATGAGAACCATTCGAAGCAGTTGTATTCAGTGTACTGCTCGATTTGTTTTCTGTTTCATGGGTGGTTATTGCGACAACTCTATGAGCATTTACCAGGGAGTGTGTTTGTGAGCTGGATAAGTCACCGTCTGCACATGCTGTTTTGGGGATAATGGAGTTTGAGTCCATTACCGGGCATGTTTCTGGAATGGAGTGGACTGGACCACTGGGCAAATCTTGAGTGACTGTTGTACCGTTTGAAATACGGTTTATCGGGGATTCATTGGGGCTGCAATCATTTTCCAGCTCTGTGTGCAGTTGAGAGATCAATCCATCCACTTCCGTTGCATCTCCAAAGCATGAGTGATTTAACAGCTGCGTGCGTAATTTGACTAAAATCTCCAACTGTCTTTCAAATAGCAGCTGTACTCGATCGGAAGGGAGAGTCATTTTTTTTTATTCAGCACCGGTAATGAAAATTACTGTTTGATTAATGACCAATGTTGCTGAAGTACATTGATGACAAATCTGGATGCTGAAGGCTGACTTTGGATTGTTCTTTTTTTTACCCCGTCGCCAATTGTTATGGCTCAAAGAGACAGCCGATTATATGACAGTGACTTATCGATCGGATCTAGGATTCAGAATCTCGATAGTCTATTCTGGTCCGTTGTCCCCAACTCTGCTAACTCGATCAAGAAGTCTGGTAAGGTGTAGAAAGTGTATTCTACAGACAAACAGCAGATAACAAGTCAAGTCAAGCACACAAATCAAGCGTATTTATACAAATATTTACAATCGATATTGTCATGGAAGATTTTTGAACATTAATCAACAATTGACTGCTATTTGAACATTGAATCGATAATTCATCAATTGACCTATCTGCACATTTAATCGATAAGTAAATTACAAAATTTGAGTTTTGAGGATCCATCGTCCCCAACACTCCCCTTCCTTTTTAGAAGATCCGGAGTTGATATCCGGATTTTAAGTTTTCCAGGTCCATCCTCCCCCACGAAACAGTGTTGGATCCTCATATGCCCACGTTATAATTAACTTGAATTTATTTAAGACATATTTATCGCACTGAACAGAGAATTGACTGAAAGTGACTAAGTCTTGAGGCTGAACGACACTTGATATGAGGTGTTCGAAGTTTATTTCTTCTGAAATATTGTGACCAAATTTATTTGGAATCTTATTTGTAGATAATGGATCATCAAGGTAATTAGCATCTATCAAAACTGTTTTAAGTTTTTGATCATCATTTGATGCATCTGACATATTTTCTGGTAAAAGAGAATCTTGATAATAAGATTTGTCAAAAACATCTGTCGCAGACTGATGAGAACCATTCGAAGCAGTTGTATTCAGTGTACTGCTCGATTTGTTTTCTGTTTCATGGGTGGTTATTGCGACAACTCTATGAGCATTTACCAGGGAGTGTGTTTGTGAGCTGGATAAGTCACCGTCTGCACATGCTGTTTTGGGGATAATGGAGTTTGAGTCCATTACCGGGCATGTTTCTGGAATGGAGTGGACTGGACCACTGGGCAAATCTTGAGTGACTGTTGTACCGTTTGAAATACGGTTTATCGGGGATTCATTGGGGCTGCAATCATTTTCCAGCTCTGTGTGCAGTTGAGAGATCAATCCATCCACTTCCGTTGCATCTCCAAAGCATGAGTGATTTAACAGCTGCGTGCGTAATTTGACTAAAATCTCCAACTGTCTTTCAAATAGCAGCTGTACTCGATCGGAAGGGAGAGTCATTTTTTTTTATTCAGCACCGGTAATGAAAATTACTGTTTGATTAATGACCAATGTTGCTGAAGTACATTGATGACAAATCTGGATGCTGAAGGCTGACTTTGGATTGTTCTTTTTTTTACCCCGTCGCCAATTGTTATGGCTCAAAGAGACAGCCGATTATATGACAGTGACTTATCGATCGGATCTAGGATTCAGAATCTCGATAGTCTATTCTGGTCCGTTGTCCCCAACTCTGCTAACTCGATCAAGAAGTCTGGTAAGGTGTAGAAAGTGTATTCTACAGACAAACAGCAGATAACAAGTCAAGTCAAGCACACAAATCAAGCGTATTTATACAAATATTTACAATCGATATTGTCATGGAAGATTTTTGAACATTAATCAACAATTGACTGCTATTTGAACATTGAATCGATAATTCATCAATTGACCTATCTGCACATTTAATCGATAAGTAAATTACAAAATTTGAGTTTTGAGGATCCATCGTCCCCAACACTCCCCTTCCTTTTTAGAAGATCCGGAGTTGATATCCGGATTTTAAGTTTTCCAGGTCCATCCTCCCCCACGAAACAGTGTTGGATCCTCATATGCCCACGTTATAATTAACTTGAATTTATTTAAGACATATTCATCGCACTGAACAGAGAATTGACTGAAAGTGACTAAGTCTTGAGGCTGAACGACACTTGATATGAGGTGTTCGAAGTTTAATTCTTCTGAAATATTGTGACCAAATTTATTTGGAATCTTATTTGTAGATAATGGATCATCAAGGTAATTAGCATCTATCAAAATTGTATTAAGTTTTTGATCATCATTTGATGCATCTGACATATTTTCTGGTAAAAGAGAATCTTGATAATAAGATTTGTCAAAAACATCTGTCGCAGATTGATGAGAACCATTTGAAGCAGTTGTATTCAGTGTACTGCTCGATTTGTTTTCTGTTTCATGGGTGGTTATTGCGACAACTCTATGAGCATTTACCAGGGAGTGTGTTTGTGAGCTGGATAAGTCACCGTCTGCACATGCTGTTTTGGGGATAATGGAGTTTGAGTCCATTACCGGGCATGTTTCTGGAATGGAGTGGACTGGACCACTGGGCAAATCTTGAGTGACTGTTGTACCGTTTGAAATACGGTTTATCGGGGATTCATTGGGGCTGCAATCATTTTCCAGCTCTGTGTGCAGTTGAGAGATCAATCCATCCACTTCCGTTGCATCTCCAAAGCATGAGTGATTTAACAGCTGCGTGCGTAATTTGACTAAAATCTCCAACTGTCTTTCAAATAGCAGCTGTACTCGATCGGAAGGGAGAGTCATTTTTTTTTTATTCAGCACCGGTAATGAAAATTACTGTTTGATTAATGACCAATGTTGCTGAAGTACATTGATGACAAATCTGGATGCTGAAGGCTGACCTTGGATTGTTCTATTTTTTACCCCGTCGCCAATTGTTATGGCTCAAAGAGACAGCCGATTATATGACAGTGACTTATCGATCGGATCTAGGATTCAGAATCTCGATAGTCTATTCTGGTCCGTTGTCCCCAACTCTGCTAACTCGATCAAGAAGTCTGGTAAGGTGTAGAAAGTGTATTCTACAGACAAACAGCAGATAACAAGTCAAGTCAAGCACACAAATCAAGCGTATTTATACAAATATTTACAATCGATATTGTCATGGAAGATTTTTGAACATTAATCAACAATTGACTGCTATTTGAACATTGAATCGATAATTCATCAATTGACCTATCTACACATTTAATCGATAAGTAAATTACAAAATTTGAGTTTTGAGGATCCATCGTCCCCAACACTCCCCTTCCTTTTTAGAAGATCCGGAGTTGATATCCGGATTTTAAGTTTTCCAGGTCCATCCTCCCCCACGAAACAGTGTTGGATCCTCATATGCCCACGTTATAATTAACTTGAATTTATTTAAGACATATTTATCGCACTGAACAGAGAATTGACTGAAAGTGACTAAGTCTTGAGGCTGAACGACACTTGATATGAGGTGTTCGAAGTTTATTTCTTCTGAAATATTGTGACCAAATTAATTTGGAATCTTATTTGTAGATAATGGATCATCAAGGTAATTAGCATCTATCAAAACTGTTTTAAGTTTTTGATCATCATTTGATGCATCTGACATATTTTCTGGTAAAAGAGAATCTTGATAATAAGATTTGTCAAAAACATCTGTCGCAGACTGATGAGAACCATTCGAAGCAGTTGTATTCAGTGTACTGCTCGATTTGTTTTCTGTTTCATGGGTGGTTATTGCGACAACTCTATGAGCATTTACCAGGGAGTGTGTTTGTGAGCTGGATAAGTTGTAGAATTATGGTCTACCATTATATTAGTACTGCTCTAATAATAGACCTAATCCCAAAATTGTAGATTCGTCATGATATAACTGCCTAATCTATAAGATCTTACGTGGAAGTCACACCATCGACTACACCAACTCACTGTATCGGATCAATTACCAATACATGATGTATAAGAAGGTTAGGTTAGAGAAAGAACAATATATTTAATATGAATAGAGACCACGCCTGCATGGCCGAGCCATGCCACTCGATCAACCCCAGTCCATTCAATCTATTCTCCGCGCCTTCTCCATTGTTAGGTATTTCCCCGAGTTAAATATTGAATATCTATTTTCTGAGTAGTCTCGTGTTCACAGCTTTGTGGATTGTGTGGCTATTGTCCAATGCCACTACACTACTCTCCCACCAGAATCAACGTGATGTTGGTTCGATACCAAATTGGATGGGATCGTCGCGCGCCGGAGGTTACCAAGGATAATAAAGATCCTCCGGGTATTGATAAGCTGAAAGATAAATCAAAAAGAAGGCGGTAGAATCTGGTCGGGAAATACATGTAATAATCTTAAAATATCTGCTTTCATGATTAACACGCTTAAAATGAAAATTTGGTTGAAGATTATTTGAACTATAAAAAATGGGATTACAATAATAATAATAATAATAATAATAATAATAATAATAATAATAATAAAACGATGCGTGTTAATAAATTAACTTATAGGCAGTAATTATTTTGTGTTTAGAAATATTAAAATAATGAATATTGTAGAAATGTTAATATTGGTATGTTTCGGTTTAAATTATGAAATCGGATAACGATTATGCCGGTAAGTTGTCCATAAGAGTTGATTTCCAATTGCATCTGTATCAGTAGGCTAACTGAAGGAACAAAAGTATTACCATGGTAAAGAATTCCAACTAGCGTTCCAGTTAGTTTGATACGGTTTATTTAGTTACGGGGAGATTTTCTCAACCTCATTTTTACTTGACCGTGATAGAATTTGGTAATACTACTAATACACATGAATGGTTACCAAAATAAAATTTAAATACGTGAGTGATGATTATATGAATTTTGGACAGATAGCTAGGAACAAATCGTTAAACATGAGCGTATTCGTAAGAGACATGCTCTAGACTCAATGTTCTGATCTGTGGCAGACTATTTACTTGTATTTATACTTGCCGGCTGATTGGACATACAAGTTAGTTGCAAGTATGCAGTTTATCATAAGGCGGAACACGATTTAATTGAGATATAGTGGTTATAAGTTATTAAAATCAGTTAAGCCTATGGGTCATATTACGAAGTGATGTGGTGCTGCAAGATGTATTTAGCTAAATAACTTTTTACAAGATGATTAATAGTGAGTGATGCTCATGTGATTATCAGGGAGAACATAAGTTGTAACCAGGGGGAGTACACTCCCAACTCATGTCTATGATAATGACTTGAACCTTAGTCAGTGTTGGGGTAAATTCGACATTGATGTTTTCAGTTTGCAGGAGATTTGCTCGACTGCTTATACTGATTATTTGCATGCATGATTGTGTCGTTAAACCATCAATTAGACTGACAAGGTTTTGAGATATTTACTGAATGAGCAACTGATAGAGAAACATACTGTAATCATCTGTAGTGAATGAAGACAAAAGAAAAACACTAGTGATAATTATAAGTCGATTTGCTGACCGATTTTGTTAATAGTTTCATTAATTTTATCAATCATATTACGTGATTGTCAAGTCATGACAATGCTTTATGACGATATCCTGAAACTATTACGTTTAGCTAGTTATAGTGTTGATTGAGGATTAGTCAGTAGAAAAAAAAAAAGGTATTGTTGCTTTAGGTGATTCGAAATTATCAGAAATTTATAACGTTAAAGAATCCGAGACGCCTAATTTAACTATAAATTTTAATTCAGAAAGATTAGTTTAGTGTTAATTCTAGTAGGCTACGGAGTTTTGATTTTAAACGTTTGTTTAGCTAACAGCTACCTGAGGATTTAGTTATTTTACTAGTGCAGTTGATAGTACCTAAATTTTTAATCTTATTATCTAAACTATGTTCGCATTTTAGGCTGCTAATATGATAAACCAATCCATAAACCCAAATACGATTAGCAACAACGACCATGATGGGTTTATTGATAAATGTTAAAGGCGATTCAGATGATTTCTAAATTTAGAAGACATGGAGATATAGTGTAACGTATGTACGGGCCAGGTTAACAAGCAGGTTGTTGACGTATATGACAATTAAAAAATAATGAACACGACCAGGCTGCTTATGAAACTTCAGGCAGGAATATGACGCGTTATAAGCCTTCCATAAGAAGTTACTGCATTTAGCTTAGTGACACTTACAAATATATGGCAAAAGCAACTGAAAAACATATACATGTTAAGTACAACAAAAAAATCATCCAGTAAAATAGTTGAACTCGCCTTGATTATTTTTGAAAATTAGATTATTCAGTGGACGACATATATAACGCCATTCGTGAGGAGTAGTAATGATCCAAAAGCATCCAGAATAAAACATACAGTATGGCAATCACTTCCAGGGTGCTTGATGCTGTTGAGGTCTTTGGGACTCGCTCTGATCAGAACAACTGAATGAATCCAGATAATTGTGTGTGCCATCTAAAATGAACTTATGATTGCAGAAAACTTATAGCTGAAACTCACCGTATGTTTTTGGAGTAGTCATCCTCGTTGCTTGGCAATGGAACTCGAGAATATGAAATTAGGCAGGCAGTGGTCAGAAGAAAAGATATTACAGGATAGTGTATAGTTTAAAACAGGATGTGTTAAGTGAAGGAACACTGAGAATTAGATCCAGATAACTATTTACTCCTTGATCGCATTGTTAGTCAATGTATATTTACAGGTCATATTTGCTAGAGCTTGATGTTTAAACAAGACTATGTCGCTGAAGCATGTAAATGCTATTACAGCTTGTTAACAAATCATCAAAGCTAATTAGTTAATATAGACGACCAGTTTTTATTATCGATTGAGCTAGTTTGTCATGAGGACTAATCAATATAACATTACGATAATGCATGTGAGCATTAATCAGAGGACTATTAGAATACAGTGTTAACATAAATATAAAATCGATCGAGAAAGTTGAAGTGGAAATAAGGATTAATAATATTAGGTTGCGTTTCTTTAGTTGGGCTCACCAATGTAGAATTATGGTCTACCATTATATTAGTACTGCTCTAATAATAGACCTAATCCCAAAATTGTAGATTCGTCATGATATAACTGCCTAATCTATAAGATCTTACGTGGAAGTCACACCATCGACTACACCAACTCACTGTATCGGATCAATTACCAATACATGATGTATAAGAAGGTTAGGTTAGAGAAAGAACAATATATTTAATATGAATAGAGACCACGCCTGCATGGCCGAGCCATGCCACTCGATCAACCCCAGTCCATTCAATCTATTCTCCGCGCCTTCTCCATTGTTAGGTATTTCCCCGAGTTAAATATTGAATATCTATTTTCTGAGTAGTCTCGTGTTCACAGCTTTGTGGATTGTGTGGCTATTGTCCAATGCCACTACAAAGTCACCGTCTGCACATGCTGTTTTGGGGATAATGGAGTTTGAGTCCATTACCGGGCATGTTTCTGGAATGGAGTGGACTGGACCACTGGGCAAATCTTGAGTGACTGTTGTACCGTTTGAAATACGGTTTATCGGGGATTCATTGGGGCTGCAATCATTTTCCAGCTCTGTGTGCAGTTGAGAGATCAATCCATCCACTTCCGTTGCATCTCCAAAGCATGAGTGATTTAACAGCTGCGTGCGTAATTTGACTAAAATCTCCAACTGTCTTTCAAATAGCAGCTGTACTCGATCGGAAGGGAGAGTCATTTTTTTTTATTCAGCACCGGTAATGAAAATTACTGTTTGATTAATGACCAATGTTGCTGAAGTACATTGATGACAAATCTGGATGCTGAAGGCTGACTTTGGATTGTTCTATTTTTTACCCCGTCGCCAATTGTTATGGCTCAAAGAGACAGCCGATTATATGACAGTGACTTATCGATCGGATCTAGGATTCAGAATCTCGATAGTCTATTCTGGTCCGTTGTCCCCAACTCTGCTAACTCGATCAAGAAGTCTGGTAAGGTGTAGAAAGTGTATTCTACAGACAAACAGCAGATAACAAGTCAAGTCAAGCACACAAATCAAGCGTATTTATACAAATATTTACAATCGATATTGTCATGGAAGATTTTTGAACATTAATCAACAATTGACTGCTATTTGAACATTGAATCGATAATTCATCAATTGACCTATCTGCACATTTAATCGATAAGTAAATTACAAAATTTGAGTTTTGAGGATCCATCGTCCCCAACACTCCCCTTCCTTTTTAGAAGATCCGGAGTTGATATCCGGATTTTAAGTTTTCCAGGTCCATCCTCCCCCACGAAACAGTGTTGGATCCTCATATGCCCACGTTATAATTAACTTGAATTTATTTAAGACATATTTATCGCACTGAACAGAGAATTGACTGAAAGTGACTAAGTCTTGAGGCTGAACGACACTTGATATGAGGTGTTCGAAGTTTATTTCTTCTGAAATATTGTGACCAAATTTATTTGGAATCTTATTTGTAGATAATGGATCATCAAGGTAATTAGCATCTATCAAAACTGCTTTAAGTTTTTGATCATCATTTGATGCATCTGACATATTTTCTGGTAAAAGAGAATCTTGATAATAAGATTTGTCAAAAACATCTGTCGCAGACTGATGAGAACCATTCGAAGCAGTTGTATTCAGTGTACTGCTCGATTTGTTTTCTGTTTCTTGGGTGGTTATTGCGACAACTCTATGAGCATTTACCAGGGAGTGTGTTTGTGAGCTGGATAAGTCACCGTCTGCACATGCTGTTTTGGGGATAATGGAGTTTGAGTCCATTACCGGGCATGTTTCTGGAATGGAGTGGACTGGACCACTGGGCAAATCTTGAGTGACTGTTGTACCGTTTGAAATACGGTTTATCGGGGATTCATTGGGGCTTCAATCATTTTCCAAATCTGTGTGCAGTTGAGAGATCAATCCATCCACTTCCGTTGCATCTCCAAAGCATGAGTGATTTAACAGCTGCGTGCGTAATTTCACTAAAAACTCCAGCTGTCTTTCAAATAGCAGCTGTACTCGATCGGAAGGGAGAGTCATTTTTTTTTATTCAGCACCGGTAATGAAAATTACTGTTTGATTAATGACCAATGTTGCTGAAGGACACAGATGACAAATCTGGATGCTGAAGGCTGACTTTGGATTGTTCTTTTCTTACCCCGTCGCCAATTGTTATGGCTCAAAGAGACAGCCGATTATATGACAGTGACTTATCGATCGGATCTAGGATTCAGAATCTCGATAGTCTATTCTGGTCCGTTGTCCCCAACTCTGCTAACTCGATCAAGAAGTCTGGTAAGGTGTAGAAAGTGTATTCTACAGACAAACAGCAGATAACAAGTCAAGTCAAGCACACAAATCAAGCGTATTTATACAAATATTTACAATCGATATTGTCATGGAAGATTTTTGAACATTAATCAACAATTGACTGCTATTTGAACATTGAATCGATAATTCATCAATTGACCTATCTGCACATTTAATCGATAAGTAAATTACAAAATTTGAGTTTTGAGGATCCATCGTCCCCAACACTCCCCTTCCTTTTTAGAAGATCCGGAGTTGATATCCGGATTTTAAGTTTTCCAGGTCCATCCTCCCCCACGAAACAGTGTTGGATCCTCATATGCCCACGTTATAATTAACTTGAATTTATTTAAGACATATTTATCGCACTGAACAGAGAATTGACTGAAAGTGACTAAGTCTTGAGGCTGAACGACACTTGATATGAGGTGTTCGAAGTTTAATTCTTCTGAAATATTGTGACCAAATTTATTTGGAATCTTATTTGTAGATAATGGATCATCAAGGTAATTAGCATCTATCAAAACTGCTTTAAGTTTTTGATCATCATTTGATGCATCTGACATATTTTCTGGTAAAAGAGAATCTTGATAATAAGATTTGTCAAAAACATCTGTCGCAGACTGATGAGAACCATTCGAAGCAGTTGTATTCAGTGTACTGCTCGATTTGTTTTCTGTTTCATGGGTGGTTATTGCGACAACTCTATGAGCATTTACCAGGGAGTGTGTTTGTGAGCTGGATAAGTCACCGTCTGCACATGCTGTTTTGGGGATAATGGAGTTTGAGTCCATTACCGGGCATGTTTCTGGAATGGAGTGGACTGGACCACTGGGCAAATCTTGAGTGACTGTTGTACCGTTTGAAATACGGTTTATCGGGGATTCATTGGGGCTGCAATCATTTTCCAGCTCTGTGTGCAGTTGAGAGATCAATCCATCCACTTCCGTTGCATCTCCAAAGCATGAGTGATTTAACAGCTGCGTGCGTAATTTGACTAAAATCTCCAACTGTCTTTCAAATAGCAGCTGTACTCGATCGGAAGGGAGAGTCATTTTTTTTTATTCAGCACCGGTAATGAAAATTACTGTTTGATTAATGACCAATGTTGCTGAAGTACACTGATGACAAATCTGGATGCTGAAGGCTGACTTTGGATTGTTCTTTTTTTACCCCGTCGCCAATTGTTATGGCTCAAAGAGACAGCCGATTATATGACAGTGACTTATCGATCGGATCTAGGATTCAGAATCTCGATAGTCTATTCTGGTCCGTTGTCCCCAACTCTGCTAACTCGATCAAGAAGTCTGGTAAGGTGTAGAAAGTGTATTCTACAGACAAACAGCAGATAACAAGTCAAGTCAAGCACACAAATCAAGCGTATTTATACAAATATTTACAATCGATATTGTCATGGAAGATTTTTGAACATTAATCAACAATTGACTGCTATTTGAACATTGAATCGATAATTCATCAATTGACCTATCTGCACATTTAATCGATAAGTAAATTACAAAATTTGAGTTTTGAGGATCCATCGTCCCCAACACTCCCCTTCCTTTTTAGAAGATCCGGAGTTGATATCCGGATTTTAAGTTTTCCAGGTCCATCCTCCCCCACGAAACAGTGTTGGATCCTCATATGCCCACGTTATAATTAACTTGAATTTATTTAAGACATATTTATCGCACTGAACAGAGAATTGACTGAAAGTGACTAAGTCTTGAGGCTGAACGACACTTGATATGAGGTGTTCGAAGTTTATTTCTTCTGAAATATTGTGACCAAATTTATTTGGAATCTTATTTGTAGATAATGGATCATCAAGGTAATTAGCATCTATCAAAACTGCTTTAAGTTTTTGATCATCATTTGATGCATCTGACATATTTTCTGGTAAAAGAGAATCTTGATAATAAGATTTGTCAAAAACATCTGTCGCAGACTGATGAGAACCATTCGAAGCAGTTGTATTCAGTGTACTGCTCGATTTGTTTTCTGTTTCATGGGTGGTTATTGCGACAACTCTATGAGCATTTACCAGGGAGTGTGTTTGTGAGCTGGATAAGTCACCGTCTGCACATGCTGTTTTGGGGATAATGGAGTTTGAGTCCATTACCGGGCATGTTTCTGGAATGGAGTGGACTGGACCACTGGGCGAATCTTGAGTGACTGTTGTACCGTTTGAAATACGGTTTATCGGGGATTCATTGGGGCTGCAATCATTTTCCAGCTCTGTGTGCAGTTGAGAGATCAATCCATCCACTTCCGTTGCATCTCCAAAGCATGAGTGATTTAACAGCTGCGTGCGTAATTTCACTAAAAACTCCAGCTGTCTTTCAAATAGCAGCTGTACTCGATCGGAAGGGAGAGTCATTTTTTTATTATTCAGCACCGGTAATGAAAATTACTGTTGATTAATGACCAATGTTGCTGAAGGACACAGATGACAAATCTGGATGCTGAAGGCTGACTTTGGATTGTTCTTTTCTTACCCCGTCGCCAATTGTTATGGCTCAAAGAGACAGCCGATTATATGACAGTGACTTATCGATCGGATCTAGGATTCAGAATCTCGATAGTCTATTCTGGTCCGTTGTCCCCAACTCTGCTAACTCGATCAAGAAGTCTGGTAAGGTGTAGAAAGTGTATTCTACAGACAAACAGCAGATAACAAGTCAAGTCAAGCACACAAATCAAGCGTATTTATACAAATATTTACAATCGATATTGTCGTGGAAGATTTTTGAACATTAATCAACAATTGACTGCTATTTGAACATTGAATCGATAATTCATCAATTGACCTATCTGCACATTTAATCGATAAGTAAATTACAAAATTTGAGTTTTGAGGATCCATCGTCCCCAACACTCCCCTTCCTTTTTAGAAGATCCGGAGTTGATATCCGGATTTTAAGTTTTCCAGGTCCATCCTCCCCCACGAAACAGTGTTGGATCCTCATATGCCCACGTTATAATTAACTTGAATTTATTTAAGACATATTTATCGCACTGAACAGAGAATTGACTGAAAGTGACTAAGTCTTGAGGCTGAACGACACTTGATATGAGGTGTTCGAAGTTTATTTCTTCTGAAATATTGTGACCAAATTTATTTGGAATCTTATTTGTAGATAATGGATCATCAAGGTAATTAGCATCTATCAAAACTGCTTTAAGTTTTTGATCATCATTTGATGCATCTGACATATTTTCTGGTAAAAGAGAATCTTGATAATAAGATTTGTCAAAAACATCTGTCGCAGACTGATGAGAACCATTCGAAGCAGTTGTATTCAGTGTACTGCTCGATTTGTTTTCTGTTTCATGGGTGGTTATTGCGACAACTCTATGAGCATTTACCAGGGAGTGTGTTTGTGAGCTGGATAAGTCACCGTCTGCACATGCTGTTTTGGGGATAATGGAGTTTGAGTCCATTACCGGGCATGTTTCTGGGATGGAGAGGACTGGACCACTGGGCGAATCTTGAGTGACTGTTGTACCGTTTGAAATACGGTTTATCGGGGATTCATTGGGGCTTCAATCATTTTCCAAATCTGTGTGCAGTTGAGAGATCAATCCATCCACTTCCGTTGCATCTCCAAAGCATGAGTGATTTAACAGCTGCGTGCGTAATTTCACTAAAAACTCCAGCTGTCTTTCAAATAGCAGCTGTACTCGATCGGAAGTGAGAGTCATTTTTTTATTATTCAGCACCGGTAATGAAAATTACTGTTGATTAATGACCAATGTTGCTGAAGGACACAGATGACAAATCTGGATGCTGAAGGCTGACTTTGGATTGTTCTTTTTTTACCCCGTCGCCAATTGTTATGGCTCAAAGAGACAGCCGATTATATGACAGTGACTTATCGATCGGATCAAGGATTCAGAATCTCGATAGTCTATTCTGGTCCGTTGTCCCCAACTCTGCTAACTCGATCAAGAAGTCTGGTAAGGTGTAGAAAGTGTATTCTACAGACAAACAGCAGATAACAAGTCAAGTCAAGCACACAAATCAAGCGTATTTATACAAATATTTACAATCGATATTGTCATGGAAGATTTTTGAACATTAATCAACAATTGACTGCTATTTGAACATTGAATCGATAATTCATCAATTGACCTATCTGCACATTTAATCGATAAGTAAATTACAAAATTTGAGTTTTGAGGATCCATCGTCCCCAACACTCCCCTTCCTTTTTAGAAGATCCGGAGTTGATATCCGGATTTTAAGTTTTCCAGGTCCATCCTCCCCCACGAAACAGTGTTGGATCCTCATATGCCCACGTTATAATTAACTTGAATTTATTTAAGACATATTCATCGCACTGAACAGAGAATTGACTGAAAGTGACTAAGTCTTGAGGCTGAACGACACTTGATATGAGGTGTTCGAAGTTTATTTCTTCTGAAATATTGTGACCAAATTTATTTGGAATCTTATTTGTAGATAATGGATCATCAAGGTAATTAGCATCTATCAAAACTGTATTAAGTTTTTGATCATCATTTGATGCATCTGACATATTTTCTGGTAAAAGAGAATCTTGATAATAAGATTTGTCAAAAACATCTGTCGCAGATTGATGAGAACCATTTGAAGCAGTTGTATTCAGTGTACTGCTCGATTTGTTTTCTGTTTCATGGGTGGTTATTGCGACAATTCTGTGAGCATTTACCAGGGAGTGTGTTTGTGAGCTGGATAAGTCACCGTCTGCACATGCTGTTTTGGGGATAATGGAGTTTGAGTCCATTACCGGGCATGTTTCTGGGATGGAGAGGACTGGACCACTGGGCGAATCTTGAGTGACTGTTGTACCGTTTGAAATACGGTTTATCGGGGATTCATTGGGGCTTCAATCATTTTCCAGCTCTGTGTGCAGTTGAGAGATCAATCCATCCACTTCCGTTGCATCTCCAAAGCATGAGTGATTTAACAGCTGCGTGCGTAATTTCACTAAAAACTCCAGCTGTCTTTCAAATAGCAGCTGTACTCGATCGGAAGTGAGAGTCATTTTTTTATTATTCAGCACCGGTAATGAAAATTACTGTTGATTAATGACCAATGTTGCTGAAGGACACAGATGACAAATCTGGATGCTGAAGGCTGACTTTGGATTGTTCTTTTCTTACCCCGTCGCCAATTGTTATGGCTCAAAGAGACAGCCGATTATATGACAGTGACTTATCGATCGGATCAAGGATTCAGAATCTCGATAGTCTATTCTGGTCCGTTGTCCCCAACTCTGCTTACTCGATCAAAAAGTCTGGGTAAGGTGTAGAAAGTGTATTCTACAGACAAACAGCAGATAACAAGTCAAGTCAAGCACACAAATCAAGCGTATTTATACAAATATTTACAATCGATATTGTCGTGGAAGATTTTTGAACATTAATCAACAATTGACTGCTATTTGAACATTTAATCGATAGTTCATCAATTGACCTATCTGCACATTTAATCGATAAGTAAATTACAAAATTTGAGTTTTGAGGATCCATCGTCCCCAACACTCCCCTTCCTTTTTAGAAGATCCGGAGTTGATATCCGGATTTTAAGTTTTCCAGGTCCATCCTCCCCCACGAAACAGTGTTGGATCCTCATATGCCCACGTTATAATTAACTTGAATTTATTTAAGACATATTTATCGCACTGAACAGAGAATTGACTGAAAGTGACTAAGTCTTGAGGCTGAACGACACTTGATATGAGGTGTTCGAAGTTTATTTCTTCTGAAATATTGTGACCAAATTAATTTGGAATCTTATTTGTAGATAATGGATCATCAAGGTAATTAGCATCTATCAAAACTGCTTTAAGTTTTTGATCATCATTTGATGCATCTGACATATTTTCTGGTAAAAGAGAATCTTGATAATAAGATTTGTCAAAAACATCTGTCGCAGACTGATGAGAACCATTCGAAGCAGTTGTATTCAGTGTACTGCTCGATTTGTTTTCTGTTTCATGGGTGGTTATTGCGACAACTCTATGAGCATTTACCAGGGAGTGTGTTTGTGAGCTGGATAAGTCACCGTCTGCACATGCTGTTTTGGGGATAATGGAGTTTGAGTCCATTACCGGGCATGTTTCTGGAATGGAGTGGACTGGACCACTGGGCAAATCTTGAGTGACTGTTGTACCGTTTGAAATACGGTTTATCGGGGATTCATTGGGGCTGCAATCATTTTCCAGCTCTGTGTGCAGTTGAGAGATCAATCCATCCACTTCCGTTGCATCTCCAAAGCATGAGTGATTTAACAGCTGCGTGCGTAATTTGACTAAAATCTCCAACTGTCTTTCAAATAGCAGCTGTACTCGATCGGAAGGGAGAGTCATTTTTTTTTTATTCAGCACCGGTAATGAAAATTACTGTTTGATTAATGACCAATGTTGCTGAAGTACACTGATGACAAATCTGGATGCTGAAGGCTGACTTTGGATTGTTCTATTTTTTACCCCGTCGCCAATTGTTATGGCTCAAAGAGACAGCCGATTATATGACAGTGACTTATCGATCGGATCAAGGATTCAGAATCTCGATAGTCTATTCTGGTCCGTTGTCCCCAACTCTGCTAACTCGATCAAAAAGTCTGGTAAGGTGTAGAAAGTGTATTCTACAGACAAACAGCAGATAACAAGTCAAGTCAAGCACACAAATCAAGCGTATTTATACAAATATTTACAATCGATATTGTCATGGAAGATTTTTGAACATTAATCAACAATTGACTGCTATTTGAACATTGAATCGATAGTTCATCAATTGACCCATTTGTACATTTAATCGATAATTCATCAATTGACCTATCTGCACATTTAATCGATAAGTAAATTACAAAATTTGAGTTTTGAGGATCCATCGTCCCCAACACTCCCCTTCCTTTTTAGAAGATCCGGAGTTGATATCCGGATTTTAAGTTTTCCAGGTCCATCCTCCCCCACGAAACAGTGTTGGATCCTCATATGCCCACGTTATAATTAACTTGAATTTATTTAAGACATATTTATCGCACTGAACAGAGAATTGACTGAAATTGACTAAGTCTTGAGGCTGAACGACACTTGATATGAGGTGTTCGAAGTTTAATTCTTCTGAAATATTGTGACCAAATTTATTTGGAATCTTATTTGTAGATAATGGATCATCAAGGTAATTAGCATCTATCAAAACTGCTTTAAGTTTTTGATCATCATTTGATGCATCTGACATATTTTCTGGTAAAAGAGAATCTTGATAATAAGATTTGTCAAAAACATCTGTCGCAGACTGATGAGAACCATTCGAAGCAGTTGTATTCAGTGTACTGCTCGATTTGTTTTCTGTTTCATGGGTGGTTATTGCGACAACTCTATGAGCATTTACCAGGGAGTGTGTTTGTGAGCTGGATAAGTCACCGTCTGCACATGCTGTTTTGGGGATAATGGAGTTTGAGTCCATTACCGGGCATGTTTCTGGATTGGAGAGGACTGGACCACTGGGCGAATCTTGAGTGACTGTTGTACCGTTTGAAATACGGTTTATCGGGGATTCATTGGGGCTTCAATCATTTTCCAAATCTGTGTGCAGTTGAGAGATCAATCCATCCACTTCCGTTGCATCTCCAAAGCATGAGTGATTTAACAGCTGCGTGCGTAATTTGACTAAAATTTCCAGCTGTCTTTCAAATAGCAGCTGTACTCGATCGGAAGGGAGAGTCATTTTTTTATTATTCAGCACCGGTAATGAAAATTACTGTTGATTAATGACCAATGTTGCTGAAGGACACAGATGACAAATCTGGATGCTGAAGGCTGACTTTGGATTGTTCTTTTCTTACCCCGTCGCCAATTGTTATGGCTCAAAGAGACAGCCGATTATATGACAGTGACTTATCGATCGGATCAAGGATTCAGAATCTCGATAGTCTATTCTGGTCCGTTGTCCCCAACTCTGCTTACTCGATCAAAAAGTCTGGGTAAGGTGTAGAAAGTGTATTCTACAGACAAACAGCAGATAACAAGTCAAGTCAAGCACACAAATCAAGCGTATTTATACAAATATTTACAATCGATATTGTCGTGGAAGATTTTTGAACATTAATCAACAATTGACTGCTATTTGAACATTTAATCGATAGTTCATCAATTGACCTATCTGCACATTTAATCGATAAGTAAATTACAAAATTTGAGTTTTACGGATCTATCGTCCCCAACACTCCTCCGCTTTTTAGAAGATCCGGAGTTGATATCCGGATTTTAAGTTTTCCAGGTCCATCCTCCCCCACGAAACAGTGTTGGATCCTCATATGCCCACGTTATAATTAACTTGAATTTATTTAAGACATATTCATCGCACTGAACAGAGAATGGACTGAAAGTGACTAAGTCTTGAGGCTGAACGACACTTGATATGAGGTGTTCGAAGTTTAATTCTTCTGAAATATTGTGACCAAATTTATTTGGAATCTTATTTGTAGATAATGGATCATCAAGGTAATTAGCATCTATCAAAACTGCTTTAAGTTTTTGATCATCATTTGATGCATCTGACATATTTTCTGGTAAAAGAGAATCTTGATAATAAGATTTGTCAAAAACATCTGTCGCAGACTGATGAGAACCATTCGAAGCAGTTGTATTCAGTGTACTGCTCGATTTGTTTTCTGTTTCATGGGTGGTTATTGCGACAACTCTATGAGCATTTACCAGGGAGTGTGTTTGTGAGCTGGATAAGTCACCGTCTGCACATGCTGTTTTGGGGATAATGGAGTTTGAGTCCATTACCGGGCATGTTTCTGGATTGGAGAGGACTGGACCACTGGGCAAATCTTGAGTGACTGTTGTACCGTTTGAAATACGGTTTATCGGGGATTCATTGGGGCTTCAATCATTTTCCAAATCTGTGTGCAGTTGAGAGATCAATCCATCCACTTCCGTTGCATCTCCAAAGCATGAGTGATTTAACAGCTGCGTGCGTAATTTCACTAAAAACTCCAACTGTCTTTCAAATAGCAGCTGTACTCGATCGGAAGGGAGAGTCATTTTTTTTTATTCAGCACCGGTAATGAAAATTACTGTTTGATTATTGACCAATGTTGCTGAAGTACACTGATGACAAATCTGGATGCTGAAGGCTGACTTTGGATTGTTCTTTTTTTACCCCGTCGCCAATTGTTATGGCTCAAAGAGACAGCCGATTATATGACAGTGACTTATCGATCGGATCAAGGATTCAGAATCTCGATAGTCTATTCTGGTCCGTTGTCCCCAACTCTGCTAACTCGATCAAGAAGTCTGGTAAGGTGTAGAAAGTGTATTCTACAGACAAACAGCAGATAACAAGTCAAGTCAAGCACACAAATCAAGCGTATTTATACAAATATTTACAATCGATATTGTCATGGAAGATTTTTGAACATTAACCAACAATTGACTGCTATTTGAACATTGAATCGATAGTTCATCAATTGACCCATTTGTACATTTAATCGATAATTCATCAATTGACCTATCTGCACATTTAATCGATAAGTAAATTACAAAATTTGAGTTTTGAGGATCCATCGTCCCCAACACTCCCCTTCCTTTTTAGAAGATCCGGAGTTGATATCCGGATTTTAAGTTTTCCAGGTCCATCCTCCCCCACGAAACAGTGTTGGATCCTCATATGCCCACGTTATAATTAACTTGAATTTATTTAAGACATATTTATCGCACTGAACAGAGAATTGACTGAAAGTGACTAAGTCTTGAGGCTGAACGACACTTGATATGAGGTGTTCGAAGTTTAATTCTTCTGAAATATTGTGACCAAATTTATTTGGAATCTTATTTGTAGATAATGGATCATCAAGGTAATTAGCATCTATCAAAACTGCTTTAAGTTTTTGATCATCATTTGATGCATCTGACATATTTTCTGGTAAAAGAGAATCTTGATAATAAGATTTGTCAAAAACATCTGTCGCAGACTGATGAGAACCATTCGAAGCAGTTGTATTCAGTGTACTGCTCGATTTGTTTTCTGTTTCATGGGTGGTTATTGCGACAACTCTATGAGCATTTACCAGGGAGTGTGTTTGTGAGCTGGATAAGTCACCGTCTGCACATGCTGTTTTGGGGATAATGGAGTTTGAGTCCATTACCGGGCATGTTTCTGGAATGGAGTGGACTGGACCACTGGGCAAATCTTGAGTGACTGTTGTACCGTTTGAAATACGGTTTATCGGGGATTCATTGGGGCTGCAATCATTTTCCAGCTCTGTGTGCAGTTGAGAGATCAATCCATCCACTTCCGTTGCATCTCCAAAGCATGAGTGATTTAACAGCTGCGTGCGTAATTTGACTAAAATCTCCAACTGTCTTTCAAATAGCAGCTGTACTCGATCGGAAGGGAGAGTCATTTTTTTTTTATTCAGCACCGGTAATGAAAATTACTGTTTGATTATTGACCAATGTTGCTGAAGTACACTGATGACAAATCTGGATGCTGAAGGCTGACTTTGGATTGTTCTATTTTTTACCCCGTCGCCAATTGTTATGGCTCAAAGAGACAGCCGATTATATGACAGTGACTTATCGATCGGATCTAGGATTCAGAATCTCGATAGTCTATTCTGGTCCGTTGTCCCCAACTCTGCTAACTCGATCAAGAAGTCTGGTAAGGTGTAGAAAGTGTATTCTACAGACAAACAGCAGATAACAAGTCAAGTCAAGCACACAAATCAAGCGTATTTATACAAATATTTACAATCGATATTGTCATGGAAGATTTTTGAACATTAATCAATAATTGACTGCTATTTGAACATTGAATCGATAGTTCATCAATTGACCTATCTGCACATTTAATCGATAAGTAAATTACAAAATTTGAGTTTTGAGGATCCATCGTCCCCAACACTCCCCTTCCTTTTTAGAAGATCCGGAGTTGATATCCGGATTTTAAGTTTTCCAGGTCCATCCTCCCCCACGAAACAGTGTTGGATCCTCATATGCCCACGTTATAATTAACTTGAATTTATTTAAGACATATTTATCGCACTGAACAGAGAATTGACTGAAAGTGACTAAGTCTTGAGGCTGAACGACACTTGATATGAGGTGTTCGAAGTTTAATTCTTCTGAAATATTGTGACCAAATTTATTTGGAATCTTATTTGTAGATAATGGATCATCAAGGTAATTAGCATCTATCAAAACTGCTTTAAGTTTTTGATCATCATTTGATGCATCTGACATATTTTCTGGTAAAAGAGAATCTTGATAATAAGATTTGTCAAAAACATCTGTCGCAGACTGATGAGAACCATTCGAAGCAGTTGTATTCAGTGTACTGCTCGATTTGTTTTCTGTTTCATGGGTGGTTATTGCGACAACTCTATGAGCATTTACCAGGGAGTGTGTTTGTGAGCTGGATAAGTCACCGTCTGCACATGCTGTTTTTGGGATAATGGAGTTTGAGTCCATTACCGGGCATGTTTCTGGAATGGAGTGGACTGGACCACTGGGCAAATCTTGAGTGACTGTTGTACCGTTTGAAATACGGTTTATCGGGGATTCATTGGGGCTGCAATCATTTTCCAGCTCTGTGTGCAGTTGAGAGATCAATCCATCCACTTCCGTTGCATCTCCAAAGCATGAGTGATTTAACAGCTGCGTGCGTAATTTGACTAAAAACGCCAACTGTCTTTCAAATAGCAGCTGTACTCGATCGGAAGGGAGAGTCATTTTTTTTTATTCAGCACCGGTAATGAAAATTACTGTTTGATTAATGACCAATGTTGCTGAAGGACACAGATGACAAATCTGGATGCTGAAGGCTGACTTTGGATTGTTCTTTTTTTACCCCGTCGCCAATTGTTATGGCTCAAAGAGACAGCCGATTATATGACAGTGACTTATCGATCGGATCAAGGATTCAGAATCTCGATAGTCTATTCTGGTCCGTTGTCCCCAACTCTGCTAACTCGATCAAGAAGTCTGGTAAGGTGTAGAAAGTGTATTCTACAGACAAACAGCAGATAACAAGTCAAGTCAAGCACACAAATCAAGCGTATTTATACAAATATTTACAATCGATATTGTCGTGGAAGATTTTTGAACATTAATCAACAATTGACTGCTATTTGAACATTCAATCGATAGTTCATCAATTGACCTATCTGCACATTTAATCGATAATTCATCAATTGACCTATCTGCACATTTAATCGATAAGTAAATTACAAAATTTGAGTTTTGAGGATCCATCGTCCCCAACACTCCCCTTCCTTTTTAGAAGATCCGGAGTTGATATCCGGATTTTAAGTTTTCCAGGTCCATCCTCCCCCACGAAACAGTGTTGGATCCTCATATGCCCACGTTATAATTAACTTGAATTTATTTAAGACATATTTATCGCACTGAACAGAGAATTGACTGAAAGTGACTAAGTCTTGAGGCTGAACGACACTTGATATGAGGTGTTCGAAGTTTAATTCTTCTGAAATATTGTGACCAAATTTATTTGGAATCTTATTTGTAGATGATGGATCATCAAGGTAATTAGCATCTATCAAAATTGTATTAAGTTTTTGATCATCATTTGATGCATCTGACATATTTTCTGGTAAAAGAGAATCTTGATAATAAGATTTGTCAAAAACATCTGTCGCAGATTGATGAGAACCATTCGAAGCAGTTGTATTCAGTGTACTGCTCGATTTGTTTTCTGTTTCATGGGTGGTTATTGCGACAACTCTATGAGCATTTACCAGGGAGTGTGTTTGTGAGCTGGATAAGTCACCGTCTGCACATGCTGTTTTGGGGATAATGGAGTTTGAGTCCATTACCGGGCATGTTTCTGGAATGGAGTGGACTGGACCACTGGGCAAATCTTGAATGACTGTTGTACCGTTTGAAATACGGTTTATCGGGGATTCATTGGGGCTACAATCATTTTCCAAATCTGTGTGCAGTTGAGAGATCAATCCATCCACTTCCGTTGCATCTCCAAAGCATGAGTGATTTAACAGCTGCGTGCGTAATTTGACTAAAAACGCCAACTGTCTTTCAAATAGCAGCTGTACTCGATCGGAAGGGAGAGTCATTTTTTTTTATTCAGCACCGGTAATGAAAATTACTGTTTGATTATTGACCAATGTTGCTGAAGTACACTGATGACAAATCTGGATGCTGAAGGCTGACTTTGGATTGTTCTTTTTTTACCCCGTCGCCAATTGTTATGGCTCAAAGAGACAGCCGATTATATGACAGTGACTTATCGATCGGATCAAGGATTCAGAATCTCGATAGTCTATTCTGGTCCGTTGTCCCCAACTCTGCTAACTCGATCAAGAAGTCTGGTAAGGTGTAGAAAGTGTATTCTACAGACAAACAGCAGATAACAAGTCAAGTCAAGCACACAAATCAAGCGTATTTATACAAATATTTACAATCGATATTGTCATGGAAGATTTTTGAACATTAATCAATAATTGACTGCTATTTGAACATTGAATCGATAGTTCATCAATTGACCTATCTGCACATTTAATCGATAAGTAAATTACAAAATTTGAGTTTTGAGGATCCATCGTCCCCAACACTCCCCTTCCTTTTTAGAAGATCCGGAGTTGATATCCGGATTTTAAGTTTTCCAGGTCCATCCTCCCCCACGAAACAGTGTTGGATCCTCATATGCCCACGTTATAATTAACTTGAATTTATTTAAGACATATTCATCGCACTGAACAGAGAATTGACTGAAAGTGACTAAGTCTTGAGGCTGAACGACACTTGATATGAGGTGTTCGAAGTTTAATTCTTCTGAAATATTGTGACCAAATTTATTTGGAATCTTATTTGTAGATAATGGATCATCAAGGTAATTAGCATCTATCAAAATTGTATTAAGTTTTTGATCATCATTTGATGCATCTGACATATTTTCTGGTAAAAGAGAATCTTGATAATAAGATTTGTCAAAAACATCTGTCGCAGACTGATGAGAACCATTCGAAGCAGTTGTATTCAGTGTACTGCTCGATTTGTTTTCTGTTTCATGGGTGGTTATTGCGACAATTCTGTGAGCATTTACCAGGGAGTGTGTTTGTGAGCTGGATAAGTCACCGTCTGCACATGCTGTTTTTGGGATAATGGAGTTTGAGTCCATTACCGGGCATGTTTCTGGAATGGAGAGGACTGGACCAATGGGCGAATCTTGAGTGACTGTTAAACCGTTTGAAATACGGTTTATCGGGGATTCATTGGGGCTGCAATCATTTTCCAGCTCTGTGTGCAGTTGAGAGATCAATCCATCCACTTCCGTTGCATCTCCAAAGCATGAGTGATTTAACAGCTGCGTGCGTAATTTGACTAAAAACGCCAACTGTCTTTCAAATAGCAGCTGTACTCGATCGGAAGGGAGAGTCATTTTTTTTTATTCAGCACCGGTAATGAAAATTACTGTTTGATTAATGACCAATGTTGCTGAAGTACACTGATGACAAATCTGGATGCTGAAGGCTGACTTTGGATTGTTCTTTTTTTTACCCCGTCGCCAATTGTTATGGCTCAAAGAGACAGCCGATTATATGACAGTGACTTATCGATCGGATCAAGGATTCAGAATCTCGATAGTCTATTCTGGTCCGTTGTCCCCAACTCTGCTAACTCGATCAAGAAGTCTGGTAAGGTGTAGAAAGTGTATTCTACAGACAAACAGCAGATAACAAGTCAAGTCAAGCACACAAATCAAGCGTATTTATACAAATATTTACAATCGATATTGTCATGGAAGATTTTTGAACATTAATCAATAATTGACTGCTATTTGAACATTGAATCGATAGTTCATCAATTGACCTATCTGCACATTTAATCGATAAGTAAATTACAAAATTTGAGTTTTGAGGATCCATCGTCCCCAACACTCCCCTTCCTTTTTAGAAGATCCGGAGTTGATATCCGGATTTTAAGTTTTCCAGGTCCATCCTCCCCCACGAAACAGTGTTGGATCCTCATATGCCCACGTTATAATTAACTTGAATTTATTTAAGACATATTTATCGCACTGAACAGAGAATTGACTGAAATTGACTAAGTCTTGAGGCTGAACGACACTTGATATGAGGTGTTCGAAGTTTAATTCTTCTGAAATATTGTGACCAAATTTATTTGGAATCTTATTTGTAGATAATGGATCATCAAGGTAATTAGCATCTATCAAAACTGCTTTAAGTTTTTGATCATCATTTGATGCATCTGACATATTTTCTGGTAAAAGAGAATCTTGATAATAAGATTTGTCAAAAACATCTGTCGCAGACTGATGAGAACCATTCGAAGCAGTTGTATTCAGTGTACTGCTCGATTTGTTTTCTGTTTCATGGGTGGTTATTGCGACAACTCTATGAGCATTTACCAGGGAGTGTGTTTGTGAGCTGGATAAGTCACCGTCTGCACATGCTGTTTTGGGGATAATGGAGTTTGAGTCCATTACCGGGCATGTTTCTGGAATGGAGTGGACTGGACCACTGGGCAAATCTTGAGTGACTGTTGTACCGTTTGAAATACGGTTTATCGGGGATTCATTGGGGCTGCAATCATTTTCCAGCTCTGTGTGCAGTTGAGAGATCAATCCATCCACTTCCGTTGCATCTCCAAAGCATGAGTGATTTAACAGCTGCGTGCGTAATTTGACTAAAAACGCCAACTGTCTTTCAAATAGCAGCTGTACTCGATCGGAAGGGAGAGTCATTTTTTTTTATTCAGCACCGGTAATGAAAATTACTGTTTGATTATTGACCAATGTTGCTGAAGTACACTGATGACAAATCTGGATGCTGAAGGCTGACTTTGGATTGTTCTTTTTTTACCCCGTCGCCAATTGTTATGGCTCAAAGAGACAGCCGATTATATGACAGTGACTTATCGATCGGATCTAGGATTCAGAATCTCGATAGTCTATTCTGGTCCGTTGTCCCCAACTCTGCTAACTCGATCAAGAAGTCTGGTAAGGTGTAGAAAGTGTATTCTACAGACAAACAGCAGATAACAAGTCAAGTCAAGCACACAAATCAAGCGTATTTATACAAATATTTACAATCGATATTGTCATGGAAGATTTTTGAACATTAATCAACAATTGACTGCTATTTGAACATTGAATCGATAGTTCATCAATTGACCTATTTGTACATTTAATCGATAATTCATCAATTGACCTATCTGCACATTTAATCGATAAGTAAATTACAAAATTTGAGTTTTGAGGATCCATCGTCCCCAACACTCCCCTTCCTTTTTAGAAGATCCGGAGTTGATATCCGGATTTTAAGTTTTCCAGGTCCATCCTCCCCCACGAAACAGTGTTGGATCCTCATATGCCCACGTTATAATTAACTTGAATTTATTTAAGACATATTTATCGCACTGAACAGAGAATTGACTGAAAGTGACTAAGTCTTGAGGCTGAACGACACTTGATATGAGGTGTTCGAAGTTTAATTCTTCTGAAATATTTTGACCAAATTTATTTGGAATCTTATTTGTAGATAATGGATCATCAAGGTAATTAGCATCTATCAAAACTGCTTTAAGTTTTTGATCATCATTTGATGCATCTGACATATTTTCTGGTAAAAGAGAATCTTGATAATAAGATTTGTCAAAAACATCTGTCGCAGACTGATGAGAACCATTCGAAGCAGTTGTATTCAGTGTACTGCTCGATTTGTTTTCTGTTTCATGGGTGGTTATTGCGACAACTCTATGAGCATTTACCAGGGAGTGTGTTTGTGAGCTGGATAAGTCACCGTCTGCACATGCTGTTTTTGGGATAATGGAGTTTGAGTCCATTACCGGGCATGTTTCTGGAATGGAGTGGACTGGACCAATGGGCGAATCTTGAGTGACTGTTGTACCGTTTGAAATACGGTTTATCGGGGATTCATTGGGGCTGCAATCATTTTCCAGCTCTGTGTGCAGTTGAGAGATCAATCCATCCACTTCCGTTGCATCTCCAAAGCATGAGTGATTTAACAGCTGCGTGCGTAATTTGACTAAAATTTCCAGCTGTCTTTCAAATAGCAGCTGTACTCGATCGGAAGGGAGAGTCATTTTTTTATTATTCAGCACCGGTAATGAAAATTACTGTTTGATTATTGACCAATGTTGCTGAAGTACACTGATGACAAATCTGGATGCTGAAGGCTGACTTTGGATTGTTCTTTTTTTACCCCGTCGCCAATTGTTATGGCTCAAAGAGACAGCCGATTATATGACAGTGACTTATCGATCGGATCAAGGATTCAGAATCTCGATAGTCTATTCTGGTCCGTTGTCCCCAACTCTGCTTACTCGATCAAAAAGTCTGGGTAAGGTGTAGAAAGTGTATTCTACAGACAAACAGCAGATAACAAGTCAAGTCAAGCACACAAATCAAGCGTATTTATACAAATATTTACAATCGATATTGTCGTGAAAGATTTTTGAACATTAATCAACAATTGACTGCTATTTGAACATTCAATCGATAGTTCATCAATTGACCTATCTGCACATTTAATCGATAAGTAAATTACAAAATTTGAGTTTTGGGGATCTATCGTCCCCAACACTCCTCCGCTTTTTAGAAGATCCGGAGTTGATATCCGGATTTTAAGTTTTCCAGGTCCATCCTCCCCAACGAAACAGTGTTGGATCCTCATATGCCCACGTTATAATTAACTTGAATTTATTTAAGACATATTCATCGCACTGAACAGAGAATTGACTGAAAGTGACTAAGTCTTGAGGCTGAACGACACTTGATATGAGGTGTTCGAAGTTTAATTCTTCTGAAATATTGTGACCAAATTTATTTGGAATCTTATTTGTAGATAATGGATCATCAAGGTAATTAGCATCTATCAAAACTGCTTTAAGTTTTTGATCATCATTTGATGCATCTGACATATTTTCTGGTAAAAGAGAATCTTGATAATAAGATTTGTCAAAAACATCTGTCGCAGACTGATGAGAACCATTCGAAGCAGTTGTATTCAGTGTACTGCTCGATTTGTTTTCTGTTTCATGGGTGGTTATTGCGACAACTCTATGAGCATTTACCAGGGAGTGTGTTTGTGAGCTGGATAAGTCACCGTCTGCACATGCTGTTTTGGGGATAATGGAGTTTGAGTCCATTACCGGGCATGTTTCTGGAATGGAGTGGACTGGACCACTGGGCAAATCTTGAATGACTGTTGTACCGTTTGAAATACGGTTTATCGGGGATTCATTGGGGCTGCAATCATTTTCCAGCTCTGTGTGCAGTTGAGAGATCAATCCATCCACTTCCGTTGCATCTCCAAAGCATGAGTGATTTAACAGCTGCGTGCGTAATTTGACTAAAATCTCCAACTGTCTTTCAAATAGCAGCTGTACTCGATCGGAAGGGAGAGTCTTTTTTTTTTTTATTCAGCACCGGTAATGAAAATTACTGTTTGATTATTGACCAATGTTGCTGAAGTACACTGATGACAAATCTGGATGCTGAAGGCTGACTTTGGATTGTTCTTTTTTTACCCCGTCGCCAATTGTTATGGCTCAAAGAGACAGCCGATTATATGACAGTGACTTATCGATCGGATCTAGGATTCAGAATCTCGATAGTCTATTCTGGTCCGTTGTCCCCAACTCTGCTAACTCGATCAAGAAGTCTGGTAAGGTGTAGAAAGTGTATTCTACAGACAAACAGCAGATAACAAGTCAAGTCAAGCACACAAATCAAGCGTATTTATACAAATATTTACAATCGATATTGTCATGGAAGATTTTTGAACATTAATCAATAATTGACTGCTATTTGAACATTGAATCGATAGTTCATCAATTGACCTATCTGCACATTTAATCGATAAGTAAATTACAAAATTTGAGTTTTGAGGATCCATCGTCCCCAACACTCCCCTTCCTTTTTAGAAGATCCGGAGTTGATATCCGGATTTTAAGTTTTCCAGGTCCATCCTCCCCCACGAAACAGTGTTGGATCCTCATATGCCCACGTTATAATTAACTTGAATTTATTTAAGACATATTTATCGCACTGAACAGAGAATTGACTGAAAGTGACTAAGTCTTGAGGCTGAACGACACTTGATATGAGGTGTTCGAAGTTTAATTCTTCTGAAATATTGTGACCAAATTTATTTGGAATCTTATTTGTAGATAATGGATCATCAAGGTAATTAGCATCTATCAAAACTGCTTTAAGTTTTTGATCATCATTTGATGCATCTGACATATTTTCTGGTAAAAGAGAATCTTGATAATAAGATTTGTCAAAAACATCTGTCGCAGACTGATGAGAACCATTCGAAGCAGTTGTATTCAGTGTACTGCTCGATTTGTTTTCTGTTTCATGGGTGGTTATTGCGACAACTCTATGAGCATTTACCAGGGAGTGTGTTTGTGAGCTGGATAAGTCACCGTCTGCACATGCTGTTTTTGGGATAATGGAGTTTGAGTCCATTACCGGGCATGTTTCTGGAATGGAGAGGACTGGACCAATGGGCGAATCTTGAGTGACTGTTAAACCGTTTGAAATACGGTTTATCGGGGATTCATTGGGGCTGCAATCATTTTCCAGCTCTGTGTGCAGTTGAGAGATCAATCCATCCACTTCCGTTGCATCTCCAATGCATGAGTGATTTAACAGCTGCGTGCGTAATTTGACTAAAAACGCCAACTGTCTTTCAAATAGCAGCTGTACTCGATCGGAAGGGAGAGTCATTTTTTTTTTATTCAGCACCGGTAATGAAAATTACTGTTTGATTAATGACCAATGTTGCTGAAGTACACTGATGACAAATCTGGATGCTGAAGGCTGACTTTGGATTGTTCTTTTTTTACCCCGTCGCCAATTGTTATGGCTCAAAGAGACAGCCGATTATATGACAGTGACTTATCGATCGGATCTAGGATTCAGAATCTCGATAGTCTATTCTGGTCCGTTGTCCCCAACTCTGCTAACTCGATCAAGAAGTCTGGTAAGGTGTAGAAAGTGTATTCTACAGACAAACAGCAGATAACAAGTCAAGTCAAGCACACAAATCAAGCGTATTTATACAAATATTTACAATCGATATTGTCATGGAAGATTTTTGAACATTAATCAACAATTGACTGCTATTTGAACATTGAATCGATAGTTCATCAATTGACCTATCTGCACATTTAATCGATAAGTAAATTACAAAATTTGAGTTTTGAGGATCCATCGTCCCCAACACTCCCCTTCCTTTTTAGAAGATCCGGAGTTGATATCCGGATTTTAAGTTTTCCAGGTCCATCCTCCCCCACGAAACAGTGTTGGATCCTCATATGCCCACGTTATAATTAACTTGAATTTATTTAAGACATATTTATCGCACTGAACAGAGAATTGACTGAAAGTGACTAAGTCTTGAGGCTGAACGACACTTGATATGAGGTGTTCGAAGTTTAATTCTTCTGAAATATTGTGACCAAATTTATTTGGAATCTTATTTGTAGATAATGGATCATCAAGATAATTAGCATCTATCAAAACTGCTTTAAGTTTTTGATCATCATTTGATGCATCTGACATATTTTCTGGTAAAAGAGAATCTTGATAATAAGATTTGTCAAAAACATCTGTCGCAGACTGATGAGAACCATTCGAAGCAGTTGTATTCAGTGTACTGCTCGATTTGTTTTCTGTTTCATGGGTGGTTATTGCGACAACTCTATGAGCATTTACCAGGGAGTGTGTTTGTGAGCTGGATAAGTCACCGTCTGCACATGCTGTTTTGGGGATAATGGAGTTTGAGTCCATTACCGGGCATGTTTCTGGAATGGAGAGGACTGGACCAATGGGCGAATCTTGAGTGACTGTTATACCGTTTGAAATACGGTTTATCGGGGATTCATTGGGGCTGCAATCATTTTCCAGCTCTGTGTGCAGTTGAGAGATCAATCCATCCACTTCCGTTGCATCTCCAAAGCATGAGTGATTTAACAGCTGCGTGCGTAATTTGACTAAAAACTCCAACTGTCTTTCAAATAGCAGCTGTACTCGATCGGAAGGGAGAGTCATTTTTTTTTTATTCAGCACCGGTAATGAAAATTACTGTTTGATTATTGACCAATGTTGCTGAAGTACACTGATGACAAATCTGGATGCTGAAGGCTGACTTTGGATTGTTCTTTTTTTTACCCCGTCGCCAATTGTTATGGCTCAAAGAGACAGCCGATTATATGACAGTGACTTATCGATCGGATCAAGGATTCAGAATCTCGATAGTCTATTCTGGTCCGTTGTCCCCAACTCTGCTAACTCGATCAAGAAGTCTGGTAAGGTGTAGAAAGTGTATTCTACAGACAAACAGCAGATAACAAGTCAAGTCAAGCACACAAATCAAGCGTATTTATACAAATATTTACAATCGATATTGTCATGGAAGATTTTTGAACATTAATCAATAATTGACTGCTATTTGAACATTGAATCGATAGTTCATCAATTGACCCATTTGTACATTTAATCGATAATTCATCAATTGACCTATCTGCACATTTAATCGATAAGTAAATTACAAAATTTGAGTTTTGAGGATCCATCGTCCCCAACACTCCCCTTCCTTTTTAGAAGATCCGGAGTTGATATCCGGATTTTAAGTTTTCCAGGTCCATCCTCCCCCACGAAACAGTGTTGGATCCTCATATGCCCACGTTATAATTAACTTGAATTTATTTAAGACATATTTATCGCACTGAACAGAGAATTGACTGAAAGTGACTAAGTCTTGAGGCTGAACGACACTTGATATGAGGTGTTCGAAGTTTAATTCTTCTGAAATATTGTGACCAAATTTATTTGGAATCTTATTTGTAGATAATGGATCATCAAGGTAATTAGCATCTATCAAAACTGCTTTAAGTTTTTGATCATCATTTGATGCATCTGACATATTTTCTGGTAAAAGAGAATCTTGATAATAAGATTTGTCAAAAACATCTGTCGCAGACTGATGAGAACCATTTGAAGCAGTTGTATTCAGTGTACTGCTCGATTTGTTTTCTGTTTCATGGGTGGTTATTGCGACAACTCTATGAGCATTTACCAGGGAGTGTGTTTGTGAGCTGGATAAGTCACCGTCTGCACATGCTGTTTTGGGGATAATGGAGTTTGAGTCCATTACCGGGCATGTTTCTGGAATGGAGAGGACTGGACCAATGGGCGAATCTTGAGTGACTGTTATACCGTTTGAAATACGGTTTATCGGGGATTCATTGGGGCTGCAATCATTTTCCAGCTCTGTGTGCAGTTGAGAGATCAATCCATCCACTTCCGTTGCATCTCCAAAGCATGAGTGATTTAACAGCTGCGTGCGTAATTTCACTAAAAACTCCAGCTGTCTTTCAAATAGCAGCTGTACTCGATCGGAAGTGAGAGTCATTTTTTTATTATTCAGCACCGGTAATGAAAATTACTGTTTGATTATTGACCAATGTTGCTGAAGTACACTGATGACAAATCTGGATGCTGAAGGCTGACTTTGGATTGTTCTTTTTTTACCCCGTCGCCAATTGTTATGGCTCAAAGAGACAGCCGATTATATGACAGTGACTTATCGATCGGATCAAGGATTCAGAATCTCGATAGTCTATTCTGGTCCGTTGTCCCCAACTCTGCTAACTCGATCAAGAAGTCTGGTAAGGTGTAGAAAGTGTATTCTACAGACAAACAGCAGATAACAAGTCAAGTCAAGCACACAAATCAAGCGTATTTATACAAATATTTACAATCGATATTGTCATGGAAGATTTTTGAACATTAATCAATAATTGACTGCTATTTGAACATTGAATCGATAGTTCATCAATTGACCCATTTGTACATTTAATCGATAATTCATCAATTGACCTATCTGCACATTTAATCGATAAGTAAATTACAAAATTTGAGTTTTGAGGATCCATCGTCCCCAACACTCCCATCCCCTTTTTAGAAGATCCGGAGTTGATATCCGGATTTTAAGTTTTCCAGGTCCATCCTCCCCCACGAAACAGTGTTGGATCCTCATATGCCCACGTTATAATTAACTTGAATTTATTTAAGACATATTCATCGCACTGAACAGAGAATTGACTGAAAGTGACTAAGTCTTGAGGCTGAACGACACTTGATATGAGGTGTTCGAAGTTTAATTCTTCTGAAATATTGTGACCAAATTTATTTGGAATCTTATTTGTAGATAATGGATCATCAAGGTAATTAGCATCTATCAAAACTGCTTTAAGTTTTTGATCATCATTTGATGCATCTGACATATTTTCTGGTAAAAGAGAATCTTGATAATAAGATTTGTCAAAAACATCTGTCGCAGACTGATGAGAACCATTCGAAGCAGTTGTATTCAGTGTACTGCTCGACTTGTTTTCTGTTTCATGGGTGGTTATTGCGACAACTCTATGAGCATTTACCAGGGAGTGTGTTTGTGAGCTGGATAAGTCACCGTCCGCACATGCTGTTTTGGGGATAATGGAGTTTGAGTCTGTAGTGGCATTGGACAATAGCCACACAATCCACAAAGCTGTGAACACGAGACTACTCAGAAAATAAATATTCAATATTTAACGCCGAGAAATACCTAACAATGAAGAAGGCGCGCACAATGAATTGAATGGACTGGGGTTGATCGAGTGGCATGGCTCGGCCATGCAGGCGTGGTCCCTGCTAGATGTTATCCTATATCTCATTCATATTTAATATATTGTTCTTTCTCTATCCTAACCTTGTTCCTCATCAGGTATTGGTAATTGATACGATACAGTGAGTTGCTGTAGTCAATGGTGTGACTTCCACGTAAGATCTTATAGATTAGGCAGTTATATCATGACGAATCTACAATTTTGGGATTAGGTCTTTTATTAGAGCAGTACTAATATCATATTAGACCATAATCCTATATTGGTGAGCCCAACTAAAGAAACGCAACCTATTATTATTAATCCTTATTTCCACTTCAACTTTCTCGATCGATTTTATATTTATGTTAACCCTGTATTCCAATAGTCCTCTGATTAATGCTCACATGCATTATTGTAATGTTATA
Source organism: Schistosoma bovis (assembly GCA_944470425.2). NCBI lineage: Eukaryota > Metazoa > Platyhelminthes > Trematoda > Strigeidida > Schistosomatidae > Schistosoma > Schistosoma bovis. The sequence goes on along the minus strand of OX103958.1, from coordinate 265,328 downwards.
TTGATTAGTCCTCATGACAAACTAGCTCAATCGATAATAAAAACTGGTCGTCTATATTAACTAATTAGCTTTGATGATTTGTTAACAAGCTGTAATAGCATTTACATGCTTCAGCGACATAGTCTTGTTTAAACATCAAGCTCTAGCAAATATGACCTGTAAATAGCGTAAATATACATTGACTAACAATGCGATCAAGGACTAAATAGTTATCTGGATCTAATTCTCACTGTTCCTTCACTTAACACCTCATCCTGTTTTAACCGATGCACTATCCTGTAATATCTTTTCTTCCGACCACTGCCTGCCTAATTTCATATTCTCGAGTTCCATTGCCAAACAACGAGGATGACTACTCCAAAAACATACGGTGAGTTCCAGCTATAAGTTTTCTGCAATCATAAGTTCATTTTAGATGGCACACACAATTATCTGGATTCATTTAGTTGTTCTGATCCGAGCGAGTGTCAAAGACCTCAACAGCATCAAGCACCCATACTGTATGTTTTATTCTGGATGCTTTTGGATCATTACTACTCCTCACGAATGGCGTTATATATGTCGTCCACTGAATAATCTAATTTTCAAAAATAATCCAGGCGAGTTCAACTATTTTACTGGATGATTTTTTTTACTTAACATGTATATGTTTTCCGGTTCCTTTTGCTATATATTTGTAAGTGTCCCTAGGCTAAATGCAGTAACTTCTTATGGAATGTTTATAACGCATCATATTCCTGCCTGAAGTTTCACAAGCAGTCTAAACTTTAAAATTATTTTCTGGTCATGTTCATTATTTTTAAATCGTCATATACGTCAACAACCTGCATGTTAACCTGGCCCATACATACGTTACACTGTATCTCCATGTCTTATGAATTTAGAAATCATCTGGATCGCCTTTAACATTTATCAATAAACCCATCATAGTCGTTGTTGCTAATCGTATTTGGGTTTATGGATTGGTTTATCATATTAGCAGCCTAAAATGCGAACATAGTTTAGATAATAAGATTAAAAATTTAGGTACTATCAACTGAACTAGTAAAATAACCAAATCCCCAGGTAGCTGTTGACTAAACAAACGTTTCAAATCAAAACTCCGTAGCCTACTAGATTTAACACTAAACGAATCTTTCTGAATTAAAATTTATAATTAAATTAGGCGTCTTGGATTCTTTAACGTTATAAATTTCTGATAATTTCGAATCGCCTAAGTCAACAATATCTATTTTTCCACTGACTAATCTTCAATCAACACTATAACTAGTTAAATTTAATAGTTTCAGGATATCGTCATAAAGCATTGTCATAACTTGACAATCACGTAATATGACTGATAAAATTAATGAAACTATTAACAAAATCGGTCAACAAATTGACTTATAATTACCATTAAATTGTGTTGTTGTCTTGGTATCTTCATCCATCACAGATGATTACAATATGTTTCTCTATCAGTTGCTCATTCAGTAAATATCTCAAAACCTTGTCAGTCTAATTAGAGGTTTAGCGACACAATAATGCATGCAAATAATCAATATAAGCAGTCGAGCAAATCTCCTGCAAACTGAAAACATCAATGTCGAATTTACCCCAACACTGACTAAGGTTCAAGCCATTATCATAGACGTGAGTTGGGAGTGTACTCCCCCTGGTTACAACTTATGTTCTCCCTGATAATCACATGAGCATCACTCACTATTAATCATCTTGTAAAAACTTATTTAGCTAAATACATTTTGCAGCACCACATCACTTCGTAATATGACACAGGCCTAAGTGATTTTAATAACCTATAACCACTATATCTCAATTTAATCGTATTCCGCCTTATGATAAACTGCATACTTGCAACTAACTTGTATGCCCAATCAGCCAGCAAGTATAAATATAAATAAATAGTCTGCCACAGATCAGAACATTGAGTCTAGAGCATGTCTCTTACGAATACGCTCATGTTTAACGATTTGTTCCTAGCTATCTGTCCAAAATTCATATAATCATCACTCACGTATTTAAATTTTATTTTGGTAACCATTCATGTGTATTAGTAGTATTACCAAATTCTATCACGGTCAAGTAAAAATGAGGTTGAGAAAATCTCCCCGTAACTAAATAAACCGTATCAAACTAACTGGAACACTAGTTGGAATTCTTTACCATGGTAATACTTTTGTTCCTTCAGTTAGCCTACTGATACAGATGCAATTGGAAATCAACTCTTATGGACAACTTACCGGCATAATCGTTATCCGATTTCATAATTTAAACCAAAACTAATACCAATATTAACATTTCTACAATATTCATTATTTTAATATTTCTAAACACAAAATAATTACTACCTATAAGTTAAGTTATTAACACGCATCGTTTTATTATTATTATTATTGTAACCCCATTTTTTTATAGCTTAAATAATCTTCACCCAGATTTTCATTTCAAGCGTTTTAAACATGAAGGCAGATATTTTAAAATTATTACATGTATTTCCCGACCAGATGCTGCCGCTTTCTTTTTGATTTATCTTTCAGCTTACCAATACCCGGAGGATTCTTATTATCCTTGGTAACCTCCGGCGCGCGACGATCCCATCCAATTTGGTATCGAACCAACATCACGTTGATTCTGGTGGAAGAGTAGTGTAGTGGCATTGGACAATAGCCACACAATCCACAAAGCTGTGAACACGAGACTACTCAGAAAATAAATATTCAATATTTAACGCCGAGAAATACCTAACAATGAAGAAGGCGCGAACAATGAATTGAATGGACTGGGGTTGATCGAGTGGCATGGCTCGGCCATGCAGGCGTGGTCCCTGCTAGATGTTATCCTATATCTCATTCATATTTAATATATTGTTCTTTCTCTATCCTAACCTTGTTCCTCATCAGGTATTGGTAATTGATACGATACAGTGAGTTGCTGTAGTCAATGGTGTGACTTCCACGTAAGATCTTATAGATTAGGCAGTTATATCATGACGAATCTACAATTTTGGGATTAGGTCTTTTATTAGAGCAGTACTAATATCATATTAGACCATAATCCTACAAGTCCATTACCGGGCATGTTTCTGGATTGGAGAGGACTGGACCAGTGGGCGAATCTTGAGTGACTGTTATACCGTTTGAAATACGGTTTATCGGGGATTCATTGGGGCTGCAATCATTTTCCAGCTCTGTGTGCAGTTGAGAGATCAATCCATCCACTTCCGTTGCATCTCCAAAGCATGAGTGATTTAACAGCTGCGTGCGTAATTTGACTAAAATCTCCAACTGTCTTTCAAATAGCAGCTGTACTCGATCGGAAGGGAGAGTCATTTTTTTTTATTCAGCACCGGTAATGAAAATTACTGTTTGATTAATGACCAATGTTGCTGAAGTACACTGATGACAAATCTGGATGCTGAAGGCTGACTTTGGATTGTTCTATTTTTTACCCCGTCGCCAATTGTTATGGCTCAAAGAGACAGCCGATTATATGACAGTGACTTATCGATCGGATCAAGGATTCAGAATCTCGATAGTCTATTCTGGTCCGTTGTCCCCAACTCTGCTAACTCGATCAAGAAGTCTGGTAAGGTGTAGAAAGTGTATTCTACAGACAAACAGCAGATAACAAGTCAAGTCAAGCACACAAATCAAGCGTATTTATACAAATATTTACAATCGATATTGTCATGGAAGATTTTTGAACATTAATCAACAATTGACTGCTATTTGAACATTGAATCGATAGTTCATCAATTGACCCATTTGTACATTTAATCGATAGTTCATCAATTGACCTATCTGCACATTTAATCGATAAGTAAATTACAAAATTTGAGTTTTTGGGATCTATCGTCCCCAACACTCCCCTTCCTTTTTAGAAGATCCGGAGTTGATATCCGGATTTTAAGTTTTCCAGGTCCATCCTCCCCCACGAAACAGTGTTGGATCCTCATATGCCCACGTTATAATTAACTTGAATTTATTTAAGACATATTTATCGCACTGAACAGAGAATTGACTGAAAGTGACTAAGTCTTGAGGCTGAACGACACTTGATATGAGGTGTTCGAAGTTTAATTCTTCTGAAATATTGTGACCAAATTTATTTGGAATCTTATTTGTAGATAATGGATCATCAAGATAATTAGCATCTATCAAAACTGCTTTAAGTTTTTGATCATCATTTGATGCATCTGACATATTTTCTGGTAAAAGAGAATCTTGATAATAAGATTTGTCAAAAACATCTGTCGCAGACTGATGAGAACCATTCGAAGCAGTTGTATTCAGTGTACTGCTCGATTTGTTTTCTGTTTCATGGGTGGTTATTGCGACAACTCTATGAGCATTTACCAGGGAGTGTGTTTGTGAGCTGGATAAGTCACCGTCTGCACATGCTGTTTTGGGGATAATGGAGTTTGAGTCCATTACCGGGCATGTTTCTGGAATGGAGAGGACTGGACCAATGGGCGAATCTTGAGTGACTGTTATACCGTTTGAAATACGGTTTATCGGGGATTCATTGGGGCTGCAATCATTTTCCAGCTCTGTGTGCAGTTGAGAGATCAATCCATCCACTTCCGTTGCATCTCCAAAGCATGAGTGATTTAACAGCTGCGTGCGTAATTTGACTAAAATCTCCAACTGTCTTTCAAATAGCAGCTGTACTCGATCGGAAGGGAGAGTCATTTTTTTTTATTCAGCACCGGTAATGAAAATTACTGTTTGATTAATGACCAATGTTGCTGAAGTACACTGATGACAAATCTGGATGCTGAAGGCTGACTTTGGATTGTTCTATTTTTTACCCCGTCGCCAATTGTTATGGCTCAAAGAGACAGCCGATTATATGACAGTGACTTATCGATCGGATCAAGGATTCAGAATCTCGATAGTCTATTCTGGTCCGTTGTCCCCAACTCTGCTAACTCGATCAAGAAGTCTGGTAAGGTGTAGAAAGTGTATTCTACAGACAAACAGCAGATAACAAGTCAAGTCAAGCACACAAATCAAGCGTATTTATACAAATATTTACAATCGATATTGTCATGGAAGATTTTTGAACATTATTCAACAATTGACTGCTATTTGAACATTGAATCGATAGTTCATCAATTGACCTATTTGTACATTTAATCGATAGTTCATCAATTGACCCATTTGTACATTTAATCGATAGTTCATCAATTGACCTATCTGCACATTTAATCGATAAGTAAATTACAAAATTTGAGTTTTCGGGATCTATCGTCTCCAACACTCCCCTTCCTTTTTAGAAGATCCGGAGTTGATATCCGGATTTTAAGTTTTCCAGGTCCATCCTCCCCCACGAAACAGTGTTGGATCCTCATATGCCCACGTTATAATTAACTTGAATTTATTTAAGACATATTCATCGCACTGAACAGAGAATGGACTGAAAGTGACTAAGTCTTGAGGCTGAACGACACTTGATATGAGGTGTTCGAAGTTTAATTCTTCTGAAATATTGTGACCAAATTTATTTGGAATCTTATTTGTAGATAATGGATCATCAAGATAATTAGCATCTATCAAAATTGTATTAAGTTTTTGATCATCATTTGATGCATCTGACATATTTTCTGGTAAAAGAGAATCTTGATAATAAGATTTGTCAAAAACATCTGTCGCAGATTGATGAGAACCATTTGAAGCAGTTGTATTCAGTGTACTGCTCGATTTGTTTTCTGTTTCATGGGTGGTTATTGCGACAATTCTGTGAGCATTTACCAGGGAGTGTGTTTGTGAGCTGGATAAGTCACCGTCTGCACATGCTGTTTTGGGGATAATGGAGTTTGAGTCCATTACCGGGCATGTTTCTGGGATGGAGAGGACTGGACCACTGGGCGAATCTTGAGTGACTGTTGTACCGTTTGAAATACGGTTTATCGGGGATTCATTGGGGCTTCAATCATTTTCCAAATCTGTGTGCAGTTGAGAGATCAATCCATCCACTTCCGTTGCATCTCCAAAGCATGAGTGATTTAACAGCTGCGTGCGTAATTTCACTAAAAACTCCAGCTGTCTTTCAAATAGCAGCTGTACTCGATCGGAAGGGAGAGTCATTTTTTTATTATTCAGCACCGGTAATGAAAATTACTGTTTGATTATTGACCAATGTTGCTGAAGTACACTGATGACAAATCTGGATGCTGAAGGCTGACTTTGGATTGTTCTTTTTTTACCCCGTCGCCAATTGTTATGGCTCAAAGAGACAGCCGATTATATGACAGTGACTTATCGATCGGATCAAGGATTCAGAATCTCGATAGTCTATTCTGGTCCGTTGTCCCCAACTCTGCTAACTCGATCAAGAAGTCTGGTAAGGTGTAGAAAGTGTATTCTACAGACAAACAGCAGATAACAAGTCAAGTCAAGCACACAAATCAAGCGTATTTATACAAATATTTACAATCGATATTGTCATGGAAGATTTTTGAACATTAATCAACAATTGACTGTTATTTGAACATTGAATCGATAGTTCATCAATTGACCTATTTGTACATTTAATCGATAATTCATCAATTGACCTATCTGCACATTAAATCGATAGTTCATCAATTGACCTATCTGCACATTTAATCGATAAGTAAATTACAAAATTTGAGTTTTTGGGATCTATCGTCCCCAACACTCCCCTTCCTTTTTAGAAGATCCGGAGTTGATATCCGGATTTTAAGTTTTCCAGGTCCATCCTCCCCAACGAAACAGTGTTGGATCCTCATATGCCCACGTTATAATTAACTTGAATTTATTTAAGACATATTCATCGCACTGAACAGAGAATTGACTGAAAGTGACTAAGTCTTGAGGCTGAACGACACTTGATATGAGGTGTTCGAAGTTTAATTCTTCTGAAATATTGTGACCAAATTTATTTGGAATCTTATTTGTAGATGATGGATCATCAAGGTAATTAGCATCTATCAAAATTGTATTAAGTTTTTGATCATCATTTGATGCATCTGACATATTTTCTGGTAAAAGAGAATCTTGATAATAAGATTTGTCAAAAACATCTGTCGCAGATTGATGAGAACCATTTGAAGCAGTTGTATTCAGTGTACTGCTCGATTTGTTTTCTGTTTCATGGGTGGTTATTGCGACAATTCTGTGAGCATTTACCAGGGAGTGTGTTTGTGAGCTGGATAAGTCACCGTCTGCACATGCTGTTTTTGGGATAATGGAGTTTGAGTCCATTACCGGGCATGTTTCTGGGATGGAGAGGACTGGACCACTGGGCGAATCTTGAGTGACTGTTGTACCGTTTGAAATACGGTTTATCGGGGATTCATTGGGGCTACAATCATTTTCCAAATCTGTGTGCAGTTGAGAGATCAATCCATCCACTTCCGTTGCATCTCCAAAGCATGAGTGATTTAACAGCTGCGTGCGTAATTTGACTAAAATTTCCAGCTGTCTTTCAAATAGCAGCTGTACTCGATCGGAAGGGAGAGTCATTTTTTTTTATTCAGCACCGGTAATGAAAATTACTGTTTGATTAATGACCAATGTTGCTGAAGTACACTGATGACAAATCTGGATGCTGAAGGCTGACTTTGGATTGTTCTTTTTTTTACCCCGTCGCCAATTGTTATGGCTCAAAGAGACAGCCGATTATATGACAGTGACTTATCGATCGGATCAAGGATTCAGAATCTCGATAGTCTATTCTGGTCCGTTGTCCCCAACTCTGCTAACTCGATCAAGAAGTCTGGTAAGGTGTAGAAAGTGTATTCTACAGACAAACAGCAGATAACAAGTCAAGTCAAGCACACAAATCAAGCGTATTTATACAAATATTTACAATCGATATTGTCATGGAAGATTTTTGAACATTATTCAACAATTGACTGCTATTTGAACATTGAATCGATAGTTCATCAATTGACCTATTTGTACATTTAATCGATAGTTCATCAATTGACCCATTTGTACATTTAATCGATAGTTCATCAATTGACCTATCTGCACATTTAATCGATAAGTAAATTACAAAATTTGAGTTTTCGGGATCTATCGTCTCCAACACTCCCCTTCCTTTTTAGAAGATCCGGAGTTGATATCCGGATTTTAAGTTTTCCAGGTCCATCCTCCCCCACGAAACAGTGTTGGATCCTCATATGCCCACGTTATAATTAACTTGAATTTATTTAAGACATATTCATCGCACTGAACAGAGAATGGACTGAAAGTGACTAAGTCTTGAGGCTGAACGACACTTGATATGAGGTGTTCGAAGTTTAATTCTTCTGAAATATTGTGACCAAATTTATTTGGAATCTTATTTGTAGATAATGGATCATCAAGGTAATTAGCATCTATCAAAATTGTATTAAGTTTTTGATCATCATTTGATGCATCTGACATATTTTCTGGTAAAAGAGAATCTTGATAATAAGATTTGTCAAAAACATCTGTCGCAGATTGATGAGAACCATTTGAAGCAGTTGTATTCAGTGTACTGCTCGATTTGTTTTCTGTTTCATGGGTGGTTATTGCGACAATTCTGTGAGCATTTACCAGGGAGTGTGTTTGTGAGCTGGATAAGTCACCGTCTGCACATGCTGTTTTGGGGATAATGGAGTTTGAGTCCATTACCGGGCATGTTTCTGGGATGGAGAGGACTGGACCACTGGGCGAATCTTGAGTGACTGTTGTACCGTTTGAAATACGGTTTATCGGGGATTCATTGGGGCTTCAATCATTTTCCAAATCTGTGTGCAGTTGAGAGATCAATCCATCCACTTCCGTTGCATCTCCAAAGCATGAGTGATTTAACAGCTGCGTGCGTAATTTCACTAAAAACTCCAGCTGTCTTTCAAATAGCAGCTGTACTCGATCGGAAGGGAGAGTCATTTTTTTATTATTCAGCACCGGTAATGAAAATTACTGTTGATTAATGACCAATGTTGCTGAAGGACACAGATGACAAATCTGGATGCTGAAGGCTGACTTTGGATTGTTCTTTTTTTACCCCGTCGCCAATTGTTATGGCTCAAAGAGACAGCCGATTATATGACAGTGACTTATCGATCGGATCAAGGATTCAGAATCTCGATAGTCTATTCTGGTCCGTTGTCCCCAACTCTGCTTACTCGATCAAAAAGTCTGGGTAAGGTGTAGAAAGTGTATTCTACAGACAAACAGCAGATAACAAGTCAAGTCAAGCACACAAATCAAGCGTATTTATACAAATATTTACAATCGATATTGTCGTGGAAGATTTTTGAACATTAATCAACAATTGACTGCTATTTGAACATTTAATCGATAGTTCATCAATTGACCTATTTGTACATTTAATCGATAACATCATTGACCTATCTGCACATTAATCGATAGTTCATCAATTGACCTATCTGCACATTTAATCGATAAGTAAATTACAAAATTTGAGTTTTTGGGATCTATCGTCCCCAACACTCCCCTTCCTTTTTAGAAGATCCGGAGTTGATATCCGGATTTTAAGTTTTCCAGGTCCATCCTCCCCCACGAAACAGTGTTGGATCCTCATATGCCCACGTTATAATTAACTTGAATTTATTTAAGACATATTCATCGCACTGAACAGAGAATGGACTGAAAGTGACTAAGTCTTGAGGCTGAACGACACTTGATATGAGGTGTTCGAAGTTTAATTCTTCTGAAATATTGTGACCAAATTTATTTGGAATCTTATTTGTAGATAATGGATCATCAAGATAATTAGCATCTATCAAAACTGCTTTAAGTTTTTGATCATCATTTGATGCATCTGACATATTTTCTGGTAAAAGAGAATCTTGATAATAAGATTTGTCAAAAACATCTGTCGCAGACTGATGAGAACCATTTGAAGCAGTTGTATTCAGTGTACTGCTCGATTTGTTTTCTGTTTCATGGGTGGTTATTGCGACAATTCTGTGAGCATTTACCAGGGAGTGTGTTTGTGAGCTGGATAAGTCACCGTCTGCACATGCTGTTTTGGGGATAATGGAGTTTGAGTCCATTACCGGGCATGTTTCTGGGATGGAGAGGACTGGACCACTGGGCGAATCTTGAGTGACTGTTGTACCGTTTGAAATACGGTTTATCGGGGATTCATTGGGGCTTCAATCATTTTCCAAATCTGTGTGCAGTTGAGAGATCAATCCATCCACTTCCGTTGCATCTCCAAAGCATGAGTGATTTAACAGCTGCGTGCGTAATTTGACTAAAAACTCCAACTGTCTTTCAAATAGCAGCTGTACTCGATCGGAAGGGAGAGTCATTTTTTTTTATTCAGCACCGGTAATGAAAATTACTGTTTGATTAATGACCAATGTTGCTGAAGTACACTGATGACAAATCTGGATGCTGAAGGCTGACTTTGGATTGTTCTATTTTTTACCCCGTCGCCAATTGTTATGGCTCAAAGAGACAGCCGATTATATGACAGTGACTTATCGATCGGATCAAGGATTCAGAATCTCGATAGTCTATTCTGGTCCGTTGTCCCCAACTCTGCTAACTCGATCAAGAAGTCTGGTAAGGTGTAGAAAGTGTATTCTACAGACAAACAGCAGATAACAAGTCAAGTCAAGCACACAAATCAAGCGTATTTATACAAATATTTACAATCGATATTGTCATGGAAGATTTTTGAACATTAATCAACAATTGACTGTTATTTGAACATTGAATCGATAGTTCATCAATTGACCTATTTGTACATTTAATCGATAAGTAAATTAGAAAATTTGAGTTTTGGGGATCTATCGTCCCCAACTGGTTTTCGCTGATTCTCTATACTGCCCAGTTATATTTCCTCACTCCCGTTGCTATTTGAGTTCTCTTTCCGAGCTCCCACATTGTCTGGACATTCCGTGAACCTATAAAAGATGTTGCTGTGGTTGTTAGAAGGAGCATCGTTCTCGTGGCTTCTGAAGGAGCTGGACTTTCACACTGAGGCGTCATAGTTCATCTAAATAAAGCCTTCAAAATCGCGGAACAGAGTTTAATAGGTTTGAATTATTTTTTCTGGTGAGTGGCTTTTAGCGAGTTGGTTTTCTACGGGATGGGCTTGCTTACTCCATGCCTAACCCTCCTCCTTTACCAGGGTTTAAGTCCAGCACTAACCTAAGAAGAGCAATATGCGGAGTTAATCATCCTGCTACTTTCACGTTATAATTCGTTACCAACTTAATAAGTATATTGTTAATATTCGCAATAAGTAATCCAGTATTATACTCTTTCTATTACGTCATCTTGGTTATTCTTTGTTCACATTTCCTCACAGAACTAGTACTTGAACAAAAATTGTACATATATACATATACTATTGTACAGCTTGATAAAACAATCCGTTGGAAAGCGATCCTTTCTCTGAACTTCGAGTTGAATATTAGTTTGACCGGGCAAAGTGAAAAGGCTTTTGTATGTGATATTACGGACTGAGTGATTTTACTTCAATATATTTCACATGAGCCTTTTTAATAAAACAATATTATTTTGCACATTTTTCTGGGGTGCTGTTCAAACTGATTTCGTTGTCAGATTATCAAATAAGATTTTAGTTATCTTATCATAAGGATTATCTAAATCGCTGAAAAATTGCTGGATCCTATCCGAAGGTGTCTGTCTTAGTATTCTCTGAATGATTCTTTTGTATTGGTTGATTATCTAGATGATATTAATATCAAGTGAAACATAATGTCTTTATCTCTTACCTAAATTCCGTGTTCACAAATTTACCTTTAAAAATGTCCATTGATGTTTTATGTGACCTTATATCTTCAAACAACCCCATGTCACCTATTCCTTTAAACAAATTCTTAATGACTTGTTACTTTTATACAGTAACAAATTTTGATGTTCTTCAGCTTCACTACACACAAATAATGTGACAGGAGCTGACAAAATGACATATATATGGTGGAGGGTATGATTTCATTGACAATTCTCATATTATTGGCGTGAACTAGATACAGATTCGGGCATTTCGTTTATCATTTGGTTGATATTAAAAGGCCTGTTTGAAATAACAGAATTGAAATTATAAAACACATTATTTCAGCTTGTTGGTGTTGAGTAACATGCAAATAATTCTTGAGTTTTGTCGTATCTAGACTTCATTCTCGATAAAGTCCATACATTCCACATAAACAGTTGGTTCGTCTAACTACAGTTTATGTCATGAATTCCACCGACCGATATGATTTGGGCATCAATGAACCTTATGTAATAAACCAACTTTTGTAACAGAAACGGATTGGCAATAACATAAGTGTTAAGAGATTGTTTCGTTGATGACATTTTAAATATCACAAAGTATTTGATAACTGTGGTTTTAGTATGTGATTGATTAATGTGAATTCTCAGATATGGACCATATTTGTTGTGTTTAGGTTTAGAGCATATACTATCACTAAGAATCTTATGGACTTTGTGATAAATAGAGCCAATCAACTGGATATCATATTCTTCTGATGAAAATAGATTAAAGAGCAAAAATTGGCGAAACTAAATAATTCATACACTTTGTGTAGTGAGGTAGTATCAGTAAATATTTAGTGATTTGATGTGCAACAAGTTTTGATTTTATTCACCGGAATGCACCCTGGAGCAGCAAGTTGAATGAGTTACACTAAGAAAATTTCTTTCATCGTAATTTATAGCTTGTTTTGATCAGCGATCCAGAAAAACAATATTTTTATAATCGAAAAACGTGTGCAATATTAAGTAATTTTCGATTTAGAAGTTGTGTTTTGTTAAAATATTAACAGTGTTTTCAGTCGGCAAAACACAATGTATGTAAGTACTATGTGTTGACAGTTAATCACAAACTCAGAATTAAAAATGAATAGAGATAGAGGATTGTGTGTTTCTTATGGAAATGCGATTATAGTAGTTTACTGGTTAATTTATTTTGCAAACGTACATCTACTAATGTAATATTAAGAAAACACATGCATAAAGAACTAGAATAGGGAAACATTGATAATGGTTTACACTAAATGTTTAGTGTCACCCTAATATATCAAACAAATGGTATTAATTCACTCTTATATTACCGACACGTCCAAGTAATTGTATATTTTAGCTGGTTGGACTAAGATAGCCTGCAATAAACCAAACTATTGAACCGATGGTCTTGAGAATATGTATGTCTTAAAACAGATAACCAACGTCATACAGAATAAACTGAGCACTTTTCTTCACGTAAACATGTTTAAATATCACTTGTCTGACTGATATCTTAGAACGTTGAGTTATATAATATTCTTAGCAATATTGTCATTGATCTACGTTCTTTGGAAACTTTGGACATAGTCTTAGACTGCATTGAGGTGTGTTAACAATTTCGATAGAACTCGTTTATTATATGGGAACTAGATATTCGAGATACCAGTTTTAGACATTCATGTTTACCACTATTACTGATACTACGATACACATAGAACTTTTCTTGTTGCAACTAATACTACTAGTGAGTAGCTTTAACATGTGTGATAATATTTTCTCAAATCGTATCTCCAAGCTGTCGATATTTGAATTGTTGGTAAATAGGAGTAATTATTGTAGCTGCCATATTGAAGTGACATGTGCAAAATATCTTCATAATCAGAGATCAATAGTTTCAATCAGAGCAGATGATAAAATAGGCCATAAAACTAATCCTTATTCAAATTTTGTGATTTAACTGTTTTATGTGTTATACCACCAGTCAAATAAGTGTACACCATCCGACGTCACTTGGAATTCGACGGTTAACTCTGTTTACGCTGGATACTCGTAAACGAAATCACATAATAACATGCAATACAGTTAACAGTGCATAGTATTTTGGCGAAGTCATAAATAAAAAACTTGGTTAACTGACTCACCTATTTTCAGTTTGTTTTGCTCTAAAAATCTCAGATGGCAGAACAAAATCAAGCAAGTAATGAATTTTTTTCTGTCATATGAATTGTCACAACATAAGTGAATAATATTAAGTGTTCGATTATAAGTATTCGGTACAAGTTATTCAAATGGAGCAAGAACAAACGTTGATGCAGAATAGTATGAATTCATATTATTTCGAGGTTTGTTGTCAGCTGCTTACAAACGAAAATTGTGATAGAATTTTTTTACATGGAGATAGTGTGAAACAATTGACATAAATGAATGTAAATAACTGGATTACAATAATAACTATATATAAATGATAGAAACAGGTCAGAGGTCAAAAGAGGGGGTTAATCCAGCGTGGGTGGTGTAATAATTTAGTGAAGTTCATAAATTGTGTGATAATTGTAGAGATTGATGGAATTAAATAATGATAAGGTAGATTACGTAATATAACTAAATAGAATTTGAAAAGTTAAGATCATTTAAGAGGATCACGTGGTGGAAATGTGTGAATAAAATTTAGTTTAAGAATTAGGTAATAGGGGGGAGTATAAAATATCTTAAAATAAGTAAATTAATAAAATAACCAAATAACCAAAACACAAAAAACAAACGGAAACAAAAGAGATTATCAGGGTAGTGATATGTTTATTAAAGTCTCTTTTTGAATGCATAAATCCGGTATCAGTTTCTTAATTGCAATGGCTTCAGCAAAGTGGAGAGTGGTAGTACTTTTTTGCCTATTGATAATTTTAAACGCGTGCAGAATATCGACGGTATGCCTGGTGTCAAGTAGATGTCGAGCTATCGCACTGTTGGAAGCTTTAGTCCGTCGCAGCGTCAAGTTCTTCGGAATATGCTCAGAAATGCGAACCTGTACTCTTCTCTCAGTTCTACCAATGTACGTGCTACGGCACGTACATGTGAATTGGTAAATGCAGTTGGAGCAAATGAGTAAAGAGGACTTGTCGATCTTCGTTTGTTTCAGTGAGCAGTATGGTTTCCATAAAGTAGTCAGTTTGGCTGCCGGGTAGGCCACTTTTATTCATACAAACGTTTCACGAAAACTCAAAGATTAAATCTGTTATCAGTGTGTCGAATGATGAAATAAATCAGTCAGTCTACCACATCTGGTTTGAATACATGATTACAAACTGCAAAGGAAATAAGAATTCGTGGAAAGTTGGTGCATCGTAGTAAACTTCTACACTTTGTTATCGTAAATATAGTACTTTTTTTAGTATATGACTTATAATATGCACAGTGAACGATGAATTAGTGAGTGAATAAAGGGAAATTTGCGTGTGGGAATGCAAACATTTTTACTATTGATGTAATCGTCGGAAGCTGATAATGATAGGTTCAGCTCACACGTTCCATGAAAGGGAAGACTTTTATGTTTTTCATATGGACGATTTTCGTATTCAAGTTTGGGAAATTTTAAAGACGCGAATCATAAACTAGTCAATGCTTTACATTGTAGGTCGGCCATATTATGGTTGAAACATCAATAGCTTGATTTTATGAAATTGTTCAGAGTGATAACGTTTGAAAGCTATTTGAATTCATAAACAAATAAATTACATTTGAACTGATCACCTAACAACGTATTCAAATTTATTTCTTCTACCTGAAAATCAACCCTTCAAACATAAATCATATAATTTTCTTCGACTTCTTCCCTTAGATCTTGTCAATTGTAGTTCACATAAAATTTAAATGAATTGTTAGAAACAATTTGCTTAAGGTTTAAATTTGTCATGAAATGTCAGATTATGAGAATACTCAGTGGTGTGAAGATGACAGTCACCGAGTTTGAAGGTCAAGCAAAGCAAATTGATAACGGTCTATGAAATTCAAACGATTCGTTCGATATATTAAGAAATCCGCAAGGGCGATTCGGATGGATAGTCAATGTCTCATCTGGAACCAAAAATAAACAAAATACACAACAACAACGTTACTTTCATGTTTATGAAAATTTTACCCAAAGACGCACATTTATACGTAAGCATAGAAAAAGGATTTTACGACTGCCACTGCTGTGGTTTGTTGCAGACTAACGGATGAAAAACATTCACGGTTGAAGATAAACTTAGATATTCGTTTATAAGCATTATATTTTCATTCCCATTGGTTTACTAATCTTTTATCACACATTTTTTATGAACCATAGTGAACAGCTTATTGTTGCAGTACAGGTATGATGACGTCATATAAATTGGATGTCTAGACTCAAGTCAGTGAGCTAGTGATGAATACCCAATTTTACTTGGTGTTATATTGATTAGCAGCAATTAGATGTATATTGTGTCCTATTATAATAGATAATTTAATTTGACAAAAATTAATTGCAATCATAAACTAAGGTTATTTATGAAGTTGGATGGGATTATTACAATCATCATTTTATGTTTACATCAGCAAAGGATATCATCACCCCTGCTAGATGTGATTACATAATTTCATGCCAGTTAATCTTCCGTTATATTCCCTGAACTCTAATCAGATAACGAACCCTGGGTACACTATCCCGTTTCATTGAGGCATACTTAACTAAATTAAATGTACAGGGTCTGATACATATAGAAACACGAAATTGGTAAACCACTCTATGAGCAGTTTAAATGAAGGAAACGAAAATATCTGTATCTATCACAAATATCTGTATCTGATGTAATGATACTATTTCTGTCCAAATTGAATGATTATACACACTGTTTATCAACTGATCAACATGCTTCATTCAATAACGATTAGTTAATTGTTTCTCTCACAAAGTTTATATTCTTTATCTGATTAACTTCATTCAACCTAATAAATAAAACGAATATTTGACAGGTAATTTTCCGTCTGTCTGAAAGATGCTCTGAATATTCAATTTGTAATTTGTTAGCATCTTAACACTTACTCTGACTGTCTTCCGAGCGTAATTTGTTGGCTAAATTGATATAACACAATAAACAATCTAAACTTCAGTTTATTTTAAACTATAATATGTCACGGAGTGGAAAATTTTCAGTTTGTCTTCCATTTAAGAATCATTCACTCAAAATGAAATGAATAAGAATATCTTGACATAATTTAGAGCAACATCAATATTGGGTAAGTTTATCAATCTGATCCAACATTCCAGGTTAATAAAACAAATGAAGACTGGTTGATGTGTAATGACTTTCAAATTCGTGAAATGAAGTTGATGGATATATTTCATCATAAGTTTGACTGTGATCTGTTTCATCAATGTTGTCTTCAATTTAGACATAATTTTATAAATATTGATGTACTAGATGTTTCTGTGAACCCGTTTTTACCATATTTCTAAATTACATGAAGGTAATCAACTGAAAGAACTGCTCTTTTCGATGTTAGATCCAAGCAGTTTTCATAGTATTACTTTATTCATTAGTTGTGTACCATTCCAAAATTTAATTAAGGGACATAGAGACTTCATTATTACTAATCATACTTCAGAGTGGAAATATCAAACGAATTTCTGAGTGATTGAACTAACTATAACCTCAAACGTTGTGTATTATCATTTATTCCAGTGGCTAACTTCAAATTTAGTTCACCAATCTAATCAGCTTCCTTTGGCAATCAAGCTAACAAAAGGTCTCCCTCAGAAAATACTAGTTTGTGATGGTACGAGATAACTATCAACTTGCCGAGTAAATTTCCATTGTACAATTTTAGTAATCCGAATTTTCGTATCACTGAAGTCAAGAAATGATGCCGAAATCCGTGGATTTAACTAAATAACTTATGTTACATTGATTTTATTTTCATTATATTTCAGTAGGCCACAGAAAGAAGTCTGTTATTGTTGCAAAATATTTACTTTAAAAACATGTTAGATATGAATTGATACAATATGATTTCTAGTTATCAATTTGGTGAAGGTTAGATCAAACAATGAATAGTTATTCTGTATAATCAAATGATTGTTTGCAAACTTTCAATCAACGCCTACCATACGCCTAAACACAATGAAACATAAAGTACAAAAACTCGATTATTTTTATAAACATTAGTAAAATGTGATTCAGTGGAGAATTAGGGGTATTTTAAAGGCTGTTTGTTTAAGATAGACCATTTTTCTTAAAACTATACATAAAGTATTGGGACTAAATTTTTGTTCGGCGAATAAAATTTAATTGCATATTCACATTCGTCAGGACAAAATAATTCGACATTTGATTGTCAATAAAACTACTTTGCTATAATTTCTATAACTAACGTAGTAGTGATAAAACCAACGTTCTTCACTTTGGGGATCAATAATCCTTCTACTGTTGCAATTCTTCAATAATCTGCACAACATTTCGAAAAGATTCCTAATCCAGCTTCCTGAAAATCCTATCAAATACAAGTATCCAGAACTTTGACAATGAATGATTCGAAAATTCTGCGAAAGATATATAGATTATACTGAAATTAAACGGAAACTACTCTCAGGAGGAAACAACTACCTATCTGAATAAACGGACAACAAAACATCTGGTGAGGTTTTCAAGTACTATCATAGGATTTGATCGATTAACGCTAGTTTATCATTTGATATACTTCAAAGATACTGGTCATTGGAATAAGCGAGTTTTGAAGACATGCTTAGGGAAAGTTATACAATGTTTTCTTTTCCAGTGTTAGAACCAGTGGTTAGGGTTTGAATACTCAACGATTATTAGAAGTCATTGTATTTGTTCAAACCAAACTCAAGATCATTTCGTTTTTGTGTTGGAACAAAAGCATGAGGAGTTTGAAGAGTCATTAAAAATCAGCAACTTACCTCCATCTTGAGAAGAATGAAATGTCGTAAAACAACATATTTAGATGCTTTCATCAAAAGTAGAAACTATTTAATAAAATGAATTTCAACATTTAAACTTGATAAGACGCATTTCTTATCGATTAAGTATCTTTGAAATTTGTCAGGAATGCATTCGCATATCATGTTTTCGTAGATTTTTACACCCTGGGTAATGTCATCACTGAAGCTGATGTGATTATTTAGTGAATAAATATAACAGTTACTGGTGGAAAATTAAACACATATGATAACTCGTTTCCCATTCATGTATTCATATATCATTGAAAAGGTGTCTGTGTGAACTTTATCAAATGTCAAATTATTGAGATTCAATTTACCTCGGTTTTGTTAACAAACTACAATAGAAAGAGTTAGTTATATATTGCAAATATAGACTTTGTCAAAACTGAAACTTTAAGTTAAATTGATTAAAATCAATTAGCAATGTAAAAATTCCGTTTACGTTAATCCAGAGGAACGTTAGAATCTCTATAGTTGATAAATTTTACTAAATGCAGACCACTAATTTAACTGCGCTTTTGAAGATTAGGTGTCGCTTAAGGCACTAATTGTGAAACACATCTGCTCTTCATTTATTAAGAACTGTGATTTTGGGTAAGCAGTCAACGACGCCATGTTTACTGGTCGTCTCTATTTGAACTATTTTTCTCCTTATTATTTATTGAATTATTTTCCCATTTTTTTCAGTTTTATTCGATTATTTGTTAAGATTAGTGACTTTACAGTTCAAACTTATACTAGAAGTTTCGATTTCAACCATCTGTAATATATATCTATGGATATTTTGTCAAACCACGTTATCTGAACATCTGATACTACTGAATAAAGGATTTAGCTGCCTAATCACAAGTTAAACGTGCACATGTTAGATAACATGGAAAAGTTCCCTTAACCAGTTCAAACGTTGAATAGAAAACTGAGGCGAAATTATGTGTTCAACAATAATGATGGGTACCAAGATCGTTGTCATGAAAGATGCTACGTGTGAGTTTGCAGTAAATAATAAAGAATATTAAACGAATAACATTTTTCAAAATGAGAGGTTATTTATCTATACAAATTGATACAAACTGTCCTTTGAAACAATGGAAAACAAGTTTAATTGTATGAAATGACGGAGAACGTACTTCTTTATTTCGATGCTCTCCTGCGTCATGCTTAACAGGAAATAAAATAAATATAAACAAAACAGTAAGTAGCTTGTATACGAACGTTCGTCTAAATTCGAACTAATGGATTCACAGTGTTTGGTCTCTTAGTTCATGCAAGATCTTAAGGAGGAAATTATATTTGTAAAACATTCAATAAAGGAACATTTCATTCAGTAGTCTGATTTAAACTTTTCAATGGAAATAATCAAGTGCCAAAACAACCAGATATAAATACATGGTTTACATGTTGTTTTTTCTTAACATCATAATATGATCTGGGTGGAATGTCTAATACATGGAAAACTTATAGAACGATTTATTAATAAGAGATGATTTCGTTCCTTATTAGTTCCCTTTGAAATAGATTAAATCAAACTACCGAGTGAAATGCTTAGTTAATTGAGATTCTCACAATTACAATTTCCTCCATAGTAAGTTACATGTTTTCCACACTTTATCTGAATAAAACACCCAAGGAACCGTTTCATATTCAGTGTAGATTAAATTTACGTAAATCGTGCCAGACAACATTTAGATTGATTGACATCTATCTTCTCAAAAAATTGATAAAGGGTTAAAATAAATTCTGAAATGTACTAAGCAGGAAGTGAGTAAAATGAATGTTATTGAATTGTAGTGAAATATTATATTCATTTAGTATTTATTCAGTTATAACAATAAAATTCTTCTATACAAACGTACCAATTTTTGACCCAGCTGTCCACTGAAATAGATAATATACGTTATTGATAATAAAATCGCAAAGTGACTAATCACAGTAAAAATGTATTCATCCATAAAAAGACTAAACGATCCAAAATGAATCACACCACTAATATCCAAAAGTATTATTCCAGCTTATTTTGGTAATTTTATATTTTATACAAACTTCTACTTTATTAAAACATTAACGCGATAAAGCGTTTTTTATGTTTACGCATTATGTTATGCATTGTCTTTCGTCTTATCATCAAATGTGATATTGTAAACTGAGTTCTATCAGTCCACATTTATATATGCAAACTTTATATATGTGATTCAGAAATAGATATAGCTGTAAGTTAATTGTGTGTCGGAGGATACATATTTGTCGAATGATTGACGCCAATACCAGTATATCAAATCGCAACTATACGGATCATTTAGGAACAATCAATTGAATGGAATTTATCACTCTACATCAACTTCATTGACTACGAAAAGGCATTTGATAGCGTGGACAGAACAACACTATGGAAGATTCATCGACACTACGGCGTGCCTCAGAAAATAATCAATATCATACGGAATTCTAATGATGAATTAAACTGCGAAATTGTGCATGGAGGACAACAGACAAACTCGTTCGTGGTGAAGACCGGTGTCAGGCCAGGTTGCTTACTCTCACCCTTTCTCTTTCTCCTGGTAATCGACCGGATCATGAAGACCTCAACACCTGAAAGGATAAACGAGAAACAGTTTGACGATCTAGACTTCGCAGATGATCTGGCCTTTCTATCCCAAACACAACAACAAATGCAGGAAAAGACAACCAGTGTAGCAGCAGTCTAGGCACCAGTAGGTCTCAATATAGACAAGGGGAAAAGCAAGATTCTCCGACACAACACAGCATGCACCAATCCAATCACAATTGACGGCGAAAATTTGCAAGTTGTAAAAACCTTTACGTATTTGGGTAGCATCATTGATGAACAGGGTGGATCTGATGCAGATGTGAAGGCGCGGATCGGAAAAGCAAGAGCAGCATATTTACAACTGAGGAACATCTGGAACTCAAAACAAGTGTCAACCAACACCAAGGTCGGAATTTTCAATACACATTTCAAGAAAGTTCTACTGTATGGGGCAGAAACCTGGAGAACTATCAAAGACATCATCCAGAAGGTACAAGTGTTTATTAACAATTGTCTACGCAAAATTCTTCGGATCCGTTGGTCAGACAATATTAGTAACAACCAACTGTGGGAAAAAACAAACCAGATCCCAATGGAGGAAGAAATTAGGAAGAAGTGCTGGAAGTGGATACGACAAACATTGAGGAAAGCACCCAACTGCGTCACAAGGCAAGCCCTCACATGGAATCCTAAAGGCGAAAGGAGAAGAGGAAGACCAAAGAATAAATTACACCGAGAAATGGAGACAGACAAGAGGAAAATGAACAAGAATTGGATGGAACTAGAAAAGAAGGCTTAGGACAGATTGGTTTGGAGAATGCTGTTCGGCGGCCTATGCTTCATTGGGGGTCACAGGCGTAAGTAAGAAAGTAATACCGGTCTGTATGAATATAATGGTCAATGTACAAGGAAACATATTAGAAACATCAAAATACTCACGTAGCTCCCACTGACAGTTGTCTAGCAAAATAATATTTATATTTGTTAATTAGGAAATAAATTATGAATTTATTATGGTGGAAGATACAAAAGTCAAACTCAAAAACGAGTTACTAAGTTCTTCAGTCATGAATGATTGAGAATATTAGTGTAATTCGAAAACTGATGTTTGGTCTGAAGTGGATAATTGAAGGAAATTGTGACAAATCCACAACTGATGATCAGTAATTTCAAAGAAACGTCTTAACATTCGAGTGTAGGTAACAATAAAAAGCGACACAATTTTTCGAAATTCTGTTCCTCCAATATTATTTTTCCCTTTCTAATTTGCAGAACTGATTTACCTATCTTTAAGTGGAAGTTGGTCATAGACCAAGCATTTATTATTCATCTCAATACTGCATAATTACGAAGAGCATATATATTATCTTGATTTCAGAAAGAATTCTACGACATATTCTTGAACATTCAGTCACAGCTGAACATTTATACAGAAATTGTATGAAGCTTCAGACGAAAGGCACTAGCAATTCACACAACTGACGGAAAAGTACATTAGACGAATGAATTTCAAAATAACTTTCAAATCAAACATTCAATCTTTTCTCGTAGACTAACACTAAACCGAAACATAATCCAATTGTCTCATACAAAATAACACATTTTGTGTGACATTCAAATACAAATATATATATTCGTGTAGATTGATGTAAGGTAGATCGGTTTAGATGTGATCCATTCCTAATTTGGTGGTGCCGGTATTATTTATTTTCAATGGATATTTTGAGATGGATTTTACACATACTTTATTATGTACACGATGCATAAATGAGTTAGTTAACCAATGTAGTTCAAAATACTAAAATAAACCAGTTTACGGATGACCTACTGAGGATAATCATAATTATGAAAACGGAAATACTGTCATTTTATCTGTTCAGTGAAACCTGTTATTCCTTTGACAATAATTGTAGTTTGGAACTTTCTCTATCAGTAAACAAATCATAGCTTCATTCTGTGATAAATTCTGTGGATTATGTGACTCAATAATGATTGTTTCATGTGAAGTGATTTCAAGGAATATACGGAAGCTTATCAGTAGAGTTGAAACATTACTTGTTAATGAATTAGTCTTGTACAATAATTCTATATTGCAATAAATCACTTACGATTTTCTGTAAAATCAACAATATTAAAAATATAAATTGTTAGTTAATATTTCAATGTTAAGCAACGTGTTTGTGAAAATGATTTCACAAGTAAACCGTCAGAAGGACAAAAGGAGAGACAAAGATGGTCAATAGTGATTGCTAATGCACAAATGTTGTGTGTGTATATCTTCAACAATTCACAGTGACATTTGAGAACAGAAGCGATGTAAATATAATGCGATTACCTTATAATATATGATGAGAGACAGATCAGATTAGATGCAGTCTATTACTAATTTGATGGTACCGGTAGTATTTACATTCAATGAATATTTTGTGATATATATTAAAACTCATCAGTAGAGTTGAAATAAAACTTTTTAATGAACTAGTCTTTAGAAATAATCATGTAGTGCAACAATTCACTTACGATCTTTTGGAAATTCAACAACAATAAAAAGAGAAATTGTTGGTTAATATTTAAATGATAAGCAACGATGACCTTATAATAACTAAAACACATTTTATGTAACAATCAAATACAAGGAAATATATTCGTGTAGCTTGATCAAAGGTAGATCGGATTAGATGCAGTCTATTACGAATTTGGTGGTACCGGTTTTATTTATATTCAGTAAATATTTTGTGATGTATAGTAGAGTTAAAATAAAACTTGCCAATGAACTAGTCTTTTAAGATAATTCTATATTGCAACAATTTACTTACCCTCTTCAGGAAATTCAGCAATAATAAAAAGAGAAATTTTTGGTAAATATTACAATGTTAAGCAACGTGTTTGTCAAAAGATTTCACCACTAAACCGTTGGAATGACAAAAGGAGAGACAAAGATGGTCAATAGTACTTGTTAATGCACAAATATTGGGTATGTATATCTTCAACAAGTCACAATGACATTTGAGAACAGAAGCGATGTAAATATAATCCGATTACCTTATAATATATGATGAGAGACAGATCAGAATAGATGCAGTCTATTACTAATTTGATGGTACCGGTAGTATTTACATTCAATGAATATTTTGTGATATATATTAAAACTCATCAGTACAGTTGAAATATAACTTTTTAATGAACTAGTCTTTAGAAATAATCATGTATTGCAACAATTCACTTACGATCTTTTGGAAATTCAACAACAATAAAAAGAGAAATTGTTGGTTATTATTTAAATGATAAGCAACGATGACCTTATAATAACTAAAACACATTTTATGTAACAATCAAATACAAGGAAATATATTCGTGTAGCTTGATCAAAGGTAGATCGGATTAGATGCAGTCTATTACGAATTTGGTGGTACCGGTTTTATTTATATTCAGTAAATATTTTGTGATGTATAGTAGAGTTAAAATAAAACTTGCCAATGAACTAGTCTTTTAAGATAATTCTATATTGCAACAATTTACTTACCCTCTTCAGGAAATTCAGCAATAATAAAAAGAGAAATTTTTGGTAAATATTACAATGTTAAGCAACGTGTTTGTCAAAAGATTTCACCACTAAACCGTTGGAATGACAAAAGGAGAGACAAAGATGGTCAATAGTACTTGTTAATGCACAAATATTGTGTGTGTATATCTTCAACAATTCACAGTGACATTTGAGAACAGAAGCGATGTAAATATAATGCGATTACCTTATAATATATGATGAGAGACAGATCAGATTAGATGCAGTCTATTACTAATTTGATGGTACCGGTAGTATTTACATTCAATGAATATTTTGTGATATATATTAAAACTCATCAGTAGAGTTGAAATAAAACTTTTTAATGAACTAGTCTTTAGAAATAATCATGTAGTGCAACAATTCATTTACGATCTTTTGGAAATTCAACAACAATAAAAAGAGAAATTGTTGGTTATTATTTAAATGATAAGCAACGATGACCTTATAATAACTAAAACACATTTTATGTAACAATCAAATACAAGGAAATACATTCGTGTAGCTTGATCAAAGGTAGATGGGATTATATGTAGTCTATTCCTTATTTGGTGGTACCGGTAGTATTTATATTCAATAAATATATTGTGATATATATTAAAGCTCATTATTAGAGTTAAAATAAAGCTTTCCAATGAACCAGTTTGTTAAGATAATTCTATATTGCAATAATTCACTTAAGGTCCGCTGTAAAATCAACAATAATAAAAAGAGAAACTGTTAGTTAACGTTTGATTATTATGAAACGTATTCGCGATACATTTCACAACTAAACCATTCGAATGATTACAAAGGAGGTAAAGAGCATTATCTCTTATGAGTACAGGTAAAATATTACCTTGTAAAAAACTAGCTGTTTTAAATACTTCTTTTATCTTAAATAGCTCAATATACTACTGATTGTTCTTATTTACATATAACGTGTCATCTAAGAAAGAATTCCAGCTTCAAGTGAATACACAAATCATTTCGGAATTCAACTGACATGAACTACTTACCCATGAGCTTCTAAAAATAATTTGTAGAATAATGATCGTAGGCTATTTATTCAACCTGTATTATGGTGAATTGTTAACTTCACATTCAATAGCTATTCATATTATACTAATACACATACGTTATATTCTACTAATAATTGCATAGTTACGACTGATTTTGACTTTTTCTGCATACTATAGATATGACAACATTTATGTTGTTCGATTGTAGTTCTGTATTATCATGAAGGGAAAGTAATTTATTCATGAGAATTGGCATATGACGTGGGTAGTTTGTTAAGAAATCCTGACATAGAATACAGTGTTACCACTGAACTGTTTCTCCAATTAAGTCAACTTCAAACTTATCAAGGTAGTCGTGTTTATATTTTGTGATAATAAAAATAAATTGTTCAGACCTAATTCGAAATTATTCATATTCACTTTATTATTTCTTTCTTTATCAAATATTATTAGTCATGCAGTACGTTCGTTTGGCTAACGAAGACGACTAGTTACTATTAGTCTGAGACTTACCCACATATGAATTTTGCAACAATGAACCAAGAACTATCATCAATGCAATGAACAGAAACATTGTTTTTTTAAAAATTAAAGTAGTTAGAAAATATGTGTTTATATACTTTTTTAAAAGTTAAATTTGATTAGTGAATCTACGTGTACTGTGTATCTTGTGACTATCTAAATGCTTCATATTACCGAGTTTTTCATTATTTAACAGAGCAAAATCTTTGATTGACGGATACGTGTGAACTCAACAAACACTGACATAAATTGCCATTAGAGTAAATAACAGTTGTAAATAGAATTAAAATTAAATGTGATCACAAAAATGAATTATTTAGTTTCCTTTTTAACTAGTTTTTCCAAATTATCCAGTGTTCCCTCTCACATAAATGTAACACTGTAACAAACAACTTAAGAAAACGTATGTACTTTTAGTCAATGAAATATATGCCGCCAAAAGTATATCAGTTCATTCATGAATTAAACAAAGTAGGGTCTAATCAATAATAATAATGCACAAAATGTTATGTTGTTTGCAAGTAATTGATCCATTCACAGAAAAAGAAAACGTTAGATATTATTGATGATGTTAAATATGTTTTAAAGTTCTAAATTATACTATACACTTTTCACAGCTTATGTTCATTTTCAAGCATTCATAGTCTGTGATTGATTAATTTAATATTGACATATGTGCATCCTATGCGGATCACGTCGATATCGTATTAAGTCACAAGCAGGTACATCCAGATGATGACTCTCAAATAGAATGAAAAGGACATCACCATCTATCTCTAACAAAACAATGCTTTTAAGTTAGTTCTGATTGTTGAAATGGTAAAATGTTGTTTCAAAGTCTTCACAGTGAATTCGTTATCTTCTAAAACGTATGCACGAACTTTTGTCACATAATCTGAATATATTATCTCGAATGAATGTACACTTTCTATATTTTACCATCATCGGTTTTCGCTTGACGGCTAGTGGCGTTTGTTCTGTTGATTTCATGGCTAGCAGTAAAACCATTGATGGTTATTTATAACTACCATTAGGAGTACAGTGATGTTGTACTCTCATCTTTGAATAAAACAGATATTCACAGAATAACAAATATAATAAAGCTCAAAAGGTAAATGACTAGAAACATTTTGATACAAACTCAGTACCACATCTGTAATACGTTGACAACAGAATATGGGTGTTGAATTTCGTCAAAAGACATAAATTTATTATTTGATGAATGATTTCTCTTCAGATGTTGCCATCCATGTTACTCGAATAATCACTTAAATTGTAAATCATATTTTCATAAATTCAATTTTACACGTTTATTGAAAAGCATAATAATGTAAAATCTCTCATGTTTCGTAAATTTCTATTGTTGATTATATATAGAACTGATTGACCAGCATTGGAAGTGAACCAGTTGATAAATCCACTGAATAAACCGTTATATGACTTATTGGATTAGTTTAGGTTGAAAATATTTTGATATACCATTATGGATGAAATTTAGTGGAGATTACACTCCAGAAAAAACAAACAACATGACGAATTCAGTGAACATTCAATCATTACTCATCTTGTTGACTTGATACCGAAATACGTCGAAAACACCGAACACTGAGGAACATATGTCGCGTCATCAAATGAAGCTCACAATGTAGCTACTTCTACTTCGATGTTGAAAAACCAATAAGTCAGAAGAAATTGAATAAATTTCTACGTATAAAAATTCATTAATGATGATAATGTGTTGATGACACTATCATATGATGCCTAGTGAATGGTTAACTACGACGCTGAACAAGACTGCATATTAATTGAGCGTCCTCTGAGAACTTCCAAAGTAGTCATTCATGTTGAAGCGAACTGTGGTCAAAATTTCGGTTCTTATAAGAGACATGTATACTGATGCGACAGCTGTGCATCCAGATGCCGTTTGATGGCTAACGTTGTGTATGTCCTATCCACTTCCAATGTCTTTCCCTAATTTCCTCTTCACCTAAAGCTGGTTTGTTCTGCCTCACAGTAGCTTGTTGCTGATGGTATCAGTCAACAGACAGTGAGTATCTTGCATAGACAATTTTTTCAAAATACTTGTACATTTTTGATGACGATTGTAGTAGTTCCCGAAGTTTCAGCTCCGTACAATCGAACTGTGTTGACGTTCGAACTGATGATTCTGACTTTGACGTTGGTTATCGATTGCTTGGAGTTCCATATGTTCTCCGATTGTAGAAATGTTGCCACTGCTTTGCTAATCCCTGCCTCCACATCTCCATCTGATCCTCTTCATTCATCCTTGATGCCGCCTAGGTACGTGGATGTTTTCACCTCCTCCACAGTATCTGTATCGAATGTGTTTGGCTTGTTTTCTTCGTGTTGTATTTGAGGATCTTGATTTTTCACTTATGTATGTTGAGGCCCACTGATTCAGAGACTGCTGCTACACATAATATCTTCACCTGCATTTGTTGTTGTGCATGAGATAGAAGAGCTAAGTGATCCGTGAATTCTAAATCGTCTAGTTGTATCTATAATGTTCATTGTATTCCGTGCTATTCCCCAGATGTGGGGGTCTTCATAATCGTGTGAAACATCAGAAATAAGGTAAGGGGCGAGAATAAACAGATTTGTCTGACATTGGTTTTCACTTGTAATCCATCTGTCAGCTGTTCTCCATGTACGAATTTGCAGTGTATTCCTTCGTATGTCCCTGAACTTGGAATCCGGGATTTTGACAGATATCCATGCAATAATCAAATTTGAATTTCACTTGACTTTATAAACTGGAGATTGTGTCAACACAGAACATAAGTACAGTTGTGTACAAACTCATATAGTGTTTATGAATGGGGTTTCTACAAATAACTGAGTTTAATGAAAACTACAACTGCTTTTACATCAAAAGCTAACAGAAAGTGCATATTAATCCAATGCTTCCATTTACACTTCAACTGTCTGTTTACAGATCGTTTTGGCTAATTCATAATATTCACAGATTGAAATCATGAGTCAGTTGAAGCTAGACCACCATTGAAAACCTGGAAGCACTGGACGGCCGTTTCGTCCTAGTATGGGACTCTCCGCGGTGCGCATCCACGATCCCGCATCACACGGGGCCCGAACCCAGGACCTACTGGCTTCGCGCGCGAGCACTTAACCATTAGACCACTGAGCCGGCATCGAATGGTGTTAATGTCTAACTTCAACCAATCCACGAAGTTGCGCCACCATATACCATTGTCTTCAATGAGCTGATATCTCACAACAGACCTGGTTGTACTCCACTGGTAACGGCTTCCCACTAGAACTCCAGGAGTATCTCTTGAAGTCAGTCACTAGTGAGCAACTTCATGGATTGGTTGAAGTTAGACATTAACACCATTCGATGCCGGCTCAGTGGTCTAATGGTTAAGTGCTCGCGCGCGAAGCCAGTAGGTCCTGGATTCGGGCCCCGTGTGATGCGGGATCGTGGATGCGCACCGCGGAGAGTCCCATACTAGGACGAAACGGCCGTCCAGTGCTTCCAGGTTTTCAATGGTGGTCTAGCTTCAACTGACTCATGATTTCAATCTGTGAAAATTTCTAAAAATCTCCACAAACCCCTTCTGATAATTCATAATATCTCAAGAATACTTAGATGATAGAATTCATACTTATAACTGCTTTGTAGAATTATTCGTCATTGTTGTTGATTAATCTACACCGATTACTATATCCTTTGCTAGTCAGGATGATTCATAGAACAAAAATGCTATTACTGTATAGAAGGAATGTAGAAATTTCTCATCTTATTTAACTTGTTTTAATCAATTACAAAGTACACAACCGTTCTAACAATTTTGCAAACTTATTCATCATCATCATATTGTTTACTGAGAGTATTTCCATGGTGAAAATAAATGAATTGGTAATCGGTAGTTGATAAATATGAGCTAGTTTATGGAAGTTTTTCAATCAATTCTCATTAAATAAATTCTGAAGTACGTGAATGTTTTGGTGTTGTTTTCATTATATTATTTTAATTATTATTTCCATTTCTCTTTTTGGTATTAAACCAAATCTTTGTGAAAGCTTTGGTTTCCACAGAGGATCAGCAACAGTGAATGTATTACATAAAACAAGAAATATTTATATGAATCATTGTCCTATAGCGGAATAGCTCAAGAGTAATCACCCACAATTACGACGTCAGGACTTGATGTGAAATGTAAATAGCATTTTATTATGCAAATACTATCGTTCAGCAATTCTTTGACATTTAACTTAATTGAATGAAGCTGTTCTGAATATAGATCCAATCATATATTTATTTACAAAATATTATTGAGGGTGATGAAAGATTTCAAAATTTTCTAATCAAGTCTGGTAATCAGGATATCTAGTGAACAGTTATGTGTTTGTTGAATATCTATGCAGTCACTTGTTGTGTTCGGTGGAAGCGAGAACAACTGACAACAGGTTGTAATCAAGTTATGATTTTCATGGGCAGCTGTATACTGGTAGTGAAAGTGATAAAATTACAAAATTTGATTTTAATGTTGATAGATGTTTATAACATGTGATGATCATGTTTGTTATTCTATGAAATTCCCTTTAGTCAAGACAACGTCTTCAATGTTTGCCGTTGAAATGAATCAATGTTTACTTGTCTCTAGTACTGGTTTAAAACAGTTGTGTGTTTCATCAGTCTGTCTGTGGATTTATTCTTATACAAGAGTTTCTAGATGACATCGAACTATTGATCATAGTCTGAAGTACTGATTACAAACTGGAAAAACGAACAACATGATGAATTCAATAAATATTCAATCATTACCTATCTTTTTGACTTGATACCGAAATACTTCGAAAAAAACAGAACACTGGGGAACATTTGTCGCATCATCAAATGAAGCTCACAATATAGATATTCGCACTTCGACATTCAAAAACCTATAAGTGAGACGTCGTATTATAAACATAATTCATAAAAATCTACTAAATCAAAAATAGTTAAACAATTACTGATAATATTCACCTACATACGTTAATTGACAGTTAGTTTCATGGCATACTTTTGAGTTGTATCGCATTCACGGTGAATGTGTTTGTTCAAATCACTTAACGCTGATCTGTCATGTTGAAGTTGGTTCGCTGTTCTCGTTCATCTCCCTTATATTAAAAAATATAATGACGGGAGTACAACATGCAGTGCAGTCGTTTGTTGACAACGCAAGCAAATTAACACAGGCGAATACTCGTAAACTGTAGTTATGAACTTGTGATTTAAAGTCAGCCAATGGTGTTTCCATTATGCGTTTGCGAAATTGCAGTCTTTGCTGTAATTTGTGTGTACACCGATTTCTTATTCAATCAACTCGCCTTGATACGCTCTGAAGACAACCATGAGTTACTTGGCTCAAGAATATATGTATGCATAGTTTGAAAAGGACAGTGCAATTTTAACTTATGAGGCCAGTTCATATGTGTTAAGTGTACACAAACTTTCGATGGTTCTAACAGTAAACGAATCGAAGAATTGAGGGAAGCATTCTAATGTTTTATTACATTATGAAGTTATTCTTGATACTAGGCGAACATCGGGTCTCATAAAATTTTATCCTGACCATCACATTTAATACTATTCATTTCTCACACAATTAATATTAACATGAGCAAGTAGCATGCTTTTATAGACAATAGTTTGTTAAGGGTATAAAATGCATTTTAACTGCAAATCCTCACCGTTCAATAGCGACATTTCAACCAACAAAAAAGTAGGAAATCTGGTCCGGAGATGTCAGTTCTGGTAAGCTTCATTACCAGTCGTCTCTCCTTGAGGATGAGACTGACACTGAAATGGTTTTCACAGAGATGTTCATTGGTGTAGGATTTTCTACAGAAAGATAACTCCGGAGACAACTAAGAACTTACAAAAATATGTTATATGCCATTTCACAATACGAGACAGTAATCGGAATCCAAATTATTCTTTTATAAAATGTGTATGTAAAATGAAGTGGCATACGCAGTGACAAACAACTCAAACTCAATGGGGGTTTGTATCGATGTAAATTCTTCATCCATAGATCTAGACAGCCTGTTGTTAGTCGTTGTGAATCATTTATATTTGTTCAAATGATCGAAGGGTTTTATGCAGTATCGTGATCGTCAGTGTGTCATAATCATGAGTTAGTGAATATCACATATGAGAAACACCCTAGATTCTGTCGTTTGGAAGCTTAGCAGAAGAAAACAATTCGTCTTTCCTTAGTGTTTGAAATGTAGTTTCTCTGGTCATCATTTTTGTGTATGAAGAGCGTAGGAAGAAAGAAATCACTCCACATATTTCCGATATGCGACCACGTTCATTTGGAATATCGAAACTTCCAGGTCAATGAAATAGGAGACATTATGATGGCGTGCAACATGAAATGAAAAGAATGAATGTTATTCAGATGTCGACGTATGAAATGTGAATATCTAACTGGCTGTCACTCAACATTTATTGTCAATATCAATCAAGAAATAAGAAACGCAAACTCGCTGAAATATTTTGTGCTGAGAATTCTATATTCTACCAAAACTATAATATTGAATAAAGACACTAATAATAGTAACACATAATATAAAATATATTAATTTCATCGTATTTACGATTACTTTGCTAATTAACAAAATGATTATTAAATCGACATCCAATTTCTTTGCTAAATTCTTAGTTATAGTAATATACTTGTGCACACACTTTACATTCCGAATTCTGTTTGCATTCCACATCAAATAACTCTACTTCTCACAGAAATAACTGTTCAACATTGATTTCTCTGATACTTACTCATTGCTTCTAATAAAGATTTTGAGTGATGAGCAGTTAGCTCATCAGCAGAAGTTAAATATCAGTCATAATTAGGCTGGTTGCTTAAAAAACCTGTTTTTCCAAATTGATGAGCTGACTGAAACAACTGCTTATGAACTTTAGGTTCAAACCGTTTAATGAATATTATCGATTATTCAGATTATGCAGATTAGCCAATAAAATGGGAAAGGTATTATTTTGACAGTGACTATATAATTAGTCTGGATCACATAGTAAAGAAGTTAGATCTCAGTAAACACATGAGTGATTTATGGGAAAATTAAGAGTAGACATTTATGGATTTTATTTCCAGCCACTCCGCTATGTAGGAAAGTTGTTAACTAACATAAACACACTGTGATTCTCAACCTACTGTTTCAAATCACAAATTTCACATTACTCAAAACATCCTCTTTCAATAGTTTACGTGTTTAAAGAAATAACGGTTCGATGCAAAAACCAAACTTCAAGAACTTTCGTTAGAACGTCAAATGTCAAATTTACTCAGTGAGGTTTCAAAAACATAATAGATCAAGTGCCATCCATTCCTCTTGCTCTTAGAAGACGGTTCCTATTTCAGATTCAGTGAAATGAATACCACAAATAAAGTTTTTATTAAAAATTAGTTTTACTAAACGTCACATGGCAAATAGTCATATTCTAAACGTCATACAGTTATGAATTTCAAGTGGATATAAACATTTTTTACAATGAACTCCTTGAAAATAATTTTTTCTATAACTAAACTAATCTTGTGACCTGATGTTTAACTTTACATGAGAGCAAATTGAATACATTTCTACGTATAAAATTTAATTAATGATGATCATGCTAGTTAGGATGATTCATAGAACATAAATTCTCAATAAGTAATATGGTCTTCTGTAGATGGAATCACAAAATAGTCATGTATTTTCTATAAAACATGAAAGTCTACATTTAATGTTATTCAAAAGAAAGCATTTTGATGTGTGTGATTCAACGATTGGGTTGATAAGTTAAACACGTAATCAGGTCGTAACACATGTTGCAGTTCATAGATTTTCATATTGTGATAGAAATATAAAACGTGATTATAAATCATTTCAAACGCATTCTATTCATCCAAACAGTGATAATATAGCGACGCATACATGACCCATGTTTTGTCACTCGTAACTCACGGTGAAAAATGAAAGTTACTTTTTAGTGTGCTGAAGAGTTCAAATCACTCAATTGAGATAAGCGCAAAATCAAAGTTCACAAAAGATTTATTTGTATGAAATAACGGTTCTTTTTTAATAATTACAAAAATTGGTTACACAACTCAACGTGTGAGATGTTTAATTTGTTTACCAGATCTTCTATTTTGAAACAAGAAGGCTGTACGACGGAATACACTGCAAATTCGTACATGGAGAACAGCTGACAGATGGATTACAAGTGAAAACCAATGTCAGACAAATCTGTTTATTCTCGCCCCTTACCTTATTTCTGATGTTTCACACGATTATGAAGACCCCCACATCTGGGGAATAGCACGGAATACAATGAACATTATAGATACAACTAGACGATTTAGAATTCACGGATCACTTAGCTCTTCTATCTCATGCACAACAACAAATGCAGGTGAAGATATTATGTGTAGCAGCAGTCTCTGCATCAGTGGGCCTCAACATACATAAGTGAAAAACCAAGATCCTCAAATACAACACGGAGAAAACAAACCAAACACATTCGATACAGATACTGTGGAGGAGGTGAAAACATCCACGTACCTAGGCAGCATCAAGGATGAATGAAGAGGATCAGATGGAGATGTGGAGGCAGGGATTAGCAAAGCAGTGGCAACATTTCTACAATTGAAGAACATATGGAACTCCAAGCAATTGATAACCAACGTCAAAGTCAGAATCATCAGTTCGAACGTCAACACAGTTCGATTGTACGGAGCTGAAACTTCGGGAACTACTACAACCGTCATCAAAAATGTACAAGTATTTTGAAACAATTGTCTATGCAAGATACTCACTGTCCGTTGACTGGATACTATCAGCAACAAGCTACTGTGAGGCAGAACAAACCAGCTTTAGGTGAAGAGGAAATTAGGGAAAGACGTTGGAAGTGGATAGGACATACACAACGTTAATCATCAAACGGCATCTGGATGCACAGCTGTCGCATCAATGTACATGTCTCTTATAAGAACCGAAATCCTAACCACAGTTCGCTTCAACATGATCGACTACTTTGGAAGTTCTCAGAGGACGCTCAATTAATATGCAGTCTTGTTCAGCGTCGTAGTTAACCATTCACTAGGCATCATATGATAGTGTCATCAACACATTATCATCATTAATGAATTTTTATACGTAGAAATTTATTCAATTTTTTTTGACTTATTGGTTTTTCAACATCGAAGTAGAAATAGCTACATTGTGAGCTTCATTTGATGACGCGACATATGTTCCTCAGTGTTCGGTGTTTTCGACGTATTTCGGTATCAATTCAACAAGATGAGTTATGATTGAATGTTCACTGAATTCATCATGTTGTTTGTTTTTTCTAGAGTGTAATCTCGACGAAAATTTCATCCATAATGGTATATCAAAATATTTTCAACCTAAACTTATCCAATAAGTCATATAACAGTTTATTCAGTTGATTTATCAACTGGTTCACTTCCAATGCTGGTCAATCAGTTCTATATATAATCAACAATAGAAATTTACGAAACATGAGAGATTTTACATTATTATGCTTTTCAATAAACGTGTAAAATTGAATTTAAGAAAATATGATTTACAATTTAAGTGATTATTCGAGTAACATGGATGGCAACATCTGAAGAGAAATCATTCATCAAATAATAAATTTATGTCTTTTGACGAAATTCAACACCCATATTCTGTTGTCAACGTATTACAGATGTGGTACTGAGTTTGTATCAAAATGTTTCTAGTCATTTACCTTTTGAGCTTTATTATATTTGTTATTCTGTGAATATCTGTTTTATTCAAAGATGAGAGTACAACATCACTGTACTCCTAATGGTAGTTATAAATAACCATCAATGATTTTACTGCTAGCCATGAAATCAACAGAACAAACGCCACTAGCCGTCAAGCGAAAACCGATGATGGTAAAATATAGAAAGTGTACATTCATTCGAGATAATATATTCAGATTATGTGACAAAAGTTCGTGCATACATTTTAGAAGATAACGAATTCACTGTGAAGACTTTGAAACAACATTTTACCATTTCAACAATCAGAACTAACTTAAAAGCATTGTTTTGTTAGAGATAGATGGTGATGCCCTTTTCATTCTATTTAAGACTCATCATCTGGATGTACCTGCTTGTGACTTAATACGATACGACTTGAGAGAACTGGGAACGTTTGACCCGGATGAGTTTGGATGGAGGTTGCTGGTGTGCGGCCTTTGCTTCTACGCGAGGATATACATGCATTAGCAAGTAAGTAAATAATTCAACAATTACCCATGTTCTATTTGCTTACTACTCACTGACTTAGCGAATTACAAAATTTACCAAAAAGTATGATGATAGATATATATAGAAATATACATTTTCTAAAATTTCCATTACTTAAACAAAATGTAAAATATAATTCAAATACTTGATAATGTACTTCTGACCAATGAATTTTGTTATAATTTCAAAGAAACGTAGATTGTAATTACGAGCTGAAGTCACATTATTAAATTCTGTATATTCCTCAAGATCACAGTTGTATTGAATTTCTTTCAGTCGGTGTCATTTATATTCTCTGTTCTAAATATTATATCTGGAGCTTATATTCTTGATATGCTGTGTATAACTTGAGCACTTGGACGCTAGAAACCTTTCAAGTCACAAGTGAGAAGACAGAAGACAAGTGAAAGGAATGTTATTCGAGAATGTGTCGACGACCACTCTAGTCGAAAATGCACTCATTTATATATTCATTGTACACACATTTTGATAATAATTGGGATGAAATCATATATATAAAAAATACCCACATCATAACAAATCCTGTTGATTGTATACAAGAATATCGTCTATTATACAGAATAAAATATCATGCGAAATAAGAAAACAAATACTACACTGAATGATTGTCATACTGAATCAGAGAGAAATTAATGTTGAACAAAACTCATAATAAGTAAATCAATCAAATATTGACTTTTCTTCCCATCTTATCACTAAATATTTCACATTC
Source organism: Schistosoma bovis (assembly GCA_944470425.2). Classification (NCBI taxonomy): domain Eukaryota; kingdom Metazoa; phylum Platyhelminthes; class Trematoda; order Strigeidida; family Schistosomatidae; genus Schistosoma; species Schistosoma bovis. The sequence continues at coordinate 227,944 of OX103958.1, read as the reverse complement.
AGTGTAGTATATCCTACTTAGTTGACGAACTCGTTTATACTCAACATGTCTTCCGTACACAATTTATGTGATTACAGAAAGACATTGTGATTTCCACATTTATTGAGTGCTTCTACTTTCATAGATGCCTCATTTTCAAATCTCACAATCCTCTTCTACCTCGCTCTCCGTTTACTTCAACTCTATATTCTTAGCCTTCTGTTGCCAGGCATCCCTCTTCTGATTGGTGTTACATACAACTTATGTTGGACATAAGTAGCATACACTACACTACTAGAGACACCTCCATATATCAGAATAATACTTTTTGATTGATGTACTTTATTGTGTGACGGCTCAATGGGTTTTAATACTTCTCTAACTAATATTTTTGAGAAATGTAGGGAACAGACATGACGGCGGTGTAAAATGGATTAAACGATTAAATAAGCAACTATTGGTCTTGTTTATTCTAACCAGTATTTAAACAATACTAAGTATCATCAGAATATTTGATTGAAACTACGAAATAATGATTTCGAACGGTTTTGGCTGGTAGAAAATATGTTTAAGTTACGATGAGGAGAACATATCGAAAAAAGGTCAGTAGTAAATATATTTAGGACAAAATGAAATACAATATATTTTATTTGTTCATTTACTTGAGTGTAAATTGTATTGGTTATCCTGAATTACTGGTACTTTATTGTTTATTAGTAAACAATTGACTGTTTTAAATAAATAATATATTTTTAATATCCCGATGAGTAGAAAATTAGATTTTCTGACGTTTCGTGACTTAGTGTAAGCCAATTCTTCAGAGAACAAATAACCAAATTAAAATTAATCCAAGTTCTGTTGTACTATTTAAACTTGGATTAATTTTAATTTGGTTATTTATTCTCTGAAGAAGTGACTTACACTAAGTCACGAAACGTCAGAAAATCTAATTTTCTACTCATTGGGATATTAAAAATATACTATTTATTTATAACAATCAAACGAACTCTCAATCTATTCGAAATTATCAAATCAAACCTTGGTAATGATACCTACATTCTTAGGGTGGTTTACCTATTTCGTGTTTATATACCTATCGGATCTTTGTAAATTTAATTTAGTGAATTATGTTTCAATGAAGTGCGATAGTTTATTCAGGGTTTGTTATTTGAATAGGGTTTAGGGAATACGAGTAACAATTCGCTGTCATGAAATTGTGTAATCCCATATGGCAGGGGTGATGATAGCCTTTGCTGATGTAAATATAAAATGATAATTGTGATAATCTCATCCACCTTCATAAATATCCTTAATGGATTATTGCAGTCAATGTTTCATCAAATTTAATTCTCTTTTAAAATAGAAAACTGTATACATCTAATTAATATTATTCAAACGAACAACAAATAAAATTTAATATTCATAACTAGCACACTGGTTTGGGTCCACCCGTCCATTTCATATGACGTCATAATACCTTTAAGTAATCCTTTAAGACTAACCTCAGGAATTCCAATATTGATTTGTTTTTCCTGCAGTTGTTGGCACACAAAATCGATAGTCTCTGTTAACGGTACATTGGTGAACAGGGAAGCAACATCTAAAGATATCATTCGTTTCCCATTTAAATTTATATGTTCCACTGTAGAAATGAAATCGAAGACGTCTTTCATGCTTCTGTTGACGACTAATTTGTGTAAGGGGTTTAGGATACGAACTAGCCACTTTGCAGTTTTATGATAAAGCGAATCATACATATCTAAAACAGGGCGAAGAGGAAGACCTGTCTTGTGAACTTAAGGTAAACCATATAGTCGCGGTGTGTTCGATCCAGTAGGCTTGAGTGTTTCATGTAAGTCAGGAGTAAGAATACCTTTATTTTTTTAATTCCTTCAGTGAGTTAGTCAGCAATTTTTCTGCCTTCATATTTAAGTCCTTATCGTCGTTGAGTTTCTGAAATTTTGTCGGATCATTCAAAATCACCTTCATTTTATTAATGTAATCAGCTTTGTTCATAAGAACTAGCCGCCCTTCTTTACAACACATTCATAATATTTTGATTGAAGTAGGATATCCACTGGGTTTCCTGAAGAAACATTTGAGCGTACAAAACAGGAAAATAGTGACTCTGACGGCTAATAAGAAACCGCTTTTCTTGAAACTGCAATTCAATGGTGATTTGGCTAGCGATGTATTACGGGATAGATTGACTAGAGCAGTAAGGAGAACGTTTAATGCTGTCAACCTCTGCCTATTGTATTCGACCCGATTGATGATGATTCCGCAATTGAAGGATAAGTTACCTGGTTATGCCACTTCTATGTGTATCTACGAATTCAGCTGCTCCTGTGGAGAAAGCTATATTAAGCGCACTACCAGGCAACTGAACCAACGAGTTAGTGAACACCTCCCTTCGTGGTTAGGAAAAGGTTACGTCAAAACAGTACGCAGCTCGGTTCTATCACACTTGATCGATAGAGGTCATATAGTGGACAGAAGCATGTCGTTCAAAGTTATTTATCGTATTCCCACTAGTTTTCCTTATGTTGTTCAATCTCGTGTCTTACACATAGCAGAAGCTATAGGAATCCGAGCCAACAAGCCAAGTCTTTGTGTTCAGAAGAAATTTGTAACACCCTTATCTCTCCCCTGACATTAAGTAATAAATGAATTTATTTATTCTTTTTCTAACCTTCTCTTCGTTTATTATTTTTCTTAACCCCCCCTCCTACCACTTTATTTTCTCTCAACTATACGTTTCATGGTCCAATTATCTGAACATTTCTTATTACGTCATCTTATAATTTTATAATTGTTATCTCAGTTTCTATATTTTTCTAATCATTGACCTATTTCAGATTATGTAACATTGATTTGAACCTTTATTATTATTGCTTATCAAAAACTAATGCACCTGTTGTCACACCATCCATTTGTACTTTTCACATTTTACTTATTATGTAATCGTTTTCATTGTTATCATCATTGACTTATAAACTACCTTGATTGCTTTAATTCATTTCGTACGTGCATATATAAATACATTACTGTATATTAGAGTAAAGCCTGATGAGGATCTAATCGAAGACAATATTGTTCGCTTATGTCTATGTTGCTCTAAATTTACAATATGGGAATATTTCAAATTTTACAAACAAATGTTTAAGGTTTTTTCCAAAGGCGGGAGTTATTCTTTTGTTAGTGTACAACAAATTGCTCCAGGAGCAATCGTAAACCATTCTTTTACGTTTACGTATAAACGTGCACCTTTGGGTAAAATTTCCTAAACTGTAAATGTAACGTTGTTGTTGTGTATTTTGTACGTTTTTGGCTCAGGATGAGACAGTTATTATTCATTTAAATCGCCATTTCGGTTTTCTTATTATGTCAGACTATTCGTTTGAATTTTATGGACAGTTGTCCATTTGTTTTGCTCGACCTTCAAACTCGATGTCTGTCATCTTCACACCAATGAATATTCTCAAAGGATGTACTGGGCCTTAAATCTGGCCAATTTTATGGATTATTTAATTTGGATTCAGAATTGTAGAACCCAATGAGAGATTATTGAAAAGAAAATTCTTCGTTCATACATTTGTGTTTTCATATAATGGAAGATCGATTCAAAGGACTTTTAATGCAGCTAAACTACAACTAGTATTCTCCACACGACCAATAATCACTCTGAGGTTGAAAGATAAATTACCTAGTCTAGCCACCTTCTTCTGTATCTATCAATTCAACTGCTCCTGTGGAGCAAGTTATATTGGCAGATGTTCTAGGAATTTGTACATTCGGGCTCGTGAGCACCTACCCGTGTGGTTAAGCAAAGGTGTTGTCAAAACTGTTAACAGCTCCATCTTAGACCACTTAGTCCAAACAGGACATACAGCCAACATGGAACAATCTTTTGCAATAGTTTATCGTGTCAACAGCAGTCTACCTAATTCCGTCAGACTGCGAATCCTACAGACGGCTGAAGCAATTGCTATTCGGATCAAAAAGCCAGAGCTTTGTATCCAAAAGAAGTATGTTCAGCCACTCCCTTTACCCTGGCCAACTAGCTAATAATCAATCTTATAATGTGGTGACGTAATCCGATTAATGTTCATTTTATGTCCCAAACTTATTATCAATATTATTACTGTTATTATTACTATTATTGTCTTTACACTTGATAACCCTTTTTGAGGAATTTATTCAATATCCACCCCTGAAACTACTATATTTGACCTAATTATTTTACATATTACGCAATTTCTGATTTGTAATCACAGTATTCTCTCTCTCTATCTCCCTCTCTTACCCCATGTTGACCATATTTATTCTGACAATTTATCTCACAATTTCGTTTCGCTTATAAACTGATTCAAGTTAACAACTTCATATTAGTCAGCCCCAACATTAACGATTTTGTTTTATATAACAAACAATTCCTGATTCACATATTACAATTTCCAAATGATGTGCTCTCTGCCTTAAATCTGGCCAATTTTATGGATTATTAATTTGTATTTATAATTGTAGGGTACCTGATGAGAAATTATTGAAAAGAATATTCTTCGTTCATACAAATATTATTTATTTATTACAGAATCCAGATTGCTTTCGAATGCTATCGCATTGAAAAATGTCATAAAATGAAGCTATTGATGTTTCAATCATCATATGGCCAACCTAAATTTAAACCATTGACTGATTTATGATTTTCGTCTTTAAAATTTCCCAAACTTGAATGCGAAAATTGTCTATATGAAATACCTACTAGCCTTCACTTTCACAAAATGTGTAAGTTAAACATGCTATTTTGTTGTATATATACGTTCTGATTTGTGTCTGTTGTTATCGCTCGTGCTTCTGGGTTTCTGCGGAATATATTTCCCCGTTCGTTCATAGTCACTTCCTCAACGAAAATTTAATTGAAATAGACGTGGGAAAATAAGAGATTTTGTCCACAGGTTTATCAAAACAAAAGTGCACTCATTAACTTATTAGTATGACTCGGAATACACTATTCAATCAGAAGGTAGTCATACAGCTAATTCATAGTTTCTCCAAGCATAGAAAATAATCTGTGTGTGTGATGTTTCAGACTGAACGATTTCACTACAAAATGTTTCACATGAGCCCTCTTAGTATAAGAATTATATTTTGTTTAAAGATTTGCATGATCTGACATATTTCATATTTGCTGTTTGAAGATGGATACGTTATGACAAATCCTACTGATTTCATGGTCATAACACTTGTTATCTACCATCAAATGAAGTCGAATTGGATCATTTGACTTATTCAGGTCAGTCAATTTTCAAGAGGAATTGGTTGACTATTAGGATGATATTGATAATCAATGGAAGTACTACACTAATAAAATTGATTACCACCAAATTACTGAAAACAACAGGTTTTAAAATTATCAGATAAACATACAAAGTGACAAACGAAATCACCTGACAACACGTTCGTTTTTATACGTGTTTATACATGAAAGGCTAAGCATCAGGTTAGAAGATTAAAAAATTAAAGTCCATTTTTTTTAAAAGCAATGACTTACACCAATCGAGATAACACATCAATATTATCATGATGCACTTAACGTGACTACGAATTATGTTTGATTGCACGTCGGATGGTATACACTTATTTGGCTGCTGGTTTAACAGATAAAACAATGGAACCACAAAAACCGAGTAAAGAGTAGTCTTATGGCCACCTATATCATCTGCACTGATTGAGACACCAGATTTCTGATTTCGCAGTTATTTCGCATATGTTCAGTCACTCCAATGTGGCAATCACAACAATTAATAATATTTACCAGCAATTCAAAAATCGCAAGCTTGAAGATGAGTTCTGATAAAATATTACCACACAATTTAAAGCTACTCAATTTTAGTATTATTTACAACAAGAAAAGTTCAATGTGTACTTTAGTATCAGTAAAAGTGGTTGTGATTTGGAACAACATATATAACCGAAAAATATTATTTTCGATTACATCCTCAACAGGTTTTAATCTAATATACAGGTGCAGTTGAATTCGTAGATACACATAGAAATGCCATAAGTTGGTAACGTGTCCTTTAGTTGTGGAACCACCACAGATCGGGTCAAGTACAATAAACAGAGGTTGGCTGCATTAAACGTTCTCTTCACTGTTCCATTCAGTCTATCACGTAGTACATAACCAGCTACATCTCCACTGAATTTCAGCTTCAGGAAGAGAGGTTTCTTTCTAGCCGTTTACGCCGCTATTTGCTTGTTCGCTACACGCACGTGTTTCTTCAGGAAACCTTGTGGATAACCCATTTCAATCAACATATTATTTATGAGCTCAAAGTCGTTGGTAATTGTATTGACTGAGCATATCCAGTTCCTCTTCAAATGTAAGTTTAATTACTGGATGTTTGTTGGTAAATAGTTTCAACAGTTTTTCTTTTCCAATGTTCTGATCGACAGTAATGAAAGCACCATCAACGTAACGACAGAAGAAATCGAGCTTATCAATAACATCTTTGAGAGGTTGGTTTTCTAGTTTCACAAGTAAAAATCCTCAAGGATAGGACCTAGGCGTAAACCCATCGCTATACCATCATTTCGTCTATGATATGTGTTAGTAAAGATAAAATAGACATTCGTTGTACATTTCAGAAGTAATTCTTTGAGACTAACCTCGGGAATTCCAATATTGATTTGTTTTTCAAGTAGTTGTTGGCACACAACATCAAAAGCCCTCGAATGCCCTGGTACGGCCGAGAGTGGGGAGAGTCCGCTCTCCCTCTCGAAATACTCTCACACGGCCACGCGTATACAGCCTCTGCCAGGGAAGTCCTACTCATTGCCTTCTCGTGGCGGAGGTGTTGTTTACGAAAATGAGAGGACGAAAAGCGAATGTCCGGCGCTTTAACCGGATCACAAATCAATGGTGCACATGGGCTCCAGTATCCTGCGGGAACAAATGGCGTATGAACCAATCGTTGGTCACCAGCTACCATGGGATTGCATCTCCTTACGATGCTCCACTGCCTTGTGGGTTAGACCTTTAGGTCAAAGGCTCGGGGAGTGGCCCCCTAAGATAACCATCTGCTTCGGCTTGGGCACCCGGGCAGTATCACAGCCCACACACAAATTGATGAACTCTCTATGCCTATGGAAATTACTTTTCTCGCTTCGAAGAACGAACAATTGATTCAAATTATTATCATTACAATTATTGTCATTATTAATACTATTATTATTACTATTATTGTCATTATTATTATTATTATTATTATTATTATTATTATTTTCCGCATTATTCACCCTCTTTTATACTTATACAGCGGCTCGTCTTTGGTGGAAATTCGACTATATCTAAACGTTCTCGAGTCACTGTCCGGTTGAAAATTGTATGTTACCACCGAATACGAGGACTGAAGCAGATTTTCTGAAACCACGTGCACCATTCAAACTGGCTGCCTTCAACGTTCGCACATTTATGCAGGTCGGACAACAGATAGGGCTGGCTATGTCTTTGGAAAGTCTTAATATCGACGTGTGTTGTCTATCCGAGACCCGTATTCAAGACTCTGGCGAAGTACTACAAATTCGATCTCCATCTGTCGTTTCGAAAAGCTTGTTTTACGTGTGCTTATCCGGAGACCCTGTGGCATCTTCGTCTGGTCTTGCTGGCGTTGGTGTCGCACTAAGCGCTAGAGCTGAGGTAGCACTAGTCGATTGGATCCCCATTAACAGTCGGTTATGTGCTGTTAGATTAGAAAGTTCCATCAAAGTGAGAAGAAATCGGCGTGAGAAACGATGTCTTTTCGTCATCTCCGCCTATGCCCCGACAGATTGCAGCCCGGATGCAATCAAGGATGAGTTTTACCACCAGTTATCAGTTCTTCTCCAGAAAGTGCGTTCGACAGATATTGTAGTACTAGCCGGAGACTTGAATGCTCAGGTCGGGCGTCTAGGCACAGAAGAGAGTCGTTTAGGTGGCCGATGGGGACTCGTTGGTCGCAGGTCAGATAACGGGGACCGTCTACTGCAACTTTGCACAGACCACAACCTGTTTCTGGCTAGCACTAACTTTCGGCACAGTCATCGCCGATGTACCACCTGGCGTCCTCCCTCTGCATCTCAGGCCTGGACTCAGATTGGTCACATTGCGATCAGCTACCGCTGGCGTGGTTGTGTACAAGACTGCCACTCCTTTTGGAGTACCTATCTGGACTCTGACCATGCCTTGGTCTGCGCCAATCTTGCCTTACTTTTCAGTGGCCAACGAAGTAACCGCCACCAACGGATTGATGTTAGCAAGCTGGTTGCAACTTCTGTTGCAAGTAAGTATCGAACCGAGTTTTTTCTGGTTCCTTACAACTCATTGAAGCCCGTCGATCTACTCCAGGTGACCGTGAGTTTGACCATAAACGAGGGATATTACGTAAGGAAATTAGGCGAAGCTTGCGTAAGGACCGAGAAGCCTGGTGGTCGGAGCGTGCTAATGAGCTGGAAGCAGCAGCTGCATCTGGTAACTACCGGAAGCTCTTCCAACTCATCCGAGCCACTGGCAGCAAGAAGTCTGGTGTGAGTGAAACAATCTGCGAGGATGATGGGATGCCAATCACTAACATCCATCGACGTCTTGGACGGTAGGCAGAATTTTTCGAAGGGCAGTTCAACTGGCCTGCTGCTCCGGAAACATCGGTCAGACTGTCCTGCCCTGCATGGCCGGTGACGACCGATCCACCAAATGAGGAGGAAGTCCGCAAGGAACTCCAACTCTTGAAGCGTTACAAATCACCTGGCCCAGATGACTTACCTCCGGCTCCTTTTAAAGATGGTGGTGACTTTTTGACTAAGGAATTGACGACGTTGTTTACAAAGGTTTGGGAACTAGAGAGTGTACCAACGTCATGGAATGAGTCGATAGTTGTCCCTATCTTTAAAAAGGGTTCACGTCGTTCCTGTAACAACTATCGGGGGATAGTTCTACTTCCGACTGCGTCCAAGCTATTGGCTTCCGTCATACTTCGTAGGTTGTTCAAAACTCGAGAAAGATTGACTCGCGAGGAGCAGGCTGGGTTTCGTTCTGGTCGAGGATGTATTGATCATATCTCCACCCTCCGCCAAATGTTAGAACACCGCCATACTTTTCAAAGGCCAACAATCGTAGTGTTTCTTGACATCAGGGCTGCCTTCGATTCGTCGGACAGAACCGTTCTCTGGGATTGTCTACTGAAGAAGGGTGTGCCTGAGAAGTTTATTAACATCCTAAAAGCTCTATATACAAATACCTCAGGCAGAGTGAGGGCATACAACCACCTTTCTCTATTGTTCCATTCAAGCAGTGGGGTTTGACAGGGTTGCCCAATCTCACCATTCCTCTTCAACTTTGCCATCGATGACATTCTGGAAACAGCTCTGATGAATGTAAGTAATGGTGGTGTGGATCTGTTGCCTGGAGAAAGACTTCTCGACCTTGATGATGAGATCGACACACGAATAGTGAAAGCCAGAGCGGCTCATGCCAATCTGGGCCACCTTTGGCGCCTTCGTGATGTTAGTCTGGCTGTAAAAGGTCGGATCTACAACGCGTCGGTGAGAGCAGTTTTGCTCTATGCTTGTGAAACCTGGTCTCTCCGAGTTGAGGACGTTAGACGACTCTCTGTGTTCGATCATCGCTGTCTCCGAAGGATTGTTGACATTCAGTGGCAACACCATGTCAGTAATGCAGAGATTCGGCATCGTGTGTTCGTGCACAGAGGTGATAATGCAATTGATGTCACTGTCTGGAAACACCGACTTCGGTGGCTTGGACATGTTCTCCGAATGTCGTTTCAGAGAATTCCACGTCGTGCATTATTTGCCGACTCTGGGACTGGTTGGAAGAAGCGGAGAGGTGGTCAGTGCATGACATGGTGTCGTGGTATGAAAGAAAGCTGCAAAGGACTGGCTTCTGTCGGTCCTTCACGACTCCCTGGTTGGGTCTGAGAGATGGTGCAACACAGTGGCTAGAGACGTTATCAGATATGGCTCAGAATAGAAGCCAGTGGCGATCCTGCTGTAACCTTCTTTTATTTTCTTCATAAAAAGTGGTTGTGTCTCCCTTACCTGAAAGATTTCTTCCGATCGCACCTTTGCGTTCCCTCATTACTACCACACTATCTTACACCAATCTCTTCGTTATTGTTCTCTTATTTTTCTATTTCTCTTCGAATTCTCATTGTTTTGTGTGGCGCATATATATTGGCGCTCTCTTGTACCAATATTTATGTGTTCAAATAATAAATAATAATAATAATAGTCTTAGTTAAAGGTATATTGGTGAACAGGGATCAAACATCTAGAAATATTATCCGTTTCCCATTTCAGTTCATATGTTCAACTTTGGAAATGAAATTTAAAAACATCTTTCACACTTCTGTTGACGGCTAATTTGTCTAAGGGATCTAGGATTTGAACTAATCACTTTGCAGTTTTATGGTAAGGCGAATTGTACAATATCTAAATTTGGACCAAGAAGACCTGCCTTGTGAACTTTGGCTAAAACATAGAGTCGTGTTGTGCTCGGTCCTGAGGGTTTAAGTGAATCGTGTATGTTTGAAGTAAGTATTCCCTTATATTTTAATTCCTAGAAGTTCATGTATATAAATGTGTACGTTTAATATTACATTCGGTGATGTACGTTTGTAAAATAAATCAACCGGAAAACTATTATAGTAGCATTTCAATGAGAAACACACAATCCTTTATCTCTATTCATTGCTATTTCTGAGTTTGTGGTTAACTGTCAACACATTGTACTGACATATACTGTGTTGTGATGATTAACAACACTGTCAACATTTTGCAAACCATAACTTCTTATCCAGGAATTAATTACTCTATCACACTTATTTCAAGTATTTTACAAATTCTCTTGAATATTAACTTTGGGCTTATTTTGCATTCGGTGTTATGAACACTTTGAACAGTCAGTCAGTAACAACGTAGAAATTCGTACGTACGTACATCAGTTCGAGTTGCCACACCACATTGGCACGGAGATGGAGTGGTCGATTCAAATCCCGTAGTGCTAGATGTAGTGAAATTATAAGCTGTAATCAGAAAAATTAGGGTTTGAAGATGTTATTCAAGGAGTATAATCCAGTGAAATGAATTTAGAAAGAGAAAAAGAAAGGGACATGAAGAAATCAGAAGGTCAGAATTTGGGAGAACACAAAGTGGATGCACCTGCGCCATTGCAAACGATTTTCAGCCTTGGCATTCAGGGTCTCTAACCATCGGTTGCTATCATCTCGCACTCCTCAACTAGGTAGTCTACACCTGCAAATATGACTCAGTCCACTTGTCAGTGACTTCATGGACTTGTGCCATGCTTTGGTCTGGCCACCCCTAGCTTTCTTCCAACCTACTCCTATACCACTGAACATCGCACATCGAGGCAGTCGGTCGTTGGGCATACGTAACACGTGTCCCAGCCATCTCAACTGATGAAGTTTCACTACGTCATCAATTGATTTGCCATCCTTACCTAGTACCCGTTTCCTAACAACTGCGTTACTTACTCGATGGTCCCAGGATATACGAGCAATGTTTCGAAGACACCTATGATCGAATACAGGTAACCTACGAATATCATCCACTCTTACCGACCATGTTTCACTGCCATAAAGTAGGACGGAACGATCTGCTGCACAATAAACACATCCTTTAGTTGATAGACGGATATCCTGCCTACGCCATAAATGACGCAAGTTGGCAAAAGCTAGTCGAGCCTTCTGTATCCGTGCTGATTTCGTCACACACCAGACCACAAGGGCTGATGAGACTTCCAAGATAAGTGAAGCGGTCGACACACTCAACTACTTCACTCCCTATCACTAGTTCGGGTGTCGATGTAACCCAATCCTGAAGCAACATTTTGCACTTCGAGGGAGAGAATCGCATCCCGAACATGCTTGCATTGTTGCTTAGAGTGGTCAGAAGACTCTGCATTTTGTCAGCGTCTTCACCAAATAAAACTATGTCATCAGCATATTCTAAGTCAACAAGTGAACCTCCCGGTAGAAGTTCAACCCCTGGAAATCTAGACGAGCAAAGTGTCATCTCTAAAAGCACGTCAACGACAAAGTTAAACAAGAATGGAGAGAGTGGACAGCCCTGACGAACACCACTTGAGGTAGTCAATTATGATGACAGTTCGCCATAAGCTCTCACTCGACCAGTTGTGTTCGAGTAGAGAGCCTTTACAAGGTTAATGTAATTCTTTGGTACTTCTTTCAGTGACAAACACTGCCATAGAAACTTACGATCGACAGAGTCGAATGCTGCTTTAAGGTCGAGAAACACTACGATTGTGGGGCGTCTGAACGTATGTCTGTGTTCTAGAACCTGACGTAGTGTGAATATGTCCTCTATACAACCACGTCCAGGTCGAAAACCAACCTGATTTTCTCTGGTCTGCTCTTCACGAGCTTTGGTTAGGCGTCGAAGTATTATTGGAGCTAATACTTTAGATACTATATTAGTCAAACTGATTCCTCTGTGATTGTCACAAGAGCACTTTTGTCCTTTCTTATAGACTGGCACAATCAGTGATTGAGACCAGTCAGATGGGATTACATCCAGTTCCCAAATTCTACCTAAAACCTCAGTTAATCTCACTGCTAATACTGGACCACCATCCTTAAAAATCTCAGGAGTAAACCTTTCAGGGCCTGCTCCTCTCCCTCCCTTCAGATTTCCTATGGCTTTTTCAACTTCATAAAGAGACGGAGGACCTGCACTAACTTGCCATTCAGGTTGACTGTAGATCGTGGGAAACTGAAGTGTGGTTGAAGGCCAGTTGAACTGATTCCTAAAGTGTTCTGCCCATCGATCCAATCTCCTGGATTGAGAATGTATAATATGTCCATCTTTCTCTGAGAGTGTTTCGCTAACAGTCGGTTTCCTAATACCGGTTTCCTTAACAAGTCTGAACAATTGTCTGCTATTACCTATTTCCTCTGTCTTTTCCATCTCTCTTGCTTTCACTGCCCACCACTGTTCACGGTCATTGCATAGACTTCTTGTCAGATTGCGCTAAAGCTGACTTCGCTCTTCATTGTGTTCAGAGCCAGGTGGGATGAGTTTCCGAGCATCTATCAGTGCGATAGATGCTTCTGAGATCCAGTGTTGCTCCCTAACCCTACGGGTTACCGTACTAGCAGATATCACTGCTGTTTCCGCAGCTTTCCGGATATCATTCCACGCTCCCTTGGGGTGGGTATCACATACACAGCTGCCTAACTGTTTTTTCCAGTTAATTCTGAAATATGCTCTTAACTTGACTATCATTAAGTAGGACCCTAAGAGGTTTCCTTGCAGCGTCTTTCCTACGTCCAGTAAGACTCAGATAAATACGAGCTCGCACTAGAGCATGATCTGAATCTAAGCATGTGCTCCAGAATGAGCGACAGTCTTCTATCGAGCCCCTCCATCGGTGGCTGATAGCGATGTGATCTATTTGGGTCCAACGTTGGGACGAATTAGGGGGTCGCCATGTCAAAAGATGTTTTTCTTGATGCTTAAAGTTAGTATTTGCGAGATAGGGGCGGTTATCTGAGCATAGCTGCAACAGACGGACGCCATTATCTTTTGTTTGAGCCAAAAAAACTATAAGATCCACCCAGGTGTCTTTCCCTTTCCCTTAGTTTACCTACTTGAGCATTAAAATCACTAGCCAGTATTACTACATCAAGGCGCTTAGCCTTTTGGAGAGGGTTGGAAAGCTCTCTGTCAAACCCGTCTTTTACATCATCTGAGATGCAGTTAGTGGGAGAATAGGCAGAGACGACGAAGAGGCGACGACAAGTGTCCCTATCTTTCCGAGTCCTTATTGTTCCGTTCAGTCGGACAGCGCACAAACGACTGTCTACTGGGATCCACTCTAAGAGAGCTAGTTCTGCCCTAGGACTCGATGCTATACATACGCCATCAAAACCACGGGAAGCAGCATCAGGGCTTCCAGATACACGAAGTTCGAATCGACTTGGTTCTTTATTTTAACATGGTGAGGTCAAATGAATGACGCTACTCGGATCCTGTATGAGCGCTTTGGAGACGCATCACACATCAATGGCACGAGATTCTAAAGTTCTAGCTAAGGAAGCCCGTTGTCCTATTTGGCACAGTGTTCGAACGTTAAAAGCTCCTATGTGTAGTTTAGAGCGTGGTTCCAAGAGACCAGGAATAACGTTTCGCGTACTCAAATCGTTTGCTGTAGAGGTGCGAGGTGATAAAGGGACGTGAGGAGGATTAGTCGTGGGAATATGAGGGGTATTATGAGGCGTAGGAAGGATTTGGATGTGACCAACTTGGTCTCGTGTGCTGTTACGCATATGACGGCTGAGATCACTTCCCGGCTGCCCACACCGTGGAAGGGTATTTCTTGAGGAACCTGAAAAGGAAATTGGATTAGTGTTGGTCTTGACGACCTGGGAGCGTGACCACAGAGCCCAAGGGACAACTGCTTGAGGCCGGTCGCGCACGGCCTTTTTGTGGAAGGTTTTTGACGTGTTAGCTCCGCTCTTCAAAGGGCCTTACCGCCGGAGACGGAAATCCGTGAGGTAAGGTGAGGTGTGACATTTTCAGGGTCAACCTTTTCTAACTCCTTCCTTCCTTGTGAGAAGGCAGAATCGCTGCAGATGCTGGTTGTCCAGGGAAAAATCCTTACTACTGTCACATTTCTTTACTGTCAGCAGTACGACTTCGCCCTCAGACCTTGAGTTGCTTTTTCTAGTCTTACCGTTCTCCAATCGACATGCCTGACGTGGTAGGACCTACAGGAACATGTGTTCTAGCCAATATAGCTCGGTTGGGTCATCACGACAGGAAAGCCTGACCACCGCGTCAAGGTAGCAGCCTCGGCCGGGGAACACTTTGAACAATACCAATTAATGGAAATATTGCATTTTTCTCTCAACTGTCAACCAAAACAAGCTATAAATTACAATGACAGAACTGTTCATAGTATAATTCATTCAATATACTACTCTAATGTGTACTCCAGTGACTAAAATGAAAATGTATTACACATCAAACCACTAAATGTTTACTTATATAAAGTAGATTGATTCTATTCTTAGTGATAGTAGGTCCTCTTAAACCGTAACATAAACAAATATGCTCCATAACTGAGAATACATTCCAATCAAAATCACGTACTAAAATCACAGTTATCAAACACTTTGTAATATTTAAAATGTCATCAACGAAGCCATCTCTTAACCGTGATGTTATTGTGAATCAGTAACTACCATAAATTGGTGTTGAATTTTCATAACATATCCATATTTAAAAAAGAAACATGAGATAATATGTCAGATTAGGTTAATGTTTAAACAAAATACAGTTGTTTTATTAAGAGGTCTCATGTAAAACATTTTGTAGTGAAATCGCTCAATCTGTAATATCACACACGAAAACGTTTCCTCTTTGCTCGGCCATACTATAATTGAACTTTAAAAACACGAAAATTAGCGAAGGGATCTCTTCTCAATGAATTTCTTATCGAGATGTACAATGCTATATATATGAAAATGTTTTGTTAAAGTACTAGTGCCGCAAGGCAATGTTAAGAAAGAATAACCAAGACGATGTAGTAAGAAAAGCATAATACTAGACAACGTAATGCAAATAATAACAATAGACAATAAGTTGATAACGAATCATAACGTGAATGTAGTAAGATGATTAAACTGTTCCTTTCGATAGTTGAAATCATGAGTCAATTGAAGTTGGACCTATCTTATACACAACTTTAAAATCAAACTGTAGATCAGTAGAATGATTACAGTCGATTAGATTTTCAGGTATGCAACGCGTAACTGCTTTCCTCTCACCTTTGTATAACCACATTGGGACATGCTCCCAGGGATTATTAGGTTTTTCCCAATTTTGTGGTTCACAATTCTCCGAACTTTTAGCTGCACGCAGGCATGGCGAACAATCGTGGCACCTAATTTCGATATCTTGATGCATTGTAAGCCATTAAGCATAGCTTGGAGCCAAAGATTTCATCTTGCTGATGGCGCGATAGCCGCTTTGGAATTGTTTTAAAATTTTTCTGCGTAATGTTTCTGGACCAATGAATCTGTGACTGGACGTAATACATTAAATGATTATTGTGAGTGAGTCCTGCTGGCGAAAATATTAGTACAGTTCTCCTTGAAGACAACGGTTCGAGAATTCTATGAGAAGATAATCCTCAACTTCTCTTGGCATCTCATCATCTTCCGCAGCTTCTTTGACGGCTCTGAAGGCGAATGGTAGACCATAAATTGCGTCTTCTAATATTCAGTGTACTTCTGTTTCAGTCTCAATTGCTGCCACCAATGTATCTTGTTCCCGTTACACTTGTGAATGAACTGAGTTTTCCCCCTCAGCATTCGTCGTACTGATGCGGTCACAGATCGAGTTTATGGGATGGTCTGCTATTTTCAGCCTATCTATCCAGTCACATCCTAATAAATCAAGTGATGAATTATTACTCCATTCTCACTGTGAATCTCACCGGCGATGTTTAACGTTTCCTTGGATGAACTGTGAAGTGAATCTTGAATTGGATAGATTAGGTTTGAATCCTTTAGAATATACTTTCGATTGTTGACGGTGTTCTCGAATTTGACGATGACATTATTTATGCTCTGTTCTATAACATGTAGTACAAAGATGAATAATCAATGGACTTCTCGTTGAACTCGCTTTTGTACATTGTTTTATACTACTTTCGATATTAAGTAAACAGTTTGATTTCTAATAATATTTGAAAGTATGATGCTACACGTTTATTTATTGTGTATTATCCAAAACTATTCACGAAAATCAATCAGATTTACTGTATTTGTTATGGTAATTATCATCCTTCAACTTTTTTAACAATTATTTTCAGCTTTGTTGCACTGACTATATCTATGTTTAAATGCAAATTATTCCATAATTGTATATTCTTATTTCGAATGCTCGATTCTTCATAGTCATCATTAACATTCCGCACTGTCATTTATGCTACCACATATTGTGATCAATTTTTATGTTATCGTTACAGGTAGCCCAATTTGTTTTTAGAGATTCGGATGCGTTCATCTCAATCGATTCTTCACGACGTACGGTTTGCTAATAATGGAAGAGTTCTTCAAATTATTGTTTGTTTTCCAACCTTGGTTTTATCCAACTTTCAGTTGTATATTTATTATTATTATTTGCTTTATTCACTATTATATTTTTGTAACGATGTAGAAATGTCCACATAAAATTAGGGGTGTCGAAATAATTACTTGATCAAAAAGATGTAGAGTGCGAAATTATGTAAGAATAAAATAGCCTGTAAACGCGTACCTGTGGTTATCTTCCCATCAGAGCTTTAAACATCAACACACGACACACCAATCCACTGAGCTTAGTTAGGTAATAACTTCCACAAAAAATATGGAAATAAAATTGGTCATAGTACAGAGATATCTGGTCGTATGACACGAGTTTTAATATACTTTACGTGATGAATACTCCAGAAGTTAGTTCTGCTATTTTACGATGGTCTGTTTGGCTTCAGTATATCCTGTTTCATTAAGTTGATGATCTCTATTAACTGACCGAAGAGTTTTATTTTATTTGCTCGTAGATATCATAGCACACTAATCCACAAGTGGTAGGCTGACACATATAATTAGGTGGTAAAACATTACACATGGAACTCAATATCCAACTGAATAATTTTCATATTTATTGTATAAACGACGACTAAATTAAGCACTGAATGTCCTAATTAATTTTGTTATTGTTAGAATGTGTGTATCAGAAAATATTCTACAACCGACTGTAATATTCTTCTGGTGGTAGTGATAAATGAAGTAGTCCACATTATGTGGTCTCGAGTCATATATAGAGGGTTGGTTTCCTTAATGATAATAATACACTTTATTATGGCTTGACGTTCATATCTTTCGCTTTCTGAAGAGAAAGTTTAATGAATATATCTAAATATATTTACATATTATTCATGAGTTTGTAGAATTGTTTTACCGAGAATAGATATTTGCGTAGTGAAATTTATAATTTGGTCTGTCTAATAAAGTCAATGTGTTTGAAACCATCAGAGGGCTTACGTTTATCTGTTTATATACTGACTTATTACAGCATTTTAACAAGCGAACATCTCTCTAAACAATTTTCAGAGCTCTGATAGATTGTATCAGTGCTTCATATTAATAATAATAATAATAATAATAATAATAATAGTAACAATAATAATAGTACTAATAATGTGCTCAATACAGTAAGCGACAATAAGCATTAGGTGTTATAAAATGTTTTTCAATAAGCACTTATTTCTTCAAGTTTTTAAACATCCAGATAAATAGAGTCTTAGTAACACATTCGTAAAATTTTATTTTACTAAATACAAAATAAAACAACTGCGGTTATATCTCAACTAAACATAAACCAATTTCTGCATTTCTTCAGTATTGCATTCAATCGACTGTCATTGCTAATATACAGTACTTTTATGCATAACACTATATCAACTGATAATACAATGGTGTATACTACTATATTTATTCCTAATAGAAAGTGGAATGCCTGGAGGCAGAAAGTTGAGAAAATCGAAGCGATGGAACGTGGTAACACAGAGACAGTCAAGTCTGGGACGATTGATTGGCATTTTCAAAATGAAGCATTTACAGCATAGTTTCGCCTGTAGCTCATCTAGAGTTACTGTTGGTCCTGAGACCGGGTATGAGATTAGCGACCCCATCTAACTCTCTAAGAAACGCTAACCAGAAAAAGTAATTCAAACCATTTAAACTCTGCCTCGGGAGTAAGAAGGTCTTCGTTTAGAAGAGTTACAACGCCTCATGGTGAAAGTCGAGTTCCTTTGGAAGCCACACGGACGATGCTCCTTCTAACAACCAGAGCAACATTTTTTATAGGTGCATGGAATGGCCGGACAATGTGGAATACAGTGAAGACCATTCAAAAAAACGGAAATGGGGATATATAACTTGGCAGTACTGGGAATCGGCGAAACCCATTAGACTCAAGCTGGACAACAAAGGCTAAATACTGGAGAGATGCTGCTATACTCCGGTCTCGGAGTTACAACGAATATTATCCAATGTTATGCACCTACCAATGATAGCAACGACGACATTAAAGATCAATTCCGAACTTTTTGAGAAAGCTAAACGCTCAAACATAGTTCTCGTAGAGGGTGACTTTAATGCTCAGATACGTATTTTGAACCAAACAGAAAGGTATGTAGGTGGATATTTTAGTATTCCGTGCCCTAATACGGGCACGCATCTGCTTGCGCCTTATTGGACGCAAAAAAACCACGTTAAAAAGACCTATTAGAATTGAGTTGAGTGACGAGAAAACCAAAAGTAGTTTCCAGGAACAACTGAGGTTACACTTAGGTAGTTCTGAAAACGAGGCTAACCCAAATGTTGCTTCGGAAGACATACAAAAAGCCTTGGATTTCTTCAAAGTCTATCACACTGATGGATTCTCGCAAACTCGTCCCATCAGGTTCTGAACACGATGAAGAGCGTAAACAAATCAAATCTAGGTTAAGAAAAAGTCTAAGAAACGACCGTGAGTAGTGGTGGGCAACAAAAGCAAAAGAAATGGAAAAGGCAGCGACCATAGGGAACACAAGACAGCTTTACAGTCTAATAAAAGAAACCGTAATTAATAAGTCAAGTGTAAGTGAGATTATATAGGAAAAAGACGATACTCTCATCTGCTCCCAGTCCAGACATTTAAAACGATGGGCGGAACATTTTAGAGAACAGTTCAACTGGCCTTCAGCTACTCTACAACTACCCTCCATTACCAGACAGTGTGAGTGGAACATTGAAGTAGGTCCCCCAACTCTAGCTGAAGTTCAAAAGGCTATAATTAATCTGAAACGAGGAAGGGCAGCTGGTCCAGATGGATTGGATCCAGAAGTCTTTGAGGATGGTGGTCCTATTTTAGCGATTAGGTTGACTAATATTTTAGCTAAATCTGGGAGTTACACATTATCCCATCTAACTGGTCGCAATCACTTATCGGGATTAGTTTAATTAATATAGTATCTAAAATATTAGCCTCGATAATTATCAGACTCCTAAATAAGACTCGTGAATTGCAAACACGAGAGAACCAAGCTGTCTTCACACCTGGTCGTGGCTGCATCAACCACATATTCACCATTCATTAGGTTCTAGAACATAGGCATACTTATCGGCGTCCGACAATGGCGGTCTTTCTTAACTTAAAAGCAGCATTTGACTCGGTAGACCGCGAGATTCTGTGGCAGTGTCTGTCATTGAAAGGCCTACCACAGAAGTACATAAACCTTATGAAGGCTCTTTACTCGAACACTACTAGTCGAGTCAGAGCTTATGGCGAACTGTCATCTGCTTTTTCAACCTCAAGTGGTGTCCGTCAAGGCTGTCCACTTGATCAATTTCTGTTTATCTTCATCATAGACATACTAATGGAAATCACATTCTCGTCGACTGAATTCTCGAATATTGATCTCCTACCAGATGCTCCAATTATCGACTTAGAATACGCAGATGACATAGTCCTGTTTGGTGAAGACGCTGACAAAGTGCAGAGTCTTTTGGTAGCGCTAAGCAACAATGCCAGAATGTTTGGAATGCGCTTCTCTCCCTCTAAATGCAAGTTTTTGCTTCAGGACTGGTCTGCGTCAACACCTGAACTGAGGATAGGGATTCAAATAGTTGAACGCGTTGACAACTTCACTTATCTTGGAAGTCTGATCATCCCTGATGGATTGGTGTCTGACGAAATTTCAGCACGGATTCGTAAAGCTCGTTTGGCTTTTGCCGACTTACTTCACCTGTGGCGAAGGCGAGATATTCGTCTATCAATAAGAGGACGAGTACACTGCGCAGCAGTCCGTTCTGTTTTACTTTACGGCAGCGAAACATGGCCTTTAAGGGTAGAAGATGCTCGTAAGCTACTAGTATTCGACCACAGATGCCTTAGAAATATTGCTGGCGTCTGCTGGGATCACCGGGAATCACCGGAATAGACAACACCAGATATAAAGATATCATGGGACGACATGAACTGGGAGAGAGACACGAAAATGGTAAAAGATTTTCAAATCTACGTGCATTCAAAAAATTGGTCATAGGAGGAACAATATTTCCACACAAACTTATACACAAAGCTGCATTAATCTCACCGGACCACACTACAGAGAGAGCCAGATAGATCATATTTGCATCAACAAAAAATTCCGAAGGACAATGGAAGATGTGAGAACCAGGAGAGGTGCTGACATAGCTTCAGATCACCACCTAGTTGTAGCCAATTTAAAACTGAAGCTAAAGAAGAACTGGACAAGTGGACAAACAGCACTACAAAGGTTCAATACAGCCTTCCTTCGAGATACTGACAAACTCAATGAATTCAAGATAGCTCTCAACAACAGGTTCCAAGCCTTACAAGATCTACTGAAGTAAGAAGAAACTACTATGGAGGACAACTGGAAAGGTATCAAAAAAGCATTAACTTCAACGTGTCAAGAGGTTCTGGGCCTAAAGAAACACCATCATAGTGAATGAATCTCTATAGAAACTCTGGACAAGATCAAAGAAAGGAAGAACAAGAAAACAGCAATTAACAATAGCCGAACACGAGCAGAGAAAGTCCAAGCACAAGCTGAGTATATAGAAGCAAACAAGAAAGTGAAGAAAAACATAAAAGCCAACAAGCAGAAATACGTGAAATAACTATAAATGACAATGTAAAGCTGCAAGAGAAGGAAATATGGAACAAGTATATGATACATCGAAGAAACTAGCAGGGAAATTGAGTAAACCAGAGAGACTGGTCAAGGACAAAGAAGGCAGGCCAATTACTGAAATCCAAGAACAGCGGAACAGATGGGTAGAATACTTCGAGGAACTCCTAAATAGGCCGACTCCAATGAATCCATCGAACATCGAGGCAGAACACACAGATCTTCTTATAGATTTCAATCCACCAACGACAGACGGAATCAGAATTGCCATCAGATAAATCAAGAGCGGGAAAACAGCAGCACCTGACAACATACCAGCTGAAGCACTGAAGTCAGACATCGAACTAACTACAAACAAACTAACTACAAACCTTCTACTCAAAAAGATTTGGGAGGAGGAACAAGTGCCGATGGACTGGAATGAAGGACACCTCATCAACATTCCAAAGCGAGGAGATATCAGCAAATGTGAAAACTGCAGAGGCATCACACTACTGTCAGTACTAGGGAAAGTCCTTATCAGAGTGTTGCTGGACCGGATGAAAGACGCAGTAGACGCCCAACTTTGAGATCACCAGGCTGGATTCCATAAGAATCAGTCGTATACAGACCAACTTGCGACACTACGGATCATCGTCGAACAATCAGTTGAGTGGAACTCGTCACTATACATCAACTTCATTGATTATGAAAAAGCGTTTGACAGTGTAGATAGGAGGACATTATGGAAACTTCTTCGACACTACGGAGTTCCTGAGAAGACTGCCAATATTATCCGGAACTCATACGACGGACTACAGTGCAAGGTCGTTTAGATGCAGACGAAAAGGCGAGGATTGGCAAAGAAAGAATAGAATTCCTACAGTTGAAATACATATGGAAATCAAAACAACTTTCAACCAATGTCAAAGCGAGAATCTTCAATACGAACGTCAAGGCAGTTTTACTGTAAAGAGCTAAAACTTGGAGAACTGCAACAATTATCATCAAGAAGGTACAAGTATTTCTAAATAGTTGTCTACGCAAGATAATCAACACCAGATAACATCAGCAACAGTCTTCGGTGGGAGTGAACGAACCAGCTTCCAGCTGAAGAGGAAATTAAGAAAAGACGATGGAAATATATAGGACATAAGTGACGCAAATCATCAAAATGTATCATGAGGCAATCCCTAACTTGGAACCCTGAAGAGAAGTGGAAAAGAGGAAAGCCAGAGAACACATTACGTCGAGAATTAGAATCAGATATGAAAAGGATGTGTTTACAACTGGAAAGAGCTTGGAAAGGGGTTGGGTGGAGAATGCTTGTGAGCGGCCTATGCTCCTTTACGAAGAGTAACAGGCGTGTGTAAGTAAGTAATTCTAAAATTTTTCAAATAGATTGTGTAATGTTGTGACCAAATACATTTGGTTGTCCCCACTAGCATTCTTGTTCACTACAATATTACTAACACCTCAAAAATGAACATAACTTCCACAATGAGCGTATATAATTTCCACGTCATTTTATGTAGCTTGTGAAGTGATAATTTTGGTTTAGGTGAACCTGACAATTGGTATCATAAACACTTTGAAGATTGCAAGAACAGAGATTCGTTATGTAGATGAGGTTTATATTTACAATAATTCGTCTATTAAGTTTATTTACACGCTTTCTTTACTATACAAATGTGTCTTCAACATTACATCAAACGAAACTCAATCATGTAACTAATTTGATCTCATTTCGTAATTATGATTTAAATATCACATGTTGTAAGCAACTGACAAGAACCAAACGAAATGTAACGGATTCTGCTAAAATCTTTGTTCTTGTTCTCTTCAAAATGATAAAGGAATCAAGTGCACTGTTGACGAGTGTCAAATAAGATGAAACGGCCGTCCAGTGCTTCTTGATTTTCCAAAAGGTTTTTCTCATGAAATAGTATTGAGATAGTGAAAATGAAAACTATGTAATTGTGACGTAATAATTTCATTCATGATTATGTAATTAAATGTTATTTATAACAGGTTTGAACTGTTTCACAATTATATTTAATATTCTCTACCTTTCATTGATTTAAGTAAATCTAATAGTAAATGCATTGACGATATTCTATCTCAAAATCTACAACTCAATCATTTAAAATATAAGCTCTTCATTGGTAATTCAACAAATGTGCTGTATAGTTCTAAGTTCATTTCAGTATAGAGAAATACATCGATTGTTGTTGTCGAAAACCGGTGATTTTTCAATCTTCAACGCAAGATTTACATCGTGTTATGAAAGTGCCATTTAGTTTTATGATAATCAAATATCATGGAATTGCTAATTACGACCTCTGAACATAATCACTGGGCTTGTAATGAAATCTGTCTTTCAGAAAGCAGATTGGATCAATGTGATACTAAAAAGGTGGACAGATTCAATCATGTAAAGAAAACTATTTTGAATAAAATACAGTGAGTATAGTAGCCAATGCACCGTCGACATGATAATCCAATGAAAATGTGTCCCATCCAGTCAGTATCTTGACCTGCTGATATATATGCGGTAAATGAACTCCCAAACGTTGAAGGATTTGCGGTTGCTCATACTGTGTATTAGAATAGCGTATAGTTGTCTTCGACATACCACTCAGTCGACTAATTAGTATTTGTGAACACGATTCATTTAAATTGGAATCTAACAAGTCCATAACATGTTGAATAAAATCTCCTTGTTCTAAGGGTGAAAATTGTCTTGTAGCTCTTAAATGATCTAGAAAATTATAACATCCTATCAATGTTTCTAATAAATGTTGACTAGTTTGTTTGCATACGGTAGATATCATTTGATCAAATGACTGATCCACATCTTGCTCCAACCTTGATTCAACCTTTTCTGAACGTGTAGGATAGATAAATTCACGATTTACAAAGCATTGCTTTTTGCCACAAATATGAATGAAAAGGCTGATCGACTTACTAATGACAAGAATATTATTAGTTTGGTTTGTCACATGAAAAACGACTTATTTCCACTGACGTACAGGCTTAAACAAAGAATTCTTGATATGGATTTTTCAGATGACCATTATAAGTCCATTGATTAATAAAACACAACAAACTGGAGACTTTACTTGACATCAAATATTGCATAATCAATGTTACTTTTGAGTCCCCATGAAGTATATAAGCGAACGCTTCATACGGTAATGCTTCAAATAAGCTGACTTAAAATCGAAATCTCGACTAATAGTGCGTTTACCGTGTCTTCTTGCCTGGAATGAAAAATGGTTTTCCTACAACAGTAACATGAAGAAAAATTACAACATACGATAGTGCAGCTTTTAGACAGCTGTGTCTCAACTTGGTAACAGTTTATCAACAAGCAAAAACCGAACCATGAGTAAATAATCTGGAAACCGTTAAATTTGGACGAGGGGTAAACAAATACAAGAAAGTGTGAATAAATGTCACAGTGATTGAGATAAAGTGATTATGATGATAAATACAATAAATGTTATAAGTATATATAACTATTTCAGAATATTACATGACAAGCAAGGGTTACAACATGAGCGCAGAAATCTCTTGGGACACAACTATCTACTGAATATGAATAAGTAGTGTGAAAACAATTTGCAAAAGAATGGATCCGAAATGAATAAGATCAGAGAATGTAAAATGAACATAACACAGTTTGAAATCACGATCATTTATAAAATTAATATAGAATGTTTTACATACTTTTGTTTGTGAGACTTAAAAAGATGTTCCAAAGTTAATCAAATTCTCAATATATAGAAGAACATGACACAAAATGTATGAATGGACAGAGTTAATATAAATGGGTGTTTATGTTTTAAGGTAGTAAGACAGAGTAGAACAAATAATTCAGTTGTTAGGAGCCATACTTATACTCACTAAATGTTCACTATCCTAACGATGTCTGAAAATCTCACTTATATAAGCATTTGTCTTGTTCAGCTGTATGCTCCTAGAAATGAGTTCAGAAACTAGTTGAGAAGTGTTGAGGCTTATTTTCAGTGCCATCTTTATTCTTGAATCTCTACTTCTTCAGATCTCATCTCTCTTGAACAGAAGACGGATGATGACAATTATTTACTAACAGTAGTTTGGTTGTCATCGTTAGGATTTTAATCTCCGTACATCGTGATTAATTTCTTCGTTATCCACCTTTCATGAGGTTCTTTTCTAGACTAGCCGATTTGACATTTATTCTACTGTTTGAATATATCATTGCAGAACAATTAAATTGTGATCAGACCAGTCATCATTTCGAACTGATATGGCTATATCTGTTATTGTTTAAAGACTATCTCGTTCATGTTTCTTCCTTCGTTAATGGTTATTTCATAATCATCTTAAGTAAACGCGATAATATGTAAAATATCAGAGGCTTTTACAAGATATAATAAACACAACTACTTAAATTACTGGCGGTGGAATACAGGATGCGCGTTTCGTCCTATTTGGGACTCGTTGACTAGATGTACCTGCGTTACAGAGTTGATATTCATCCCATCTTTGCTAATAATACTTGTGACCTACGGCAATCCGCACACTATGCACATATGACAATAAGAGATTGATCAATTGAAGTCCTGACCGTCAATGAGAAGATTTAAATCAGCAATACAAAATGTAAATAGTTTACTACTCTTATTTAACTGGATTGAAATGACTTGAAACTGAACGTAATTAAATTGTTGTAGTAAATGAATCCAAAAAAGTGACCAAATTAACATCATTGTTATGAATGGTGGTCGCTGTTCTTATGTCGGAATAGCTCATCAATTACACTTGTAAACCGATGAACCTCTGCAATTCACATGATGCGAAAGTAAGAACACAAAGACTGATACAAGTGAAGATTTATTAACCCCATAATACGACAACAACATTCATTTATATACTGATTTGTATACCCATTTTGATTATTAATTAGGTTAAAATCACATATATGAAAAATACTTTCGGTAATAAATCATGATGAGTATAGTTCATGTTAACTTAATTCAGGAATATCGTATGTTATACAGAATAAAATATCACATTGGGAAACAGAATCAGAAACCTCATTGAGTAATCATCACACCGAATTAAAAAACGTCAGTCAGCTACAAGGTAGGACCAGGCATATATAAGTAGCGGTCCAAATTGCCATACGACATTAGCATAAAACAGAATTATTGTTGAAAAAAATCATAATGAGTAAATCAATCTAATTTTAACTTTTCATCCCGTCACATCAATCATTTCTAGTTATGTGAAGTGTGACAAAACGAAGGTGTCAATCAAATCAATTGTCATAGTTCTTTTTAGATATCTGTCATTTCATATTACAGATTTCATTTAGCAGGTGATTAATCGCTAATTCATGACACGACTATTCTGTTATTTTGATAACAGTTCCAAGGACATCCATCCAATAAACAGTAATCGACGTGTAAATCACTTGAGCCACATTTTCTTCTGTAACTAATTTTATTCAAACTAATTCAGATTCATGATTTACATATTTCATACTTGCAATTGAATAATACTCTCCATATTGGAGTCTCTTGATGAGTATGGATGATGAACATTGTGTTTAATTCTTTTAAATGACATCAATGATGTTTATGAGAAATAAGAAGTTCATTTTAAACAAGTTTCCAAAGTTTAGATTTCGAACATCCACTAATGCAAATAGAGTGTAACATAAATTACGGAGAATGTTATGGTAACCATACTGACAATATTTGACTAGTAATCATTTTATACATGAGGTTAAATCTCGAATACAGTACAGGTAGGATGATAGAAACATACTTACTATTACGGACATATACAAAATAGCTTAAGTTACATGTGAATGTATATAAACGGCAAACATATGAAATCGAACAGAATTTTGGAAAAGATCTACATTTTTGTTTATCCAAAAACTACAGCAAACTCGTCGGATGATAACTGTTTAGAAACGTCTATTCATGGTTTGGGTAAACATGGATTCTGTGACATAAATATAAATTAATGTAACAAACTAATGAGTCACTTCAAATAAAATTCCTATCAAAATTATATCTATCCAAGTTAATCCATTAGTTACATTGATTGTCTAGTCGAAGATAATTGGCTGAAGATAGATAATTAGATTTCTGAAAGAAATGCAGAGATGCATAGGTATTTGTAGACGTTCCATTCTGTTCAGATACCAATTCTTCACTTCAGCAATAATTTAATTCACTATCAATTAACTGCTGATATTTGTTTGAATTGTATTTTCAAAAATATTCAAAGCGACCAGTCCGATTGGCATGTATAGATGAAATAAGAAGACAGAGTTTACCATAACCACATGATATGTAGGCGAATTCCTTGACGAACCTTCTGATCTTAGATTCACCTCTAGTGTTTTTTCTGTTGGGAAAAAATGGGGTCGGATAGGCAATTAGAAAAGTTAGGAATATAGATTGTTTAGGAAAGTCATTACTCAGGTTAATACACTTGGATTTATTATTGACAAATTAGATTCAAATTCATTTCAATCTGTATATGAACACAAAGAGAAAGTTCATTTGTCTAATGCTTCAACGAAACATTTCTATTCACCTTCAATATAACATCATAAAGACTGATTTCCAGTTTTCTCAACGGTTATTATCAAATAATTCTTAAAGTACCTTTGTTCATCATTTTCTCTTATCGGAACATTAAAATGATTTGACATGACCATTTAGGTACAGTTTTCAACAAACTTACCTACAAATTTCGATTACTCGACTCCAATGTACATATATCAGCATAAACATGAGAATGGATATGCGAAAAATTGTTATAACTCCGCCTGGAGCCAAACTATGATTTAACTGAATGATTACCTTCTAAATGAATAGTGAATTTCGAGTCGAACTAATAAGTTAATAAGTGCCATTTCATTTTAACACACCAGCGGAATAAATCGCTAATTATCCTGCATCTGTTTCAATTTACTTTTTGTTCAAAAAGTGTGTGTGAAATGCTGCAACATTAAGGTAATATCACCTTAAATGATGAGAACATTTTCAATTTATCAGAATGGGTTTTGTGGAGATTTTAGAAATTTCACAGATTGAAATCATGAGTCAGTTGAAGCTAGACCACCATTGAAAACCTGGAAGCACTGGACGGCCGTTTCGTCGTTTCGGGATCGTGGATACGCACTGCTGAGGAGTCCCATACTAGGACGAAACGGCCGTCCAGTGCTTCCAGGTTTTCAATGGTGGTCTAGCTTCGACTGACTCATGATTTCAATCTGTGGAATTTTCATTTTAGTTTGTTTCTGAAGATTATTAGATTTTCTAGTTCACAACAAAAATTCCTTGTCTTATTATCAGTAATTATGTAAATAAGGTCGGTCTGTGATATGGATATTGGTTTAGTGTGATTGAGAACTTATCGCCAAATAATTCTGATTCCATCAACCTTTAAAATGATTAATTTCATGACTCAGCTAACATGAACTGTAGATCTCACTATCAATATGACTAAATGATTAGTGGTAAGAAGTCTAGTAAATCGCTTATGGTTAACTAACCATTATCTACAAATGCTACACTCGTCTCTGATATTGAATAAAGAATGATGAGTAGAATTCTGTAAAAATATCATACATCACCGATATAACAAACACGAATTTGATACGTATACTGAATGATCTAGCATCTAAATATTTACGTCTTCGATTTGTTCGTCCATTCCAGACGAGAACCTGGAGGAAAATCGTAGTCATCGAGTAGTTTGTGTAACTGATATTCATGTCCTCGCCGGTTATATCACACGTTATGGCTATCATATAAAAGACCATTCAAAACAGCAGACTGTTAAATGAACCACAAATTGAAAAACAGCCAGTCATTCTGTTATTGAAGTATTTATTTGCTACAGTCAAAAACATGTACAATGTTTATGTTACATTATGAACTAATCCGTCTATAAAGTTTATTTGATGCTGATATGAACATATGTAGAATTCTGATTCTGTGTGTGAATGTACAAACCAAATAGATAACTAATTTTACCATTCACTTTAACTAAAACTAATACGTCACTTGGAATTTGACAATTAACTTTGTTTATGTTGGATACCCGTAAACAAAATCACTGAATCGTGCAAAACTTTATGCCCTAGGCTTATCACTAAACTATAGAGAATTATATCGACTAAACAGAAGTGCTGATATAAACCCAATGTAAGGTTAGACGCAATAATATCATCAAATATTTATAGATCACTTACAGATCATCATATTGACTCAAGTCACTACGTAATGACTAAAATGCATGCTAAAGTAACTGACGAATGATAGTTGATTTCGTTGGAAGTAAACAATCATATAATAATTATATAATAAGATAACATATCAGTCCTCATTGCACAATACTTTAGTTTAATCATAACTAACAATTTCCACATTCTAGTTTGGGAAATTTTAAAGACGAAAATTATAAATCAGTCAATACTTTACATTGTAGGTCGGCTGTATTATGATTTAAACATCAATAGCTTCATTTTATGACTTTGTTCAGTGTGATAGCATTCGAAAGCGATTTGAATTCTGTAACAAATAAATTACATTTGAACTGATTAATTAACAACGTATTCAAGTTTATTTCTTCTACCTGAAAATCAACTCTTCAAGCAAATCAAATTGATAACAAGGCATGAAGTGCAAACGAATAGTTTGACATATTAAGAAAACCGAAATGGCGATTTGTATGAATAATGATTGTCTCATCTGGAGCCAAAAATAAACAAACTACACAACAATGACATTATTTTTATGTTTGAGGAAATGTTACCCAAAGGCGCACATGAAGCAGCGCAGATATTATGAGATCAAACAAGATAGATCGTTGGACTCAAGCCAGTGTGTTGGTATTTATATCAAACTTTAGTTGGTGTTAGTTTGATTAGTATTAATTAGATGTATACAGAGTTCTATTTTAAAAGAGAAATGGATTTTATTAAACATTGATTGCAATAATCCACTAAGGATATTTATGAAGGTGGATGATATTATCACAATTGTAATTTTATATTTACATCAGCAAATGCTATCAGCACCCGTGCTCGATGTGATAACATAATGTCATGGCAGCTGATTGTTGCTCATATTCCCTAAACGCTATTCAAATAACAAATCCTGGGTATACTAACCCGTTCGACTGAGACATACTTCACTACAGATCGCGTAAACAAGAGTCGCATTCACGTAAGAATGTGACTATCAGACAGCGCTTGTAAACATTACTGTTTTCATTTTTTATGATCTACATTTTTGACTTGAGTGATATCAGGTTGAATATAGATTATTTCGCAGTTGAAATTCACAATCTTGTCTATTTAGTTTTCCAGCAAATATTTATTTGGGAGTTTATTATGTGAAAATTGTAACAGATATCGTGAATTAGTGGTACTTTATTCTTTATCGGTAAACAGTTAACCGTTTTGTTGAATTGTACATTACGATCATTTAGAATTCCAACAATGTCTTGAGTTAACTAACACTCCAAGTGTGGATATTATTGCAAAACTTTATATTTCATCAACACTATGGACAGATTCGAGTCATAAGTACTACACTTTGACCACAGTTTATCAGTGTTCCACTTTCGTGACTTCATACTGTGTCTAGTGTAATGATACTACTTTTTTCAAAATTGAATGATTATGCACACTGTTTATCAACTGATCAACTTGCTTCATTCAATAACGTTTACTTAATTGGTTCAATCACGGATTATTTATTGTCCATCGGATTAGCTTCATTCTATCTAATAAATAAGACTAATACCTAAAGGTCAATTTTTCACCAGTTGCAAAGATGTTCTGAATATTTAGTTTACAATTTTATGCACACACTGTCATCCATCTCACACTTATACTGTTTTCCGAGCATAATCTCTCGGCTAAGTTGATGTTAAACATAAACGACCTCAACTTCATAGTTCGTTAAAATATAGAATGTCAAGGAGTGGAAAATTTACAGTTTGTCTTCCATTTTTAAATCTTTTACTCACATTGAAATGAACAAGAATATCTTGACAAAATTTAGTGCAAGATCAATGTTGGGTAAGTTCAGTAATCTGATCTAACTTACAGGTTAATAAAACAAACGTAAATTCGGTGATGTGTGATGACTTTCACATTCGTGAACTGAAGTGAATGGATATATTTGATTCTTGGTTTGATTGTGATCTGTTTCAACAATATTGTCTTCAATTTAGACATAATTTTTTGAATATGATATAGCAGATGTTTCTGTGAACCTGATTTTACTACATGAGTCTATTTCTAAATTACATGAGGGTAATCAACCAAACGAGTCGCTTTCTGAGAATTCAGCACAAAATTGTTCTTATGTTACTTCTTTATTCATCATTCTTGTACTATCCCAAAATTAATATAAAATGAACATAGAGACGCCATTATTACTGCTCATTCTTCAGAATGCAAATATCAAACAAATACTTGAGAGAACTGAATAATCATGACCTGCAACGTTGTTAATTTAATTTATTGCCGTGGCTAACTGCGAACATGTTCACTACTCTAATCAGGTACACTTTACCTACTAGGCTGTGTGGTGTTGCAAGATAATAATCAGCTTGTCAAGTAAATTTCCATCGTGCAATTTTACTTACTAGAGGTTTCGTATCACTGAAGTCAAGAAATGATGCCGAAATCCGTAGGTGTAACTAAATAACGCATGTTACCTTTATTTTCTTGTCATTATATTTCAGTATACCACAGAAAGAAGTCTGTTATTATTACAAAGTATTTAATATCAAATCATTTTAGAGGTGAAATTATGCAATGTGATTTTTAGTTCTCATTTTGTTGAAGGTAAGGTCAAACAACGAAAAGTTATTCTGTATAATCAAATGATTGTTTGCAAACTTTGAATTAACGCCTTCCAAACTCCTAGATACAATGAAAACTAATGTACAACAACTTGATTATGTTTATAAACATTGGAAAAATGTGATTCAGTGGAGAATTAAAGGGGTATTTCAAAGGTTGTTTGTTTAAGATACTCCAATTTTCATGAAAGTACACATAAAGTATTGGGACTAGATTTTTGTTAGGAGAATGAAATTTAATTACATATTCACCTTCGGCTGAACAAAATATTTCGACGATTGAATAGCAATAAAACTACTTCGCCGTTATTTCTATAACTAACTTAGTAGTGATAGAACCAACGTTCTCCAGTTTGGGGATCTATAATTCTTCGTCTGTTGGAATTCTTCAGTAATCTGCACAACATATCGAAATGATACTTTTTTTCTGAAAATCCTATCAAATACAAGTATCCAGAACTTTGACCATGAATGATTCAAAAATCCCACAAAATATATGTAAATTATACTGATATTAAACGGAAACTACTCTCAGGAGGAAACAACTATCTATCTGAGTAAACGAACAACAAAACATCTGGTGAGGTTTTCAAATATTATCAAAGAAGTTAATCGATTAACTCCAGTTTATCATTTGATATACATCAAAGATTTTGGTCATTGGAATAAGCGCGTTTTGGAAACATGCTTAGGAAAAGTTATACAATGTCCCTTTTTCCAGTATTAAAACCAGTGGATAGTCTTTGGATATTCAACTATTATTAGCAGTCATTGTATTTGCTCAAACCAAACAAGAAATCATTTCGTTAGTGTGTTGGGACAAAAGCATGAGGAATTTGAATAGTCATTAAAATTCAACAACTTACATCCATCTAGTGATGAATAGAATGTTGTAAAAGAATGTGTTTTAGGTGCTTTTCATCAAAAGTAGAAACTATTTAACAAAATGAATTCAACGATTAAACTTGATAAGACACATTTCTTATCGGTTAAGTATCTTTGAAATTTGTAAGGAATTTATTCGCATATGAGGTTTTCGTAGATTTTTACACTATGGATGATGTCATCACTGGAGTTGATATACTTATTTGGTGACTGAATATAACAGTTACTGGTGGAAAATTAAACATAAATGATAACTTGTTTTCCATTCACTTATTCATATATCATTGTAAAAGTATGTCTGAGAACCTTATCAAAGTGTGAAAACAACTTGAGATTCAATTTACCTCGGTTTTATCAACTTTCTGTAATAGAAATAGTAAGTTATATACATTGCAATTGCAAATATTGTTAAGTCTAGAACTTTAAATTATATCGATTAAAATCAATCAGAAAAGTAAATTCCATGCAACTGAACTTTAGAACTTCTTCAGATGATGAAATTCACTAAATATGGAGCACTAGTATAACTGTACTTTTGAATATTAGATTTCGCTTAAGCCGCTAATTAAAATACTTATCTGCTCTTCGCTTTAATGTTAACGTTGATTTTGTGTAAGCAGTTGACGACTTCAAGTCTACTGTTTGTTTGTATTCGAATTATTTTTTCGTCATAGTATTCTATGGATTACTTTCTTATTTCTTGAGTTGTATTTTTTTATTTATTAAGTTTAATGACTCTTTACAGTTCCAACTTATACTAGAAGTTTCGATTTCAACCATCAGTAATGGGTGTCTATCGATACTGTGTAAAAAGATGTTTTTCAAATATCTGATAATGTTGGATGTAACATTAACCAGTCTAACCAGAAGTTAAACGTGTACACGTCAGACAAGATGGAAAATTTCTCTTAACCACTTCAAATGTTGGATAGAATACCGAAGCGAAATTATGTGTTCGGCAATATTGGTGTGAACCAGGAACATGGTCATGAAAGGTGTTAAGTATGAGGTTGCACTAAATAATACAGAATGTTAAGAAATAACAATTTGCAACATGAGAGGTTATTTATCTAAACAAATTGTTACAAACTGTCCTTTGAAACAATGGAAATCAGGTTTAATTGTTCGGAATAACGTAGAACATACCTCTTTATTTTGATGTTGTCCTGCTTGATGCTGAACAGGAAATAAAATAAATATAAACGAGAGATTACGTAACTTAAATAAGAAAATTCGTCCAAATTCGAACTAAAAGATTCACAATAGTTGGTCGCTGAGTTCATATTTGCAAAACACTAAATGAATAAACATTTTTCTTTTAGTAGTCTGATTTATGCTTTTTCAATGGAAATAATCAAGTATCATAACAATCGGATATAAATACAAGGTTTTCTTAACATTATAATATGATCTGGATGGTTTGTCTAGTACATGGACAATTTATGAACGATTTATTGATAAGAGATGATTTCGTTCCACATTCGTTCCCTTTAAAATAGATTAAATCAGACTACCGAGTGGAATGTTTTCTTAGTTGAGATTCTCACAATTACAATTTCCTCCATAATAAGTTACATGTTTTCCACCTAAATCGTGCCAGACAACATTTCGTTTGATTGACATCTATCCTTTCAAAAAATTGCTTAGTGATAAAGGATTAAAATTAATTCTGAAATGTACAGAGAAGCAAATGAGTAAAATGAGTGGTTTTTAATGGTAGTGAAATATTGTGATCTCGTACTTATTCAGTTATAACTTTGATAGTCTTTTGTAGAAAAGCATTTCGTGATTTAAACCAACACAATAAAATTCTACTGTACAAACGTACCACTCTGTCAAATAGATGTCCACTAAAATAGGTAACACACGTTATTGATAATAGAATCGTAGTTGTAGTGATCATTCACAGTAATAACGTATTCACTAATAAAGTGACTAAAAATCCAAAATAAATCACACCATTCATGTCCAACAGTATTATTCGATCTTATTTTGGTATTTTTGTGATTTATAAAAACTTGTAAGTTGCTGAAGCATTCACAACAATAATACATCTTACGACTGACAAATTTCAAAGCTTTTTTAATGTTCACAGATTATGTTATGCAGGGTCATTCGTCTTATCATCAAATGTGATATTGAAAACTGAGTTTGATTAATCCATATTTACATATAAATTCTTTGCATATGCGATACAGAAATAGATAGAGCCATAAGTTAATTATGTTTCAGATGATACATATTTGTCGAATGATTGACGCTAATACCGTTCTATATGCGTATAATAATCAATGTACAAGGAACATTATTGGAAACATCCAAATACTCACGTGATCCCGACTGACAATTGTCTAGCTAAATTATATTTATATTTGTTAATTAAGGAATAAATTATGAATTTATTTGGGTGGCAGATACAAAATGTCAATTCAAAAGAAGATACTAAATTCTTCAGTCACTGGTGTTTTTCAAAAACTGATATTTGGTCTGAAGGGGATAACTGAAGAAAATTTTGTGACGAATCCACAGCTGATGATGAGTAATTTTAAAGAAACTTTGTAACATTCAATTGCATGTACCAATAAAAAAATGATATAACTTTTTAAAGTTTTATTCCTCTGAAATGACTTCTCTCCTTCTAATATCTAGAAATCATTTAACCATCTTTATATGAGATTTGGTCACAAACTGAGCATTAATTATTCATCTCAATTTTGACTACTTACGAAAAGACATTGATAATTCCTTGATTCCAGAAACAATTCTATGACAAACTCTTCAACTTTCAGTCATTTAGGTGAACGTTTATACAGAAATTAATAGAAGCTTCAGACGTATGGCACTAACATTTCACACAGCTGACAGAAAAGTACATCAGATGATTTGATTTCGAAATAACTTTCAAGTCAAACATCCAATTGAATTTCGTACAACTAACATTAAACCGAAACATAATCCGACTACCTTATAGTAAATAATACGTTTTGTGGCGGCCTGCTTGAATATCTGGGCTACCTCTTCCTTCGATCTAGATATTTCATCAAGTTATCTGTCTTGTTGTTCGTTTTAGCACATCATTATGTCTATTGTGTGCACAATCTATTCAAGCGCGTTTATGAAAAGTTTACAACCTTTCGCTATACGGGATACAAAAAGGTACAACCAGCGACATCATGGTGGCTGGCAATATGCATTGAAAGGAATGAACATTAATCAAATGTGGATTACCGGACTCCTAACATCTAACTGGTCATCATTCAAAATTTATCGTCACAATCGATCAAGGTATAAGAAAAGGAAACTTGTTGAAATACTTTATGCTGAGAATTCTATGTGGTACCAAAAATATAATGTTGAATAAAGCTTTTAATAATAATAATAATAATTATATATATATATATATATATATATATATATATATATATATATATATATATATATATATATATATATATATATATATATATATATATATATATATATATATATATTCGTGTAACCGGATCAATGAGATGGATCGGATTAGATGTTATCTATTTCTACTTTGATGATACCGGCAGCACTTATTTTCAAGGGATATTTTGAGATGCATGAATGAGTTAGATAATCGGTGTAGTTCACAATACTAAAATAAATCATTTTACGGTAATAATGCCTTCTTCTTTGTACAATGTAACCCGTTACTCGTTTGACAAAGATTGTACTTTCTCAATTACTTAGCAATTATAGAATCATTCTGTGATAAATTCTGTCAGATTATATGACTGAATAATGATTGTCTCATGTAAAATGAATTCAAGGAATATACAGAAGCTTATCAGTAAAGTTAAAATACCACTTGTTAATGAACTAGTCTTTTAAAATGATTCTATATTGCAATAATTCAGTTACGCTATTTTGGAAATTCAACAAAAATGAAAAAATAGAAATTGTGGGTAACATTTCATTGTTAAGAAACGTGTTCGTGAGAAGATTTCACTATCATACCACTCGAATGATTAGAAAGGAGATGAAGCCAATTATAGCTACTGAACAGAGATAAAATGTCACTTGTTAAACAACTAGCCATTTTATATAGTTCTGCACATTCATCAAACTTTATATCTTAAATAGCTCAATATACTACTGATTATACTTAGTTACATATAACACATCATCCAAGAACAAATTCCAGCTTAACGTTAATACACAAATCATTGGTAGTTATTTCGGAATTCAACTGACATTAACTACTTACTCATGAACCTCTAAAAATAATTTGTAGAATAATACTTGTAGGTTATTTATTCAAACTGTTTTATGGTGATAATTTAACTTCACATTCTATAGCTATTCATGTTTTACTAATACATTACTTATATTTGCATAGTTACGGCTGATTTTCACTTTTACTGCACACTATAGATATGACAATATTTATGTTGTGCGATTGTAGTTTTGTATTCTCGTGAAGGAAATGTAATGTATTCATGAGAATCGACACACGATATGTGTAGTTGGTTAAGAAATCCTGATATAGTGAACAGTTTTATCAATGAACTTATCCAGGTGGACCTGTTTACATTTTATGATAATGAAAATAAAATTTTCAGAGCTAGTTCGAAATTATTCATGTTCACTTCATTATTTCTTTCTCTATCAAATAGAACTAGTAATGCAGTACGTTCTTTTGACTAACGAAGACGACTAGTTACTATTAATCTGAGACTTACCCACATATGAATTTTGCGAAAATGAACCAGAAACTATCATCAATGCAATGAACAGAAAAATTTTTATGGAATTTAACGTAGTTAGAAAATCTGTGTTTATATACTAATTTAAAAGTGAAAGTGTTTAGTGAAACTACGTGAGCTGTGAATCTTGTGACTAACTATGTGTTTCATATTAGCGAGCTTTTTTCATAATTTCACCGCTCACAAATCTTTGATTGACAGATCCATGTGAATTCAACAAAAAATGACATTGCGGTGAACGAGGGCATGTTTGGGGACAATGGAATTTATTCGAACAAAAATTAAAAAATCTCATAGTAAAATCTGAGAACTATAAAGTAAAAACTTAATTTCCAAATACCAGTCAAACGTCTCCGACTTCCTTGTTCATTCGTTTCCACAGAAATCATTCATTGTTTTCTTTCTCATTTCTTCGATCTCGTTAACTTTCTTCTGCCAGACATTTCACTTACGATTGACGATACATACTACTTATATATTGTCGTCATCAGTAGCACAAAAAGCAACGTAAATTTACACTTGAATAACTATTAATTTTAAATAGATTTAAAATAAATGTGATAAAAAAATGAATAACTTTGTTTCTTTGTCAACTAGTTTGTCCTAATTATCCAGTGTTCTCTCTCGCATAAATGTACCTATGTGACCAAAAAAGTAAGAAATAGTATGCACATTTAATGAATAAAATATTTGCCCTCAAAGGTATATCAGTTCATTCATGAATTAAACAAGGTAGTCTCATCAATAATAATAGTGCACAAACTGGTATGTTGATTGCAAGTATTTGATCCATTCACAGAAAAATAAAACTCAAGTTTGTGGTGTAGTCGTTAGATATTGATGATGATGTTCAATAAGTTATAAAGTTCTAAGTGATACTATGCACTTTTCACAGCCCATGTTTATCTTCAAGCATTCACAGCCTGCAACCATAAAACTAGAGAAAATATAGAAATTTTTCAGATACGTTAATCAAAATATTTGAAGAAATGATAAATGATTGAAATAATTGCTCAGAAAACAACAACTAGTAAGATAATGTTCATTACAGAGTGTTTGCTGGAACGAATGCCGCTTTTGTATCGTTTTTTTTCTTTCTTCCGATTGATGTTCAGGACTGTAATCGATCAGTCTCTTATTCATAGCTGTGGATCATACATGCGAATCGTCTCGATACTGCCTTACGTCACAAGCAAGTACATCCACCTAACGAGACTCAAACGGAAGGAAACGCGCGTCCTGGATTCCACATCACATTAGTAGTCAGATGTTGATGATTAGTAATTCTGATATTAAAAATAACAATAATAATGAGTAGAGAATAAAACACATATGAACTTTAACTAAAGTTAAACAGCATTATACTTACATTTCATAGCATGGTCATCTCATAAAACCATTCAGTGATGTAGTACAGAATATTTTCATGTCATTTCTCATTTTATATTCCAATCACATTTTTAAAATTAATCTATGATTAATATGTTAGTAAAAGTGAGTTACTTTATCTTATGCGTGAATGTCACTGAATTGTCTAAGTGTTACGTAACTTGACAATTAGGTTTTGAGTTGTGTAAACGTATTACATGATATTTGTTATAAGATTGTTTGATGCATTTTATTTAGTGATACCGAATCAAGTTCGATGCTGGTTGACATTTATAATGAAGAAAAGCCTGTAAACGAGAGACAGCTATTTCATTAAACGGAATATACCCATTGAAACATAAAATATAAAAAGAGAACTCTTCGTTAACTATTTCATTAACACAGATTTAGAGTTAACTCATTATATCAATCCAGCATTTGCATAGAATCTTTCATTTAACAGGGGAATGATATAATCTAGTAAGCTTGTAATCCAGTTTTATTCTGATACTTGGACAGCATGACACACTTAAATGAAGTTTAGGCGTATGGCCAGTCAATTGGTTTCAAATTATCAACTTATTATTACTTTAATTCAAGTATTTCAAAGACACTGATGAAAATATGATTGGTGTCGAATCGAAATATCGAAATATCCACTGATAATGAATTCTGGAAACTAGTGTTAGCTGTCAGTCACTCATTGTCAAATATACAGTCGGACATGCATATTAGCTGAATAACGATAACTTTAACATTCGTATAAGCATTGCCATTCAGAAAATCCTATAACCTATATTACAATTCATAACGAACCACAGTTCACCTTTTCTATATTGTATGGTGCTTGTCTTAATTTTTAAACTACATGTGATTGTTGAACTAGAAGCCTCATTTTAATTAGTGTTGTCATCACCCCTTAGTCAAAGTTATATTCAGTCAGACCATTTAGATTGAATAGAACAGCTACTTACAAACACAAGACAGTAATCAAAATATATCTGCAACGTTCATAATTGACAGAGATAATATATATTACAAATTCTCTTCTAATACATAAGTGAACAACGAATGTTCTGAATAGCTCGATCTCAACTATTCACTCACATAGTAATAAGAAGTTTTATCTACTTGTTCCATATTAATTGAAGCTGCAATCCGAATACGATTAGCTGATCATTTCCTGTCAATTCTAATATATATTATGATTCTTTGAACTGCTTTTGTTGCAGCTGCGATTGTGTCTTATGTTTCACGACTTTGGGTATGTCAATGAGTGAAACTGATTTATTAGCAAACTATTTATGCTTCATATGACCGTTTGTTTCATGCAAACCCATGAAAAATAAACACACACTTCAAAGACAAGTGACTTGGACAATACTCTCAATACACAGTAGATGACAATTGAATACTGAGTCTACTCACAAGTTCTAAATTTAAATAAACTCTTATGAAGCTGATTTGTTCAATCAACAAATTTCTTCAATTTTGACTGACGTGACCATAACACTTTGTACATGATACTTGTACACGATGAAATCACGGTCTTCATCTAAACGTCTTTCTTCCATCAGTAAATGGTAAGTGGTTGTGAATAATTTTAACTACTACCACACACCATAACGTGTAGAACAATATAAATCGGTTTTCATTATCCGCCCGGCAATTTTTGTAAAAAATTTTTAGAAAAATTCCTTCCCCTATTAATAAATTTTTCAACCCCAAAATTACAATATTTTTCATCCCGTTTCGTCCAATGAAATGGCTAGTTTTAAAATTCGTTTTAATTGGTTAGTTATGTCTTGTCAAATTGTTGTAAAATATCAGTACTTGTCGACGAAGTACATTTTAGTCATCATTATGGAGGAGAGTAACGTGCCGATTACAAGCGCTGTTGTTTCTCACGTAACAGAAACCGTGAAAGTCTTTTTGACAACCTTGTTTCTCGTTGCGTTCCCATCACTTGAAGCGTCGAAGTCCGCTATCACAAATTATGAAAGATCAACATACTGTCATTATGTAGTGAGAGATTCGCATTTGGGCTGAGATGAAAATTCGTATATTAAATTTGTGTGTTGGAAACATGGCCGTATAAGATCTAGCGGTTCGTCACAGCGGATTAGACGGAGGAGGTAATTTGATTAATGTAATTATAATTTTCCATAAAGGACTTCCGTGAACAGTTAACGTACTTCCTTTATCTCTTGTAAGTTACCAACTATCAAAATAAAGTCGATATGAATGCAACGTTGAGCAATGACAAGGAAGAAATTGTTTCGATTAACCCAGAGGAGTTCACTGGACGAGACGACGAAAACGCGTATGACAGCAGACTTTGTGATATTTGCAACCATGCGCAACCACCACATGAAACTGCTGGCGTGCAATTAATGCTAACCAATTATTCGCTCATCAATCTTAAATGTTTTTATATGACCGCATATGTGTGCACCCTACTTATCTTATTCATCACATGTCTGTGACATAATTTTGTGTAACTATAAATGTTAATTAACGCATGGACAAATGGAGTTGGCTAACCCGCCAACTCAACTGCCCGTCGTCTCACTTCTCTCTGTTCTATTTGCTTCATATATAAAATATATACATTCAAAAGTCCATTCTCGTTATTTGATTTATTTAATTCCGATATTGACTTACGTGATTTAAGTCGATGATTATATACGAGGATAAGCGACATATAAGTTCCAATAACGATCATTCATTACGATCTCCTTGGAGTCAGTTCTCGGGCCACTAAACTACCATTATATCAGCAATGGATTCTATTAAACCCACTTAAAGGGTATGATAATAACAACATCTTGCATTACCGAATTATCGGTAACGAGCTATGGAATCTAGTGCTTGTTTATTGGTTATCAAAAGATTTCTGTCCTGCTTCAAATATACTCTCTACTTGAGCATACAAAAGTCAAAATGAAAAGCAATAAGTCGAGGAATATGTAGCTTTGAAACTCATTTAAATCCTAAAATCTCTGTTGTCTGTAGGAAATGTCGTTTGTAAACTGCTGGGTGAGTATCTTTAACAATGAGAATATATTTCATGCTCTGCGTATCAGTCTTAAATAGATTAGCGAGAATAATCTCAGTTGTAATAATATCTAACTCAGGATTATTATCACTGTCAATAAACCATCAAGCTGAACTCAAGCTCAGGTGTTCACGACTTCTCATCAGCTATCTATGGAGAGATAGAACCGTTAATTCTAAAACAGCTACTCAAAATATTTAACCTATACTTAGAAGCAAGAACATACCCAGAAAAATTAAAGTAACATACTTAGTCCCTAAATATAAACCAGAGCCTTGAAACTTAGTCCAGAATTATAAACTAACAAATATCACTCCAGCCATTTAACGAATAATGAAAGCAATGATAAAAGATCAAATATCCGACCACCTATTATCTGTACGCCAACTTGAATCATTAATTAACACAAGACCGAAATTCTCCCTTAGACAAAAGTGCTCCGAACACTAAAATATCAAATTTACGAAGATTATTAGGTTTTATCTTAAGAGAGTTCTATCAACATAAGTCCAGAATCCTACTGTTAAACTTGTTCATTACTTAGCTATTTACTTACTTGCGCCTGTTACTCCTAATGGAGCATAGGCCACCTACCAGCATTCTCCAACCCATTTTGTCCAGCGTCAACTTTTCTAGTTCCATCCAATTCTTGTTCATCTTTCTCATGTCTATCTCCATTTTCCAGCGTAGCGTGTTCTTTGGTCTTTCTCTTTTCCTTTGCCCTTGAGGATTCCATGTGAGGGCTTGTCTTGTGACACAGTTGGGTGCTTTCCTCATTGTGTGTCCTATCCACTTCCAGCGCTTCTTCCTGATTTCTTCCTCCGCTGGGATCTGGTTTGTTCTCTCCCACAGTAGGTTGTTGATAATAGTGTCCGGCCAACGGATACGAATTATTTTGCGTAGACAACTGTTAATAAACACTTGTTTCTTCTGGATAATGGCTTTTGTAGTTTTCTAGGTTTCTCCCCCATGCAATGGAACTGTCTTGACATTTGTATTGAAAATCCTGACGTTGATGTTGGCTTGACGTGAGTTGTTTTGAGTTCCAGATGTACTTCAGTTGTAAATTTGTTGCTCTTGCTTTTCCGATTCGCGCCTCCACTTCTGCATCAGATCCATCGTGTTCATCTATGATTCTGCCCAAACATGTTCAATGATATCTCACAGTAAAATACAATATATTTAGACGCTACATTCTAGGACTCAAACTCCCAAGAAAAATAGGGCTTAGGACAGAACTGATGGGTTAGGTATTTTAGTATATTTAACTTCCTCATAGTCAAACTTAATACCTGTATGTTTGGTCTAAGTAACCCTTTTCTCACGATCAGAAACTTGCTCATCAGGCAGCGGTATAACCACGGATCGATACTATAAATATACCTAGATTATGTAGTTTAAATCGGATTTAGGTAAACAAATCAACACAAACAGAAGACTTACATAATTGTCTCTCATCATATCACTTGCTTATATGTGGCTCAAATCTCCCACTGACATAACATTTGATAACTCA
Organism: Schistosoma bovis; assembly: GCA_944470425.2. Taxonomy (NCBI): domain Eukaryota; kingdom Metazoa; phylum Platyhelminthes; class Trematoda; order Strigeidida; family Schistosomatidae; genus Schistosoma; species Schistosoma bovis. The sequence goes on along the minus strand of OX103958.1, from coordinate 183,737 downwards.
TATTAACCAATGGTTAATATGAACTGTTTATTGACGAAATTCTATCGAGTATAAATATTGTTATGAATATAATACATTTATGTGGAGAATAAAAAGTTAGTCAAAACCATGTAAGGACTAGATATACTGTGCATTTGAAAAAGTCCAGAATAATCTCAGTCACCGACGAAACTCAATCAAGAATTTAATTCTGAAGTAGGCACAATCTAATTATATTGTATTATTATGACAGAATAAGGCATAAAATAAGACATTTAATTGTATGATAACTGTAAAAACGATCCACAACAATAGATCTGATAAAGCTTTAGTATATCAACACGAACGTGACTTTGAAGTGATATGAAGTCGGGAAAATCTTTTTCAAATGACAAAATATGATTTCGTATATATTCATACCAGAACTAGTTTGTTACACTGAAGAACACTAAACGTTTGTATTTTGTTCTTCAATTAGTTCATGAAGGCTGAATCTATGAGTAATGTTTTTTATCATTCACTGAGTTCTACCTCCTATTTTGATGTTTTTCCGTTTACTTCGTAATCGAGTGCCAAATATTGGAGTTTTATAGTCATTAGGGATTCTACATCATTTAGGTAGAGCTCTACTGAACTATCGGTTACAAACACGTCCGATACCTCACAGTCAAAAAATAACAAACGAGAAATACAAACATATGTCAGAGGAAATCATTGGTGGCAAATACTTTATAATATGAAATATTTACTGATTTAATGATCGCCAAATGAACTTAAGTACTGGATATGATACACCTTTGAAGCATAGAAAACGTCTCACAAATATCATTTGATTTTAAAACACTTAGAATAAAACTCACAATTCAGAACATTATGGTTGAGAAATAGAATACAAATTCATGTTTTATGCAGAAGAAAACCTATGCAAATAATCTTCTTTCTGTGTCAACAATAAAAGATATTTATTTAGATGTTTTGTTAAAATGCAAACAAAACATTCCTTTAGATTGATCACATTTAGACTGAATTCATTATTAATGTGTTACGATACTTAAATGTAAGTGTTCATTTTTCAGTAAAGCTTTATATATAATTTACTATTATTAGAATAGTTAAAGTGTTACATTGTTTTTTACTGATTTATATTGTCTTCGTAATGAAGACAGTATTATTGAACAGAATAAATAGATTGAAATATGTGCATAAGGTGTGAAAATTCGGATTTTAAAAGATCAACATCTCATTCTACCCGATGATTCAACCCACAATTTAAGATTAAATAATCATGTGTTTATTGTTTAAGTGATTATGAATGCCACACAGATCTCATAAACATCACGATTACATCATTTGTTGACATTTTCACATTATTAAAGTCAAGGAGTTTTTGCGTTGTGTTCATTTGTTAAATACCTCACATACAGATGTAAGTTATAATTAATATTGATGGTTTTCATATTATTTTTAGTCAAAATACAAGCGTTGGCTATACTTTTGTACTGCAGTAGATTTCATTAGAATAATATAGAAATAAGAATGTCATGTTTTCTAATATTTGTCATCAAATGATCTCAGTAATAATTCTAGTAGAAACAAAGAAATGAAATGAATTGAAAAATTTGTTAGATGCCTATTATGATGGACTTCGTACCACAAACACTGAATTTACATTTCAAATGCAAAACGCGTTTAGGATGTCGTTGACATCAAAATTTTTATCACAAATAAGGAAAGTGTTGTCTAAGTATCTCTTGCATAGATAGAAGCTGTCATTTATTGGTCCAATGAATTGGCCTAATGAGTTAACTGAGTCAATCAAGTTTATTCTTTAGTTTCTCATAACTTGTGGCCTGTGTGCCTTGTTAATGCATAATGTGATGTTACCTACAATTAGAGAATAAAACTCACAATTCAGAACAGTTTGGTTGAGAAATAGAATACAAATTCACGTTTTATACAGAATAATATGATCTTGATCTGTCTACCCACTTTTGGTGCTGAGGATACTTATCTAATCCAGATTAAGACCTTGGAGCGACAGGCTGACCGACCTAACGTTGAGCCCGGTACACGTGAGTTCGAAGTGGGGTAGAAGGAAGAAAAATATTATATCACCTGATTGGCTGACAAGCACGCGAATGAGAAAAGACAAGACAACTGGAATACTACTCGATCTATTCCGATATCCCGATTTCTCTGAATTCAGAATAGTGCAAAAAGGTACGTGAATAAATAGGTGATTAACCCGACCACAACGTGCAATAATTAGGAAAAATACAATTACGTCCAATGCTGGGAATTAGAGTAGAAAATAGGGTGTAAAATATTATATTTAAAATACAGTAGCTTCGGAATTGAATAGGGTATGGTAATGAATCATATATGGAACGAAAGCTTAGGTTCCGTAGAATAGATTAGGTACAAAAGTAAATCTTAATGTTTTACAAGCTTTGAATAAAATGGAATAACGTCCCGAAAAATAGCTTTCGTAATTTGTTTCCCTGTACACGTCTCAGAAGAAAACCTACACAAATAATCTTCTTTCTGTGTCAACAATAAAAGATATTTATTTAGATGTTTTGTTAAAATGCAAACAAAACATTCATTTAGATTGATCACATTTAGACTGAATTCATTAACAATGTGTTAAGAATTGAAAAATTTGTTAGATGCCTATTATGATGGACTTCGTAACACAAACACTGAATTTATATTTCAAATGAAAAACCCAGTGCATTTGAACATATTGAAAAGATTTCAAATACCACCAAAATAAGATGTTTCTCATCTAAACCCGTTTTCTTTTCCAATGCCTTAATATTCCATGCATTCAACATTCTTCAAATTTTCCAGTTCTTTAAATTCTCAATAAGTAATATGGTCTTCTGTAGATGGAATCACAAAATATTCACGTATTTTCTATGAAACATGAAAGTCTATATTTATTGTTATTCAAAAAATGCATTTTGGTAAGTGTCAATCAACGACTAGATGTCTGATGAACACACTTAACAGTAAACTACTGAATACATATTTTTCGTTTAATTTACTATTCGCTGTCAATCACTAATCTATTACATTTTCCTTGTGATTTAAAACGGAATTTCTATTCACCTAGATGAGATCGACAAGATCTTCAAAGCAACATAAACTTCTTGGAGACTTTATGAACGTTCCAGTTGATGCACTCTTACGTTTGTCATGGATAATAATATTACTACCAAAATTCTTCCATTCACAAGCTCATGCAAAAGTCACTATTGACGATGATACTGGTTACTTTGTTGATTCACGAGGATTTATTAAATTATTTCATGGAATCAACTGTGTGCACAAATTCGCACCATTTTACTTTCCACAACTACTTGACCCTCACTTATTCAGAGTACTTAGAGATTGGGGAATTAATGTTATACGCTTAGAATTCAACTGGGTTGCATTAAAACCACAGGAAGATGAAGTCAGTCAACACTACTTGGATATCATTGAAAGGATTATCGACAATGCTGGATTATATGGAATTTATATCATCATTGATTTGCATCAAGATGGGTTATCGAGACGTCTAGGTGCAATTGATGCTGTGCCTAATTGGCTTATGGATAAAATAAAGCGACCACCATATTTATTCCAATACCCTTGGCCACTAAAGAAAGATCCAGGTAAAAATAACTGGTTTCTAACCTACGTCACATATGAGAGTGGACATGTATTTGAAAGTATATATAAAAATGTTTCAGGAATATGGAATTATTTTGCAGAATATTGGAGGATAACAACTAGTCGTTTCGGGAAGAAAGATAATGTTTTAGGTTATAATTTGATAAATGAACCGGCACCTGGAAATGTTTATAAAAATCCATTCCTTCTTTTGCCTAGTAAGTGACAAGTATGCAATATTTTATTAGTATTGTTTTTGAACATTTTTTATCATATTGCTTTATTCATTATTTCATGCCTTTTGACTTGATTGAAGATTTTGTTTTCACTTCCAAAGAATTCATTCAAAGCAATTGATTCTGAAGTCGTTGGATGTTTATTCATTTATAAATCAGTCAGGTTTTGACTTGTCTGCTATTTATCAGACTTTCCACTAAAATTATCATCTTAAATCTACATGAAAATAAATAAAGTCAATACGCACATCAGTGTGCATATTTTCACTTTTAGAAGTGCACGTTTTTGTGATAAACTAATACAGAAATATGTTTCAAGAGTATTGTGATAACTTCATGTCGTATCACCTTTGCAATAAGTTTACATTACAAGATCGGCATGTCATTCAAATAGTTTACAAATTTCTTTTACACCAAGGTCAATTTAATAAATATCATTAGATATTATTTTTACTAAGTGAAATTTTCCTGCAGGAATCGGTACTCACTTTTCTTAATGTATTTCAAGGAATGAAAGTAGCTCAAAGTATTCAATTAGTCAGATGGTTTTCAATCCACTCTCTTTGTTCACATATTGCTGAGATAGTTAGTCTTAGAATTAACTAAGTTCTCATTATTTGTTTTCTATGAATTCTTCCCCTAAGTCAAATGTTCAGGTTTTAGCTAAACTATGGAGTGAAACCTTATTCAGAAAGGTTAACGTTTAATTATAACAATTATTTACAACATATTTTTAACCTGGATTTTAGTCATTAGACAAAAATTCAGCAACAGTCATACCCATTAAAATTGATGGAATGTGATTAAGTTTTAATTAAAAATAGTCACTCAAATCTAATTAGGATGGTTTTGGGAGTAGGCATATATCGGTTTTTCAGGCTAACCCTTAGAGTTAATAATGGATTTGGTTTTGACACAATTGCAACTCACGTGCGATTGAGTTTGTTCACATTTAATTTGGTTAAGGTACTTTGTTAACTTATTTAACTGGCAGAGTCATTCGTACAATAACAACTTATCTATATACTTATCTATGTATATTTTAGACAACTGATTTCAGCAGTTCAAGAAAGAAATTTGATTTTGCAACCATATCTGAACTAATTCTCATTCATTACTTTGACATCTATCCAAGCTAACAGTTTCCAGTTAGTTTTTGTTTGAAGCAAGTCTCGCTTATTCATTCATCGGAGTAAATATCGTGGGTTATTAATCAAACCCTAACAATACGAAACCTGACTCAATCGGAATTATGAATAAGTTATTTTCGGATTAGAATATTGTCTTGATAGTATCTGTAACGAAAACCCAACATATAGAGCGGCTTCTGACTTACATTATTCTAGCCAGATATAAAAAGTCGATTCAAACACATATTTATGTTAGTTTCAAAAGAAATTTGCTGATTGATACAAATATATAAAACGACCACTCTCGCTTCATCTTGTCTTGAGTTTCACGTCGCTTTGTTCTTGACATTGTTCGGATGTGAAAATATCTCTCATATTTTGCAACATGCCATTGTGACAATATCTCACTAACAAACAAAATTATCAGTTTAGAGTTGTGGAAACTGTCGAGTTTCTATTGAAAACCTTGAATCACTGGATGGCCATTTCGTCTTAAAACGTGATTTCTCAACAGTGCGCGTCCCGCTTGCAGGACCATGGATGCTCACTGCTGACAAGTCAAATTTCAAGACTGAACGGCCTTCCAGTGCATCCAGGTAACCAATGGTGATCTGACATTGGTCGGTTCATTACCTCAATAAAAATGAAATCGCAAAACATAATTATGCAATCTAAACTTGTGATTGATAATAAGCAGCTATCACATAACTCATACGTTTCATACGAATTGACAATATTTGAGTAGTTCTAATTGCAATCAGATTCTAGAGGCAAGTGATCAATCGTAGCCATGGTTATCAATAAAATATTTACTAAAGCAATTAAACGAACATCTTATCAGCTTTAACCTGATTCATCCAGAAGCAGCATCTGGCGACTGCAGTATTGAATAACATATATCTGAATATTAGAAAGTAGATGATAAGCATAAAATTTATAATATCATAATGACAACTAATATCAACAGGTGAACTAACAACGAACAAAACGATTTGTCTATTGTCTTTAGCTATTCAATATTTTGTTGGTGATAATTTAGAACACATAAATAAATGGGCAAAAAATGATAGTAATATTGATCATAATGACAATCGTATTAAGAATAAAAAGATGTTATGTAGAACTATGTTACGTGTTTATAATTTCAGTCAGCGTGATTTCGGAATTCGCCATCTTCATTATTACGATTATCACTCATTCTGTCTGTTTTTCCACCGTGAATGTAATCAATAAAACAAACATCGAGATAAGATCCGCCAAAATGAATTGACTTACTCATTAACCTATACTATGCATGATGCCATGTCGGGCGATTGATTTGTTCACGTCGTTTAATCTCAGAAGAAGACTTACAAATGAGGAACATTTTGTAATTATTAGAAGAGAATTGATTTCCCTTTTATTGATATTCTTAACTTGAATACAAACACGAAGGCTTAGATGTAAGATGACCCATTTAATAAGTCCCCAATAAAATTGAACGAGCGTCGTGAATTTCATTACTTACCACAATCTATCTTCCCGAAAACATTCTATCTGCAACAGATATGTGTATTTTTGTCAACTTTCACTTATATTCATTCTCAAAATCTATTTCAATTATTACAATTCCGATCTTTTTCATTTTATATTCGGACAGATAATGCAGGTCCCAATCTCTTATCATTTTATGATTATTTGGTGAATGTTATTCGCCAAACAGACAAGAATACATTGATATTTTACGAGAGTGTAACTTATGGAATATATTTTCCATTTGTTAATGGAATACCTGGTACTGGTATCCGACGTGTTCCCGGTCTATTACAAGATGAGATGGCCAGAAAGAAGAGTGTATTATCTTATCATTACTACTGTTGGTTATTGGAATTGACACTATCTACAAAGAATATGCCATCATGGAAACGATATTTGTGTGATAAAGTGAGAGTTCAATTACTTGGTTTATTGTTTGTAACGCATATGCATTCCAATGTCTAGATGCTTTAATATCAACATTAACCAACTGATATTTTTTAGCATAAGCTAACTGGCTTTCATTTTATTCGTAACTTGATTATCAGACTTGACTGGAAAATTTTGAAATCTGTTGTCACTCATAATAATATTTTCTAAATAAATAAATGATTGGATCTATATTCGGAACAGCTTCATTCAATCAAGTTAAACGTTGAAGGACCGCTGACCGAAAGTATTTTCATAATAAAATGCTATTTACATTTCACACCATATCCTGACGTTAACCAGACAACTATTCACTACTCTGTAGGGAGTGCTTAAAACCCTACCAGAAATCAAACCTAAAGCCTTAATATGTCTTAGCGAGTGCGTTTTCAGATAAGCACTTTAGCATACGATGATTGTCAATTTAGCTTCAGTCAGCTGAATTCCTTGCGTTATTGTCAAGCCCAAAATTTAATTATTTGAACCAATTTCATATAGGAAGAACGCCATTGATTATTGGATGTGAGTTAAGCAACATAGAATCCTCGATATTCTGTTAAGTTTTTGCAAGCACCAATCATGTGAAAGTAGGCTTTAGCTTCAGTAATTGATACCTCTCTTGAAAATATTATAAAAATGAAGCATTAGATCTGCTGAGATTTTACTCTTGATCGCCTCATTATTAGATATATGCCTTTCTAAATATTTCAACTAATGTCGATCATGATATTAAAATGATTGATTGACCACTCGAATCCTTTAGACCACGAATATTTGTTTAGTCGTAATTCTGAGGTGCTTCACAATTTCCACCTTTAAATAGTTTGTTAATGCCATTGAGTTACTTGATGACTTATGAAAAGAGTTATCTGTTGGTTTTGGTTTGTTAGTCCTTGACAGAAATTTCGAAGCGAATTTATCTCTCATCTATGTAAACGCATGGAGTTATTATCACACACGTTTCATTTATATAGCTGACCATTTTCAATACGCTTATTAGATATGTAAATATTGACTACGGAATTAAATTTGAGTGAACTCAGGCAATTACTTGTAGCTCATTTTTGTTCCCGAAACCACGTAGCACACTAAGAAATTTCGCTAGATCCGAATTACAAATCGTTAAGCCATATCGACGTTGAGATATTTGTCATCTATGACATTGCACGATCATCGAGCGCCATCGTGAATTGACTTAACAGTAACATTTAATGAGTTATATTTTATGTTAGGGGTCTACATTTCCATTTCCTACCTTCAGGGATAAATGTTTGTGCTCTAACATCTGTTGTAATTGTGTGTGATTACTCCTGAGGTGTTCCGCTATAGGACGATGATTCATATAAATATTTCTTGTTTTATGTAATACATTCACTGATGCTGATCCTCTGTGGAAACCAAAGCTTTCACAAAGATTAGGTTTAATACCAAAAATAGAAATAATAATAATTAAAATAATAATAATAATAATAATAAAAACAACACCAAAACATTCACGTACTTCAGAATTTATTTACTTAGAATTGATTGAAACACTTCCATATACTAGCTCATATTTATCAATTACCAATCACCAATTCATTTATTTTCACCATGGAAATACTCTCAGTAAACAATATGATGATGAATAAGTTTGCAAAATTGTTAGAACGATTGTGTACTTTGTAATTGATTAAAACAAGTTAAATAAGATGAGAGCTTTCTACATTCCTTCTATAATGGAACACTAATTATGTTCTATGAATCATCCTAACTAGCAAAATTTATAGTAATGGGTGTGTCTGATGTTGGGCGTAGATGAATAAACAACAATGACGAATAATGCTATATAGCAATGATAAGTATGAATTCTATCATCTAAGTATTCTTGAGATATAGTGAATTAGCCAAAGCCACCTATAAACTAACACTGGAAGTGGAAATATAAGCATTGGATTAATATGTATTTTGTGTTATCTTTCAAAGTTAAATCAGTTATTTTGTGGCCATGATTAAACTCAGTCATTTATTGAAACCCATTCATAAGCACCGTAGGATTTTGCACGCAAATGTACACATGTTCTGTGTTGACATAATCTCCAGTTTATGAAGTGAAGTGAAACTCTAATCTGATTAATGCATCGATAGATACAAGGGCAAGTGCAATTCTATTCTGTTATTCGCACCAACCTGTATGACATCAATTGTAAAAATAAAATTGACAAACACGTTATTTTGTTTGCTTCGAGCACCCATTTGCGGACTGCACATACAGAATGTATGATGTTAGACAAAATAGTGAGCATTTCATTTAAAACACAAATAGTAGTTGCAACTGATATGGATAAATGTTTAATGTGTCCTTAATAAATGATGAACTGATTGGGGTGAACAAAACACCAGAAAACAAACTGAACTTAATTAAAGTACTGTAGAGTGATCTAGGAACGAAAATCTAAACACTACGATTTGACATGAAAACTGTAATTAATAGTAATAGGTGCTAATTAATTTATAAAATAAATGTTTGATGATTGAATGAACTGACATGATGTGATTTCATGAATACACTACCAATCAATGTATTCAAACCGTCCTTCATACTGTGTGGAATTTCGTAACTGATTTCATTCTTCATATATTTTTGGTGATGGTTGAATTACTAAGTTTGAATGGACTGAAAAGCTTTATAGGTTTTAGCAAATCGGAACATTAGTGGAATGTTTTGTTTGTGAACAGAAGGGGATTTATGTGGATTTCCATTAACATAGTGGTGCATAATAGTAACACAAAAGGAGTGATGCTGAAGAGATGTCACTTTCATGTATCAGTTCATTTCCATCTTATTGAATTCACAATTAGGAGTTATGTGAATTCTTATTTATGGATTATCAAGAAATGACTGGTTTTGTGATTTGTAGAATTGTTTAATTTCCCTACCACCCACGTTGTAATCAAACTACATTATTCGAGATTACTCAATTTTATGCCTCCCGTTCTCACTCAGTCAAGTAAAAATTCGTGAACGTAAATACAATGATAACCATTGAAAATTGGAGAACATTGAACGTCTAATGATTTGCGATTTGTTACGGCTCAGTAATAAATGTAATCATTGATAAGTCAATGAACAAAATGATTAATGTGTTATTGCTTTGACGCAGTGTACGCAGTTTATTGTAGTCTAATTTTATTGCAATAATCATTCACATACTTAATCAATGTTAACATTGATATTGCTTGTGTTTAGCTTCTCTTGAATTATGCATTCAATAATGTTAGAAGTATAGTTAAATACACTGGTGGAGGACGCTTTTTAACAGAATTCGGTCGGTGTCTTCCTGATGGCAATCCAGATTCAATAAATACGGTTGAATGTAACGCTGTGATGAATGCAGCCGACAGGAACTTCGAATCCTGGACTTATTGGGACGAATATGAATTATTTCCCGACTTAAATATAAGTAACTTTTTCGTAGGTCATATTACTGATAAATACCTTTTTCTGGATTTTTGTCAATTTTTTATTGGAGTCATTTTGTTCTGCACGCCAAACGAATTTATAATTCTCATTTTGGACAGCACCATCAGAATAAATTTAGGAAATAAATGGTATTTCCCATACTCGTATTGTCGTAGACGAGAACTCAGGTGGGGAAATCCAATTTGTTGTTTAGTGCACAATCACACGGTGGCTTTGCAAAATATAGAAATCACACATATATAACATTTACACATCTTTGCGTTGTCCTTTACATAATCCATTATTCCTCTAATTCTGTTGCTATTTCATTTCCACTCCGATTTCCTTTCTTTTCTCTTCATTTCAATCTTCTGCTTTCAGTATTATATTTCCAATTGTTCCTACATACTTCTTAAAACTGTCAGCATACTAAGCATCCACCAGATTCTTCCCCTCGCCCTCCAAACGGTCGCTCCTGTAGATGTTTTGCATGCCGTGAGGCTTTCTTTTTTAAACCGAACGTCCCACTTCTTATCGGCATCGACAGCGTCTAGTACACCCAACACCACGCTGCCAGAACACTCCACTTTACGTCTACTTCCTAGGCCGGATCTCACAAACTAATCACTCATTTCTCGGCCTCCCAACGGCGTCCGCAGAACTGCATCCTTTCCGCCTCCCCTTTGGTAGTAATACCAAGTGTAGCGAACTCAAGTGAGGAAACCCTGATAAACTCATAGAGGAAGATTTCACCAAATTAAATGTTTTATGTTTATGCTTTCGATTTCGAGAATTTCTCTTAGAGCTTAAACAGCCCACACAAAATAAAACTACTAATAAATTAAGTGATGTATAGTTGAGGAAAATGTTAACATGACAGTAAATAGTGAGTTCAAATACGTTGTATATTGGTTATAAAATTAAGCATTTATGTTATCTTATTCACAAAGGGCTTAGTCGGCGATTCAAACAATTAATTTGTAAGGAACATATTCTGAAATCCGTCTTCCAGTCCTCATTATCTACATTCTGCTTGAATTTCATGTTATCCGAAATATTACAGTTAAGTGAACAAGAACAGAGAAGGAATTTATGCAGATCGATTTATCAAGTACGCGTAACTGAAAAACTGTGATACACCCACCTAGTGTACGGTATTTGCTCTCCTGTAAGTTTCTTCATATATCAGATCTCCAATCAATATTGAACAAATAAAGTCTAGTTAATTCCCGACTGTCCATTGATTACCTCTTTAAGTATTACTATTACTACTCTCTAAACTTAACTGTTTAAAATATTCTTCAGAACTAATGACCTCAGTCATGTTGGTCCCTGTTACAATCAACTGTCTCAACAATGCTTTCTTCGTTTATTTAATAGAATTCTAAATACCCACTCCCGTTATTTTGTATGGAGCAGGAACTATTATAGTCCACTGACTAACCAATGCATACGTTTTCTTTTGTGGGTGATTCTCACTACCATTACATGACTTCAGAGTTTTGCAGTTCAATCAAAAAAGATTAGTTGTAGAAAAAACAAAGAATGAGAGAAACTAACCACTATTCAAATGTCTTTTGTCTAAACACACATCTCTGTGATCGACAAATTTCCACTGTACACCATCACATGGTCAACAATCTTCTAAGATCATGTATAAGCGTCAGTTAAGAGATATCATAAGTTGGTGAAATCGAAAGCCTTCGTAAACTACTAAGGAATTCGACTTAGTAGAACGCTCAACCTTATAGAATTCACGACAATGAAACATGATTATGGAGTATTAATTATCGTGATGACGGTTTTTGAGTTGGATCTTTTCGTACACATTTTGTGTGGCCTTTGATTTCTCTGCAGAAATAATATCACACATACTTTCTTGTTCACAAATATTCACGAAAAGAGATTGTGTGAGCGTCCGATCGTTGATTTTCTCTTCTGAACTACATTTCTTTAACTTTTCAATACATATTAATGCTTAACTTTACAATTATACATTATTTTCCTCCCTCGTTTGTTTGGCTTTGGATAACTTCGGAAAACTCCAGTATTAGGCAATATCAAACTTTCGTTAACCGCCAGCATAACACGATCGTCTGCTGTGCTTAGTGAAAATATTTTCATCATCAGGTTACGATAACCCATTTCATGAAAACAAATCGAGAAAGTTTGTCATTAATAATAACACCCTAATGACCAAAGCTCAGTAAAATAACAATTGATTTAAAGAATTCAGTACGTTTCTGATAGTTTTTTACAATGTCATTTATGGTAGAGTTCTAAAGTAAGCTTATAAACAAAAATATCTGGTCGAAAATCATCAACAGCTGACTCCATTTCAGTGGTGATATTAATTTTAGAAGAGTCATTTTACTTCTTACTGCAGTCACATAACTACTTAATCATTAGTCTTTGATCATTCATGTATGTCAGATACGATAAAACACTAATTAGCCATGGTTGGCTTAGAAATATTTGAATAACTATTTCATCCTAGAATATCTCTCCAAAGTTTTCTTACTTCCTTTGGCTATCAAGTTATCAGGTCATGATTTACACTGTCTTCAAATTGAATAACTTGCATATGTATTTCACATCAATGCAGTAGCTTGTTTCATTTCGTTATTTCTTCTATCTCATGCAGTTGAAATCATTCAGTCGTACATATCCACAATCAACTGCCGGTCAACCTGTCAAACTGAGATTCGATGTCGATTCAGGTGTGTTTTATTATGCTTTTGTACCCACACAGAAGTATTGTACAAACGTGGACGCAGCATTGTTAGTTGCAGAGATTTTTGTTCCAATGTCGATTCATTATCCATATGGAGTGAGAACTCGTTTTGTACCAGAACAATTATATTATAAAATGTATGAAAATAATACTAATTTAATGTTTGTCTATGCACCATGTACGTTGATCAACACAAATATTGAACTTATGGAAATAACGATCATACCAAACCAAACACAAGATAAGCATTCAGACAACAATTATAGTCATTTACCAACTTATTCGAAATCTGTATCAATATTGTTAATTGTGAACTCCTTGATATTTTCACATCTTTCAACATATTTTGACTAAACTAAAGAAATTTTACTTCATATAATGTATCAAATTTACTTACATTTTCACAAGTTACCTACTTGTACGTCAGAAAATGTAAAAACATGTATATATTACATGCAAATTAAAATTACATGAATTAAAAATGAATGCGCATAAAGATTACTTAGGAAATATTAAAAAAATAGCGTATAGCAAGAAGAAATTAGCGAAATACAAGAATGAATAATCGGTAATAATTGAATATTGACAAAAAAGAAATTCATTAGTGTTAGGGATAGGGTCAGCGTTGGGCTTTTGTGTTTGGTTGTAGTAAGCTCATTAAACTATTGTATTATTTTAAATAAAAACAATATATTTGTAATATCCCAATGAGTAGAAAATTAGATTTTCTGACGTTTCGTGACTTTGTATAAGTCACTTCTTCAGAGAATCATTAGGGTCTCGCTTTGGTTTGCTTTGCATCCCAAATCATGTAATGTCTCACGGTTTTATGGCTTACCAAAAGTTCATAAACCAGATATTCCTCTAAGATCGATAGTAGACTTCACAAACACCCCAACATATGCATTATCGAAATATTTAAGTAATATATTAAAACCACTACAGCTCAACCTACATAATATAATTAAAGACACATATGACTTTAAATCAAAATTATCCGGATTAATCATCGAGAAGAATGGAATCATGGTAAGCTTTGATGTCGTTTCTTTATACACAAGTGTTCCCATTGATAAATGCTTAGAATTCATTAGTGGTTTACTTGAGAACGACAATACTCTTCCTGACAGATGCCCGCTGAGCATCAGTTTAATCATGAAATCCTTAAAACTTTGCTTAAATTCAACGCTATTTACTTTTAATGGTATGTTATTCAAACAAACTAACGGTGTGGCAATGGGATCCCCAGTGTCCCCGATTGTAGCCAACCTTTTATGGCATACATAGAATCAAATATCTTCGCCCACAACATTATACCACGAATTTGGCTTAGATATGTAGACGATACATTTGTTGTTATAAAATAGACTCATCTAAGATCTTTTTCTAAACGAATAAATACACTTTCATCACACATTAAATTCACCAATGAAAATGAAAATGCACATGGTGAGCTACCATTCTTGGATTGCTTAGTAAAAAGAAATCCAAATGAAAGTCTAAACCTATCCATTTACCGAAAACCGACGCACTCAAATCGTTATATTGACTTCCATTCAGCACATCCTTTCAGTGCTAAGATCTCGCTAGCCTTAAATCTTTTTAGAAGAGCTAACAGGATCATCACATCAGAGGAAGACAAACGAAAAGAACAAATGAATGTAATCAGCATCTCCCAATTTAATAATTTTTCTATGAAGATTATTAGAAGCATATTAAAACAAAACAGTTTATTACGTTATAATAAAGATTCGAATGAAATGCCATGGATTGGTACTGCAGTTCTACCATACCGTCATGGCACAACAGAAGAAATCCAAAGAATCTTAAAACATCACAGAATTAAAGTATATTACAAAACAACGAACACACTACGTAATACATTAGTTCGCCTGAAAGAAAAAATTCCTTTCATGTCCACACAGAACTGCGTCTACAAATGAGGTTGTATCGATTGTGATGCCCATTATTTTGGAGAGTCATCCCGCGAAATCTTGACTAGAGCCAAAGAACATATTAGGTACACAAAGAAACCTCCTAACAATCCTGTAGAATTGAACCAACTTCAAATTAAATCGGAAATAGCAGTTCATACCATTTTCAACAACCACCAAATCGATTTTAAAAATATCAAAATATTGCAAAAAGGCTTTTCCAACTACAAAGAAAGGAGGGTAGCTGAGGCGTTCCATATAATGCTTAATCCTACTTCTCTCAATAGGAAAGAAGGCCTTACCATACATCCTACTTGGACCATCTATCCTAACCATTCAGTCTGATCGTATTTACAATTTCACACTTTCATATTACAAATTTAAACTCTATCCTTTCTTACCATAAAGGTCACACAAGTTTTCATTCTTAAACAATGCACACATACATACATACATACACAAATTTACATACATATCACTTATGAATCACGTTGACAGAAATGACAAGACATCAACATGTTCAGACCTGTTTTTGATTGATCAGATATTATTCTTGCATTGTTCCGTTGTACTATTGAAACTTGGATTAATTTTAATTTGGTAATTTATTTACTCTGAAGAAGTGACTTACACTAAGTCACGAAACGTCGGAAAATCTAATTTTCTACTCATTGGGATATTACAAATATATTATTTTTATTTAAAACAATCAACCCAATGCTCAATTTATTCGAAATCATCAAATCAAACCTTGGTAATGATACCTATATTGTATTATATGTCTGATCATTGTAATTTAGATACTCAATCCACTATGTAAATTTCTGTGTGAGTCTGGTTGTTACAACTACATCTCGGTCCTAAACCCAACTTTTCATGAGGCTTCATCGTAGCTGACGTCCTTGTTCCCATAATCGGTATTGGTTCTCTGCAATCGCATAAAATACTCGTAGACGTTATAGACTGGAAACTTGTCGTTGCCGATCATAGCAGTGAACTTAGAGGAATTACATCTAATGAGATGTCCATACATTTATGAATCAAACGTCAAATACATCAATTTAGTTAATCAGTTTCTGGACGCATTACGACCGAGTTTCAAAAGTGGCAAAGCGACACACCGTCGTACATCACATAAAGACAGAGAGACCACCAGTGTTCGTGAGTCCAAGACACTTTGACCCCTCTTGTCTGGTTCTGCAAAAAACGAATTCAACAAAATGATAGACTTGGGTATCATACGCCCCTCCGATAGTTCGTGGGCATCACCGCTTCATATGGTACTCAAGAAAAACTCTTCTGATGCAGCGGATGCACTATCGAGATTAAATATCAATACCTTCCCAATATTCGATATAAACTATCAAGATATAGCAAAACATCAAAAGCTCGACGCTGTTAATATCGACAGAGTAAAAACAGCGTTTTTAGAATACACTGAAAAACAGATAAAGACAAAACCGTCTGAATCCGCAGCAGAACAAGCACCATACAAACTACCTGCAACAAAAGATACTTCACATCAAAGT
This sequence comes from Schistosoma bovis, assembly GCA_944470425.2. NCBI lineage: Eukaryota > Metazoa > Platyhelminthes > Trematoda > Strigeidida > Schistosomatidae > Schistosoma > Schistosoma bovis. Next base: position 167,149 of record OX103958.1, on the reverse strand, counting down.
TTAGCGGCAACAGAAACTACAACGAGATCAGGAAGGAGAGTACACTGGCAAGATAAGTATGTAGCAACCACCATATTTATCTAGACCAAACCCTGAGATGGTTCTTATAACACTGTTATATCTGATCGTCGCTGATTGTTGTGTCGGAAACGCTTATCACTTATACTCGGAACGAAGGACCTCTGCAATTCCAACGACGCGAAAGTAAGAACACAAAGACAGGTATAAGTGAAGATTTGTTAGCCCCAAAACACTATGACGACGACCCTAGTCTAAAATACGCTCATTTATATACTGATTGTACACCCATTTTGATTAACAATTAGGATCAAATCACATATATAAAAAATACTTAGTTATAACAAATCACATACTAAGCATAGTTCATGTCAACTGTGTACAAGAATATCGTATATTATACAGGATAATAATAATAATAATTTATATTCTGAAAATAATAATTACAGAATTCACGCCAATTTACAGGCATGATCAATTTGATATCAATAGTAACATTAGATGTACAGAACAAACATGTGATAGAAGAATGTTTTAAGTATACTAGTTCAGTAGTTGTTCAGGTAGTACATATATTACAGCGATCCAATGCATCAGCCGGGGATTTTTAATATTTCTTAAATGGACAGCCTGTTGATTTATTAACGGAGTGATTAAGGTCAATTCGTGTGCCAGATCGAATTAATGATAATTATCTACAACTAGAAAAATTAAAACGAAAACAAAGAGCACGGAATATTAAAGCAGTATTAACCAAAATATATCAATTAGGTCTACCTAAATGCGTGTCATGTGACAGTGATATACTGTTGATGTTATTCAAATTAGTTAAACTTTCTGGGGACGGTGTTAGCATAAAGTGACAGCAAATAAATGGTTTTACTTAGGGAATGCACTAATAAAGATATCTAAACATTTAAAGTTTCTATAATATCACTTGTGGAATGAGATACACTTAAAGGCGCTAGACCATTCAATGCATTTTCAGAGGAGCAGTATGCATCGATGCAGCGAATAAACAATGTGAGTGATTTTATCGTGAGGATAGATTGTGGTAGGTTATTCCAGAGTCTAGAAAATTTACAGATGAAGTAATTGATATAAAGAGATGATTTAGAATAAGTTTGTTTCACTAGTGCCAAGGAATTACAGATGTCATAATGAGAGGTTTCTGCATATTGAATCGCGTGATCGGATGTAAACGATAGTTTATGAAGTAGTTTGAAGAAAAAGATAATATTTAGTTTGAGTCTCCTCCTCCATAAAGAGTCTAGCCCAAGTTTGTTACATCTAGAATTATAAGTTAAGGTACAATCAGCTCCAAGAATACGAAGTGTAAATCGTCTCTGTACTAATTCCAGTCTTAATTTACCCTTTATGAGCGCACTGCTAAGAATAAACGTGCAATATTCTGGAAGAGGTCGAGCACAAACTTTGTACATTAGAATACGAGACTCAGTGTTGTAAAGATTTCGAGTTATGTAACCTATTAGACGTTGAGACTTAGAGGTCTGTTTTAATATATGTTATGTAAACGACAAGTCTTGGGAATATCTAAGTCCTAAGTCTACTACTGTATGTAACCTAGATAATACTACTCCATTTATGGTAATATCTAGGTTGAGTGATGTATCGCCGAAGCATATCCATCCACATTTGCCCGTATTAAGCTCCAGTTGCCATTTTAAGCACCACTGTGCTACCTTGTTAAGCTCCATACTGATGCAATTTTGCATATTTTTCAGGTCATGTGGAGAAAATGAATATACTACTTTAAGATCATCTGCATATAGAAGGGGCTTACCGACACAAAAACTTTCACAAATATCATTGATAAACACTAAAAAGAGCAAAGGACCTAAGACACTACCTTGTATTACACCACTTCGAACAGGGACAGCGTTAGACAATGAAGAGTTAATTTTAACTATTTGATGTCGATTGCCGAGAAAGGAATCAAACCAAGCAAGCAAAGGATTTTGAACCCCATAAGATGCGAGCTTACCTATAAGAAGTTGGTGGCTAACCATGTCAAAGGCTTTAGAAATGTCCAGATATAGCACTAAGACTAGACATCCTTGGCTACGTAGAGAATAGACTAAATTAAAGAAGTCAAAATGACATGTCATGCAAGAACGATTTTTAAGAAACCCATGTTGAGTATCATTGATAAATTTTCTAGCAAGTAAATAGTTGGAAAGTTCATCACTTATAATTTTTTCCATAATCCTAGAAATAACTGGAGTAATATTTATTGGCCGGTAATTTTTCATGTCAGTCTTATCTCCAGATTTTTAATGTGGTATGACGTACGCGTTTTTCCAACAGTAAGGGTAAGAACCGGTTTCCATAGAGAGAGTAAACAGCTTTAGAAGAAGAAGTGGAATATCTGGACCACCATATTTTTAGAGAAATGATGAAATCCCGTCTACTCCATGACCTTTCGAAAGCTTAAGGGTATTTATAGCCTTATTAATTTTCATGCATGTAAAGGAGATAGATTTTATTGAGTTGCTAGTCACGCACATAACTCTTGAAGCATAGCCACTTATGTTTTCTACACCATTCGCGAATATACTACTGAAAAGGTCGGCCATGGTTTTAGAGTCGTATATAAAAGTGCTATTATGCTGGATGCACGATATATCAACATTTCGAGTTGCTTTAGTGCGTTTATTGAAAAGGAGAGTTAAGTTTTGTACTTTTGAGTTAGTATTAAGGGCTAACAGCTCCTCATTAATGGCTTTTAATCTATGTTTCTCTTTAATTTGATTAAAAATTATTGTTATTTGTGCAACTGCTGTGAAGTCTTTTGACTTAAAATAACGATTCTTTAGGCTTTTTAGTTTATTACGATATTTAGCTGGTATATATAATTCGTAAGGTTTACTAAACCTGTACGTTTTAAGAGGTACACTGGAATCTAAACAAGAGGTAATGATCAGATAGAATTCGTCGATAACATCCATGATTCAGGGTGTTGACTGATATCCAGGCTGATTCTGGTAAACTATTCAGGACACTATCTTCAACTTTATTAGTTGTTAGGGTATCCAAAGCATACATAATACAACCACCTCCTCGCTTAGTTTCTCTGTCGCAGCGATAAACTCGATAGTTCTGGATCTTTAATTCTGAATTAGATACTGCTTGAGGGCACCATGTTTCAGTGATAAGTATGAAAGAAGGTTTGGCTAGAAAAGCTAGTGCTCTCAAGGCTGAAATTCTGTTCAGAAGTGGACGTGAATTGATATGTAATAAGTTTAGAAAGGGAGTGTGGAGTGTAAAAAAACCGAGAGCTTCCCTATTGATGTTTTGTAGTTTTGATTTGCATAGACTGTGGTTTATTATGTTTGACTGATCGTATGGGCTATCGCTTGAACAAACTGTATTGGCAGTGGGACCAGGGATTTCCGAAGGCCAAAAAAAATCATTATTTTGATAAAGTGGGTTAATTTGTTGAACTTGATTAGGCGGACAGTTAAGACAGGCACCTGCCAGCTGGGTTGATGGTGCGTAACCTAGTAATCCATCTTGCCCAATGGGAAAGTGCTGAGAATAGTTATGTCTTACAGGTATGTTATTTAAAACGTTTGAGGATAACCTTAGGGTGCGTTGGTTCATTGTGGTCTGTCCAATATTAGGCCTGCTTACATAATGATTGCAGTGGCCATCTTGTGAGACATTTGAACCAAGTCTGCCCTTATAACCTCCCCTACGATGCGTAAGGCAAAGCATGGTGTCGAGAAGTACAGTCTTATTTTTATTTGGTAGGGTCATCGTAGTATTTTTGATATTGGGTCTAGAACCAGAAGGTTCTGTACCTACATTCTTCTTACGTGGCAAAGGTATTTTAATCTTGACAGCGTTTTTAAGAGTTGTAGCATTAGAACTAAGTACTTGCTTATGGGCTTCTAATGGTAAACGGGGTAATATCGGATTAGTGACGTCATTAGATGTACATTGGCTATCAGATGTCACTACAGACATAACAGGCAAATTAGCATTTATTGTTGGTATATCAGAGTAATGGAGAACATGAGATAGGGTAGGTGCATCAGTGGATCCATCAGCTGATGAGTCGTGGTTTGTTGTGATCTCAACACCTTTATTTTCGTTCAAGGTACGTTTTTGCGTAAGCCTTTGATTGGTGGTCTTATCTGAGACTATACGAGCGTTTCTAAATTTCGTAAGCGCGCCGATTAGCCGCTCGAATTCTTTTAACCGTTCAGCTAATATATGAGAGTCGAATCTGAACAGGACCGAGCACGAGTATTTCTGGTGCTTTTTATTAAGTCGAATGCATTGGCATGGACTGTCTTGAAGGTTAGATGCTTTTATTATCGAATTCCTTACAGCTTTATCGGGGATTCTGTCAGGTATATTATAGACAATCACGTTATTACGAGAGATTATTCGCTTGGTAACTTCATTAACCATAAAGTCGATAACAGATTCTGCTTTTATGATGTCATCAAGTTCCACAGGAAAGATATCTTTTGACAGGAGCAGCTTAGGGGGTGATAATGTCTTTATTTCTTGTTTCAAATCATCATGCTTTGATAAAGAGCTAGCAAGTGACTCAACTTTAGAACGCATGTCGGTTAGTTGTTTAAAGACAGTGTTTAATTCACTCTTAATATTATCGATACTCTTTGATCTCGATGTGGAACTCATTATTAAATTAGAGACAGAGTCATCCAGCATCAGATGTGGTGTAAGACCTATCCCAACATTAACAGCTTCAAAAGAAGTAGCAGAACATGGGGAATAGGTAATAACAGAATTGTTATTATCTGAAGTATTAGGGCTTGTCCGGGCTCGTTTTCTTGACAGTCGACCCATATCGCTTTAAGTATAGATTTTAAAGATATTTATGAGTTATAAACTAGGATTCAACGATATTTAAACAATATAAATTAGATACCGTGTTATCGTAACATCTGATACCACTGAATAAAGGATTTAGCTGTCTAATCATAAGTTAAATGTTCACATGCTAGGTAAGATGGAAAAGTTCCCTTAACCAGTTCAAATGTTGGATAGAATACTGAGGCGAAATTATGTGTTCAGCAATAATGATGTGTACCAGGAAGGTAGTCATGAAAGGTTCTACGTGTGAGTTTACAGTAAATAACACAGAATATTTAACATATAACAATTTGCATCATGAGAAGTTATTTATCTCGACATATTGACAAAATATATTTCGAAACAATGGGAAAGAAGATTAATTGTATGAAATGGCGGAGAACATACATCTTTCGCTAGTTCTACTGATGCATTATGCTGAACAGGAAATAAAATATATATAAACGAGACAGTGTGTAACTCGTATACGAACGTTCGTCTAAATTCAAACTAATAGATTTACAGTATTTGGTCGTTGAGTTCATGTATGACATAAAGGAGGAAATTATATTTGTGAAACAATCAGTGAGTAAACATTTCATTCAGTAGTCTGATTTAAGCTTCTTCAGTGGAAATCATTAAGTATCAAACAATCAGATATAAATACATGGTCTACACATTGTTATTTCTTTACATTATTACTTGATCTGGATAATTTATCTAGTAGATGGATAATATATGAACTATTTATTCATAATAGATAACTGTGTTCCTCATTCATTTCCCTTGAAAATGCTTAAATCAAACTACCGAGTGAAATGCTTTGTTAATTGAGATTCTCACAATTACAATTTCCTCCATAATAAGTCACATGTTTAACACACTTTATCTGAATAAAACACACAATTAACCGTTTCATATTCAGTGTAGATTTAATTTACCTAAATCGTGTCAGACGACATTTCGATTGATTGATATCGATCCTTTCAATAAATTGCTTAGTGATAAAGGATTAAAATCAATTCTGAAATGTACTAAGCAGGAAATGAGTGAAATTGATGTTTTTCAATTGTAGTAAAATATTGTATTCATTTATTATTTATTCATTTAGAAATTTAAGAGTTTTCTTTACAAAAGCATTTTATGACTTAAATTATCACAATAAAATTCTTCTGTACAAACGTACCACTTGATGTATCAGCCTATCACTAAAATAGGTAGTATACGTTATTGATAATAAAATTACAGTCATCGTGACTATTCACTCATGAAGTGACTAAAGAATCCAAAATAAATCACACTATTAATGCCTGACGGTTCTATTCGAGCTTATTTCGGTAATTTCGTGATTTATACAAACCTTTCAATGGGTAATACGTTTTACGAATGACAAATTTTAAAGCGTTTTTAATGTCTACATATTATGTTATGCAGGGTCTTTCTTCCTATTATCAAATGTTGTATTGTAAACTGAGTTTGACCAGTTCATATTTACATATGAAATCTTTGCATATGCGATTATGCGATAGATATAACCGTAAGCTATTAACGTTTCAGATGGTACATGTTTGTCCAATTATTGACGCTAATACCCTTCTATCTGCATATAATAGTCAGTGTTCAACGAACACTGTTAGAAAAATCAAAATACTCACGTGGACTTCAAACCCCTTTTTAATAAAGAAATAAATTATGAATTTATGTTGATGGCAGATGCAAACAGTGAACTCAAAAACGAGATACTAAATTCTTCAGTCATGAATGATTGCGATTAGTAATGTAATTCGAAAAATGATGTTTGGTCTAAAGTGGATAATTGAAGGAAATTTTGTGACGATCCACAACTGATGATGAGTAATTTTAAAGAAACCTTTTAACATTCAAGTGTAGGTAACAATAAAAAGCAACACAATTTTTCGAAATTCTATTCCGTTAATATTATTTTTCCCTTCCGAATTTGGAGAACTCATTTACCCATCTTTAATTAGAAGTTGGCCATAAACTAAGTATTTATTATTCATCTCAATACTGCATACTTACGAAGAGCATATATATTATCTTGATTTCAGAAAGAATTCTACGACATATTCTTGAACATTTATACAGAAATTGTATGAAGCTTCAAATGAAAGGCACTAGCAATTCACACAACTGACGGAAAAGTACATTAGACGAATGAATTTCAAAATAACTTTCAAATCAAACATTCAATCTTATTTCGTAAACTAACACTAAACCGAAACATAATCCAATTGTCTCATACAAAATAACACATTTTGTGTGACATTCAAATACAAATATATATATTCGTGTAGATTGATGAAAGGTAGGTCGGTTTAGATGTGGTCAATTCCTAATTTGGAGGTGCCAATAGTATTTATATACAATGGATAATTTTGGAGGTATTTTACTCATCCTTTATTACTCACACGATGCAAAAATGCGTTAGTTTTCCAGTGAAATTCAAAATACTAAAATAAACCAGTTAACGGTTGACCTAGTGAGGATAATCATAATTAGGAAAACGGAAACACTGTCATATTATCTGTTCAGTGAAACCTGTTATTCCTTTGACAATTATTTTAGTTTGGAACTTTCTCTATTGGTAAGCAAATCATAGCTTCATTCTGTGATAAATTCTGTGAGATTATGTGACTCAATAATGATTGTTTCATGTGAAATGATTTCAAGTAATATACGGAAGCTTATCAGTAGAGTTGAAAAATTACTTGTTAATGAATTAGTCTTGTACAATAATTCTATATTGCAATAATTAACTTACGAAAACCTGTAAAATCAACAATATTAAAAAGAGAAATTGTTGGTCAATATTTCAATGTTAAGCAACGTGTTTGTGAAAAGATTTCACAACTTAACCATTGGAGTGACTAAAAGGGGGAGACAAAGATGGTCAATAATGATCGCTAATGAATAAAAATTGAGTGTGTATATCTTAAACAAATCACAATGACATTTGAGAACAAAAAAGATGTAAACATGATCCGATTACCTTATAATATGTATATGATGAAAGGCAGATCAGATTAGATGTGATCTATTCCAAATTTGGTGGTACCGGTGGTATTTATATTCAATGAATATTTTGTGATGTATAGTAAAGATCACCAGTAGAGTTAAAATAAAACTTGCTATTGAACCAGTCTTTTAAAATAATTCTATATTGCAATAATTCACTTATCCTCTTATGGGAATCCAACAACAATAAAAAAAGGGAAATTGTTAGTTAACGTATTCGCGAAAAGATTTCACAACTAAACCATTCGAATGATTAGAAAGGAGGCAAAGACCATTATCCGTTATGAGTACAGGTAAAATATTACCTTGTAAAAACTAGCTGTTTTAAATACTTCTTTTATCTTAAATAGCTCAATATACCACTGATTATGCTTAGTTACATATAACATATCATCTAAGAACAAATTCCAGCTTCAAGTTAATACACAAATCATTGGTAGTTATTTCGGAATTCAACTGACATGAACTACTTACCCATGAACTTCTAAAAATAATTTGTAGAATAATGATTGAAGGTGATTTATTCAACCTGTATTACTGTAATTTTTTTAATTTCCCATTCTATAGCTATTCATGGTTTACTAATGCAAATACGTAATATTATACTAATATTTGCATATTTATGGCTGAGTTTCATTTTATCTGCACACTATAGATATGAAAATATTTATGTTATTCGATTGTACTTCTGTATTCTCATGAAGGGAAAGTAATTCAATCATAAGAATTTACATACGACGTGGGTAGTTGGTTAAAAAAATTGTGACATAGTGCACAGTCTTATCACTGAATTGTTACTTCATTTAAGTCAACTTTAAACTTATCAAAGTGGACGTGTTTACATTTTGTGATAATAAAAATAAATTGTTCAGAGCTAATTCGAAATTATTCATATTCACTTTATTATTTCTTTCTCTAATAAATATTACAGGTACACGTTGCTGACGAGTGCCAAATAGCACGAAACCCGGGTCCAGGGTTTCCTGTTGACTACCTCCAACCACCATCTAATCTCTAACAAATATTACTAGTAATGCAGTACGTTCGTTTGGCTAACGAAGACGACTAGTTACTATTAGTCTGAGACTTACCCACATATGAATTTTGCAACAATGAACCAAGAACTATCATCAATGCAATGAACAGAAACATTGTTTTTTTTTTTAAATTAAAGTAGTTAGAAAATATGTGTTTATATACTTTTTTAAAAGTTAAATTTGAGTAGTGAATCTACGTGTACTGTGTATCTTGTGACTATCTAAATGCTTCATATTACCGAGTTTTTCATTATTTAACAGAGCTAAATCTTTGATTGACGGATACGTGTGAATTCAACAAACAATGACATCAATTGCCATTAGAGTAATTAACAATTGTAAATAGAATTAAAATTAAATGAGATCAGAAAAATGAATTATTTAGTTTCCTTTTTAACTAGTTTTTCCAAATTATCCAGTGTTCCCTCTCACATAAATGTAACACTGTAACAAACAATTTAAGAAAACGTATGTACTTTTAGTGAATGAAATATATGCCGCCAAAAGTATATCAGTTCATTCATGAATTAAACAAAGTAGGGTCTAATCAATAATAATAGTGCACAAAATGGTATGTTGTTTGCAAGTAATTGATCCATTCACAGAAAAAGAAAACGTTGGATATTGATGGTGACGTTCAATAAGTTTTAAAGTTCTAAATTATACTATGCATTTTTCACAGCTTATGTTCATTTTCAAGCATTCATAGTCTGTGATTGATTAATTTAATATTGACAATATGTGCATCCTATGCGGATCACGTCGATACCGTAATAAGTCACAAGCAGGTACATCCGGATGACGAGTCTCAAGTAGAATGAAAAGGGCATCACCATCTATCTCTAACAAAACAATGCCTTTAAGTTGGTTCTGGTTGTTGAAAAGGTAAAATGTTGTTTCAAAATCGTCACAGTGAATTCGTTATCTTCTAAAATGTATGCACGACCTTTTGTCACATAATCTGAATATATTATCTCGAATGAATGTACACTTTCTATATTTTACTATCATCGGCGTTTGTTCTGTTGATTTCATGGCTAGCAACAAAGTCGTTGATGGTTATTTATAACTAACATTGAGAGTACAATGATGTTGTACTCTAATATTTGAATAAAACAGATATTCACAGAATAACAAATATAACAAAGCTCATAAGGTAAATAACTAGGAACATTTTGATACGAACAGACTAGCATTTCTGTAATACGTTGACGACAGACTATGGGTGCTAAATTTTTTTCAACAGATACATAAATTCATTATTTGATAGATGATTTATTTTCAGGCATTGCCATCCATGTTACCCGAACAATCACTCAAATTGTAAATTCACTTTCAACACGTATATTAAAAAGCATAATAATGAAAAGTTTCTGTTGTTGATTACATATAACACTGATTGACCAGCTTTGGAAATGAACTAGTTGATAAAACCACTGAAGAAACCGTTATATGACTTATTGGATAAGTTTAGGTTGAAAACATTTTGATATACCATTATAGATAACTCCGGCTGGAGTCCCTCCGGGGGCTACTGCAGGTCCCAAGCCCGGATAAAGGAGGAGGGTTGGGCATGGGGTTAGCGTCCCCATCTCGTAGAAAACTAACTCGCTAAAAATACGCTAACCAGAAAAAAGTATTCAAACCTTTTAAACTCTGCCCTGCGAGTCAGAAGGTCTTTATTTAGAAGAACTATGGCGCCTCATGATGAAAGCCGAATTTCTTCGGAAGTTACGAGGCCGATTCCCCTTCTGACAACCAGAGCAACCATTTATTTAGGTACATGGAATGTCCGTACAATGTGGGACACTGTGATAGCCCTCCAAATCGCTGCAGAAATGAGGAGATACAATCTAGAGGTGCTTGGGATCAGTGAAACACATTGGACACAAGTTGGACAACAACGACTAACTTCAGGAGAACTTCTGTTATACTCCGGCCATGTAGAAGAAAATGCCCCACATACACAAGGAGTTGCATTGATGTTGTCCAAGCAAGCACAAAATGCACCTAAAGGATGGGAATCTCATGGATCAAGGATCATCAAAGCCTCCTTCAAAACAAAGAAAGAAAGCATTTCAATGAACATCATCCAATGCTATGCGCCTACCAACGACTACAATGATGACGCTAAAGATCAATTCTACAATAGGCTGCAGTCAATCATCAAGAAGTGCCCAACAAAGGACCTGACCATTCTGATGGGAGATTTCAACGCCAAGGTTGAAACGGACAACACTGGATATGAAGACATCATGGGACGATACGGACTTGGAGAAAGAAACGAAAATGGTGAGAGATTTGCAAATCTATGTGCCTTCAATAAGCTGGTCATAGGCCGTACCATATTGCCACATAAACGCATTCACAAAGCCACATGGACTTCACCGGATCACACTACGCAGAACCAAATCGACCATATTTGCATCAACAAAACGTTCAGGAGGACTATAGAGAACGTGAGAACCAAGAGAAGAGCTGATATAGCATCAGATCATCACTTGCTAGTCGCCAAGATGAAATTGAAACTCAAGAAGCACTGGATAACGGGGCGGACAATATCACAAAAGTTCAATACGGCCTTTCTTCAGGACACTGACAAACTCAACAAATTCAAGATAGTCCTCAGCAACAAGTTCCAGGCCTTTCATGATATACTCAATGGAGAAGGAACTACTGTGGAGAGCAACTGGAAGGGGATCAAAGAGGCAATCACTTCAACATGTCATGAGATCCTGGGCCACAAGAAGCACCATCACAAGGAATGGATCACTGTTGATACACTGGATAAGATTCAAAAAAGGAGGAACAAGAAGGCAGCAATCAATACCATTCGAACAAGAGCAGAAAAGGCCAAGGCACAGGCTGAATACACAGGAGTAAACAAACAAGTGAAGAGGAGCATCAGAACTGACAAAAGTAAATATGTGGAAGATTTAGCAACGACGGCGGAAAAGGCTGCAAGAGAAGGAAACATGAGACAATTGTATGACACGACAAAGAAACTCTCTGGAAATCGCCGCAAACCAGAACGACCAGTGAAAAGCAAGGTAGGCAAGGTAATCACCAACATTGAAGAGCAACAAAACAGGTGGGTGGAACACTTCAAAGAACTCTTGAATCGATCAGCTCCACTGAACCCACCCATGATCGAAGCAGCACCCACGGACCTTCCAATCAATGTTGGCCCACCAACAATTGAAGAAATCAGCATGGCCATCAGGCAAATCAAGAGTGGCAAAGTTATGACTTGACCTTGATCTGTCTAGTCTAGATTATATGACCTTGGCGTGATAGGCTGAGAGGCTTAACCTTGAGGCTATTACGCGTGAGTTCGAGATGGGGTAGAGAGAGAACTATTCTAGAACCTGATTGGTTGGCAAGCACGCAAGTGAGAGAAGACAAGACAGTTGGAACACTGAATTCTCTGAATTCTGAATTCGGATTAGTGCGAATATGTACATGAATAAATAAGTGAATATCCTGACCACAACGTATGATAATTTGGAAAAATACAATTATGTCCGAAGCTGGGAATTAGGGTAGAAAATAAGATGCAAAATATTATGTTTAAATCACAATCTTTTCGGAACAAAAAAGTGTATGGCAGTGAATTTATCTATCCTACACGTTCAGAAAAGGTTGAATCAAGGTTGGGGCAAGATGTGTATCAGTCATTTGACCAAATGATATCTACTGTATGCAAACAAACTAGTCAACATTTATTAGAAACATTGATAGGATGTTATAATTTTCTAGATCATTTAAGAGCTACAAGACAATTTTCACCCTTAGAACAAGGAGATTTTATTCAACATGTTATGGACTTGTTAGATTCCAATTTAAATGAATCGTGTTCACAAATACTAATTAGTCGACTGAGTGGTATGTCGAAGACAACTATACGCTATTCTAATACACAGTATGAGCAACCGCGAATCCTTCAACGTTTGGGAGTTCATTTACCGCATATATATCAGCAGGTCAAGATATTGACTGTATGGGATACATTTGCATTGGATTATCATGTCGATGGTGCATTGGCTACAATATCTACTGATAGTTATCGTTTTACGTATCTATTTTCGTTTAGTTTTCCTTGGCGTGCCAAATGTATGGAATTTACATTAAACAAATCATGGAAACAATGATTATGTGCAACACGTTTAGGTTATGACCTTAAAGATGATTTATCATTAGCATTACATTTATTACCATTATTCGGTTCAGAAACAGCGTTTTATTCAACACCTACAATATTATATTAGTTTTGAATTTTGTTAAACGTGTCTAGGACGATCTTGTTAAGTGAGTACATCCCATTTAAGATTTAAGTAACGTTTTTAGAGCTTATCAAGCATTCATATCAAATGTATATACAAGATGTATATTAGATGCTGATTTATGTCAACTTCTTGGTGAATTACTAGCGAAATTTAATTCAATCTTTGAGTATACTCAGTTACATCAATATTTTAATACAACTGCTATGCATGAGAATGTTAAACGTGAAAAATATGCACCAGAGAGCTACGTAATATTTGTTTGTTAGAAGGAACAGACGATTGAGTATTAGAGTGTAGAATGACTTCCCAGAGTAACTGTGGCTAGAGCAAACCGCACCATTGTCATCTCTGAATGTCATCACGCTTTCACAACATGATGTAAATCTTGCGTTGAAGATTGAAAAATCACTGGTTTTCGACAGCGACAATCGATGTATTTCTCTACACTGAAATGAATTTAGAATTATAGAACATATTTGTTGAATTACAAATGAAGAGCTCATACTCTAAATGTTTGAGTAGTAGACTTTGAGATAGAATTGTTGGGGTGATCCAGAAAACCTCTCGCAAAAGACAAGAAAGTATCAGGAAAACACTAGGAAGCATCTTATCCAATCAGAGTTCACTAGAAGTTTTGCCAGAAACATCAGGAAAGTGAAAACTCATTAGTCAAGTTTCTGATTGGATGACTACTATACTGCTACTATGTTTAGTAGCATTCCAGAATTTTCGGGAAACCCAACGACATCTAAAATACTACAAAAACCCTATATTTTCTGTACTAAAACGAACCTTTGGAGTAAAGTGCTTCTCGCAAATTTTGCGCGTTTCCTCTCGTGTTCAAGTCGCTGTGTAGTTCTAGCTTGAGGGTAACGAGAATAGCTTAGGAACCGAATACAGCGTTCAATTAGCAAAATGTATCAAGAATATAGCCAATCCGTTTACTATCAGAGTTATTTAAATAAATATAATGTAGAGTATACTAAACTGAATTGTGAAACATTTCATATCTGTTGTAAATGACATTCAGTTATATAATCATGGGTAAAATTATTCGGTCACAATTAGATTTCTAGATTTATAACATAGTTTTCATATTCATTATTTCATTACTATTTCAAGTGAAAACATTTTTGGAAAACCCGGAAACACCGAATGGAAATTTCGTCCTATTGTGGGACTCCTCAGTAGTGTGTTCTTCAAAGTTCCATACACTTGGTTCCCTTTATCATTTTGAAGACAGCAAGAAAAAAGATTCTAGCAGGATTCGTTTTATTTCGTTTGGTTAACGTCAACTGCTTACAACCTGTGATATTTAAAAACATAATTACCAAATGGGATGAAATTGCTTAAATGATTGTGTTTGCTTGGAAGTTATGTTGAAGACACAGCAGTATAGTGTAGCAAGGGTGTAAATAAATTTAATAGATTGAATATTGTAAATATATATCACATCTACATAAGGAATTTTTATTTTTGCACTCTTCAAAGTGTTTGTGATACCGAAATTCAGGTACACGTAAACCTAAGTACATAGTTCTCAAAATATGTAAAATAACATGGAAATTATATTTTCTCAGTTGGTACCAAAACACTTTATACCTAATGCTTATTATCGCTTACTGTATGTTAAGTTTGTCTTACATTGTTCCGACTTGTTCCGTTTCCACACTTTTGTACATTGTTTTATACTACTTATTTACATAAAGTAAGCAGTTGTATTCCCAACAATTTTTGCACCTACGTTGTGACACATATTGTAGTGTAATATTCTGAAATGTTCACATATATTTATTACGTAAATTGTACTTATCATTGAATTTATCATTTTAATTACTGTACCTTAATCACTGCAGCGTTTATCCACAGTTTCATGCATTTTTTTAAACGCAACAGTTTCCATATTGTTTTACTCTTGCTTCGGGTTTCGATTGTTCATAAACTGTTATCAAATTTAGACACAGCTATCAGCTGTCTTTTGTACTATCGTATGTTATAATTATTCTTTATGTTACTGTTACAGGAAGCCTTTTTATTTCCATACTTGAAAGAAGCGTTTAAACGCCTCCAGACACCTCACAAGTTGAGGTTTGTAACTAAATTTTGTGTATTATTCAATAAATAACCACTATTGTAGACAAATCGTTGTTTTGGAAATTTCGGTTTTGCGCGTATCTCAATCGAGTGACTTGGACGCTTCGATAGATCTAACACTGTACTAAGCGCATTACTATTATCATCAATATGAAGTAATAACACAATCTTGAGCTTCCTTTCTAGTTCTATCAAATTTTTGCTCATTCTTCTCATGTCTGTCTCCATTTCTCGGTGTAATATGTTCTTTAGTCTTCTTCTTCTCCTTTGGCCTTGAGGATTCAAAGTGAGAGCTTGGCTTGTGACACAGTTGGGTGCTTTCCTCAATGTGTGTCCTATCCACTTCCAGTGCTTCTTTCTGATTTCTTCCTCCTCTGGGATCTGACTTGTTCTCTCCCACAGTAGGTTGCTGCTGATGATATCTGGCCAGCGGATCCATAGACAGCTGTTGATAAACACTTGTATCTTCTGGATGATGGCTTTCGTAGTTCTCCACGTCTCCGCCCCATACAGTAGGACGTTCTCATGATTAATATGTGAATATGTTTAGATATATTCATTGAACTTACTCTTCAGAAAGCCAAAGTCATGAACGTCAAGCCATAACAAAGTGTATTATTATCTTTGAGGGAACCAACTTACTATATCTGATTCGAGACCTCATAATGTGGACTGCTATATTAAAATGTATTTATCATTACCACTAGAAGAATCTTACCATCAGCTGGGTTGTATTTTGCAATACACACATTCTGACAATAGCAAGAACATTTAAGACATTCAGTGCTTCATTTAGTTTGTTTAATTCATATTTAATGACATGGAGTGTATGTGAATGCATTAACCAAGATCTTCGGTGTTTTATTTACTCGAAACATAAAGTGTAGACATGATAACATAGTTTGACCACATATACAGTTTGCCATCTGATTTGAACACATTTTTTTCATTTAGATCACATAAAATGTTACACATCGCTGTATCTATTGATACCACAATTTCAGTAGAATTGAGTAGCATAAACCTGTATGACGATATTCTTCTGAAATTTTGTCTCCAAGCTCTCAATATATACTGCTTTACGAAACAACTATCTATATCAACCTGTTAGATAAATCTAATGCCACCAGGCTGCCATAAATCCATTTCATATAGTATGAAGTATCAAATTATATGTATCAGCCTAACAATTGTGGTTTTGTGTGTTGTAATATTTGTTAGCAAATGGACTACATATATTTGGTCAGTTATCACTGACCATCCATTTGATGAAACAAAATATACTGAAGTCTTACAAACCATCGAAAAATAGCACAACTAACTTCTGGTGTATTCATCACGTAAAGTATGTTAAAATTCGTGTCATATGAACAGATATCTCGATATTACTATCAATTGTAATTCTATATCCATTATGGAAGTTCATAACTAAGTCAGCTCAATGGATTGGTGTGTAGTGTGTTGATGTTTAAAGAACTGGTCGAATAAAGATGAGTAGATAAACACAGGTATGCTGTTTACAGTACAGTTTCTTGGAAAAATCTGCATCACTTTATTGGAAATGAGTGGTGTACGAAATAAATTTGGTTGATTTCACCACTACACAAAAGTATGAAAAACATCACAATGTTCGAATTACATAAACTTGTCATTTTAACAATGCGAGTATATTAGTGTGGAGCAAAATATGCATTTGATTTCAACCGTAGAGACAGAGATAATCTAGAAATATGATGTTTACATGTTTCATGTGATCGAATGCTTTACAGACATGAGAAATAATACACATCTACCATTTTACTAAGGCATTAAATGTATTTTATTATTATGTGATTTTGCACTCTTTATGTCTATTTGACCAATTAATTATTTAGATGGCTCTAACTTTATGCAGAGAATTCTCCCTTGTACCAAAAATATAATATTGAATAAAGCTAATAATAATAACAATACTACTAAAAATAATAATAGTTATATAATATACCCTTGTGGGCCAGGGTAATTTGACATTGGTTTTCAGGAGAACCAGACACCATCCAGACTTCCACATGACAACCCAAACAGTACAGCTCGATCATGTTTCGCAAGAAAGCCGGTAACTACTCAGGCTTAAAATTTGTAGCCTAAATAGTATGGCTCAATCCCGTTTCCAGGAAAACCAGACACCATATAGGCTTTAACGCTACAATCGGAATAGTACAGCACAATCCACACACGTACCATGCACCCTGGTGGACTATTCGCACTATTCATATACACATTCACGTTACATGTACAATTATTCCGATCAATCATCGCGTGAATCAATCATGCACAGCACGAACAAACTAAAGTTGATTTATTCTGCTTACAATACAGTCAACCTCATTAATGTTTGCAATGGTGACATGCCTTATAATGTCCCAATGACAATGGCACTTGAGAACAATGAAAGGCAGCCAGCAGTATGAATGAAATCGGTTAACCAGCTTATACTGCAAGTCCATTTATAAATCATCCTTGTACAACATGTTATAGAAAAGAGCATAAATAATGTCATCGGAAAACCCATAAACGCCGTTTACAACCAAAAGTATATTCTAATAGTTTCAAATCACGTACAGCCAAAGTAACGCTGTTTCTTAATAGAGGCGGCTACCGTACCCGTAGAAAATATTTTTCGCTGAAGACTAATGGGTATGATGCCCGCTTAAAGTTAGACTCAACTTCCGATATAACACTGGTAAGCAGGAGAACCTGCGAGAAATGTGGGTGACAGCGAATATATCCAATTCAACATTTATCTCACAGTGCATCCGACGAATGTTAAACATCGCTGGTGAGATACATTGTCAGATCACAATCAAGGAGAAAGATAGTTCATACATGATAGTTCATACATGACGCCATCTAAAATATTCTAGCTGCGAACAGCCAAAGTAACGATAGTTGTTAATAGAACCGGTTCCCTTTACCTTAGAAAGTATGTTTTTCTCTAGATTATTGGGTATGATGCCCGCTTACAGTTAGACACAGCTTCCGATATAACACTGATAATTAGAAGAACGTGTAATAAGATTGGAGAACTTCGAATATATCCAATTCAACAAACATCTCTCTGTGCATCCAAGGGAATGTTAAAGATCGTCGGTGAAATCCGTTGTGAGATCACAACCAAGGAGAACCTAGCAACGTTTTTAAAAGTACATCCGTCAATCGACTTATTAGGACTTGACTGGATAGATGAGCTGAAAATAACAGATCGTCGCATAAACTCGATCAGCGTCAGTAGAAAAACTTAGTTGGTTCACAAGTGAAACAGGAAGGAGATACATTGGTGGCAGCAACTGAGACCGATACAGAAGTACACTGAATATTGGAAGACACAATTTATGGTCTACCAATCACATTCAGAGCCATAAAAGAAGCAACGGAAAATGACGATATGCTAAGAGAAGTTAGGGATCATCTTCTCATCGAATTCCCGAACCGTCGTCTTCAAGGACAACTGCCCTAATATTTTCGCCAACAGGACTCACTTATGATTGTCAATTAATGTATTATGTTCGGCGACAAAATCGTTGTCCCAAAATTTATGCCAAACGTTTCGAAACAATTCCATAGTGGCCATCATGCCATGAGCAATATGAAATCACGGACTCGAAGTTGCACTTATTGGCCTACGATGTATCAAGATATCAAAACTAGATGCCGCAATTGGTCGTCATGCCTTCAAGCAGCCAAAACCCCCAAGAAATATGAACCACAACAATGGGAAAAACCTAGTAAACCCTGGTAACATGTCCCATTATGGTCCTAGAAGAGTGTGAGGAAAGCAGTTTGGAGTTTTATACTTGAACATCTAATCGACTTTATTCAATCTATTGATTCACAGTTTGATTTTATTGTTGTATATACGATTCGTCTAAATCTACCTAGTATTCGTCGTAACTAACTCCTAAAAGTAGCCAAAGCTGTAACCATCCACGAGTTCAAGCAAGAACTATACATACAATGATAAGTACGTTACCTTGGCCTTAACTTTCATTATTATTATTGCTATACTTCTCCCTTTACTTATGTCTCATATTCTCATTACTTTATTCATCATCGCTCACGATATCACTTTATTTCTTACACCTCTATCACCTCTAATTATTAAAAAAAACATTCTAATTATCCTACTTTTCACTTTTACTTACTTTACTTACGCCTGTTACTCCTCGTGAAGGAGCATAGATCGCTCACCGGCATTCTCTATCCAACCCTGTCCTGGGCAATACTTCCCGGCTCCTTCCAGTTCCTTTGTATCTTTTTCACATCTGCCTCTATTATCCTACGTAATGTGTTCTTTGACCTTCCTCTTTTACGTTTCCCTTCAGGATTCCAAGTCAGGGCTTGTCTCGTGATACAGTTTGACGATTTGCGTAATGTATGTCCTATCCATTTCCATCGTCTTTTCCTAATTTCCTCTTCAGCTGGAAGCTGGTTTGTCCTCTCCCATAAAAGGCTGTTGCTGACGGTATCCGGCCAATGGATGTTGAGTATCTTGCGGAGACAACCATTTATAAATACTTGTACTTTCTTGATTATGGTTGTTGTAGTTCTCCAAGTTTCAGCTCCATACAGTAGAATTGCCTTGAAGTTCGTATTGAAGATTCTCACTTTGATATTGGTTGAAAGTTGTTTTGAGTTCCATATGTTCTTCAATTGTAGGAATGCGGCCCTCGCTTTGCCGATCCTCGCCTTTACGTCTGCATCGGATCCTCCTTGTTCATCGATGATGCTTCCCAGATATGTGAAGGATTCTACATCTTCCAGAGTTTCGCCATCAAGGGTGATTGGATTGCTGTTCTCTGTGTTGAATTTGAGGACCTTGGTTTTCCCTTTGTGTATACTGAGGCCTACTGATGCAGAGACTGCTGCTACACTGGCTGTTTTCATCTGCATCTGTTCGTGTGTACGTGATAGGAGGGCTAGGTCATCTGCGAAGTCCAGATCGTTCTGAGCTGTCCATTGTATTCCGTGTTTTCCTTCAGATGTTGAGGTCTTCATAATCCAGTCGACCACCAGAAGAAAGAGGAAGGGAGAGAGTAAACAGCCTTGTCTGATTCCGGTCCTTACTTGGAATGCATCCGTCAGCTGTCCTCCATGCACTACTTTGCACTGTAGTCCGTCGTATTAGTTCCGGATAATATTGACAATCTTCTCAGGAACTCCGTACTCTCGAAGAAGTTTCCATAATGTCCTCCTATCTACACTGTCGAATGCCTTTTCATAATCAATGAAGTTTATGTATAGTGACGAGTTCCACTTAACTGATTGTTCGACGATCATCCGTAGTGCTGCAATTTGGTCTGTGCACGACCGATCCTTACGGAATCCAGCTTGTTGATCTCGAAGTTGGGCGTCTACTGCATCCTTCATCCGGTTCAGCAACACTCTGTTGAAGACTTTCCCTGGTATTGACAGTAGTGTAATGCCTCTGTAATTTCACATTTGCTCAGATCTCCTTTCTTTGGAATCTTGATGATGTGTCCTTCTTTCCAGTCCATCGGCACTTGTTCCTCCTCCCAAATCTTTTTGAATAAAGGGTAAAGCATGCTTGTGGTTACTTCGACGTCTGATTTCAGTGCTTCAGCTGGTATGTTGTCGGGTCCTGCTGCTTTCCCGTTCTTGATTTGTCTGACGGCCATTCTAATTTCCTCCGTCGTTGGTGGGTTGACATCTATAGGAAGATCTGTGTGTGCTGCTTCGATGTTCGGTGGATTCATTGTAGCCGGCCTATTCAGGAGTTCCTCGAAGTATTCTACCCATCTGTTCCACTGTTGTTGAATTTCAGTGATTGGCTTGCCTTCTTTGTCTTTGACCGGCCTCTCTGGTTTACTGTATTTCCCTGATAGTTTCTTCGTTGTATCGTGAAGCTGTTTCATATTCCCTTCTCTAGCAGCTTTTTCTGCCGTCGTTGCTAGTTCTTCCACGTATTTCTTCTTGTTGGCTCTAATGCTCCTCTTCACTTACTTGTTTGCTTCTATGTATTCAGCTTGTGCTTGGACTTTCTCTGCTCGTGTTCGGCTGTTGTTAATTGCTGTCTTCTTGTTCTTCCTTTCTTTGATCTTATCCAGTGTTTCTATAGAGATCCATTCACTATGATGGTGTTTCTTTAGGCCCAGAACCTCTTGACACGTTGAAGTCAATTTTTCTTTGATGCCTTTCCAGTTGTCCTCCATGGTAGTTTCTTCTTACTTCAGTAGATCTTGTAAGGCTTGGAACCTGTTGTTGAGAGCTATCTTGAATTCATTGAGTTTGTCAGTATCTCGAAGGAAGGCTGTATTGAACCTTTGTAGTGCTGTTTGTCCACTTGTCCAGTTCTTTTTTAGCTTCAATTTTAAATTGGCTACAACTAGGTGGTGATCTGAAGCTACGTCAGCACCTCTCTTGGTTCTCACATCTTCCATTGTCCTTCGGAATTTTTTGTTGATGCAAATATGATATATCTGGTTCTCTGTAGTGTGGTCCGGTGAGATCCATGTAGCCTTGTGTATACGCTTGTGTGGAAATATTGTGCCTCCTATGACTAATTTGTTGAATGCACACAAATTTGAAAATCTTTCTCCATTTTCGTTTCTTTCTCCCAGTCCATGTCGTCCCATAATATCTTCATATCCAGTGTTGTCTATTCCGACCTTGGCATTTAGATCTCCCATCAGAATGGTGAGGTCCTTTCTTGAGCATTTCTCTATGATTGACTGCAGCTGCTCGTAGAACTGATCTTTAATGTCGTCGTTGCTATCATTGGTGGGTGCATAACATTGGATAATATTCACTAAGATCCCCTCCTTCTTTGTTTTGAATGATGCTTTGATGATTCTGGATCCGTGGGATTCCCATCCTACAAGTGCATTTCGTGCTACTTTGGACAGCATTAGAGCAACTCCCTGAGTGTGTGGAGCATTTTCCTCTTCGTGACCGGAGTATAGCAGCATCTCTCCCGTAGCTAGCCTGTTCTGTCCAGCTTGGGTCCAGTGGGTTTCGCTGATTCCCAGTACTGCCAAGTTGTATCTCCTCATTTCCGTTGCTATTTGACTGGTCTTCCCGGTTTCCCACATTGTTCGAACGTTCCATGTACCTATAAAAATTTTTGCTCTGGTTGTTAGAAGGGGCATCGGCCTCGTGGCTTCCGAAGGAACTCGGCTTTCACCATGAAGCGTCATAATTCTTCTAAATGAAGACCTTCTAACTCTCAGGGCAGAGTTAAAATGGTTTGAATTATTTTTTCTGGTAAGCGTTTTTTAGCGAGTTAGTTTTCTACTGGATGGGGACGCTAATTCCATGCCCAACCCTCCTCCTTTACCCGGGATTGGGACCGGCAGTAACTCTAGAAGAGCTACAGGCGGAGTTCTTGCGAAGACAACCATTTATAAATACTTGTACCTTCTTGATGGTGGTTGTTGTAATACCTATACCTTTAAACAAATTCCTATTGACTTGTTACTTTTATGCAATGACAAATTTTGATGATCTTCAACTTCACTACACACACATAATGTGACAGGAGCTAACAAAGTGATATCTATATGGTGGAGGGTATGATTTCATTGACAATTCTCATATTATTGGAGTGAGTTAGATACAGATTCGGACATTTCGTTTACCATTTGGTTGATATTGAAAAGCCTGTTTGAATTAACATAACTGAAAGTATAAAACACATTATTTCAGCTTGTTGGTGTTGAGCAACATGCAAATAATTCTTGAGTTAGTCATATCTAGACTTCATGCTGGATATAGTCGATACATTTCACATAAAACAGTCGGTCCGTCTAACTACAGTTTATGTCATGAATTCCACCGACCGATATGATTCTGGCATCAATGAACCTTACGTAATAAACCAACTTTTGTAACAGAGACTGATTGAAAATAACATAAGGGTTAAGAGACTGTTTCGTTGATGACATTTTAAATATCATAAAGTATTTGATAACTGTGGTTTTATTATGTGATTGATTAATGTGAATTCTCAGATATGGACCATATTTGTTGTGTTTAGGTTTAGAGCATATACTATCACTAAGAAGTTTATGGACTTTGTGATAAATAGAACCAATTCACTGGATACCATTTTCTTCTGATGAAAATAGATTAAAGAGCGAAAATTGGTGAAACGAATTTATTCATAGATTTAGTGTAGAGAGGTAGTATCAGTAAATATTTAGTGGTTTGATGTGTAACAAGTTTTGATTTTATTCACTGGAATACACCCTGGAGCAGTAAGTTGAATGAATTATACAAAGAAAACTTCTTTCATCGTACTGTATAGCTTGTTTTGATGAGCGGTCGAGAAAAAACAATATTTCCATACTTGAAAAAAATGTGCTACGGTAAGTAATTTTTGGATTAGAAGTTGTGTTTTGTTAAAATATTACCAGTGTTGTCAATCGGCACAACACAATGTATGTAAGTACTATGTATTGACAGTTAACCACAAACTCATAATTAGCAATGAATAGAGATAGAGGATTGTGTGTTTCTTATGGAAGTGTGACTATAGTAGTTTACTGGTTAATTTATTTTGCAAACGTACATCTCCGAATGTAATATTAAGAAAACACATGCATAAATAACTTCTAGAATAGGCAAACATTGAAAATTGTTTACACTAAATGTTTAATGTCACCCTAATATACTGAACAAATGGTATCAATTTACCCTTATAATACCGACACATCCAAGTAATTGTATATTTTAGCTGGTTGCACTAAGATACGCTGCAATAAATCAAACTATTTAACCGATGATCTTGAGAATGTTTATGGTTTAAAACAGATAACCAACGTCATACAGAATATACTGAGCACTTTTCTTCACGTAAACATGTTTAAATATCACTTGTCTGACTGATAAATTAGAACGTTGAGTTATATAATATTCTCAGGAATATTGTCATTGATCTTCGTCCTTTGGAAACTCTGGATATAGTCTTAAACTGCATTGAGGTGTGTTAACAATTTCGATAGGACTCATTTATTATATGTTCTATGGGAGCTGGATATTCGAGATACCAGTTTTAGACATTTATGTTTACCACTATTATTGATACTACGGTACACATTGAACCTTTCTTGTTGTAACTAATACTACTAGTGAGTGACTTTAACATGTGTGATAATATTTTCACAAATCGTATCTCCAAGCTGTCGATATTTGAATTGCTGGTAAATAGCAGTAATTATTTTGGTTGGCACATTGAAGTGACATGTGCAAAATAGCTCCATAATCAGAAATCAAAGGTTTCAATCAGAGCAGATGATAAAGTAGGCCATAAAACTAATCCTTATTCAAATTTTGTGATTTAATTGTTTAATGTGTTAAACCACCAGTCAAATAAGTGTACACCATCCGACGTGCGCTCAAACATAATTCGCAGTTATACTATGTCCATCATGATAATGCTTATGTATGATATCGATTGATGTAAATCATTGCTTTCTAAAAATCGAATTTCATTTTCGAATCTCCCAACTTAATGTTCAGCTTTTCATGTATAAACACGTCAAAAAAAGAAACGTGTTGTCAGATGTTTTCGTTAGTCACTTTGGAATGTTTACCAGATAATTTTAAAACTTGTTATTGTCAGCGATTCCTTGTTATTAGTGTGCTTCCATTCATTATTAATATCATCTAATTAGTCGACCAATTCCTTCAAATATTTACGTCTTCGATTGGTTCGTCTAGTCCTGTGGTCACTGAGAAGGAAATTCAATAAAAAATTGACAACTAAAGACACCATTTTCAAAAAAGAGTATTTTGTGTAACTGATATTCCTTTCCTCACTGGGAATATCACTCGTTACAGCTATCATACATTCAAGAACATTTACATATTGCATGTTACATAATGTACTAATCTGCTTATAAAGTATACTTGATACTGAAAAGAACATATGTAGAATTCTCATTCTGTGTGTGAATGTACAAATCAAAAAGATTACTAACTTCGTCATTCACTTTAATTAAAATCAATACGTCACTTTGAATTCGACAGTTAACTCTGTTTATGTTGGATACCAGTAAACGAAATCACTGGGTCATGCCAATCTTTATGCCCTAGTCTTTGCACTAAACTATAGAGAACTTTATTGACTAAACAGAACTGCTGATATAAACCCAATGTGAGCTTAAGAGCAATAGTACCATCAAATATTTACAGATCATTATATTAACCTAAGTCACTACCTTATGATTAAATGCATGCAAAATTTACTGACAAATGATAGTTGATTTCGTTGACACTAAGCAATGATAGAATAACATGCAACACATTCATCAGTGCACAGTATTTAGGTGAAATCATAAATAACAAACTTGATTAACTGACTCACCTATTTTCAGTTTGTTTTGCTCTAAAAATCTCAGATGGCAGAACAAAATGAAGCGAGTGATGTATTTTTTCTGTCATATGAATTGTCACAACATATGTGGATAATATTTAATGGCAATAACAAGTGTTCAATAATAAGTATTCAGTACAAGTTATTCATGCAAACGTTTCATGAAAACTCAAAAATGAAATCTGTAGTCAGTGTGTCGAATGATGAAATAAATCAGTCAATCCAGCACATCTGGTTTGAATACATAATTACAAACTGGAAAGGAAACAGGAATTGGTGGAAAGTTGGTGCATCGTAGTAAACTTCTACATTTTGTTATCGTAAATATAGTACTATTTTTAGTATATAACTTATTGCATTCACACTGAACGATGAATTAGTGAGTGAATAAACGGAAATTTGCGTGTCCGAATCAAAACATTTTTTACGATTGACCTAATCGTCGAAAGCTGTTAATAGTGGGTTCAGCTCACACGTTTCATGAAAGTGAAGGCTGATATGTTTTTTATATGGACGATTTTCGTATTCAAGTTTGGGAATTGCTAGAAACAATTTGCTTAAGGAACAAATGTGTCTTCAAATGTCAGATTATGAGAATATTCAGTGGTGTGAGGATGACAGTCACTGAGTTTGAAGGTCAAGCAAAGCAAATTGATAACCGTCCATGAAATTCAAACGATTCGTTTGATATATTAAGAAAACCGCAATAGCGATTTGGATGGATAGTCAATGTCTCATCTGGAACCAAAAATAAACAAAACACACAACAACAACGTTACTTTCATGTTTGGGGAAATTTAACCCAAAGGCGCATATTTATACGTAAACATACAAAAAGGGTTTTACGAGTGCCACTGCTGTGATTTGTTGTAGACTAACGAGTGAACAACATCCACCGTTGAAGATGTACTTCGATATTTGTTTATAAGCATTATATTTTCATTCTCACTCGTTTACTAAACTTTTATCGCTCATTTTTTGTGAACCATAGTGAACAGCTTAATGTTGCAGTGCAGGTATTACTACGTCTTATGAAATAGATGGTTAGACTAAACCGAGTGTGCTAGTGATGAATATCCAATTTTACTTGGTGTTAATCTGATTAGCAGTAATTAGATGTATATTGTGTCCTATTATAAAAGAGAATTTAACATTGATTACAATCATAAACTAAGGTTATTTATGAAGGTGGATGGGATTATCACAGTTATCATTTAATATTTACATCACCAAATGCTATCACCACACCTGCTAGATGTGATTACATAATTTCATGCCAGTTAATCTCCCTTTATATTCCCTGAACCCTAATCAAATAACAAACCCTGAGTACACTATCCCGTTTCACTGAGACATACTTAACTAAATTAAATGTACAAGGATCTGGTACATATACAAACACGAACTAGGTAAACCACTCTATGAACAGTTTAAATGAGGGAAACGAAAATATCTGTATCTGATGTAATGATACTATTTCTGTCCTAATTGAATGATTATACACACTGTTTATTAACTGATCAACATGCTTCATTGAATAACGATTAGTTAGTTGTTTCACTCACAGAGTTTATATTCTTCATCTGATTAACTTCATTCCATTTAATAAATAAAACGAATATTTAACAGTTTATTTTCCATCAGTTGCACACACTGTCAACTTCTTCACACTTATTCTGACTGTCTTCGGAGCATAATTTGTTGGTTAAGTTGATATAACAAAATCGATAACCTCAACTTCTGTTTACCTTAATCTATAATATGTCAGGGAGTGAAAAATTTGCAGTTTGTCTTCCACTTTTAAATGTTTTACTCAAAATGAAATGAATAAGCATATCTTGACAAAATTTAGAGCAAGATCAATGTTGGGCAAGTTTATTAATCTGATCTAACTGTCCAGGTTAATAAAACAAACGTAAATTCGCTGATGTGTAATGACTTTCAAATTCGTGAACTGAAGTGAATAGATATATTTCATAATAAGTTTGACTGTGACCTGTTTCAACAATATTGTCTACAACTTATATATAATTTTATAAATAATGATGTACTAGACGTTTCTGTGTACCCGTTTTTACCATATTTCTAAATTACATGAGGGTAATCAGCTGAAAAATGTGCTCCTTTCGATGTTAGTATCAAACAGTTTTCATATTATTACTTTATTCATCAGTTGTGTACCATTCCAAAATTTACATCAAGGAACATAGAAACCTCATTATTAGTATTCATACTTCAGAGTGGAAATATCACACGAATATCTGAGAGATTGAACTAGCTATAACCTCAAACGTTGTGTATTATCGTTTATTGCAGTGGCTAACTGCAAACCCAGTGTCTCACTCTAATCAACTTCATTTTGGCAATCAAGCTAACAAAACTTCTCCCTCAGAAAAAACTAGTTTGTGATGGTACGAGATAGTCATCAACTTTCCGAGTGAATTTTCATTGTATAATTTTACTTATCGGAATTTTCGTATCACTGAAATCAAGAAATGATTTTGAGATGATGAAGATTTGTAGCTCAGGTGGATGATTTTGATAGAGTTTTGTCCTCTGAGCTGAATGGTTTGGTCGTGGAGCTTTCATCGTTGTTCTGAACGACATCATCAGTTCTTGTGGGGTCAGTTGGTTGTTTTCCTTCACCTGTTGAGTTAGCGGTGCTATAGTAGGTACTATATGCCTGCTCCCTATGCACGACACCAGTCTCACTAAATACACGAAGCTCCAAATTCAAAGTCTACTGGAACTCATCGATTTATGCCTAACAACATATTTTCAATACAACAACAAAATCTACGAACAAACGAAAGGGACACCAATGGGATCACCAATATCAGGACTGATCGCAGAAGCAGTGATGCAAAGACTAGAAGCCGAGATACTACCAGTGATCAAGCCAAAAATTTGGATTCGCTATGTGGACAACACTTTCGTCATCGTCAAAAAGAATGGGCTGGAAAACACCTACAAACTGATAAACAGCGTTTTCGACGACATCAAGTTCACGATGGAACAGGAGTCAAACAACAAACTATCATTCTTGGATATATTGGTCACTAGAACCGACACAGGAAAACTGGAAACTCAAGTGTATAGGAAACCGACCCATACAGATCAAATTCTTAACTATAATAGTAACAACCCAAGAGCTCACAAAATCAACTGCGTACACACTTTGTTCAAGAGGACGAGGACACAGTGCAGCACACTGGCAGCACGAAAAAATGAAGAGCAATACCTGAAGGACGTATTTCTAAAGAACGGCTATCCAATCAACTTCATCAAAAAATACCAGCCGCACGCAGCATCAGAACCCAAGTCAAGCACAGACATCAACAAAAGGATCACCCTACCATACATAAAAGGCATATCAGAAACCGCAACGAGACTGCTGAAAACCTTCGGGATGGGTATGGAACACAAAGCGACAAAATCACTACAACCAATCCCATGCAAACCAAAGGATGAATTAACAAAGGAAAAGAAATAAAACATCGTCTACAATGTAAATTTCGCCAACTGCGAAAAACACTATATCGGACAATGCGGACGCTCCCTTCACCTTCGCCTACATGAACATTAATTAGCAGTCAAACGCCATGATATCTCCTCATTTGTATCAATGCCCGTGGACAACTGTGGACACTCATTCGACTGGAAAAATGTAGAAATCTTAGACAGAGGAAACTCCAAAAACACCAGAGAATTTTTAGAAGCCTGGCACTCAGGTCAATCAGCAATCATCAAGCATATTGAAATCAAATTAATTTATCAACCAATCAGGAAATTCATGCACAAATATATGAATGGAAATCAAACCAATGGGAGACACAACCAAACCAAAGAAGTAAACAATGACAAACTTAAGGTCAATAAGAACCAATCAACATCGAGATGCACAGAACAAGCTGTGAAACGCATATGGAGAAATTCGAACACTTCACTTCTATGTGAAGTTTGTGCTGATGATGTCGTTCAGCAGAACGATGAAAGCTCCATGACCAAACCATTCACCTCAGAGAACAAAACTCCATCAAATTCAAGAAATGATGAGATACCCATAGGCTTAACTGAATAACGTATTTTAACCTTTATTTTCTTGTCATTATATTTCAGTAGGCAACAGAACGAAGACTGTTATTGTTTCAAACTATTTACTTTAAAAACATTTTAGAAGTGAAATGATGCAATATGATTTTTAGTTATCATTTTGGTAAAGGTTAGATCAAACAATGAATAGTCATTCTGTATAATCAAATGACTGATTGCAAACTCTGAATCAACGCCTTCCTCTTATCTAAACACAATGAAACGTAATGTACAAAATCTCGATTATGTTTATAAACATTATAAAAATGTGATTAAGTGGAGAATTTAGGAGTATTTTAAAGGCTGTTTGTTTAGGATACTCCAATTTTCATGAAACTACACAAAAAGTATTGGGACTAAATTCTTGTTCGGCTGTGTAAAATAATCAAACACTTAAATGTCAATAAAACTACTTAACTATAATATCTAGAACCAAGGTTATAGTGAGAGAACCAACATTCCAGTCTGTTGAAATTCTGCAGTAATCTGAACAGCATTTCGAAAGTATTCTCATTTCAGCTTCCTAGAAATCCTATTGGATACACGTATCCCAGTGCTTTCACACTGAACAATTTAAAATTTCCACGTAAGATTTGCGAATTGCACTAAAATTAAACGGAATCTACACTGAGCAAGAAAAGAACTATCTATTTGAGTAAAGCAAAGACAAAACAGCTGGTGTCGTCTTCAAACTTTATCATAGACGTTTTTCGATTAACTCTAGTTTATCAGTTGGTATATTTCTAAGATTTCGGTCATTAGAATAAGTCAGTTTTGGGAACATACTTAAGGAAAGTTAAACAATATCTTCTTTTCCAGTGTTAAAATCAGTGGTTAGGGTTTGAATACTCAAACATGATTAACAGTCATTGTATATGCTCAAACTATACATGAGATCAATTTGTTAGTTTGTTGGAGCACAAACGTGAAGAATTTCAAGTCATTAAATCTAAGATACTTACATCAACTAGTGATGAATAAAATGTAAAAGAACGATTTTGGATGTTTTTCAACACAAGTAGAAAATGTTTAGCAAAATGAATTCAACGATTAAACTTGATAAGACACATTTGTTATCGATGAAGTATCTTTGAAATTTGTAAGGAATTTACTCGTATATCAGGTTTTCGTATTTGTTTACACTATGGATAATGTCATCATTGGAGTTGATGTACTTATTAAGTGACTGAATATAACAGTTACTGGTGGAAAATTAAACATAAATGACAACTTGTTTTCCATTCACGTATTCACATATCATTTTAAAGGCGTCTCTGATAACTTTATCAAAATGTTAAAACAACTTGATATTCAATTTACCTCGGTTTGATTAACTTTCTGTAATAGGAAGAGTAGGTTATGTATTGCAAATGTACATTTTGTCAAAACTGAAACTTTAAGTTAAGTTGATTAAAATCAATTAGCAATGTAAATTCCGTTTGAATCAATCCAGAGGAACGTTAGAATCTCTTTAGTTGATAAATTTTACTAAATGCAGATCACTAATATAACTGTACTTTTGTATATCGGATTTCGCTTAAGGCACTAATTATAAAAGTTATCTGCTCTTCATTTTATTAAGAACTATGATTTTGGGTAGGCAGTCAACGACGCCATGTTCACTGTTTGTCTCTATTTGAATTGATTTTCGTCCTCTTATTTATTGAATTACTTCCCTGTTTTTCAGTTTTACTCGATTATTTGTTAAGATTAGTGACTTTACAGTTCAAACTTATACTAGAAGTTTTGATTTCAACCATCAGTAATAAGTATCTACGGATATTTTGTAAAACCATGTTATCTGAACATCTGATACTACTGAATAAAGGATTTAGCTGCCTAATCACAAGTTAAATGTTCACATGTTAGATAAGATGGAAAAGTTCATTTAACCAGTTCAAATGTTGGATAGAATACTGAGGCGAAATTATGTGTTCAGCAATAATGATGTGTACCAGGAAGGAAGTCATGAAAGGTTCTACGTGTGAGTTTACAGTAAATAATACAGAATATTAAAGAAATAACAATTTGCAATACGAGAAGTTATTTATCTAGACAAATTGATACAAAATGTCCTTTGAAACAGTGGAAAACACGTTTAATTGTATGAAATGACGGAGGACGTACATCTTTTGACAATTCTATTGATGCATTATGCTGAACAGGAAATAAAATAAATTTAAACAAAACAGTAAGTAACTTGTTTACGAACGTTCGTCTAAATTCGAACTAATAGATTCATAGTGTTTGGTCGCTTAGTTCATGCAAGATAGTAGGAAGGAAATTATATTTGTGAAACGCTCAATGAATGAACATTTCATTCAGTAGTCTGATTTAAGCTTTTCAATGGAAATAATAAAGTATCATAATAATCGGAAATAAAATAAACGAGACATTTCGTAACTTATATACAAATGTTCAGCCAAATAAAAGGTGTACACATTGTTATTTCTTAACATGATGATATGGACTGGATGGTTTGTTTAATACATGGATAATTTATGAACTATTTATTCACTATATATAATTTTGTTCCTTATTCGTTTCTCTTAAAAAAAAACCTAAAACAGACTACCGAGTGAAATGTTTTCTTAATTGAGATGTCTCTATAATAAGTTACATGTTTTCCCCAATTTATCTGAATAAAACACCCAATTAGCCGTTTCATATTCGGTTTAGATTGGATTTACCTAAATCGTGCAAGACAACATTTCGATTGATTGACATCTATCCTCTCAAAAAATTGCTTAGTGATAAAGGATCAAATCAAATTCTGAAATGTATCAAGAAGCAAATGAGTAAAATGAATGTTATTCAATTGTAGTGAAATATTGTGTTTTCGTACTTATTCAGTTATTACTTTGAGAGTCTTTTATATAAAAGCTTTTCGTGATTTAAATTACCACAATAAAATCCTACTATAGAAACGTACAACTTGATCCATCAGCGTTAAACTAAAATGGGTAGTAAACGTCATTGAAAATAAAATTGCAGTCATAGTGAACATTCATTCATGAAGTGACTAAACAATCCAAAATAATTCACACTATTAATGCTCAACGGTATTATTCGAGCTTATTTTGGAAATTTTGTGATTTATACAAACCTTTCAATGGGTAATACGTTTTACGAATGACAAATTTTAAAGCGTTTTTTATTGTGTTATGCAGGGTCTTTCGTCCTATTAACAAATGTTGCATTGTAAACTGAGTTTGACCAGTTCATATTTACATATGAAATCTTTGCATATGCGATTCAGTAATAGGTATAACCGTAAGGTATTAACGCTTCAGATGGTACATGTTTGTCCAATTATTGGCGCTAATACCAGTCTATGCGAATATAATAGTCATTGTACAAAGAACACTGTTAGAAAAATCAAAATACTCACGGGGCGTTCAAAGAACTAGTTAATTGAGAAATAAATTATGAATTTATGTAGATGGCAGATGCAAACAGTGAACTCAAAAACGAGATACTAAATTCTTCAGTCATGAATGATTGCGATTAGTAATGTAATTCGAAAAATGATGTTTGGTCTAAAGTGGATAATTGAAGGAAATTTTGTGACGATCCACAACTGATGATGAGTAATTTTAAAGAAACCTTTTAACATTCAAGTGTAGGTAACAATAAAAAGCAACACAATTTTTCGAAATTCTATTCCGTTAATATTATTTTTCCCTTCCGAATTTGGAGAACTCATTTACCCATCTTTAAGTAGAAGTTGGCCATAAACTAAGTATTTATTATTCATCTCAATACTGCATACTTACGAAGGGCATATATATTATCTTGATTCCAGAAACAATTCTACTACAGATTCTTGAACATTCAGTCACAAGTGAACATTTATACAGAAATTGTATCAAGCTTCAAATGAAAGACACTAGCAATTCACAAAACTGACGGAAAAGAACATTAGACGAATGAATTTCAAAATAACTTTCAAATCAAACAATCAATCTTATTTCGTAAACTAACACTAAACCGAAACATAATCCAACTACCTTATAATAAATAATACGTTTTGTGCGTCATTATATATAAATATTCGTGAAATTGGATCAATGAGGTGGATCGGATTACATGTTATCTATTTCTAACTTGATGATACCGGTAGCACTTATTTTCAATGGATATTTCGAGATGCATGAATGAGTTAGTTTATCGGTGTAGTTTACAATACTAAAATAAATCATTTTAAGGTAATAATGTCTTCTCTGCACAGTGTAACGCTTTACTCCTTTGACGATGATTGTACTTTGGAACTTTCTCTATTGGAAAGAAACTATAACATCATTCAGTGATGCATTCTGTCCGATTATGTGACTGAATAATGACTGTTTCATGTGAAATAGTTTCAAGGAATATATGCAAGCTTATCAGTAAAGTTATAATACTGCTTGTTAATGAACTTGTCTTTTAAAATGATTCTATATTGCAATAATTCACTTACGATCTTTTGGAAATTCAACAATAATGAAAAAAGAGAAATTGTTGGTTAACGTTTCATTGTTAAGAAACGTGTTCGCGAGAAGATTTCACTATTATTCCATTCGAATTATTATAAAGGAAATGAAGACAATTGCAGCTTATGAGTAGAGGTAAAATATTATTGGTTAAACAACTAGCCGTTTTATATAGTTCTGCATATTCATGAAATCTTATATCTTAAATAGCTCAATATACTACTGATTATACTTAGTTACATATAATATATCATCTAAGAGTAGATACGGGCTTAAAGTTAATACACAAATCATTGGTGGTTATTTCGGAATTAAACTGACACGAACTACTTACCCATGAACTTCTAAAAATAATTTGTAGAATAATGATTGAAGGTGATTTATTCAACCTGTATTACTGTAATTTTTTTAATTTCCCATTCTATAGCTATTCATGGTTTACTAATGCAAATACGTAATATTATGCTAATATTTGCATACTTATGGCTGATTTTCACTTTTTCTGCACACTATAGATATGACAATATTTATGTTGTTCGATTGTAGTTCTGTATTCTCATGAAGGGAAAGTAATTCAATCACAAGAATTTACATACGACGTGGGTAGTTGGTTAAAAAATTGTGACATAGTGCACAGTCTTATCACTGAATTGTTACTTCATTTAAGTCAACTTTAAACTTATCAAAGTGGACGTGTTTACATTTTGTGATAATAAAAATAAGTTGTTCAGAGCTAGTTCGAAATTATTCATATTCACTTCACTATTCGTTTCTCTATCAAATATTACTAGTAATGCAGTACGTTCGTTTAACTAACGAAGATGACTAGTTACTACCAGTCTGAGACTTACCCACATATGAATTTTGCAAAAATGAACCAAGAACTATCATCAATGCAATGAACAGAAACATTTTTTATGGGAATTAAAGTAGTTAGAAAAACTGTGTTTATATACACTTTCAAAAGTCAGATTCAGTTAGCGAAATCACGTATACTGTGAATCTTGTGACGACATAATAGCTTCATTTTTTCCATAATAAAGCCGTGCACAAATATTTGATTGATGGATTAGTGTGAATTTAACAAACACTGACATAAATTTACACTTGAATAATTATTAGTTGTGACTACAATTAACATTAAACGTGATCAGATAAACGAATTATTTAGTTTCTTTTTTAACTTGTTTTTCCAAATTATCCAGTGTTCCTTCTCACATAAATGTAACTCTGTAACAAACAATTTAAGAAAACGTATGTACTTTTAATGAATGAAATATATGCCGCCAAAAGTATATCAGTCCATTCATGAATTAAACATGGTAGATTGTCATCAATAATGATAGTGCACAAAATGGTATGTTGTTTGCAAGTAATTGATCTATTCACAGAAAAACAAAACTTTAGATATTGATAGTCTGTGATCGACTAATTTCTTATTGACATATGTGCATCCTATGCGGATCACGTCGATACCGTATTAAGTCACAAGCAGGTACATCCAGATGACGAGTCCCAAATAGAATGAAAAGGGTATCACCATCTATCTCTAACAAAACAATGCTTTCAAGTTAGTTCCGTTTGTTGAAAAGCTAAAATGTTGTTTCAAAATCTTCACAGTGAATTCGTTATCTTCTAAAATGTATGCACGACCTTTTGTCACATAATCTGAATATATTATCTCTAATGAACGTAGGCTTTCTATATTGTACCATCATCGTTTTTCGCTTGACAGCTAGTGGCGGTTGTTCTGTTGATTTCATGGCTAGCAGTAAAACCATTGATGGTTATTTATAACTACCATTAGGAGTACAGTGATGTTGCACTCTAATATATGAACAAAACAGATATTCACAGAATAACAAATATAATAAAGCTCAAAAGGTAAATGACTAGGAACATTTTGATACCAACTCAGTACCACATCTGTAATACGTTGACAACAGACTATGGGTGCTGAATCTTGTCAGCAGATACATAAACTCATTATTTGATGGATGATTTATTTTCAGATATTGCCATCCACGTTACCCAAACAATTGTTTAAATTGTAAATCGAATTTTAATAAATTCACTTTTAACACGTATATTGAAAAGCATAATAATGAAAATTTTCTATTGTTGATTGCATATAATACTGATTGAACAGCTTTGAAAATGAACCAGCTGATAAATTCACTGAATAAACAGTTATATGACTTATTGAATAATTTTAGGTTGAAAATATTTTGATATACCATTATAGATGAAATTTAGTCGAGATTACACTCTAGAAAAAACAAACAACATGACGAATTCAGTGAACATTCAATCATTACTCATTTTGTTGACTTGATACCGAAATACGTCGAAAACACCGAACACTGAGGAACATATGTCGCGTCATCAAATGAAGCTCACAATGTAGCTATTTGTACTTCGATGTTGAAAAACTAATAAGTGAGAACAAATTGAATACATTTCTACATACAAAAACTTATTGATGACGATAATGTGTTGATGACACTATCATATGATGCTTAGTGAATGGTTAACTACGACGCTGAACAAGACTGCATATTAATTGAGCGTCCCATGAGAACTTACAAAATAATCCATCATGTTGAAGTGAACTGTGGTCAGGATTTCGGGTCTTATTAGAAACATGTATACGGATGCGACAACTGCGCATCCAGATACCGTTTGATGGTTAACGTTATGTATCTCCTATCCACTTCCAACGTCTTTCCCTAATTTTCTCTCCAGCTAAAGCTTTTTTGTTCTGCCCCACAGTAGGCTGTTGCTGATAGTATCCAGTCAACGGACAGTGAGTATCTTGCATAGACAATTGTTTGAAAATACTTGTACATTTTTGATGATGGTTGTAGTAGTTCCCGAAGTTTCAGCTCTGTACAATCGAACTGTGTTGACATTCGTACTGAAGATTCTGACTTTGACGTTGGTAGTCAGATGCTTCGAATTCCATATGTTCTTCAATTGTAGAAATGCTGCCACCGCCTTGCTAATCCCTGCCTCCACATCTCCATCAGCTCCTCGTCATTCATCCTTGATGCTGTCTAGGTACGTGGACGTATTCACGTCCTCCAGAGTATCTGTATCCAATGTGGTTGGGTTTGTGTTCTCCGTGTTGTGTTTGAGGATCTTGGTTTTTCACTTATGTATGTTGAGGCCTACTGATTCAGAGAGTGAATTGCAAATCGTCTAGTTGTATCTATAATGTTCATTGTATTCCGTGCTATCCCTCAGATGTGGTGGTCTTCATATGAGGGAAAAGTATCAGAAACAAAGTAAAGGGCGAGAATAAACAGCCTTGTGTGACACTGGTTTTCACTTGGAATGCATCTGTCAACTGTTCTCCATGTACGAATTCGCAGTGTAGTCCGTCGTATGACCCTAAACTTGGAATCCAGGATTTTGACAGATATCGATGCAATAATCAGATTTGAATTTCACTTGACTTCATAAACTGGAGATTGTGTCAGCAAAGAACATGAGTACAGTGTTGTACAAACTCATATAGTGTTTATGAATGGTTTTCAACAAATAACTGAGTTTAATGAAAACTACAAAATTAAACTGTTTTTACTTTAAAAGATAACAGATAATGCATATTAATCCAATGGCTCTATTTACACTTCCACTGTTAGTTTATAGGTGGCTTTGGCTAATTCACGATATCTCAAGAATACTTGGATGATAGAATCCATATTTATCATTATTCGTCATTGTTGTTTATTCATCTACGCCCAACTTCAGACACACCCATTACTATATCTTTTGCTAGTCAGGATGATTCATAGAACATAAATGCTATTACTTGATAGAGGGAATGTAGAAATTTCTCATCTTATTAAACTTGTTTTAATCAATTACAAAGTACACAATCGTTCTAACAATTTTGCAAACTTATTCATCATCATATTGTTTACTTAGACTATTTCCATTGTGAAAATTTAATATTTGGTAATTAATATTACAACGAGAAATATCTCAATATTTATTTGTCAAAACCCCAGTGGTAATGGCTTCTCAGTCGGATCTTTTGAAGGAATGTCTACCAATTATAGATCATATACAATCGTTGTTATTGAGCATATTAATAATCTACCGATTAATTTTAATTGGGTAGCTATTGTACCATACAAAAGAATTGGAAATTTTATCAGCACTCTATTTCAAAGATTTCTAATTCACAGAAACGACTTGAAAAATCTGGTATAATTACTTTCTAAAGGTGAATCATTCTATCTTATCTAAGCCAAGAAATAAAAAGTATGTTTACTTTGAATAAACTGTTACTGTTAAATGTGTTTTACGTTCTCTGTCCTTAATCACTTCACTTCGGCTATTTTGCGTACTGTTTTATACTACTTTTTATTATTCAGTAAATAGTTTTATTCCTAGCAATTTCTACGCTCATGTTGTAAAGCAAGTTCATCGTGTAATATTCCGAAATAATTACATATTCTTATGACATTCATCATATTCACCATTACAATTACTTCATATCACTCATTGTTGCGGTTATTCGCAAGTTTTTGCAGTCGGTTCAGTGAGAAGAAGAAGTTGATCTGAAAAATGTGATGCATTTGCGCTGTATATTTCGAACAATCACGTCACACATACTTGCCAGGGCATTTTATATGAAAATTAATAAAGGTCAATCAAATGAAGTTCAAGTAAAAAGTAACAAAGGGGAGACAAACAATTTTACATCGTATAGAATGAATAAGAAATAGTCGCGTTCAGTTCATAGTAATTATAACCTTATAAAGCCTAGTGAATATTTAATAGTACGGATGAATATCACCAGTCTTTCTGTAAGTATAGCACTTGTGATAAATACATAAAATACATCCAAATAAGTGAGTACTGATTTCTGCAGAAAAATTCCATTTAGTTAAAATAGTATCTAATAATATTTATTGAATTGACCTTGCAAAGGTGTTACGAAACAAGGTTACCACGATACTATTAAAACATATTACTGTATCAAATTATCACAAAAACATGTGCATTTTTAATAGAGAAAATATGCACACCGATATGTGTTAAGAGTTCTGGGTGCTGGGTGTAAGTCGAATCTTAATGGCCCAGTAAATCGACAGGGCTATAAAAGTCAACGCGCTGCAGACTCGACATTGTGGCCGAGAGCTTGGCACAGATTGCAGAAAAGAATGAAGTAGCACAGTGAGCGGAACCACTGCAAGAACATCTGCCAAAAAGGGAGGACGAGTGTGATGTGTGCTACTGATGTCGACAGATGTAAGTAGAATGAACCATCAATTTAGAGTGTAATGCCTGGAGACAGAAGGTTAGGAAGATAGAAGAAAAGAGAGCGAGAACGGAGAATGATTGGTGTGGAAATAAGGAAACAATAAAGTCTTCTTCACTACAACATCTTGGGAAAAATTGTTTGGAATCTGAAGTTATTGTAAAGAGAATTTGGGACGTTTTGTACAAAGTGCATGTGACGTTCGGAACATGGATTAGATTAGAAAAAAGAACGTTGAACACGGTAGACAGGCAAGTGAGTCTTCTACAGAAGATAATCACAGATATTCCAAATATAGGATTTTCCAAGGATACAAGAGAAAATAATGAGAGGGAATTTCTAAGTCGGAGGACACCAAGTTGCAAGTGGAGCCGAAGAAGTCTTGATTTTCGAAAAGAGAAATGTACTAAAACGACCCCGAAAATTCCTCGGAGAAATCCCGGAGTGGCACTAGAAATTCAGTCGACCTTTTCATCCAATCAGCATTGAACAGACCTATCTCGGAAACACCTACAAAGTGGAGAATCACATGTCACATTTTTGACTGGATGATTATCCATTCAAATACTATGTTTGGTAGGGTTTCAGAATCTTCCAGAAGCCCAAGGTCATCTGGAAAGCTATAAATACTCTCAAATTTCTGTACATGAACGAATCTTGGAGTAATGCATTCGTTCCATATTACACGCCTTTTCTGTCGTGCTCAAAGTGTCGTGTATATTTATCATGTGGTTCTTAGAAGATCATAGGAAACCGATTAAAGCGTTCAATCAGATGATTTATCAATAAAAGTTTACTGATGTGAAGATCGACCTATTAACAAATCATAGTAGCCAAGTGTGTTGACTGGTTTAAAGATTAAGAATAAAGTATTGTCTTCCTATAAATAAGCACAACCGTTTCTTATTCATTTAAATTTTAGCTTTCCTTTGAGTATTCCAATAGGGATAAAAAAGATCAAGGGAATTGAATGATTATTTGAAGGAAACATTTTAAATTATATTTTGATAGCATATTAGTTTCGTGATCACCTGCTATTTTGGAATAACCGTAATAATTTCAAAACTACTGGTTATCATTTGTAGGTTACTAGAGAGCTTAAGAAGCCGAATCTAGCCTTCAATTAGAAGACTTGTCGAAGAGGTCGTTTGTTTTGCATGTAAATCGAGTTAAAAGACTGATGTTTTTTAGTCAAAATCCTATGGACATATGTCCTGAGAGGTGGGTTAAATAAGATAGATCAGGGTAGTTTCTCACTGGTTGTACTACACAAACACGAAAAGAGGTCTATTATTTTTCATGTAAAACGAGTGATCTATCGAATATAAGTTTCATTCCTTGTTGAAATATAGGCGACCATTACAGTGGCTTTCAGGATGAACATATCGTCAGTGTAAATTGGTTGGACAACAATTGTTTCAAATGACAATTCGACAACTGGACGAGTCGTATGCAAGGAGTATATTTGTAACTAATTCCGTGTATATTTCCCAACACAATTACAAATGTTATGTTCACATACTGTTCATAATTTATTTGTTCAGGTAGACATACATTCAAGAATAGTCTAGATCTGTATTTTACTCTCACAAATTACATGGCAACTGATGAACGCCAAAGATATAATGAACGGACAATCCTATCAGTCATATATATACGAGTATATGTAATTGTGAGATCGTAAAACAAATACATAAATAGTTACTTTTCCAACATTCAGAACTTCACTATGCATTGCAACCAACATCAGTTGTACCTCAATATGATAAAAATGCAACAAAAAATACTGTATATATAATTTTCAATAGTATTTATGATGTGTATTTTATGATTAATTAAGCACATCAGTAATTATTATTGGCTTTCAACTATGGACATCAATATTTTGTGGTGTTTGAATAACAACATTTATGATCATCCAATTCTTTGAGATAGTCTTTCATTTGTGATCGTTGGATCTCACTTTCCACAATTGTATATGTATGCATAAATAAACTTAGGTGAGACTTCGTTTTATCTGCCGATGTCAACACTGTACTGCTACGATCAGTGATTACTTTTGTCGATAAAATAAGACATAGAGAAGCTTTGTGTACCGAACAATTGACATTACAATGACATTTCATCAATGTTCACTGAAATAATCACAAATAAATGGATGGACATTACAATACATTATTTATGAAAAGATTTATCACGATTTTTCATGACGTAATAATAATAACAACAATAACATGAGATGAAAAGGTGAAATATGAATTTCTTTCCCAAAATCAGCGTGGTCGTTGTTGAATATCACTGAAATGAACTGATATTCACTTGAATCAATCTTTTATGTTGTTACTTTGAGTCTTGGAAATTGTAGTGGTTCCCACTTTATAAATATAAGTATTAATGCTACGACGATATAACACATGCTATACTTGCTTCCAGGTAAATCTCGTTCGTTCGATATTTAGAAAGGTCAATCCGTAAAATTTTCAGAATTTGTAATTTGAAGTCTAATTATCAGATCGTTATTAAGAGAAATTCGTATGGTTAACAATGACTTCGGTAGTTTAATCATATAAGCGTAGACAACTATACTGTAACGGCTGAAAAATTATTATATTCATGAGCGAAGGTTAGTTACTTATAATCATATTTTGAATTACACATCTCCTAGAATTAGCGGTAATAATAACTCTTTGTTCCGATATTTATTTCTATGAGTCAACTGAACTGTATTTGAGAAATTCGACCTAACTGATGAAATAAATCCAAGACACTGTTTACTAAATTGGTGATTCATTCGGAATGAATTTATTCAACGTAATGTAAGAAATGTGCACTGTCATCTGTAGATCGTTTGAAGAAATTCACTAATGTGCTCGTCTCTCAATTCTTCTGCCTAATCTTTATACATGTTCATCTACAATTATGGGAGACCTGATTCGTAATAATGTAAATAAATCAACATGATAGTATAACATGTATTTTAGTTATTTAATATTCGTCGAGTATTTTGTTCATTTGTTCAGGTAGTAAGATAATTCAACATTTTACGTGTTTCTGTATTACTACTGAATACTTTGGCAGTAGCTGGTTTAAAAAACATAAAATTCTCAGAAATGATTTGGTTCAGCGTATAATTTATTACAGATGGAATAAAATCGAACAGATTGGAAATGTCTGAGTGAGAAATCTCATTGCAAATCCATTTGTACTTGAACACAAATTTAGTTTCAAAAGGATCACATTTATCTCCTTATAAACAGTAAAACTACCAACACGGCGTGCTATTCGTCTCATTGATGGTAATGATGAAATCTACAATGCCTACCAAATATAAATTATTTGATAAATCGATGTAAAAGAGAGTATACAGTACTAATACTGCCAACGTCCAATATGGAAAGAAGATCCGAACTTGTGAGTTTCCAACAGTAAATTGACTGAAACAGATTGTTATCTGTTAGGAGAAATTCAAATAAGCGATTTCGACTAATCCAAAAGCTAAATGTTAAATTATTCCACAAATAACACATGTATATATGAACACTGAAAATATTACATTGCAGAAATGGGTCATTGAAACATAGATCTTCTTCCATATGCAACCAAATAAGTAGTATTTTTAGTTTTGCAAGTGAATGCAAATATATGTAATGGTAATTCATGTCCAACATAACATCTTGTGTGTAGAAATAAACAGTTCAGCAATGTTGAGGGTAATTACGATTACTTTCAATTTAAGGATGAAAGAAAGACGTTTAGATGAAGACCGTGATTCAATCGTGTAAAAGTATCATGTACAAAGTGTTATGGTCACGGTAGTCAAAAATGAAGAAGTTTGTTAATTGAATATGTGAATGAAGGAAGTATCATTGAGTAGTCCTTGTTAGTGAAATATGTATATCTTACACACAGAACTATATTTGTAAAATCGTTTATTCATTCATGGAAATCAATGTGCATATTGAGGATGATGAGCAAATGAATTGAAGTGTGATTACGTATCGCATTCCGCTGTTATCGAGAAACGTATTAAACGTTGAAAATTACCCAACGTAGTTGAACGTAGTCAATAATTCTTAAAAATTCTATCGAATCAATTCTTTGTTCATTATTTTCCCAAAACTGATTACTCACCTACCTGAGATAATTATTATGAAGTATGTCACTTAGAAAACTTTTATGATTCTATGTACGTAGTTAAGTAAATGAATACAAATGCTTTCTGAAGACTAACCAGCTTCATAGGTGTTTATTTAAATTGAAAAATTGTGAGTAGACTGAGTATTCAATTGTCATCTACTGTGTATTGGGAGTATTGTCCAAGCCATCTGTGTTTGAAGTGTGTGTTAATTTTCATGGATCTGCATGAAACAAACGGTCATGTGAAGAATAATTAGTTTGTAAATAAAACAGTTTCACTCATTGACATACCCAAATCCCTGAAACAAAAATACAATCGCAGCTGCCATAAAGGCAGTGGAAAGAATCACAATATACGTTAGAATTAACAGGAACTGATCAGTTAATCGTGTTTGGATTGCAGCTCCAATGAATATGGAACAAATAAAAGATATCAATGTGATTGCGATGGCTGTTACTTTTAAATGGAAGCATAGTTTTAAAATCGAAATTCCAATCGCTGTACCGATCCATATCGACTGAGATATAACACAATTCAATAAAAGTTAAATCAGTTATCAACGTTTAGTTAACTCCATACAGAAAGGTTCCTGTACAATACATATCGTCATACATCTCGTGTGTTTACTAGATTATGGTAAGAAAATGTTCACGAGACAGCTGATGTTTATTTTCTAATCTCAAATAGATTGCTTTAATTTTCATATCATTTTCCTGAAAACAACAGTGACTTTCAACTATGCTGATAGAGGTACATAATGAACATTCCCTAATTCAAAAGTCGTTCCATATCTAAACAACATAGGAACACACGGATGTGTGTTCTTCCCATTTGAACATACATTTCAACAATATTATTCAGGAAATACATTATATAAATTCATCCACCTTGTGACAACGTATGAACAGTCACTCTTGAAGTTTATATACGTATATACTATCATTGTACGTTGTATCCCAACTGATATTTTCGTTGTTAGAAAGATACGAACCTACAAATTAAACCTGCTAAATGAAACCACTTATTATTACAATATGAGCGAATAGTTGAGATAAAGCTATTCAGATGATTCATTACTCATGCCTGCTATCAGAATAAAAATGGATTGCAAGCTTACTGGTTCATATCATTCGCCTGTTAAATGAAAGATTCTATGCAAATGCTGTGTTAATGAAATAGTTAACGAAGAGTTCTTTTTTCTTGTTTTATGTCTCAACGGGTATATTCCGTTTAATGAAATAGTTGTCTCTGCTTTACAGGCTCTTCTTCATTATAAATGTCAGTCAGTGT
The DNA here is from genome assembly GCA_944470425.2 of Schistosoma bovis. NCBI lineage: Eukaryota > Metazoa > Platyhelminthes > Trematoda > Strigeidida > Schistosomatidae > Schistosoma > Schistosoma bovis. The sequence continues at coordinate 122,188 of OX103958.1, read as the reverse complement.
GGAACATAATTTTGATGTCATTAAACAATATCCGTCAAACAAATCTTATATTAAATATCATATAATACGTTTACATAACTCAAAGCCTAATTGTCAAGTTATGTAACACTTAGACAATTCAATGACATTCACACATAAAATGAAGGAACTCACTTTTACTAACGTATTAATCATAGATTAATGTTTAATATTGAAAATGTGATTGGAATATAAAATGAGAAATCATATGAAAATATTCTGTACTACATCATTGAATGGTTTTATGAGATTAGCATTCCATGAAATGTAAGTATAGTGCTTTTTAACCTTAGTTCAATTTCAGATGTGTTTTATTTTCGACTAATTATTACTATTACCAGAATTACTAATCACGAACATCTGACAACTAATGTGATGTGGAATCCAGGACGCGCGTTTCCTTCCATTTGAGACTCGTTAGGTGGATATACTTGCTCGTGACGTAAGGCAGTATCGAGACGATTCGCATGTATGGTCCACATCTATGGATAAGAGACTGATCGATTAAAGTCCTGAGCATCATTCGGAAGATTCAAACAACCAATACAAAAATGGATTATTATGTTAGCTTGAAATTTTACTAGCAATTTAGTAAGCGGTATTCGTTCCAGGAAACACTCTGAAAGGAACATTATCTTACTAGTTGTTATTTTCTGAGCAATTATTTTCTCAATTCTTCAAATATTTTGATCAACACATCTGAAAGATTTCTATATTTTTTTAAAATTTTTATGATTGTATGCTCTGAATGCTTGAAGATAAACATAAGCTGTGAAAAGTGCTTAGTATCACTTAAAACCTTATAACTTATTGAACATCATCAACAATGTCTAACGACTACACTACAAACTTGAGTTTTATTTTTCTGTGAATGGATCAATTACTTGCAAACAACATACCAGTTTGCGCACTTTTATTATTAATGTAACTCTACCTTGTTTAATTCATGAATATGCTGATACACCTTTGTGGGCAAATATTTCACTCACTAAATGTGCATACTATTTCCTAATTTGTTGGTCACATAGTTACATTTATGTGAGAGGGAACACTGAACAATTTGGACGAACTGGTTGACAAGAGAACTAAATAATTCATTTTTTTATCACATTTATTTTAAGTCTATTTAAAATTATTAATTATTCAAGTGTAAATTCACGTTCCTTTTTGTGTTACTGATGTCAACATATATGAGTACTATGTATCGTCTATAAAAATTGAAATGTCTGGCAGCAGAAAGTTAACGAGGTCTAATAAATAAGAACGAGAACAATGAATGACTGGTGTGGAAACGAAAGAACAAGTCTGAGTCCGTTGATTGATATTTGGAAATTAAGTTTTTACTGTATGGATCTCAGATTTTACTAAGAGATTTTTTAATTTTTGTTCGAATAAATTCCATTGTCCCAAATAATGTTATCGTTCACTACAATGTCAGTACTTGTTGAATTCACATGCATCTGTCAATCAAAGATTTGTGAGCGGTTAAATTGAGAAAAAAGCTCGCTAATGTGAAACACATAGTCACAAGATTCACAGTTCACGTCATTTCACTAAACCCTTTCACTTTTAAATTAGTATATAAACACAGATTTTCTAACTACTTTAATTCCCATAAAAAATGTTTCTGTTCATTGCATTGATGATAGTTCTTGGTTCATTTTTGCAAAATTCATATGTGGGTAAGTCTCAGACTGGTAGTAACTAGTCATCTTCGTTAGTTAAACGAACGTACTGCATTACTAGTAATATTTGATAGAGAAACGAATAGTGAAGTGAATATGAATAATTTCGAACTAGCTCTGAACAACTTATTTTTATTATCACAAAATGTAAACACATCCACCTTGATAAGTTTGATGTTGTCTTAATTGGAGAAACATTTCGGTGATAAAACTGTGCACTATGTCACAATTTTTTAACCAACTACCCACGTCGTATGTAAATTCTTGTGATTGAATTACTTTCCCTTCATGAGAATACAGAACTACAATCGAACAACATAAATATTGTCATATCTATAGTGTGCAGAAAAAGTGAAAATCAGCCATAAGTATGCAAATATTAGCATAATATTACGTATTTGCATTAGTAAACCATGAATAGCTATAGAATGGGAAATTAAAAAAATTACAGTAATACAGGTTGAATAAATCACCTTCAATCATTATTCTACAAATTATTTTTAGAAGTTCATGGGTAAGTAGTTCGTGTCAGTTTAATTCCGAAATAACCACCAATGATTTGTGTATTAACTTTAAGCCCGTATCTACTCTTAGATGATATATTATATGTAACTAAGTATAATCAGTAGTATATTGAGCTATTTAAGATATAAGATTTCATGAATATGCAGAACTATATAAAACGGCTAGTTGTTTAACCAATAATATTTTACCTCTACTCATAAGCTGCAATTGTCTTCATTTCCTTTATAATAATTCGAATGGAATAATAGTGAAATCTTCTCGCGAACACGTTTCTTAACAATGAAACGTTAACCAACAATTTCTCTTTTTTCATTATTGTTGAATTTCCAAAAGATCGTAAGTGAATTATTGCAATATAGAATCATTTTAAAAGACAAGTTCATTAACAAGCAGTATTATAACTTTACTGATAAGCTTGCATATATTCCTTGAAACTATTTCACATGAAACAGTCATTATTCAGTCACATAATCGGACAGAATGCATCACTGAATGATGTTACAGTTTCTTTCCAATAGAGAAAGTTCCAAAGTACAATCATCGTCAAAGGAGTAAAGCGTTACACTGTGCAGAGAAGACATTATTACCTTAAAATGATTTATTTTAGTATTGTAAACTACACCGATAAACTAACTCATTCATGCATCTCGAAATATCCATTGAAAATAAGTGCTACCGGTATCATCAAGTTAGAAATAGATAACATGTAATCCGATCCACCTCATTGATCCAATTTCACGAATATTTATATATAATGACGCACAAAACGTATTATTTATTATAAGGTAGTTGGATTATGTTTCGGTTTAGTGTTAGTTTACGAAATAAGATTGAATGTTTGATTTGAAAGTTATTTTGAAATTCATTCGTCTAATGTTCTTTTCCGTCAGTTGTGTGAATTGCTAGTGCCTTTCATCTGAAGCTTCATACAATTTCTGTATAAATGTTCAGCTGTGACTGAATGTTCAAGAATCTGTCGTAGAATTGTTTCTGGAATCAAGATAATATATATGCCCTTCGTAAGTATGCAGTATTGAGATGAATAATAAATGTTTTGTTTATAACCAACTTCCACTTAAAGATGGGTAAATGAGTTCTCCAAATTAGAAAGGGAAAAATAATATTAGAGGAATAGAATTTCGAAAAATTGTGTTGCTTTTTATTGTTACCTACACTTGAATGTTAAAAGGTTTCTTTAAAATTACTCATCATCAGTTGTGGATCGTCACAAAATTTCCTTCAATTATCCACTTTAGACCAAACATCATTTTTCGAATTACATTACTAATCGCAATCATTCATGACTGAAGAATTTGGTAACTCGTTTTCAAGGTTAACCGTTTGTATCTGCCACTAAATTAAATTCATAAGTTATTTCTCAATTAACAAACATAAATCTTATTTCGCTAGAAAATTGTCAGTGGGAGCCACGTGAGTATTTTGATGTTTCAAATATGGTTCCTTGTACAATGACTTTTATATTCGCATACACTGGTATTAGCGTCAATAATTCAACAAATATGTATCATCTGAAACATAATTAACTTACGGCCATATCTGTTTACGAAATGTATATGCATAGATTTCATATATAAATATGGATTTATCGATCTCAGTTTTCAATATCACATTTCACGATGCGGCAAAAGACCCTGTATAACATAAACTGTAAACATTAAAAACGCTTTATCGCGTTAATGTTTTACTAACTTACAAGTTTGTACAAAACATAAAATTACCAAAATAAGCTCGAATAATACCGTTGGACATCAATGGTGTGATTTATTTTGGATTGTTTAGTCATTTTATAGGTGAATACATTTTTACTGTGATTAGTCAATTTGACTGCGATTTTATTATCAATAACGTTTACTATCTATTTTAGTGGAGAACTATTTGACAGAGTGGTAGGTTTGTATGGTAGAATTTTGTGTTGATTTAAATCATGAAAAGCTTTTTTAAAAAAATACTCTCAAAGTTATAACTGAATAAGTACGAAAACACAATATTTCACTACACTTGAATAACATTCATTTTACTCATTTGCTTCTTGATACATTTCAGAATTTGATTTGATCCTTTATCACTAAGCAATTTTTTGAGAGGATAGATGTCAATCAATCGAAATGTTGTCTTGCACGATTTAGGTAAATTTAATCTACACTGAATATGAAACGGATAATTGGGTGTTTTATTCAGATAAAGTGTGGAGAACAAGTAACTTATTATGGAGACATCCTAATTAAGAAAACACTTCACTCGGTAGTCTGTTTGAAGTTTTTTTTTCAAGAGAAACGAATAAGGAACAAAATTATCTATAGTGAATAAATAGTTCATAAATTATCCATGTATTAAACAAACCATCCAGTCCATATCATCATGTTAAGAAATAACAATGTGTACACCTTTTATTTGGTTGAACATTTGTATATAAGTTACGAAATGTCTCGTTTATTTTATTTCCTGTTCAGCATCAAGCAGGAGAAAATAAAAATTTAGAGGTACGTTCTCCTTTATTTCATACGACTAAACCTGTTTTCCATTGTTTCAAAGGACAGTTTGTAACAATTTGTTTAGATAAATAACCTCTCATGTTGCAAATTGTTATTTCTTAACATTCTGTATTATTTACTGCAACCTCATTTTTAACACCAATCATGACCACATTCCTGGCTCACAGCATTATTGCTGAGCACATAATTTCGCTTCAGTATTCTATCCAACATTTGAACTGGTTAAGAGAAACTTTCCATCTTGTCTAACACGTACACGTTTAACTTCTGGTTAGACTGGTTAATGTTACATCCAACATTATCAGATATTTGAAAAACATCTTTTTACACAGTATCGATAGACACCTATTACTGATGGTTGAAATCGAAACTTCTAGTATAAGTTGGAACTGTAAAGAGTCATTAAACTTAATAAATAAAAAAATACAACTCAAGAAATAAGAAAGTAATCCATAGAATACTATGACGAAAAAATAATTCGAATACAAACAAACAGTAGACTTGAAGTCGTCAACTGCTTACACAAAATCAACGTTAACATTAAAGCGAAGAGCAGATAAGTATTTTAATTAGCGCCTTAAGCGAAATCTAATATTCAAAAGTACAGTTATATTAGTGCTCCATATTTAGTGAATTTGATCATTTGAAGAGATTCTAAAGTTCTGTTGCATGGAATTCACGTTTCTAATTGATTTTAATCGATATAATTTAAAAATCTAGCTTTAACGATATTCACAGTTGTAATGTATATAACTTACTATTTCTATTACAGAAAGTTGATCCAACCGAGGTAAATTGAATCTCAAGCTGTTTTCACATTTTGATAAGGTTCTCAGACATACTTTTACAATGATATATGAATAAGTGAATGGAAAACAAGTTATCATTTATGCTTAATTTTCCACCAGTAACTGTTATATTCAGTCACTAAATAATCACATCAGCTCCAATGATGACATTATCCATAGTGTAAAAATCTACGAAAACCTGATATGCGAATAAATTCCTCACAAATTTCAAAGATACATAATCGATAAGAAATATGTCTTATCAAGTTTAATCATTGAATTCATTTTGTTAAATAGTTTCCACTTTTGATGAAAAGCATTTAAAATGCACTTTTACAATATTTTATTTATCACTAGATGATGGTAAGCTTTTGAGATTTTAATGACTCTTGAAACTCTTCATGTTTTTATTCCACTAAACTGATGAAACGATATCGAGTTCGGCTTGAGCAAATACAATTTTGGCGAATAATGGTTGAGTATTGAAACCCTAACCACTGGTTTTAACAGTGGGAAAGAAGACGTTGTATAACGTTTCTTGAGCATCTCCTTAAAACACGCTTATTTCAATGACTGAAATCTTAGAAATATATAAAATGATAGACTGACGTTACTCGAGAAACTTCTATGGTAATATTTGAAAACCTCACCACGTGTTTTGTCTTTCCTTTACTCAAACAGATAGTTTTTTTCCTCCTGAGTGTAATTTTCGTTTTATTCTAGTGCAATTTACAAATCTTTTGAAGAAAGTTTTGATCATTCATAGTCATAGCTCTAAGATACTTGTGTTTAGTAGAATTTTCGGGAAGCTGGATTAGGAATCTTTTCGAAATTTTGTGCAGATTGCTGAAGAATTCCAACAAATGAAGAATTACAGATCTGAAATCTGGAGAAGGTTCGCTTTATCACTATTACGTTAGTTCTAAATATTATGGCATATTAGTTATATTGACATTTAAATGTCGAACAATTTTGTTCAGCCTAATGAGAATCTATAATTAAATTTCATTCTCCTAACAAAAATTTAGTCCCAATACTTTATGGATAGTTTCATGAAAATTGGAGTATCTTATGTAAAAAGCCTTTATAATACCCCTTAATTCTCCACAGAACCACATTTTTCTAATGTTTATAAACATATTAATGTTATTGTACATTATTTTTCATCGTATTTAGGAGTTTGGAAGACGTTGATTCAAAATTTGCAAACAATCATTCGATTATACAGAATAACTATTCATTGTTTGACCCAACCTTCACCAAAATGATAACTAAAAATCATATTGCATCATTTCACTTTTAAAATGATTTTATATTAAATATTTTGCAAAATTAACAGACTTCTTTCTGTGACCTACTGAAATATACTGACAAGAAAATAAAGGTAACATGCGTTATTTAGTTAGATCTACGGATTTCGGCATCATTTCCTGACTTCAGTGATGCAAAATTGTGGTAAATAAAATTGTTCAATGGAAATTTACTCGGCAAGTTGATTGTTCCCTCATAACATTACGAACTAGCTTTTTGAGAGAGACGTTTCTTTTGGTGGAGATTTGTTCTCTGAGCTGGATGGTTTGGTCGTGAAGCTTTGATCGTTCTGCTGAACGACATCATCAGCACAAACTTCACATAGAAGTGAAGTGTTCGAATTTCTCCATATGCGTTTCACAGCTTGTTCTGTGCACCTCGATGTTGATTGGTTCTTATTGACCTTAAATTTTTCATTGTTTACTTCTTTGTTTTGGTTGTGTCTCCCATTGTTTTGATTTTTGTTCTTATGTTTGCGCATGATTTTTCTGATTGGTTGATAAATTGGATTGATTTCAATATGCTTGATGATTGCTGATTGACCTGAGTGCCAGGCTTCTAAAAATTCTCTGGTGTTTTTGGAGTTTCCTCTGTCGAAGATTTCCACATTTTTCCAAACATAAGAAGAAAAATCAAACCAATGGGAGACACAACCAAACCAAAGAAGTAAACAATGAAAAATTTAAGGTCAATAAGAACCAATCAACATCGAGGTGCACAGAACAAGCTGTGAAACGCATATGGAGAAATTCGAACACTTCACTTCTATCTCAAGTTTATGCTGATGATGTCGTTCAGAAGAACGATCAAAGCTTCACGACCAAACCATCCAGCTCAGAGAACAATACTCCACCAAAATCATCCATTTGAACTACAAATCTTCACCATCTCAAAATCATATGAGACGTTTCGTTAGTTTTATTGCCAAAAAATAACTGATTAGAGTGGTGAACTAGGTTTGCAGTTAGCCACTGAAGTAAGTGATAATAAACAATGTTTGAGGATATAGTTAGTTCAATAACTCAGATATTCGTTTAATATTTGCACTCTGAAGAATGAACAGCAATAATGACGTCTCAATGTTCATTTTATCTAAATTTTGAAATGGTACACTACTGATGAATAAACTAATATTATGAAAACTGTTTGGTGCCGAAATCCTAAAGAGCGGCTCGTTTGGTTGATTACCATCATATAATTTAGAAATAGACCCATATGGTAAAAACTGGTTCACAGAAACATCTAGTATATCACATTCAGAAAATTATGTCTGAATTGAAGACAATATTGATGAAACAGTTCGCAATCAAACAAGTAATGAAATATATACATTCACTTCAGTTCACGAATATGAAAGTAATTACACATCAATCAGTCTTCATTTGTTCTATTAACCCGTAATGTTAGATCAGATTACTAAATTCACCCAATATTGATCTTGCTCCAGATTCTGTCAAGATATTCTTATTCATTTTGAGTAGAAGATTTAAAAATGGAAAACAAACTGCAAGTTTTCCACTCCTTGACATTCTATTATTTAAAATAAACTGAAGTTAAGATTGTCTATTGTATTATATCAATTTAGCCAACAGATTATGCTTGGAAGACAGAATAAGTGTGAGATAGATGACAGTGTGTGCATGCAAATCATAAACTAAATATTCAGAACATCTTTCAGACAGATGGAAACTTAACTTTAAAATACTAGTTTTATTTATAAGATGGAATGAAGCTAGTCCGATGGACAATATATAATCCGTGATTGAACCAATTAAGTAAACGTTATTGAATGAAGCTAGTTGATCAGTTGATAAACAGTGTGCATAATCATTCAATTAGGAAAAAAGTTGTATCATTACACTAGATAGAGTATGAAGCCACGAAAGTGGAACACTAATAAACTGTGGTAAATGTGTAGTACTTATGGCTTGAATCTGTCCATAGTGTTGATGAAATATAATATTCTGCAATAACTTGCACACACAGAGTGCAACTTAACTAAAGACATTGTTGGAATTCTAAATGATTGTAATGTAGAATTCAACAAACTCGTTAATTGTTTATCGACAAACCATAAAGTTCCAGTAATTCAAGGTACCATTTACAATTTACACTGAGTAAATTCCGAAATAGATATTTGCCGGAAACCAAGTTTATGAATTTCAACTGCGAAATAATCTATATTCAGCCTGATATTACTCAATCCAAAAATGTAAATCATGAAAAATGAAAACAGTAATGTTTACGAGCGCTGTCTGATAGTCACATTCTTACGTGAATGCGATTCTTGTTTACACGATCTGTAGAGGAGTATTTCTCAGTCAAACGGGTTAGTGTACCCAGGATTTGTTATTTGAATAGCGTTTAGGGAATACGCGGAACAATTAGCTGCCATGACATTGTGTTATCACATCTAGCAGGAGTGATGATAGCATCTGCTGATGTAAATATAAAATTATAATAGTGATAATATCATCCACCTTGATAAATATCCTTAGTGGATTATTGCAATCAATGTTTCATAAAATCCATTTCCCTTTTAAAATAGAACTCTGTATACATCTAATTAATACTAATCAAACTAACACCAACTAAAATTTCACATAACTACTAGCACACTGGCTTGAGTCCAACTACCTATCTCATTCGATCTCATAATATCTGCGCAGCTTCATGTGCGCCTTTGGGTAACATTTCCTCAAACATAAAAAAAATGTCATTGTTGTGTTGTTTGTTTAGTTTTGGCTGCAGATGAGACAATTGTTATTCATCCAAATCGCCATTTCGGTTTTCTTAATATGTCAAACTACTCGTTTGAACTTCATGCCTTGTTATCAATTTGATTTGCTTCACCGTCGAACTCGACGGCTGTCATCTTAACACCCCTGAATATTTTATCCCTAAGCAAATTGTTTACAGTTGGTCATTTTAATTTTATGTGAATGACAATCGACAAAACCAAAGAGAGGAAGTCGACGAAAATTATATGATTCGTGTTTAAAGACTTGATTTTCAGGTAGAAGAAATAAGCAGGAAATAAACATGTTAGGCAATCAGCTCAAATGCAATTTATTTTTTAGAGAATTCAAATCGCTTTCAAGTGCTATCTCATTGAACAAGGCTACAAACTGAAGCCAACATCAGGTGACCGACCAACGGTGTAAAACAGACTAGATTATGATTTATGTCTCTAAACTTTCCCAAACTTCAATGCGAAATTTGTCTATATGAAAGACGTACAAGTGTTCACATTGGCGAAGTGTGAGTAGAACCTACTATTACCAGCTGTCAACAGTTAGGTCAATCGTAAAACATGTTTGCATTCCCACACGTAACTTTCATCGCTTAGTGTGAATGCAATAATTTATGTATTAAAAATAGTACTTATTTACGATAACAGCGTGTAATAAATTCATTACGATGAACCAACATTCCACCAATTCCTGTTTCCTTAGCAGTCTGTAATTACGTATTCAAACCGGATGTGCTGGATTGACTGGTATATTTCAACATTCGACACACTGATTACAATTTACATCTTTGAGTTTTCATGAAACGTTTGCATGAATAACTTTTACCGAATACATAGTGACATTTATTATTGCCTTTTGATATTATTCACTTATGTTGCGACAATTCTTATGACACAAAGAATTCATCACTTGCTTCATTTTGTTCTGCCATCTGAGATTTCTAAAGCAAAACAAACTGAAACTAGGTGATTCAGTTAATCACGTTTGTCAGTTGTGATTACACTGAAGTACTGTGCACTGATAACTGTATTGCATGATATTATTTGGTTTTTAATGTCAATGAAATCAACTATCATTTGTCAGTTACTTTTATATGTATTTCACTCACTAGTTAGTGACTTGGGTCAATATGATAATTTGTAAGTGATCTATAAATATTTGATGGTACTATTGCTTTTAAGCTTACGTTCGGTTTATATCAGCGCTTCTGTTTAATCGATATAGTTCTCTATAGTTTAGTCCAAAGTTCAAAATAGAAAACACTAGAAGTTAATGTAGGATCAGAAGATTCGGATAAGACTTTGCTCATATATCACGTACTTTTAATAAACTCTGTCTTCTTATTTCATCTATATATGACAATCGGACTGATCGCTTTGAATATTTGAAAATACAATTCAAACAAATATCAGAAATTAGTTGATAGTAAATTAAATTATTGCTGAAGTGAAGAATTGGTATCTGAACAGAATGGAACGTCTACAAATACCTATGCATCTCTGCATTTCTTTCAGAAATCTAATTATCTATCTTCAGCCAATTATCTTCGACTAGACAATCAATGTAACTAATGGATTAACTTGGATAGATATAATTTTGATAGGAATTTTATTTGAAGTGACTCATTAGTTTGTTACATTAATTTATATTTATGTCACAGAATCCATGTTTACCCAAACCATGAATAGACGTTTCTAAACAGTTATCATCCGACGAGTTTGCTGTAGTTTTTGGATAAACAAAAATGTAGATCTTTTCCAAAATTCTGTTCGATTTCATATGTTTGCCGTTTATATACATTCACATGTAACTTAAGCTATTTTGTATATGTCCGTAATAGTAAGTATGTTTCTATCATCCTACCTGTACTGTATTCGAGATTTAACCTCATGTATAAAATGATTACTAGTCAAATATTGTCAGTATGGCTACCATAACATTCTCCGTACGTTATCTGCTACAGTCTGTTTGGAATAATGAATGTTGGAAATCTAAACTTTATAAACTTGTTTAAAATGAACTTCTTATTTCTCATAAACATCATTGATGCCATTTAAAAGAATTAAGCACAATGTTCATCATCCATACTCATCAATAGAGTCCAATATTAAAAGTAATATTCAAATACAAATATGAAATATGTAAATTATGAATCTGAATTAGTTTGAATAAAATTAGTTACAGAAGAAATTGTAGCTCAAGTGATTTACACGTCGGTTACTGTTTATTGGATGCATCTCTTTGGAACTGTTATCAAAATTACAGAGTGATCATTTCATGAATTAGTGATTAATCACCTGCTAAACCAAATCTGTAATATGAAATGACAGATATCTAAAAAAACTATGGCAATTTATTTGATTGACACTTTCGTTTTGTCACACCACACATAACTAGAAGTGATTGATGTGACGGGATGAAAAGTTATAATAAGATTGATTTACTCATCATGATTTTTGTTCTACATTAATTCTGTTTGATGCCAATGTGGTATGCCTGGTCCTACTTTGTAGCTGTATTTTCCATATGTGTGATTTTAACTTAATTATTAATCAAAATGTGTATACAAATCAGCATATAAGTGAATGTTGTTGGGGTTAATGAATCTTCACTTGTATCAGTCTTTGTGTTCTTACTTTCGCATCGTGTGAAGTGCAGTGGGTCATCGCTTAACAAGTATTAGTGGTAAGAGATTCCGACATGACAAACAGCGATGTTAATCTGGTCACTTTTTGGACTAATTTACTAAATTACTTCAATGACATTCATTTTCAAATCTATTCAATCCACTTAAATAAGAGAAGTAAACTATATATATTTTGTATTGCTGGTTTCAATCTTCCCATTGATGTTTTGGATTTCAATTGACCAATCTCTTATTGTTATATGGGCATATTGTATGGATTGCCATAAGTCACAAAACGCGAGTCCTGAATTGCACTGCTAGTAATTTAAATAGTTGTGCTTATTACATCTTATAAATGCTTTTGATATTTAACATATTATCGCGTTTACTTAAGATAAATATGAAATAACCATTAACGAAGGAAGAAACATGAACGAGATAGTCTTTAAACTATAACAGATGTTGCGATATCAGTTCAAAATGATGTCTGGTCTGATCACATTTTAATTGTTCTGCAATTTTATGTTCAAATAATAGAATAAATGGGTGATTGGCTAATCTAGAAAAGAACCTCATAAAAGGCGACTATCCGAAGAAATTAATCAAGAACTATGGAAAATAAAATCCTTAAGATGGCGAACAACCAACTATTAGTAAAATACTATCTTCATCCGTCTCCCGATCAAGACTCTTTTGCGAAGTGTCTTATACTACTTATTTATATTCAGTAGATAGTTGTGTGCCCAGCAATTTCTACGCTCATGTTGTAACGCCAGTCATGTATTATTCTGAAATATTTATATATACTTATAAAATTTATTGTATTTATCGTCATAATCACTTTACCTCAGTCATTGTGGCAGTAATTCACAGTTTTGTGTGTTTGTTTAACGCTCTTCCAAATGCAACGGTTTCCATGTTGTTTGCTCATGTTTTGGTTTTGCCTGTTGATAAACTGTAACCAAGTTTAAATACAGCTGTCTAAAAGCTGTCTTTTGCACTATCATATATTGAAATTATCCTTCATGTGACCATTGTAGGAAAACCATTTCCATTTCAGACAAGAATACGCGGTAAACGCACTATTCGTCGAGATTTCAATTTGAAGCCAGCTTATGTGATGTATGTCGTGGTTTAAGAGGTGGAGCATTCGGATATGAAGTGTTCGCTTATACACTTCATGGAAACCCCGAAGTAACGTTGATTATGTGACATTTTATGTCAAGTATCGTCTCCAGTTTCTTGTGTTTTATTGCTCAATGAACTTATAATGGTCATCTGAACAATCCATATCAAGAATTCTTTGTTTGAGCCTATACGTCAGTGGAAATAAGTCGTTTTTCGTATGACAAACTAAACTAATAGTATTGTTGTCATTAGTAAGCCTATAAGCCTTTTAATTCATGTTTGTGGAAAAAAACAAAGCATTAAAAATCGTGAATTTATCCATCCCACACGTTCGGAAAAGGTTAAATCAAGGTTGGAGCAAGATTTGGATCAATCATTTGATTAAGTGATATCTACTGTATGTAAACGAACTAGTCGACATTTATTATAAACATTGATAGAATGTTATAATTGTTTAGATCATTTAAGAGCTACAAGACAATTTTCACACTTAGGACATGGGGATTTTATTCAACATGTTATGGATTTGTTAGATTCCAATTTAAATGAATAGTGTTCACAAATACTAATTAGTCGATTAAGTGGTATGTCGAAGACAACTATACGCGATTCTAATACACAGTATGAGCAACCACAAATCCTTCAACGTTTGGGAGTTCATTTACCGCATATATATCAGCAGGTCAAGATACTGACTGGATGGTATACATTTTCATTGGATTATCATGTCGATGGTGCATTGGCTACAATACTCACTGTATTTTATTCAAAATAGTTTTCTTTACACGATTGTATCTGTCCAAATCTTTAGTATCACATTGATCCAATCTGCTTTCTGAAAGACAGATTTCATTACAAGCACAGTGATTATGTTCAGAGGTCGTAATTATCAATTCCATGATCTTTGATTATCATAAAACTAAATGGCACTTTCATAACACGATGTAAATCTTGCGTTGAATATCACTGAAAAATCACTGGTTTTCAACAAGGACAATCGATGTATTTCTCTACACTGAAATGAACTAAGAACTATACAGCACATTTGTTGAATTACGAATGATGTTATACTCTAAATGACTGAGTTGTAGACTTCGTGTTAGAATATCGTCAATGCATTTACTATTAGATTTACTTAAATCAATGAAAGGTAGAGAATATTAAAAATAATTGTGAAACAGTTCAAACCTATTGTAAATAACATTCAGTTACATAATCATGAATGAAATTATTACGTCACAACTACATTTGTAGACTAATTACACAGTTTTCATTTTCACTATCTCATTACTATTTCATGAGAAAAACGTTTTGGAAAATCAAGAAGCACTGGACGACCGTTTCATCTTATTTGGCACTCGTCAACAGTGCACTTGATTCCTTTATCATTTTGAAGAGGACAAGAAAAAACATTTTAGTAAAATCCGTTACATTTCGTTTAGTTCTTGTCAGTTGCTTACAACATGTGATATTTAAATCATAATTACGAAATGGGATCAAATTAGTTACATGATTGAGTTTCGTTGGATGTAATGTTGAAGACACATTTGTATAGTAAGGAAAGCGCGTAAATAAACTTAATAGACTAATTATTGTGAATATAAACCTCATTTACATAACGAATCTCTGTTATTGCAATCTTCAAAGTGTTTATGATACCAAATGTCAGGTACACGTAAACCACAATTCCCAATTCACAAGCTGCGTAAAGTGACATGGAAATTATATACGCTGATTGTAGAAGTTATGTTCATTTTTTAAGTGTTAGCAATATTGTAGTGAACAAGAATACCAGTGGGGATTGCCAAATGTATTTGGTCACAACATTACAGAATCTATTTGTAAAATGTTACAATTACTTACTTACTTACCAACGCCTATTATTCCTCGGGAAGGAGGATAGGCCGCTCACTAGCCTTCTCCATCCAACCCTGTCCTGGGCAACCCTTTTCAGTCCTTTCCAGTTCCTATTCATCCTTTTCGTATCTCACTCTATTTCCCGACCTAATGCGTTCTTTGGCATTCCTCTTTTCCGCTTCCCTTTACGATTCCAAGTTACAGTTTGCCTCGTGATGCAGTTTGACGATTTCCATAATATACGTCTTTTCATAATTTCTTCTTCAGCTGGAAGCTAGCTTGTTCTCTACCACAGAAGGCTATTGCCGATGGTGTCCGGCCAATGGATGTTGAGTACCTTGCGTAGACAATTATTTATAAATACTTGTACCTTCTTGATGGTGGTTGATGTGGTTCTCCAAGTTTCAGCTCCATACAGTAGAACTGCCTTGACGTTCGTATTGAAGATTCTGATTTCGATATTGGTTGAAAGTTGTTTTGAGTTCCATATGTTCTTCAATTATAGGAATGCGACCCTTGCTTTGCCAATCCTCACCTTGACGTCTGCATCTGAACCTCCTTGTTCATCGATTACGCTTCCCAAGTATGTGAAGGATTCTACATCTTCCAGAGTTTCGCCATCAAGAGTGATTGGATCGCTGTTCTCCGCTTTGAATTTGAGGACCTTAGTTTTCCCCTTGTGTATGTTGAGGTCTACTGATGCAGAGACTGCTGCTACACTGGCTGTCTTCATCTGCGTCTGTTCGTGTGTACGTGATAGGAGGGCTAGATCATCTGCGAAGTCCAAATCGTTTAACTGGTTCTGAGCTGTCCATTGTATGCCGTTTTTTCCCTCAGATGTCAATGTATTCATAATCCAGTCAACCACCAGAAGAAAGAGGAAGGGAGAGAGTAGACAGCCTTGTCTGACTCCGGTCCTTATCTGGAATGCATATGTCGACTGTCCTCTATGCCCGACCTTGCAATGTAGTCTGTCATATGAGTTCCGGATAATATTGTTGATCTTCTCAGGAACTCCGTAGTGTCGAAGAAGTTTCCATAATGTCCTCCTATCTACACTGTCAAATGCCTTTTCATAATCAATGAAGTTGATTTACAGTGACGAGTTCCACTCAACTGATTGTTCGACGATGATCCGTAGTGTCGTAATATGGTCTGTGCACGACTGATCCTTACGGAATCCAGCTTGTTGATCTCGAAGTTAGGCGTCTACTTCATCTTTCATCCTCTTCAGCAGCACTCTGTTAAAGACTTTCCCTGGTACTGACAGTGGTGTGATGCCTCTGTAGTTTTCACATTTGCTCAGATCTCCTTTCTTTGGAATCTTGACGAGGTGTCCTTCTTTCTAGTCCATCGGTACTTGTTCCTCCTTCCAAATATTTTTGAATAGAAGGTGAAGCATGTTTGTAGTTACTTCGATGTCTGACTTCAGTGCTTCAGCTGGTATGTTGTCGGGTCCTACTGCTTTCCCGCTCTTGATTTGTCTGACGACCATCCTGATTTCTTCCGTCGTTGGTGGATTGACATCTATAGTAAGATCTATGTGTGCTGCTTCGATTTCCGGTGGATTCATTGGGAGTTCCTAGAAGTACTTTACCAATCTGTTGTTGAATTTCAGTGATTGGCCTGCCTTCTTTGTCTTTGAACGGTCTCTCTGGTTTACTATATCTCCCTGCTAGTTTCTTCATTGTATCGTAAAACTGTTTCATATTTCCTTCTCTTGCAGCTTTTTCCGCCGTCGTTGCTAGTTCTTCCACGTATTTCTTCCTGTCGGTTCTAATGCTCCTCTTCACTTGCTTGTTCGCTTCTATGTATTTAGCTTGTGCTTGGACTTTTTCTGCTCGTGTTCGGCTGTTGTTAATTGCTGCCTTCTTGTTTGTACTTTCTCTGCTACTGTTCTTCCTTTCTTTGATCTTGTCCAGAGTTTCTATAGAGACCCATTCCTTATGATGATGCTTCTTGGGGCCCAGAACCTCTTGACACGTTGAAGTTAGTGCTTCTGTGATACCTTTCCAGTTGTCCTCCATAGTAGTTTCTTCTTCCTTCAGTAGATCCTGTAAGGCTTGGAACCTGCTGTTGAGAGCTATCTTGAATTCGATGAATTTGTTAGTATCTCGTAGGAAGGCTGTATTGAATCATGTTAATGCTGTTCATCCAGTTGTCCAGTGTTTCTTTAGCTCCAGTTTTATCTTGGCCACAACTAGTTGGTGATTTGAAACTATATTGTGCCGCCTATGACCAATTTGTTGAATGCACACAGATTTGCAAATCTTTCTCCATTTTCGTTTCTCTCTCCCAGTTCATGTCGTCCTATGATATGTTCATATCCGGTGTTGTCTATTCCGACTTTGGCGTTCAGATCTCCCATCACAATGGTGAGGTTCTTTCTTGGGCACTTCTCTATGGTTGACTGCAGCCGCTCGTAGAATTGATCTTTAATGTCGTCGTTGCTATCATTGGTGGGTGCATAACATTGGATAATATTCATTAAGATCCCCTCCTTCTTTGTTTTGAATGATGCTTTGATGATTCTGGATCTGTGAGATTCCCATCCTACAAGTGCATTTCGTGCCTCTTTGAAAAGCATTGGAGCAACTTCCTGAGTATGTGAAACACCTTCCTCTTTGTTACTGAGGGACAGCAGCATCTCTCCCGTATTTAGCATTTGTTGTCCAGCTTGGGTCCAATGGGTTTCGCTGATTCCCAGTACTGCCAAGTTGTATCTCCTCATTTTCGTTGCCATTTCACCGGTCTTCCGGGTCTCACACATTGTTCGGACGTTCCATGTACCTATAAAAATTTTTGCTCTGATTGTTAGAAGGAGCATCGTCCTCGTGACTTCCAAAGGAACTCGGTTTCACCATGAAGCGTCATAGTCCATCTAGATGAAGACCTTCTTACTCCTTGGGTTGAGTTTAAACGGTTTGAATTATTTTTTCTGGTTAGCGCATTTTAGCAAGTTAGTTTTCAACGGGATGGGGTCGCTAACCCCATGCCCGACACGCCTCGTTTACCCGAGCTTGGAACCGGCAGTAACTCTAGATGAGCTACAAGCGGAATTATACTGTAAATACTTCATTTTGAAAATGTCAATCAAATGTCTCAGGCTTGACTATCCCTGTGTTACCACATTATTCACTCTCTGTTCACGTTCCACCTCTTCTCGATTTTCTCAACTTTCTGCCTCCAGGCATTCGACTTTCTATTAGGAATAATTCAGTAGTATACACCATTATATTATCAGCTGATATACTGTTATTGTTGAGTCGGCTTCCCGAGAACTACAACGGAGCCTCCAGAGGCCCTAAACGAACCGAAGAGTCCTAGCCAATCAGGGCATGATGCAGCATTCTAGAATTCCAACGCGGCGTGCTACTATTGGGCAGTAGCATAATATGTCGTTAACGGATTGGCAGAAATATGATGTTGATTTAACAAATGTTAACATCTATAAATACCCGTGTTTTTCTGTACAAAAATGAACCTTGGAGTAAAGTATTACGCTCATAATTTGCGTCTTCTCTCTGATGTTCAGATCGCTGTGTAGTTCTAGCTTGCGGGTTACCAAAATAGCTTAGGAAACGAATATAGCGTTCAATCAACAAGACTTATCAGTTATGAATAAAAGTAATGTATAGTAGCAATGACAGTCAATGTCAGCCTACCACTTGTGGATTAATGTGTTGTGATATCTACGAGCAAATGAAGTAGAACTATTGGGTCAGTTAATAGTGATAATCAATTTAGTGAAACAGCATTTACTGAAGCCTAACAAACCATCGTAAATTAGCAGAAATAACTTCCGGAGTATTCACCACGTAAAGTATATTAAAACTCGTGTCATACGACCAGATATCTCGGTACTATAACCAATTTTATTTCCATATCTTTCGTGGAAGTTAATACCTAACTAAGCTCAGTGGATTGGTGTGTAGTGTGTTGATGTTTAAAGCTCTGGTGGTGAGAAGGTAACCACAGGTACTCGTTTACAGACTATTTTATTCTTACATAATTTCGCACTCTACATCTTTTTGATCAAGTAATTATTTCGACACCCCTAATTTTATGTGGACAATTTTGCATCGTAGCAAAAATATAATAATGAATAAAGCAAATAATAATAATAAATATACAACTGAAAGTTGGATAAAACCAAGGTTGGAAAACAAACAATAATTTGAAGAACTGTTCCATTATTAGCAAACCGTAAGTCGTGAAGAATCGATTGAGATGAACGCATCCGAATCTCTAAAAACAAATTGAGCTACCTGTAACGATAACATAAAAATTGATCACAATATGTGGTGGCATAAATGACAGTACTGAATGTTCATGATGACAATGAACAATCCAACATTGGAAATAAGAATATACAATTATGGAATAATTTGCATTTAAACATAGATATAGTCAGTGCAACAAAGCTGAAAATAATTGTTAAAAAAGTTGAAGGATGATAATTACCATAACAAATACAGTAAATCTGATTGATTTTCGTGAATAGTTTTGGATAATACACAATAAATAAACGTGTAGCATCATACTTTCAAATATTATTACAAATGAAACTGTTTACTTAATATCGAAAGTAGTATAAAACAATGTACAAAAGTGAGTTCAACGAGAAGTCCATTGATTAATCATCTTTGTACTACATGTTATAGAACAGAGCATAAATAATGTCATCGTCAAATTCGAGAACACCATCAACAATCGAAAGTATATTCTAAAGGATTCAAACCTAATCTATCCAATTCAACATTCACTTCACAGATCATCCGGGGAAACGTTAAACATCGCCGGTGAGATTCACTGTGAGAATGGAGTAATAATTCATCACTTGACTTATTAGGACGTGACTGGATAGATAGGCTGAAAATAGCAGACTATTCCATAAACTCGATCTGTGACAGCATCAGTACGACGAATGTTGAGGAGGAAAACTCAGTTGATTCACAAGTGAAACGGGAACAAGATACATTGGTGGCAGCAATTGAGACTGAAACAGAAGTACACTAAATATTAGAAGACGCAATTTGTGGTCTACCAATCGCCTCCAGAGCCATCAAAGAAGCTACGGAAGATAATGAGATGCTAAGAGAAGTTGAGGATTATCTTCTCATAGAATTCTCGAACCGTCGTCTTCAAGGAGAACTGCCCTAATATTTTCGCCAAGAGGACTCACTCACAATTATCATTTAATGTATTATGTTCTGTCACAGATTTGTTGGTCCAGAAACATTATGCCCAAAAATTCGGAACAATTCCATAGCGGCCATCATGCCATCAGCAATATGAAATCTTTGGCTCGAAGCTATGCTTATTGGCTCACGATGTATCAAGATATCGAAACTAGATGCTGCCATTGATCGTCATGTCTGCATGCAGCTAAACGTTCTAAGATGTGTGAACCACAACAATGGGAAAAACTTAATATACCCTGGTAACATGTCCCATTATGGTTCAACAAGGGTGAGAGGAAAGCAGTTAGGAGTTCTATAATTGAACATCTAATCGACTGTAATCATTCTATCAATCAACAGTTTGATTTTAATGTTGTATATACGATTGGTCCAAATCTACCTAGATTTCTTTGTAACCAACTCCTAAAAACAGTTGAAGCTGTAACCATCCATGGCCTCAAGCAAGAACAATGCGTATGATAGTAGTACGTCATATCGTTATCGTGACCTTGGGCTTAATTTTCATTATTATTGCTATTATTATAATTACTGCGTTTCTCCCTTTACTTATGTCTCATATTCTCATTATTTTATTCATAATTGCTCATGATATCACTTTATTATATACGCAACTACGACCTTTAATTTTTATAACATAAACAGTTTATATTGTGGGTCTCCTCAACAGTGCGCATCAACAACCCCACCTCGTGGGAGTCGAACTCAGGACCTATCAGTCTCGCGCGCGAGCGCTGAATAGTACCACAATAAGATAAAATGGCCGTCCAGTGCTTCCAGATTTTCCATGGTGATCTAGCTTCAATCGACTTATGATTTCAACTATTGAAAGGAACAGTTTAATCATCTTACTACATTCACGTTTTGATTCGTTACCAACTTATCAAGTCTATTGTTATTATTTGCATTACGTAATCTAGTATTACGAATATTTTTATTACATCGTCTTGGTTATATATATATATATATATATATATATATATATATATATATATATATATATATATATATATATATATATATATATATATATATATATATAGCATTGTACAGCTTGATAAGAAATTCGTTGAGAAGAGATAATTTCTCTGAACTTGTGTTTTTAAGGTTGAATCAAAGTATGGCCGAACAAAGAGGAAACGTTTTCGTGTGTGATATTACAGATTGAACGATTTCACTACAAAATGTTTCACATGAGACCTTTTGATCTAACAATTCTTTTTTTAAACATTAACCTGATCTGACATATTATCCTGAAAAATTAACCCGATTTCTTTGTAGTTACAGATGTTATCAACCAACAAACCAATTCGAATTGGACCATTTGATAGTGCGATATTTCCATTAATTGGTAACAAAAACTGATTCACGATATAATCACGGTTAAAAGATGGCTTCGTTGATGACATTTTGAATACCACAAAGTGTTTGATAACTGTGATTTTAGTACGTGATTTTGATTGAAACGAATTCTCAGTTATGGAGCACATTTGTTCATGTTACGGTTCAAGAGCAAGTACTATCACTAAGAATATAATCAATCAACTGTATATCATTTTCATCTAATAAACATAGATTAAAGAGCAAATCTTTGTAGTGAGGCTTTTGATATAATTATCACTGTCAGTTAGATGACAAAAACACTGGCAGCAGTAAATATTTGGTGGTTCTATCCTTGAAGATTTTTTTCGTGTGAAACTAAAAAGCAAAGTTCTCAATAATGTTATTGGCAAGCTCCATTTCTACTGTCGTTACATTAATGATGTTTTCATTACTATCGATCAGAAAATTGGAAAAAACTATTGGAGCTATTTACCAACAAGCATCCAGTAATTAAATTTACATGTGAAGAGGAACTGGATATGCTCAGTTAATACAATTACCAAGGACTTAGAGCTCATACATAATATGTTCATTGAAATGGGTTATCCACAGGGGTTTCCTGTAGAAACACTTGTGCGTAGCAAACAAGAAAATAGCAACATCAGCAGCTGGAAAGAAACCTCTCTTCCTGAAGCTGAAATTCAACGGAGATGTTTCTGGTGACGTACTACATGATAGACTGAATGGAACAGTGAAGAGAACGTTTAACGCAGCCAACCTCTGTCTATCGTACTCGACTCGATCTATGGTGATTCCATAACTAAAAGATACGTTACCTGGTTATGAAATTTATATGTGTATCAACGAATTCACCTGCACCTGTATATTAGATTAAAGCCTGATAAGGACCTAATCGAAAATAGTATTGTTCGGTTATATATGTTCAAACTTTTAGATTAGGCAAACATTCAAACGAGGTTTACGCTGGATGTTTAATGTCACCCTAATACACCAAACAAATGGTATTAATTCACTTATATATTACCAATACACCCGAGCAATAGTATATTTTAGCTGGTTGAACTAAGATACGCTACAATAAACCAAAACATTGAATCGATGATCGTGAGAATGTGTATGTTTTAAAACAGATAACCAAGATTATGCAGAATACACTGCTCAACGTTTTCGCGTAAACATGTTCAAATCTCACTTGTCTGACAGATAAATTAGAACGTTGAGTTATATAGTATTCTCAAAAGTATTGTCATTAATCTTTGTCCTTTAGGAACTCTGAATATGGTCTTAAAGCTGCATTGAGCTGTGTTGACAATCTCTATAGAACTAACTTATTCTATGTTCTATGGGAACTGGATATTCGGGATACCCGTTTTGAATATCCTTGTTCACCACTATTACTGATACTACAGTACACATTGTACCTTCCTTGTTGTAAATAATACTATAAGTGAGTAGATTTTCAAAATGTGTAGTAATATTTTCTTCAACCGCATCTTCAAGCTGTCGACATTTAAATTGTTGGTAAATAGGAGTAATTATTGTGGTTGCCACATTGAAGTGACTGAACATGTGCAAAATAGTTGCAAAATTAGAAATCAAATGTCTCAATCGGAGTAGATGATAAAGGAGGCCATAAGAATAATCTTTACTCGACCTTATTGGTTTAATTGTTTAGTCTGTTAAACTAGCAGCCAAATAAGTGTATACCATCCGACGTGCACTCAAACATAATTCGAAGTCACATTAAGTGCATCATGATAATATTGATGTGTTATCTCGATTGATGTAAGTCATTGCTTTTTAAAAATGGACTTTAATTTTTTAATCTTGTAACGTGATGCTTAGCCTTTCATGTATAAACACGTATAAAAACGAACGTGTTGTCAGGTGATTTCGTTAGTCTCTTTGTATGTTTATCTGATAATTTTAAAACCTGTTGTTTTCAGTAATTTGTTGTTAACCAATTTTATCAGTGTATTAGTTCCATTAATTATCAATATCATGTAGATAGTCAACCGATTCCCTTTGGAAATTGACTGTCCTGAATAAGTCAAATGATCCAATTCGACTTCATTTGATGGTATATAACAACAGTCACGATCATGAAATCGGTATGATTTTTCATGAAGTATCCATCTTTAAACAGAAAATATGAGAATATCAGATCATGTAAATGTTTAAACAAAATAGAATTGTTATACTAAGAGGGTTCATGTGAAACATTTTGTAGTGAAATCGTTCAGTCTGAAACATCACACACACAGATTATTTTCTATGCTTGGCAAAACTATGAATTAGCTGTATGACTACCTTCTGATTGAATAGTGAATTCCGAGTCATACTAATAAGTTCATGGGTGCACTTTTGTTTTCATAAACCTGTGGACAAAATCTCTTATTTTCCCGCGTCTATTTTAATTAAATTTTCGTTGAGGAAGTCAGTGTGAACGAACGGGGAAGTATATTCCGCAGAAAGCCAGAAGCACGAGTGATAACAACAGACACAAATCAAAACGTATATATACAGCAAAATAGTATGTTCAGCTCACACGTTTTGTGAAGGTGAATGCAAGTAGGTTTTCCATATAGATAATTTTCGCATTCAAGTTTGGAATATTTTAAAGACGAAAATTATAAATCAGTCAATGCTTTACATTGTAGGTCGGCCATAATATGATTGAAACATCAATAGCTTCATTTTATGACATTGTTCAATGCGATAGCATTCGAAAGCGATTTGAATTCTGACACAAGACTTAAAACCCACGACAAAGGTCGAACATGAACGATTCAAAACCACTCTGGTTGATTGCTGTAACCAATTTAAAAGTAATAAGCACTACACAAACAGTATATTGACAGATAAACATCGTGAGGCCATCCGAAAACTTAAGTTGAATGAACACATTCTTATCACTAAACCTGATAAAGGATCGGGCACGGTAATTCTAAACAAGACAGACTACACAGATAAGATGAATTCACTACTGAGTGATCAAACTAAATTCCAAAAGCTTGGGTCATGTAAAGACCTCAATGAAAAGACCGAACTTCAATTAACTGCAGCATTAAAATTCCTAAATCAACATTAACACATCTCTGAGCATACCTATAATATACTTAAGCCTTCTGGAACACATACCCCTCGACTATATGGTCTACCTAAGATCCATAAACCTGATATTCCTCTACGCCCGATACTGGATATGGCAAATTCACCGTACCATTCAACAGCAAAATGGTTAGTTAAGTTATTAGAACCATTGCACCAAGAACTTGCTAAGCATAATGTTAAAGACGTCTTTGAATTAGTTGATACAATTAAAAATATGAATATAAATGGAAAAACCATGCTATCACTGGACATAACATCTTTGTTCACTAACATCCCTCTGACTGAAACTATAGATTACATATGTGAACAACTGATAGAAAAGAAAATAGAGATTCCTATCCCAATAAACAAAATGAAAGAACTTCTCTTGAAATGCACTATGAATATCAACTTTAAGTTTAACAATGAATTTTTCCGACAAGTAGATGGGGTAGCAATGGGATCACCTCTAGGCCCGATCCTTGCTAATATTTTTCTAACCAAACTAGAAAATGGACCGCTTAAAGACATCCTAAATAAGCTTGATTATTACTGTCGATACATAGATGACACATTAATCATATGTGACGAAAATATCGACAAACAGGAGATGTTAGACGCTTTCAATAATGTCCACCCAGCCATTAAATTCACCAGCGAGGAGGAAAAGGACAGTAGCATAGCCTTTCTAGATGTCCGACTCTCTAGAAGGATAGATGGTTCCATAAAGCGAAATATGTTTAGAAAGTGTACATGGACGGGTCAGTATGCCCATTTCCAAAGCTTCACACCTCTGCAATATAAAATAAATTTGGTTAAGTGTCTCAACCACAGAATCAAGGTATTATGTTCTGAAGACAGTGTGGAGGAAGAAATAGTTATACTAAAGAGCACGTTACGTAATAATGGCTATCCGGATAATTTCGTCAAAAAATACCTCATACAAAGTATTAAAAAGAGAAGACATTGCGACACGGTCAGTAAAAAGACCTTATATCTGAAACTTGACTTTAAAGGCGACATAGCGGGTGATATTCTAACACGTCGACTCAAAAGATCTGTCGAGAGGACGTTTCATGCCGCCAAGTTACACATAACTTTCTCGACTAAACCAGTACTCACACAACTAATCAAGGATAAGTTACCGAAGATGGGCTCCTCCATGTGTGTATACCAATTCAACTGCTCCTGTGGAGCTAGTTACATAGGCCGTACTCAGAGGGCTTTATCCTTGCGTGTTCGTGAACATGTACCAGCATGGTTGGGAAAAGGAGTCACCAAATCAATTAACAGCACCATTCTTTCTCACTTGGTGGATAGTGAACATCATATTAAAATAGAGGAAGCTTTCTCTGTTTTATATCAAGTTCCAAAATATCTACCTCAAGGAGCTAGATTACGACTGCTTTACACAGCCGAAGCCATCTGGATCAACTCCAGAAGACCTAACTTATGCATCCAGAAAAAATATATCCAGCCTTTATGTTTACCCTGGCCTACGACTAGATCACCAAATACCTAGACTGAATATTATAAACCTCTTACCCCTTCCTTCATTTTATTTATTTTCCTTATTATCATTATTTGTCATTATCTATATCTTAATCTTCATATCCATCACTCCCAATTTGTTGACCGTAATTACCTTGATAACACCCCCCTTATTACATATTATATTCACACAACATTATTATTATTATTATCTCAGTTGACAAAATTATTTTCAATTTTGCAATAGTACTATTATATTATCTTATTGTGACTGAACAATTTACTGACCTTTATTGAATGACCTTTCTAATTTGCAAATATTACAATTTTTTTTTTGAAGTATATATATATATCGTAACAGATGCAAACGTTCACCATTTTTAACACATAACATTGTCAAACTCATTAAAACATGCCTTATTTTTGGCCTTTGTAAAATATTATAATTATGGTCTTATAACTGTAGAGCCTGATGATGAAGTTATTGAAAACAATTGTTCGCTCAAATATTCTTCGTTTTTTAAATAAATTACACTTGAACAGATTTCCTAACAACATATTCAAGTTTATTTCTTCTACCTGAAAATCAAGTCTTTCAATATGAATCATGTATTTTTGTTCTACTTATTTTCTTAGGTTTTGTCAATTGTAATTCACATAAAATACATTTGTATGAACGAAAAATATTCTTTCCAATCATTTCTAATCAGGTTCTACAATTATCAATCCAAATTAATAATCCATAAAATTGGCCAGATTTAAAGCTGAGTACATCCTTTGAAGGATGTGATATGTGAATCAAGAATTGTTTGTTATATAAAATCAAGTCTTTAATGTTGGGGTTAACTAATATGAAGTGTTAACTTGAATCAGTTTATAAGCGAAATAAAATTGTGAGGTAAATGGTAAGAATAAATATGGTCACATTGGGATAAGAGAGAAAATAATGGAATAAGAAAATCAAAAATTCACATAAAAATTCAAATGATTAGCTAGAAACAGTTTGCTTAAGGATCAAATATGTTATCGAATGTCAGAATATGAGAATATTCAGGGGTGTGAAGATGACAGACATCGAGTTCGAAGGTCAAGCAAAGCAAATGGATAACGGTCCATAAAATTCAAACGAATAGTCTGACATAATAAGAAAACCGAAATGGCGATTCGGATGAAAAATAAATGTCTCACCCTGAGCCAAAAATGAACAAAATACTCAACATCAACGTTACTTTTACGGTTCGGGAAAATTTATCCAAAGGCGCACGTTTATACGTAAACGTAAAAGAAGGGTTTACGACTGTTCCTGGAGTAATTTGTTGTAGACTAACGAATGAACAACTTCTGACTTTGGAAATAACCTCAAACATTTGTTTATAAGCATTATATTTTCATTCTCATTCGTTTGCTGAAATTTTATCACTCATTTTTATGGACTACAGTGAACAGCTTGATGAAGCAGTGCAGTTATTATGATAACATATGAAAAGGATAGCTGGACTCAAGCCAGCGTGATTGTGATGAATGCTAAATCTTAATTCGTGTTATTTTGATTAATATTAATTACATGTACATAGTGTTCTATTGTAAAAGAGAATCTGATTTGATGAAACATTGATTACAATAATCCATTAAGGATATTTATGAAGGTGGATGAGATTATCACAATCATCATTTTATATTAACATCAGCAAACGCTATCATCACCACTGCCATATGGGATTACACAATTTCATGACAGAAAATTGTTACTCGTATTCCCTAAACTCTATTCAAATAACGAACCCTGGGTAAACTATCGCACTTCATTGAGACATACTTCACTAAATTAAATTTACAAAGATCCGATAGATATATAAACACGAAATAGGTAACCCATTCTATGAACGGTTTAAATGAGGGAAACAAAAATATCTTAGACATTTCAGTATTTTAAGTTATATATAGTTTACTGAAACAGTAAGTCACATAATACTGAGATATTAAGCAACAAAAATGATTCTGTTTATGGACTAGTAAAGAATGAGACAACACAATCAGGTTGCGAGAAATTGGTATAAAGCTAGTTCAAATCAGAAAATTACAGCATGAAATCTACTGTCTATCACCAAACAATGAATTCAATACAAATCATTGCATTGATTAGTTGTAAACATGCGTTACATTCACACAAGAATGCTACTATCAGGCAGCGCTTGCAAACATTACTGTTTTCTTTTCTTCATATTTTACGAAGTTATTCTTGAACTAATCCACTGGCATACATTTTAGTTAAAAAGGAATACTCACTGACCGGATGAGTTAATTGATATTTTTAATTTCCATGTAGAAACCTGATCTACATTTCTGACTTAAGTAATATCAATTTGAATATAAATTATTTCGCCGCTGAAATTCACAAATGTGCTTATTTTGTTTTACAGCAAATAGTTATTTCGAAATTTATTCCTTATAAATGGTAAAAGGTACCCTGAAATACTGATGCTTTATTGTTTATCGGCAAACAGTTAACCATTTTGTTGAATTCTACACTTCAGTCATTAAGAATTCCAACAAAGTCTTCAGTTAAATTGCCCTCTTAGTGTAAAAATTATTGCAAAACATTACATTTCATCAACAATCTTATTAGATTCGAGCCATAAAGACTACATTTTGACCACAGTTGATTAGTGTTCCGCTTATGTGGCTTCATACAGTATCTAGTGTAATGATACTGTTTTTGTCCACATTGAATGATTATACACAATGTTTATCGAATGATCAACTTGCTTCATTAAATAACTTTTAGCTAAATGGTTCACTCACAGACTTTATATTTTCCATCGGACAAACTTCATTCTATCTAATAAATAAAACTAATACTTAAAATATTAGAAAGGGTTTTCTGGATATTATAGTAAATTTAATGGTTAAGATCATGAGTCATTTGAAGCAACATAGAATCTTGGATATTTTGGTCAAGCAAGGTTTGTCAACACAAACCATGTGAAATTAGGCTTTAGCTTCAGTAATTGATACCTCTCTTGAAAATATTATAAATAATGAAACATTAAATCTGTTGAGATTTTACTCTTGATTATCACATTATAAGATATAAGCGTTTCTAAATATTTCAACTGATTTCGATTATGATATTAAATTGATTGACTACTGCAAATCCGTTTGACAATGAACATTTGTTTAGTCGCAATTCTTCACCATGTTCACCTTTAAATAGTTTATTAATGCTATTGAGTTACTCGACGTTTTATCAAAAGAGTTATCTGTTGGTTCTGGTTTGTTGATCCTTGACAGAAATTTCGAAGCCAAATTATCTCTAATCTACGCACACGTATGGAGTTATTATGTCACACGTTTCATTTTTATAGTTGATTATTTTCAACACGCTCATTAAATATGTAAACATTGACTAGGAAAATAAGTTTGAGTGGACTCAGATAATTACTTTTAGCTCATTTTTGTTTCCGAAACCATGCAGCACACTAAGAAATTTCGTTAGATCGGAATGAGAAATCGTTATCACCGGGCTTCAGCCATATCAACGATGAAATATCTATCATCTATGACATTCCACAACTAATGAGCCCGATCATGAATTTAATTAACAGTAATATTTGATGAGTTGTATTTAATCTTAGAAGCCAACATTTTTATTTCATACCTTCAGGGATAAATGTTTGTGCTCCAACATTTGTCGTAATTGTGGGTGATTACTCCTGAGGTGTTCCGTTATAGGACAAAACACTCATATAAATAATTCTGGTTTTAAGCAATACATTCACTGTTGCTGATTCTCTGTGAAAACTAAACCGTTCACAAAGTATAGATTGGATACCAAACATGGAAATGATAATAATAATAATTAAAATAATAAGAATAATGAAAACAACACCAAAACATTCACGTACTTCAGAATTTATTTACTTAGAATTGATTGAAAAACTTCCATAAACTAGCTCATATTTATCAATTACCAATCAACAATCCATTTATTTTCACCATAAAAATACTCACAGTAAACAATATGATGATGATGAATAAGTTTGCAAAATTGTTAGAACGATTGTGTACTTTGTAATTGATTGAAACAAGTTAAATAAGATGAGAAATTTCTACATTCCTTCTATACAGTAATAGCATTTATGTTCTATGAATCATCCTAACTAGCAAACGATATATTAATGGGTGTGTCTGAAGTTGAGTGTCGATGAATGAACAGTAATGACGAATAATTCTATAAAGCCATGATTAGTATGAATTCTGTCATCTTTGTGTTCATGAGTTATAGTGAATTAGCCAAAACCACCCATAAACTAAACGTGAAAGTGGAAATAGAAGCATTGGATTAATATGCATTTTCTGTTAGCCTTTAAAGTAATATTAGTTATTTTGTAGTTTTCATTAAACTCAGTTATTGTTGAAACCCATTCATAAACACTATATGAGTTTGTACAACACTGTACTCATGTTCTGCATTGACACAATCACCAGTTTATGAAGTCAAGTGAAATTGAAATCTGATTATTGCATCGATATCTGTCAAAATCCTGGATTCCAAGTTTATGGTCATACGGCGGACTACACTGCGAATTTGTAGATGGAGAACAGTTGACAGATGCATTCCAGGTAAAAACCAGTGTCACACAAGGCTGTTTATTCTCGCCCTTTACCTTGTTCCTGGTGGTTTACCAGAATATGAAGACCCCCACACCTGAGGGATAGCACGGAATACAATGAACATTATAGATACAACTAGATGATTTGGAATTCACGGATGACTTAGCTCTTCTATCCCATGCACAACAACAAATGCATGTGAAGACAGTATGTGTAGCAGCAGTCTCTGAATCAGTAGGCCTCAACATACATAAGTGAAAAACCAAGATCCTCAAACACAACACGGAGAACACAAACACAATCACATTTGATACAGAAACTCTGGAGGAGGTGGATACTTCCACGTACCTAGGCAGCATCAAGGATGAATGAAGAGGATCAGATGGAGATGTGGAGGCAGGGATTAGCAAGGCGGTGGCAGTATTTCTACAACCTAGGAACATATGGAATTCCAAGCAACCGACAACCCACCTCAAAGTCAGAATCTTCAGTACGAAAATCAACACAGTTCGATTGTACGGAGCTGAAACTTCAGGAACTACTACAACCATCATCAAAAATGTACAAGTATCTTCAAACAATTGTCTATGCAAGATACTCACTGTCCATTGACTGGATACTATCAGCAACAGCCTACTGTGGGGCAGAACATACCAGCTTTAGCTGAAGTGGATATTAGGGAAAGACGTTGTAAGTGGATAGGACATACATAATATTACTCATCAAACGGCATCTGGATGCGCAGTTGTCGCATCAATGTACCTGTCTCTTATAAGACCCGAAATCCTGACCACAGTACGCTTCAACATGATGGATTACTTTGGAAGTTCTCAGAGGACTCTCAATTAATATGCAGTCTTGTTCAGTGTCATAGTTAACCATTCACTAAGCATCATATGATAGTGTCATCAATACACATCATCATTAATGAATCTTTATACGTAGAAATGTATTCGATTTGTTCTCATGTAAATTTAAACATCAGGTCACAAGATTAGTTTAGTTATTATTTTCAGGGAATTTATTGTAAAAATTGTTTATATCCACTTGAAATTCATAACTGTATGACGTTTAGAATATGACTATTTGCCATGTGACGTTTAGTAAAACTACGTTTTTTTAATAACTTTATTTGTGGTATTCGTTTCACCGTCGTGTTGTTCTCACTGCATCTGAAAGTGGACTCGTCTTCTAGGAGCAAAAGGAATGAATGGGACTTCATCTCTCATTTATTGTAACCTCACTGGGTAAATTCGACATTTGACGGTCTAACGAAAGTTCTTGCAGTTTAGGTGTTTGCATCGAACCGTTATTTCTTTAAACACGTAGAATATTGAAAGAGGTTGTTTGAGAAATGTGAAATTTGTGATTTGAAACGGTAGGTTTGGAATTTAAGTGTGTTTATGTGAGTTAACAACCTTCTTACATGGCGGAGTGGCTAGAAATAAAATCCATAAATGTCTACTCTTTATTTTCCCATAAATCACTCATATGATTAATGAGATCTATTTTTTTTACTATGTGATACAAACTAATTATATACTCTCTGTCAAAATAATACCCTTCCTATTTTATTGGCTAACCTTCATGAATAGTCGGTAATTTTATTAAATGGTTTGAACAGTAAGTTTATAAGCAGTTGTTTCAGTCAGCTCATCAGTTTGGAAAAACAAATTTTCTAAGCAGTTAGCCTAATTATGACTGTTAGTGGTATTTAACTTCTGCTGATGAGCTAACTCCTCATCACTCAAAATGTATATCAAAAGCAATGAGTAAGGATTAAAAGAAATCAGTGCCAACAAAACTCGGAATGTAAAGTGTGTGCACAAGTATATTACTATAACTAAGAATTTAGCAAAGAAATTGGATGTCGATTTAATAATCATTTTCTATATTATCAAATTAACCGTAAATACGATGAAATTAATATATTTTATATTATCTGTTATTATTATTAGTAACTTTATTCAATATTGTATTTTTGGTAGAACATAGGATTCTCAGCACAAAGTATTTCAGCGAGTTTGCGTTTCTTATTTGTTGACCGATATTGACAATAAACGTTGAGTGATAGCCAGTTAGATATTCGCATTTCATACGTCGACATCTGAATAACATTCATTCATTTCATTTTATATTGCACGCCATCATGATGTCTCCAATTTCATTGACCTGAAAGTTTCGATCTTCCAAATGAACGTGGTCGCATATCAGAAATATCCGGAGCGATTTCTTTCTTCCTACGATCTTCATACAGAAAAATGATGACCACAAAAACTACATTTCAAACACTAAAGAAAGACGAATTGTATTCTTCTGTTAAGCTTTCAAACAACGAAAGCTAGGGTGTTTCTCATATGTGATATTCAATAACTTATGATTAAGATACACTGAAGATCATGATACTTCATAAAACCCCTCTATCAGTCGAGCAAATATACAAGATTCACAATGACTACCGACAGGCTGTCTAGATCCATGGATGAAGAATTTACATCGATACAAAATCCTATTGAGTTTGAGTTGTTTGTCACTGAGGATGACACTTCATTTTACATACACATTTTATAAAAGAATAATTTGGATTCCGATTACTGTCTCGTATTGTGAAATGGCAGATATCATATTCTTGTAAGTTCTCAGATGTCTCCGGAGTTATCTTTCTGTCGAAAATCCTACACCAAAGAACATATCAGTGTAAACTATTTCAGTTTCAGTCTCAGCCTCAAGGATACATGAGTGGCAATGAAGGTAACCAGAACTGACATCGTCGAACCAGATTTCCTACCTTTTTGTCGACTGAAATGTCGCTATTGAACGGTGAGGATTTGGAGTTTAAATGCATTTTATACCCTTAACAAATTATTCTCTATAAAAGCATGCTACTTGCTCATGTTCATATTAATTGTGTAAGAAATGAATAGTATTAAATGTGATGGTCAGGATAAACTTTTCTGAGACCTGATAAATGCCTAATTTCAAAAAAGAATTTTAAATAATAAGACACTATAATGCTTCTCTCAATTCTTCAATTCATTCACTGTAAGAACCATCGAAAGTTTGTGCACAACAAGCAAATATAAAGTGGCCTCATAAGTTGAAATTTCACTGTCCTTTTCAAACTATGCATACATTTATTCTTGAGCCAAGTAACTCTTGGTTGTCTTCAGAGCATATCAAGGCGAGGTGATTAAAGGAGAAATCGGTGTACACACAAAATTACAGATGACGGAGCAGATTTGTAGCTCAGGTCGATGATTTTGGTGGAGTTTGTTCTCTGAGCCGGATGATTTGGTCGTGGAGCTTTCATCGTTCTTCTGAACGACATCATCAGCACAAACTTCACATAGAAGTGAAGTGTTCGAATTTCTCCATATGCGTTTCACAGCTTGTTCTGTGCACCTCGATGTTGATTGGTTCTTATTGACCTTAAGTTTGTCATTGTTTACTTCTTTGGTTTGGTTGTGTCTCCCATTGGTTTGATTTTGTTCCTATATTTGTGCATGAATTTCCTGATTGGTTGATAAATTGGGTTGATTTCAATATGCTTGCTGATTGCTGATTGACCTGAGTGCCAGGCTTCTAAAAGTTCTCTGGTGTTATTGAATTTTCCTCTGTCTTAGATTTCCGCATTTTTCCAATCGAATGAGTGTCCACAGTTGTCCACGTGTATTGATATAAGTGAGGAGATATCATGGCGTTTGACTGCCAATTGATGTTCATGTAGGCGAAGGTGAAGGGGGCGTCCGCTTTGTCCGATATAGTGTTTTTCGCAGTTGGCGAAATTTACTTTGTAGACGATGTTTTATTTGTTTTCCTTTGCTATTTCATCCTTTGGTTTGCATGGAATTGATTGTAGTGATTTTGTCGGTTTATGTGGCACACCTATCCTGAAGGTTTTCAGCAGTCTCGTTGCGGTTTCTGATATGCCTTTTATGTATGGTAGGGTGATCCTTTTGTTGATGTCTGTGCTTGACTTGGGTTCCGATGCTATGTGCGGTTGGTATTTTTTGATGAAGTTGATTGGATAGCCGTTCTTTAGAAATACGTCCTTCAGGTATTTCTCTTCATTTTTTCGTGCTGCCAGTGTGCTGCAGTGTGTCCTCGCCCTCTTGAACAAAGTGTGTACGCAGTTGATTTTGTGAGCTTTTGGGTTGTTGCTGTTGTAGTTAAGAATTTGATCTGTATGGGTCGGTTTCCTATACACTTGAGTTTTCAGTTTTCCTGTTTCGGTTCTAGTGACCAATATATCCAAGAATGATAGTTTGTGGTTTGACTCTTGTTCCATCGTGAACTTGACGTCGTCGAAAAGGCTGTTGATCAGTTTGTAAGTGTTTTCCAGCCCATTCTTTTTGACGATGACAAAGTGTCGTCCACATAGCGAATCCAAATTTTTGGCTTGATCACTGGTAGTATCGCGGCTTCTAGTCTTTGCATCACTGCTTCTGCGATCAGTCCTGATATTGGTGATCCCATTGGTGTCCCTTTCGTTTGTTCGTCGATTTTGTTGTTGAATTGAAAATATGTTGTTACGCATTAATCGATGAGTTCCAGTAGACTTTGAATTTGAAGCTTCGTGTATTTAGTGAGATTTGTGTCGTTCTTGAGAAGCAGGGATATAGTTTCTTTTGCTAACTTGTGTTCAGTTGAGGTGAATAGTGCTGTTATGTCGGGAGTGCTACAATTGGACGTAGTGGAATGTTTGGTTTGTGCATTTTGGGTCTGCCGTAGAATCGAGGGAGTACTGGTCCAATTGACTTCATTCTCCATTGGTCTTGTTTTGTTATTTCTCCTGCTTTGACTAGCTTGTTTAAAGTCTTTGAGATCTGGTTGTCTAATTTTTTAACGGGATTTGTATCCATCAGTTCGTATGTGCTCTTATCTTCAAGTAGTTCTTCGGCTTTTTTGACGTCTTCGATTTACAATTTAAAAGATTGTTTAGGTAACATGAATGGCAATATCTAAAGAGAAATCATCCACCAAGTAATGAATTTATGTATCTGTTGACAAAATCCAGCACCCATAGTCTGTTGTCAACGTATTACAGAGGTGCTACTCTGTTTGCATCAAAATGTTTCGAGTCATTTAGCTTTTGAGCTTTATTATATTTGTTATTCTGTGAATATCTGTTTTATCCAAATATGAGAGTTCAGGATCACTGTACTCCTAATGGTAGTTATAAATAACCATCAACAGTCTTACTGCTAGCCATGATACCAACAGAACAAACGCCACTAGCTGTCAATCGAAAACCGATGATGGTAAAATATAGAAAGTCTACATTCATTCGAGATAATATATTCAGATTATGTGACAAAAGGTCGTGCATACATTTTAGAAGATAACGAATTCACTGTGAAGATTCTGAAACAACATTTTACCTTTTCAACAAACAGAACTAACTTAAAAGCATTGTTTTGTTAGAGATAGATGGTGACACCTTTTTCATTCTATTTGAGACTCGTCATCTGAATGTACCTGCTTATGACTTAATGCAGTATCGAGGTGATCCGCATAGGATGCACATATGTCAATAAGAGACTGATCGATCACAGATTATGAATGCTCGAAGGTAAACATAAGCTGTGAAAAGTGCATAGTATTACTTATATCTTTATAATTTATTGGACATCATCATCAATATCTAACGACTACAAAACAAACGTGAGTTATCTTTTTCTGTGAATGAATCAAATACTTGCAATCAACATACCACTTTGTCCACTGTTATTAGTGACGAGACTCTACCTTGTATAATTCATGTATGAACTGATATTCTTTTGGTGACAAATGTTTCATTCACGAGAATTACGTACTTTTTCTTAGTTTATGAGTCACATGGTTTCATTTATGTGAGAGGTAACACTGGATAATTTGGACAAACTAGTTGAAAAGGAAACAAAATAATTTATTTATCTGATCACGTTTAATGTTAATTCTAGTCACAACTATTAATTATTCAAGTGTAAATTTATGTCAGTGTTTGTTAAATTCACACTAATCCATCAATCAAATATTTGTGCACGGCTTAATTATGGAAAAATTGAAGCTATTATGTAGTCACAAGATTCACAGTTCACGTCATTTCACTAACCACATTTCACTTTTAAAAGTGTATATAAACACAGATTTTCTAACTACTTTAATTTCAAAAGAACAATGTTTCTGTTCATTGCATTGATGGTGGTTCTTGGTTCACTTTTGCAAAATTCACATGTGGGTAAGTCTCAGACTAATAGTAACTAGTCGTCTTCGTTAGTCAAACGAACGTACTGCATTACTAGTAATATTTGATAGAGAAAGAAATAGTGAAGTGAACATGAATAATTTCGAATTAGCTCTGAACAATTTATTTTGATTATCACAAAATGTAAACACGTCCACTTTGATAAGTTTGATGTTGTCTTAATTGGAGAAACATTTCGGTGATAAAACTGTTCACTATATCAGGATTTCTTAACCAACTACCCATGTCGTATTTCAATTCTCATGAATAAATTACTTTTCCTTCACGAGAATACAGAACTACAATCGAATAACATAAATGTTTTCATATCTATAGTGTGCATAAAAAGTGAAAATCGGCTGTGACTATGCAAATATAAGTAGAATATAACGTATTTGTATTAGTAAAACATGAATATCTATAGAATAGGAAGTTAAAAAATTACAGTAATATAGGTTGATAAAATAACATACAATCATTATTCTACAAATTATTTTTAGAGGTTTATGGGTAAGTAGTTCATGTCAGTTGAATTCCAAAATAACTACCAATTTTTTGTTTATTATCTTTAAGCTCGAATTTATTGTTGGATGACGTGTTATATGCAACTAAGTATAATCAGTAGTACATTGAGCTATTTAAGATAAAAGAAGTATTTAAAACAGCTAGTTTTTCAAAAGGTAATATTTTACCTCTACTCATAAGCACTAATGGTCTTTGCCGCCTTTCTAATCATTCGAATGGTTTAGTTATGAAATCTTTTCGCGAATACGTTTCTTAATAATCAAACGTTAACTAACAATTTCTCTTTTTATTGTTGTTGGATTCCTAGAGGAGGGTAAGTGAATTATTGCAATATAGAATTATTTTAAAAGACTAGTTCATTAGCAAGTTTTATTTTAACTCTACTGATGAGCTTTAACATACATCACAAAATATTCATTGAATATAAATACAACCGGTACCACCAAATTAGTAGTAGACTGCATCTATTACGATCTACCTTCGATCAAGCTACACGAATATATTTCCTTGTGTTTCAATGTCATACAAAATGTGTTATTTATTATAAGGTAATAGGATTATATTTACATCTCTTCTGCTCTCAAATGTCATTGTGATTTGTTGAAGATATACATACCCAATATTTATGCATTAGCAATCACTATTGACAATCTTTGTCTCCCTTTTTGTCATTTCAACGGTTTAGTTGTGAAATCATTTCGCGAATACGTTTCTTAATAATCAAACGTTAACTAACAATTTCTCTTTTTATTGTTGTTGGATTCTTAGAGGAGGGTAAGTGAATTATTGCAATATAGAATTATCTTAAAAGACTAGTTCATTGGCAAGTTTTATTTTAACTCTACTATACATCACAAAATATTTACTGAATATAAATAAAACCGGTACCACCAAATTCGTAATAGACTGCATCTAATCCGATCTACCTTTGATCAAGCTACACGAATATATTTCCTTGTATTTGATTGTTACATAAAATGTGTTTTAGTTATTATAAGGTCATCGTTGCTTATCATTTAAATATTAACCAACAATTTCTCTTTTTATTGTCGTTGAATTTCCAAAAGATCGTAAGTGAATTGTTGCAATACATGATTATTTCTAAAGACTAGTTCATTAACAAGTTATATTTTAACTCTACTGATGAGCTTTAATATATATCACAAAATATTCATTGAATGTAAATACTACTGGTTCCACCAAATGAGGAATAGATCACATCTAATCTAATCTGTCTATCATCATATATATATATATATATATATATATATATATATATATATATATATATTATAAGGTAATCGGATCATGTTTACATCTTTTTTGTTCTCAAATGTCATTGTGAAAGTTCCAAACTACAATTATTGTCAAAGGAATAACAGGGTTCACTGAACAGATAAGATGACAGTATTTCCATTTCAATAATTATGATTATCCTCAGTAGGTCATCCGTAAACTGGTTTATTTTAGTATTTTGAACTACACTCGAATGTTAAAGCGTTTCTTTAAAATTACTCATCATCAGTTGTGGATCGTCACCAAATTTCCTTCAATTATCCACTTGAGACCAAACATCATTTTTCCAATTACACTAATATTCACAGTCTTTCATGACTGAAGAATTTAGTATCTCGTTTTTGAGTTGGCTGTTTGTATCTGCCATCAACATAACTTCAATTTATTTCTTAATTAACAATACAAATATTATTTTCTAGAGGATTGTCAGTGGGAGCCACGTGAGTATTTCGACGTTTCTAATAAGGTTCCCTGTACATTGACTATTATATGCATATAGAAGGGTATTAGCATTAATAAATCGACAAATATGTATCATCTGAAACATAATTAATTTACGGCGATATCTATTTCTGAATTGCATATGCAAAGATTTCCTATGTAAATATGAACTAATAAAACTCAGTTTTCAATATCACATTTGATGATAAGACGAAATACCTGGCATAACATAATCTGTAAACATTGAAAACCCTTTATCGCGTTCAGGTTTTAATAACTTACAAGATTGTATAAAACATTAAATTACCAAAATAAGCTCGAATAATACCGTTGAGCGTGAATGGTGTGATTTATTTTGGATCGTTTGGTCACTTCATGAGTGAATACATTTTTACTATGATTAGTCACTTTGACTACAATTTTATTATCAATAACGCTTATTACCTATTTTAGTGGAAGTCTAGGTGACAGATTGGTACGTTTGTATAGAAGAATTTTATTGTGTTAATTTAAATCATGAAATGCTTTGGTACAGAAAACTCTTAAATTTCTAACTGAATAAATACTGGAACAGAATATTTAACTACAATTGAATAACATTCATTTTACTCATTTGCTTCTTAGTACATTTCAGAATTGATTTTAATCCTTTATCACTAAGCAAATTTTCGAGAGAATAAATGTCAATCAATCGAAATGTTGTCTGGCACGATTTACGTAAATTTAATCTACACTGAATAGGAAACGGTTAATTGGGTGTTTTATTCAAATAAATTGGGGAAACATGTAACTTATAATGGAGAAAATTGTAATTATGAGAATCTCAATTAGGAAAACACTTCACTCGATTGTCTGATTTAAGCGGTTTCAAGGGAAATGAGTCAGGAACAAAATCATCTATCATGAATAAATAGTTCATATATTATCCATGTGTAAGACAAATTATCCAGATCGTATTATAATGTAAAGAAATAACAATGTGTAGACCATGTATTTATGTCTGATTGTTTGATACTTATTGATTTTCATTAGAGAAGCTTAAATCAGACTACCGAATGATATGTTCACTCACTGATTGTTTCACAAATATGATTTCCTCCTTTATGTCTTACATGAACTCAACGACCAACTACTGTGAATCTATTAGTTCGAATTTAGACGAACGTTCGTATACAATTAACACACTGTCTTGTTTAAATTTATTTTATTTCCTGTTCAGCAAAAAGAAAGCGAACATCAAAATAAAGATGTACGTTCTCCGTCATTCCATTGTTTTGAAGGACAATTCATATCAATTTATCGAGATAAATAATTTTCTCATATTGAAAATTTTTATCTGTTTAATATTATGTGTTATTTACTGCAGACTCACACGTATCACCTTTCATGATCACGTTCTTGGTCTACATCATTTTTGTTGAACACCTAACTTCGCATCAGTATTCCATCTTGAACACATTTAACTTCTGATTAGACTGGTAAATCTTACATCCAGTAATATCATATATTCAGAAAACGTGTTCTTACAAAATATCGACAGATTCTTATTACTAATGGTTGAAATCGAAACTTCTAATATCAGTTTGAACTATCATTAATCTTAATAAATGATCGAGTACAACACAAATCATGAGAAAGTAATTCAGTGAATATTAAGAAGAAAAATAACCTAAATGAAGAGAAAGAGTACAGTTGAAGTCGTCAACCTCTTACTGAAAATCAACGTTATTAATCAAGTGAAGAGCAGATAAAATTTATAATTAGTGCCAATATACAAAAGTACAGTTATATTAGTGCTCTGGATTTAATAAAATTCATCAACTGATAAGCTTGTAAAGTTCCTGTCAAGTCACTCTGACAGAATTTACATTTCTGATTAAATTTAATCAATCTCTCTCTCTTTCTCAACGTATATATATATATTTCTATTATAGAAAGTCAATCCACAAGACGTAAGTTGAATTTCAAGTTATTTTGACATTTTGATAAGGTTCTCAAAGACACCTTTACAATGATATATGATTACATGCATGGAAAACAAGTTATCATTTATGTTTAATTTTCCACCAGTAACTGTTATATTCAGTCACTAAATAAGTACAACAGCACTTGTGAGGACATTATCCATGCTGTAAAAATCTACGAAAACCTCATATGCGAATACATTATTTGCAAATTTCAAAGATACCCAATCGATAAGGAACGTGGCTTATCAAGTTTAATCGTTGAATTCATTTTGTTAAATAGTTTCTACTTTTGATGAAAAGCATCTGAAATCGTTCTTTTACAACATTTTATTCATCACTAGATCGATGTAAGTTGCTTACAATTTAATGACTATTGAAACTATTCATGCTTGTGCTCCAACAACCTAACAAACTGATCTCAGGTTTAGTTTGAGCATATACAATGACTGTTAATCATGTTTGAGTATTCAAACCCTAACCACTGATTTTAACACTGGAAAAGAAGATATTGTTTAACTTTCCTTAAGTATGTCCCCAAAACTGACTTATTCCAATAACCAAAATCTTCGAAATATATCAAATGGTTAACTAGCGTTTATAGATTAACATCTACCATAATATTTCAGGAATCTGACTAGGTGTTTTGTTTTTACTTCATTCCAATAGATAGTTCTTTCCTTCTGAGATTAGTTTTCGTTTAATTTTAGTACAATTTACAAATCTTTTGTCGAAATTTTAAATTGTTCATTGTCAAAGCACTGGGATACGTGTATCTAATAGGATTTCTAGGAAGCTGAAATGAGAATACTTTCGAAATGTTGTTCAGATTACTGCAGAATTTCAACAGACTGGAATGTTGGTTCTCTCACTATAACCTTGGTTCTAGATATTATAGTTAAGTAGTTTTATTGACATTTAAGTGTTTGATTATTTTATACAGCCGAATGTGAATGTGTAATTAGACTCTAGTCTCC
Source organism: Schistosoma bovis (assembly GCA_944470425.2). Lineage (NCBI taxonomy): Eukaryota > Metazoa > Platyhelminthes > Trematoda > Strigeidida > Schistosomatidae > Schistosoma > Schistosoma bovis. The sequence continues at coordinate 79,812 of OX103958.1, read as the reverse complement.
GAACAATAATTTATTCCCAATACTTTATGTGTACTTTCATGAAAATTGATCTATCTTATACAAACAGCCTTTAAAATACCCCTCAATTCTCCACTGAATCACATTTTTCCAATGTTTATAAACAAAATCGAGTTATTGTACATTATTTTTCATTGTGTTCAGAAGTATGGAAGGCGTTGATTCAAAGTTTGTAATCAATCATTTGATCATACAGAATAACTATTCATTGTTTGACCTAACCTTCACCAAAATGAGAACTAAAAATCATACCGCATCATTTCACTTTTAAAATGTTTTTAAAGTAAAGATTTTGCAACAATAACAGACTTCTTTCTGTGGCCTACTAAAATATACTGACAAGAAAATAAAGATAACATACATTATTTAGTTAAACCTACGAATTTCGGCATCATTTCTTGACTTGCACGATGGAAATTTACTAGGCAAGTTGATTGTTGCCTCGTAACATTACGAACTAATTTTTTAGAGAGACCTTCTGTTAGCTTAATTGCCAAAACGAAGCTGATTAGAGTGGTGAACTAGGTTCTCAGTTAGCCACTGCAATAAATGATAATAAACAACGTTTGAGGTTATAGTTAGTCCGATCTCTCAGATATTCGTTTGATATTTGCATTCTGAAGAATGAGTAGTAATCATGAGGTCTCTGTACTGATTTTATATGCATTTTGATATGGTACACTACTGATGATGCAACTGTGAAAACTGTTTGGAAGTGACAGCGTAAATAACAGTTCGTTCAGTTGATTACCATCATGTAGTTTATAAATATGGTAAAAACAGGTTCACAGAAACATCTAGTATATCATATTCAGAAAATTATGTCTAAATTGAAGACAATATTGATGAAACAGTTCGCAATCAAACAAGTAATGAAATATATCCATTCACTTCAGTTCACGAATATGAAAGTAATTACACATCAACCAGTTTTCATTTGTTCTATTAACCCGTGAACTTAGATTAGATTAATATATTCACCCAAGATCAAGATATTTTGATCCATTTTATTTTGACTAAACGATTTAAAAATGGAAGACAAACTGTAGATTTTCCACTCCCTGACATTTTATAGTTTAACGTAATATACAGTTGAGATTGTTTATTGTATTATATCAATTTAGTCAACAGATGATGCTCGGAAGACAGTCATATTAAGTGTGAAGAAGATGAGAGTGTATGCATACAAATCATAAACTGAATATTCAGAACATCTTCACGACAGATGGAACATTAACTTTCCAGTATTAGTTGTATTTATTAGAAAGAATGAAGTTATTAGTATGGAGAATATAAGGTTTGTGAGTGAACCAATTAACTAAAAGTTATTGAATGAAGCAAGTTGATCAGTTGATAAACAATGTGCATAATCATTCAATTTGGACAAATGTAAATATAGTATGAAGACACGAACGCGAAACACTAATCAAGTGTGGTCAAAGTGTAGTACTTATGGCTCGAATCTGTCCATAGTGTTGATGAAACATGTTTTGCAATAATTTACACATTTAGAGTGCTACCTAACTGAAAACATTGTTGAAAATCAAACTATTCAAGTGTAGAATTCCACAAAACGGTTAAATATTTATCGCTACCAGTAAATCAGAATACATTTTACAATCCCCACTCAATAAACTTCGAAATAATTATTTGCCAGAAAACTAAATGAGCAAGTTTGTGAATTTCAGCCGCGAAATAATCTATATTCAGCCTGATATTACACAAGTCAGAAGTGTAGATCAGGTTTCTGAATTGAAATTAAAAATATCAATTAACGCCTAAGGTCAGTGAGCGTTCCTGTACAAATGAAATGCATGCAAATGGATCAGTTCAACAGTAATTTCGTGTAATATGAAGAAAATAAAACATTAATGTTTACAAGCGCTGTCTGATAGTGAAATTCTTACGTGAATCCAACACTAGTTGGCACCGAATCTATGCAACGATTTGTATTGGATTCATTGTTTGGTGATAGACAGTAGATTTCGTGCTGTAATTACCTGATTTGAACTAGCTTTATACAAATATCCCGCAAGCCGGATGCATCGTTGATATATCTTCTCGATTGAATACTACTTGTTGTATCTGGTAGTCGCCGATTGTTGTGTCGGAGTCGCTTATCACTTGTACTTGTAAAGCGATGAACTACCTCAATTCTCACGATGAGAAAGTAAGAACACATAGACTGATACAAGTGAAGATTTATTAGTCACAAAATGCTAAGAAATCGATCTTACTTGGAAATACACTCATTTATGTGTTGATTAATAATTAGGATAAATCCGCATATATGAAAAATACGGTACAAATCACATTCTACATGTCATGATGAGTATAGTTCATGTTAACTCAATACAGGAATATCGTTTGTTATACAGAACAAAATATCACAATGAGAAACAGAAGCATAAACCGCATTGGGTAATCATCACCTTGAATTAAAGAACGTCAGTCAGCTACAACGTAGGACCAGGCATATATATGTAGCTGTTCAAGTTACCATACCACATTAGCACAAAACGGAAATAGTTTTGAAATAAATCATGATGAGTAAATCAATCTAATTTTAACTTTTCTTCCTGTCATTTCAATCGTCTCATTCTTTACTAGTCCATATAGGAAATCTCTTTTGTTGCTAAATATCTCGACACATCTGATGAAACATTTCAATAATATGTGACTTATTGTTTCAGTAAACTATGTATAACTTGAAATAATGAAATGTGTAAAATATTTTTGTTTTCCTCATTTAAACCATTCATAGAGTGGTTTACCTATTTCGTGTTTATATACCAATCGGATCCTTGTGAATTTGATTTAGTGAAGTACGTTTCAATGAAGTGCGATAGTTTACCCAGGGTTTGTTATTTGAATAGGGTTTAGGGAATACGAGTAACAATTTGCTGTCATGAAATTGTGTAATCCCATATGGCAGTGGTGATGATAGCGTTTGCTGATGTTAATATAAAATGATGATTGTGATAATCTCATCCACCTTCATAAATATCCTTAATGGATTATTGTAATCAATGTTTCATCAAATCAGATTCTCTTTTACAATAGAACACTATGTACATGTAATTAATATTAATCAAAATAACACGAATTAAGATTTAGCATTCATCACAATCACGCTGGCTTGAGTCCAGTTATCCTTATCATATGTTATCATAATAACTGCACTGCTTCATCAAGCTGTTCACTGTAGTCCATAAAAATGAGTGGTAAAATTTCAGCAAACGAATGAGAATGAAAATATAATGCTTATAAACGAATATCTAAGGTTATCTTCAATGGTGGATGTTGTTCATTCATTTAACAGTCTGCTGTTTTGAATGGTCTTTTATATGATAGCTGTAACGAGTGATATTACCAGTGAGGAAAAGAATATCAGTTACACAAAATACTCGATGACCACGATTTTCCTCCAGATTCTCGTCTGGAATGGACGAACCAATCGAAGACGTAAATATTTAGATGCTCGATGACTCAGCATACGTATCAAATTTGTGTTTGTTATATTGGTGATCTATATTATTTTCACACAGTTCTACTCATATTTCTTTATCCAACGTCAGAGATGAGTGTAGCATTTGTAGATAATGGTTGGTTAACCATAGGCGATTTACTAAACTTCTCACCACTAGTTATCCAGTCATATTGATGGTGAGATCTACAGTTCACGTTAGCTCAGTTATAAAATTAATCATTCTTAAACTTGATGAAATCAGAATTATCTAGCGATAAGTTCTCAATCACACTAAATCAATATCCATATCACAGACCGACCTTGTTGGGCACTTCTTGATGATTGACTGCAGTCTATTGTAGAATTGATCTTGAGCGTCTTCATTTTAGTCGTTGGTAGGCACATAGCATTGGATGATGTTCATTGAAATGATTTCTTTCTTTGTTTTGAGGGAGGCTTTGATGATCCTTGGTCCATGAGATTCCCATCCTATAAGTGCATTTTGTGCTTGTTTGGAAAACATCAATTCAACTCCTTGTGTATGTGGGGCATGTTCTTCTTCATTGCCGGAGTATAACAGAAGCTCCCCTGAAGTTCTCAACCACACTAAACCAATATCCATATCACAGACCGACCTTATTAAGATAATTACTAATATTAGGACAATGAATTTGTGTTGTGAATTAGAAAATCTAATAATCTCCAGAAACGAAATGAACTCAGAATGTTCTTATCTTTGAATTGATATTACCTTATAGCGACTCACGTGCAATCGAGTTTAGTTCAGTCAATGTCTTTTGTTGACCTATTTAAGGGACAAAGTCATCCATGATATAACAACTTGTTGTACTGTCTTTATTATTATGCTTGTATGAAATACATATGCTTGAACATTGTTTAGCGCCTACGCATGTATTCATTCTGCTAGCTTCATTATTAACTGCTTAATCTATTCGCTGACTCATCCATTTTCCTATACATATATATATGTGTACATTTGCACCCATTCACTAACTACCACTACTACTACTACAACTACTACTACTACTTGCTACTGCTACAATTGTGGTTCGCTTGCTCATTCATTTTGCCTCTCTGCTGTCTGGTCCGAATTATCTACTAAATAAACTGTAGTAGCTGCTTCTTTTTGCCTTCTGACTTCAAACATCGTTGAAGATTATACGATAACGGTTCGAGGGTGATTAATTATCGAAGCACAGCCACTACAGAATTGGTAATCCCGACGTGAGAACGGGAAGCGAATTTTGGCGAAATAATCAAATTCCAAAAATCCGACTACCTTCATCTCAATTTGGATTATCAAGTGAACTATAATTGCAACTGTGGATTTATATTATTATTTTAATTACACTTACATTATTTCGCAAACATTATTAAACGTGACGATTATAATCATAATAAATAACAATTATCCATAAACAATTGATATATTGGTGCAATTTAGTAAGTCTGTTCCATTTTATAAATTGTGCCATTTTTTTATTATCATTGTTTTTGCTCATCTATTCTTCCTTGTGACTGTTAAGTTATTTTCGTGTGCTACTTAATTCTTATAAGCATGTCTTATGAAAACACAGTTTCAAGCGTACAGCAAGCCTCGTCCGTGAGGTCTCTTAACCTCCCTGCCCCTTCTTTTAAAATCACAGACCCAAAACTTTGGTTTATAAGACTTGAAAATTATTTTCTCGCTAACCGCATTCTTTTGCAAAAGGATAAGTTCGGCCTGACAAGCACACTACTCCCAGACGAAGTAGCTGACAGCGTTCGAGAGGCACTAGCAAAACCAGACACAGAAAAACCATACGACGTGCTAAAAGAGGCAGTAATTAAAACTCTCTCTCTCAGTGACCAACAAGCCGTCGAACAACTCCTTAATCAAGTACAAATTGGAGATAGAACCCCATCACAGCTAAAAAATTATATGAAAAGTCTACTTGGCGATAGACACATTGACAATAATCTCTTTTATCAACTGTGGCTCCGCCGACTCCCGGCAAACATTCAGCAGATCCTAGCTGTGGGAGATACGGATGCTGATTTAGACAATATAGCAAAGATAGCCGATAGAATATACGAAAGAAGCAAGCAAGCAAGCCCTCCACTACACAACGTGACGGTAGACGATAGACTTGATACTCTACAGAAGGAAATAAATGTTTTATGCCGCAAACTCACAGAATTAACGCAGAGAGAAGAGCCACGAAGGTCATCGCGAGATCGCTCGCGTGAAAGGACCCGGTCAACTTCTAGACGACGCACAACTCCCGCGATATGTTGGTATCACCAAATGTTCGGCTACAGGGCTAGAAAGTGCCTACAACCTTGTAGATGTAACAGGACCAGTGACCGATACTCACGAGTATCAATGGCAACGGCATCAACACACATAATGCCTGAAAATAGTCGCCTCTTTTATATACAAGACCGAACCACTGGCGCACAATTCTTAGTTGACACTGGAGCGGAAATTAGCGTAGTACCTCCATTTAACGAGGAAAGAAAAATTATTAATCCGTCATTAGTGCTAAGAGCAGCAAACAAATCAGATATTAAGACATATGGTAAACGGAAATTGTCCCTAGATTTTGGACGTGGCGCTTCATACCGTTGGAACTTTGTCATAGCAGACGTATCGATGCCCATAATAGGCATAGATTTCTTATGTAACTTTGACCTGCTGGTAGACTCTAGACGACACAGACTTATAAACGGCAGTCAAACCACTTCGATAAGAGGAATACTTACGGAAGCCGTTTCAATGAACCTTGTGATAGATAAAAGTCGTGGTGATCCATATAAATTAATGTTAAGGGAGTTCCCTGAACTCGTAAAAGTAACATACAATAAAGCGGATCTCAAACATTCTATTCAGCATCACATCGTAACGAATGGTCCACCAATCAATGCAATACCAAGAAGGTTAGATCCCAAAAGACTAGCCATCGCAAAACAGGAATTCGACAAGCTAATGAGGCTAGGCATTATAAGGCCATCGAGCAGCCCGTGGGCATCCCCGCTACATATGGCCCCGAAAAAGAATGGAGAGGTTAGGCCATGTGGAGATTACAGAGCACTGAACAAACAAACAGTAGCTGACAGATACCCTATACCGCACATCCATGATTTCACCTACAGTATAGAGGGCACTACTATCTTCTCGAAGATCGACTTAGTCAGAGCATACTACCACATCCCTGTTGCCCCACAAGACATACCGAAGACAGCAGTAACAACCCCATTTGGGCTATATGAATTCCTGCGTATGCCTTTTGGACTGACTAACGCGGCACAAACCTTTCAACGATTTATCGACCAGGTCATTAGAGGTTTACCTGGAGTATACGCGTATATCGACGATTTATTAGTAGCTAGCACCACTAAAGATGAGCATATACAACAACTACGGCAATTATTTATGCGACTCAGAGAACATGGTATTTCTATAAATATTGAGAAGTGTGAATTCGGAAAAGAATCTTTACAGTTCCTAGGTCACAATATAACTTCTCAAGGCATCACACCAATAGCAACAGAAGTCGACGCCATTAGGAATTATCCGCTACCCGACTCATGGAAAAAGTTACGCCGATTTCTCGGGTTAATAAATTATTACAGACGATTTATCCCGAATTGCGCGTCAATATTGCAACCACTAACAGATGCATTACGCGGAAACGCACGGACATTCCAATTATCACCAGACGCGATTCAAGCATTCGAGAATGCTAAAAAAGCACTAAATAAAGAAGTGACACTAACGAGACGAAAGAGCGAAACACCGTTAGCTATCATGACGGATGCATCAGACGTAGCGGTAGGAGCCGTTTTACGACAATTAGTAAATGGCATATGGGAACCGCTCTCATTTTTTTCGAAAAGACTGAATCCGACACAAACAAGATATAGTACTTTCGGAAGAGAACTCCTAGCGATTTACTTGGCAATAAAACATTTCCGACATATGATTGAGGGTACCATTTTCACAATATATACAGACCATAAACCCCTCACAAAAGCATTGAACGCCAAATAGGACAACTACTCGCCGAGGGAAATCCGACAATTAGAATTTATTTCCCAATTCACGTCCAACATACAGTATATCAAAGGTAATAGTAACGAAGTGGCAGACGCGTTATCCAGAACGGTGGTCAACGCTCTCATCCAGTCTGAAATCGATTATCACAAGTTAGCAGCATTACAAAATATCGACGTCGAGTTAAACAGACTAAAGTCTGCCAATACAACCTCGTTAGTTCTCAAAGAAACTCCATTGGAAGAAGTAAGCATCACCTGCGATATTTCTACAGGTCAACCAAGACCATTTATTCCAAAGTCGCTAAAGCGAAACATTTTCGAAGCCATGCACAATATTTCGCATCCCGGAATAAAGGCCACCATCAAACTAATCAGCGAACGTTTCGTATGGCCAAGTATGAATCGGGATATTCGTAATTGGACTCAAGCGTGTATAAAATGCCAGAGAGTTAGGATACATCGCCACACCAGTTCCGCAGTAGGTCATTTCCGTCATCCCGATAACAGATTCGAACACGTACATATCGATATTATAGGACCACTGCCGGTTTCGAATGGCTTTAGTTACATTTTCACTTGCATTGATAGATTCACACGATGGCCTGTAGCTGTGCCCATAAAAGATATTACAGCCGAAACTATCGCAAAAACCCTAGTAGAGCATTGGATTTCCCATTATGGTGTACCTACTAATATTACAACCGATAGAGGAGCTCAATTCGAGAGCCGCCTCTTCCAACAACTCACAGAACTACTCGGAATCAAACGAATTGGCACAACATCCTACCATCCGATGTCGAATGGTATGGTAGAGAGATTCCATCGGCAACTTAAAGCTTCTCTTACAGCTGTCATCAGCAATAACGATTGGGCCAGCAAGCTACCGTTAGTCATGTTGAGCTTAAGATCAACAATCAAACAAGATATAGAATGCTGCCCAGCAGAGTTGGTTTATGGAACCACACTACGTCTGCCAGGAGAGTTTTTCACCGCAGGTAAAAGCGTCCCAACTGATATAGCGGACTATGTACAGCGTCTTAAGCAGCATATGAGTAGTCTAAGGATAACGCTTCCGAGACAACATCAAAGCCGTGTGTACATACCCAAACAACTAAGTGACAGCACCCATGTGTTTATCAGAAGGGATAATGTGCAACGTCCCTTACAACCGGCCTACGATGGTCCATTTAAGGTGATTAAAAGAGACGACAAAACTATTACGGTAGACAAAGCTGGAAAAACGGATGTAATTAGCATCGACCGAGTCAAACCAGCTTTCATCGAAGCCTGCGACCAGCCAGTACATACAGATACTGCGAAAACCGTTGAATCATCGAAACGTCAGTTCCAATCATCAACGACATCGACGAACACAAACAAAGAGAATCCAGTAACCACAAAGTCTGGTCGAAGAGTAAGATGGCCCCAACGTTATGTCGCTGCAATCTTCTATTAATAATCTTCTACTATCTTAAATATTAATTATAACTTCCACTTCACTGTATACACATGCATTACTAATTTCATGTTATACGCTATAAAACTCTTATGTACCCCTACACTTACACGTATAATTTCTGTTTAAAATGTAAAACAATACCGCATTCCTTCTATTTATTGCTATTATTTTATATAACCTCACGGACGGGCACAAACCAAATGTACAGCACACACTAACTTCATCTTAATTTTGTACAAACCATTTTTTCAAACGATTGTAACTACCCTACTCAGTTTACTATTTTTTGTGCAAACACAGACATTTTTCCATATATCTTTGTTTGCAGGGGGGAGCTATTATAGCGACTCACGTGCAATAGAGTTTAGTTTTTTAACTCAGTCAATGTCTTTTTGTTGACCTATTTAAGGGACAAAGTCATCCATGATATAACAACTTGTTGTACTGTCTTTATTATTATGCTTGTATGAAATACATATGCTTGAACATTGTTTAGCGCCTACGCATGTATTCATTCTGCTAGCTTCATTATTAACTGCTTAATCTATTCGCTGACTCATCCATTTTCCTATACATATATATATGTGTACATTTGCACCCATTCACTACTACCACTACTACTACTACAACTACTACTACTACTTGCTACTGCTACAATTGTGGTTCGCTTGCTCATTCATTTTGCCTCTCTGCTGTCTGGTCCGAATTATCTACTAAATAAACTGTAGTAGCTGCTTCTTTTTGCCTTCTGACTTCAAACATCGTTGAAGATTATACGATAACGGTTCGAGGGTGATTAATTATCGAAGCACAGCCACTACAACCTTATTGTTGCAGCATTTCACACACACACACTTTCTAAATGAAAAGTAAATTGAAACAGATGCGGGATAATTAGTGATTTAATCGACAGGTGTGTGCTAAAATGAAAGTGGACTGATTAACGACTTAGTTCCACTCGGAATCCATCATTCATTCAGTAGGTAGTCATACAGTTAAATCATATTTCGGCCGAGGATATAGAGAACTATTTTGTGTGTGATTTTACAGACTGGACGATTTTACTACAAAGTGTTTCACATGAGCCCTCTTATTATAACAATTCTATTTTGATTAAACATTAACATGATCTGACATATTATTTCAGCAAATCAACCTGATCTCATGGTAACTACAGTAGTTATCTACCAACAGTTGAAGTCGAATTGGATCATTTGACTTATTCGCGAAAGTCAATTTTCAAGATTTATTGGTGGATTATCGACCCTTTTCTTAAAACGTAGTTTTCCTTCAGGTCACTTCTGACTGCCATCGACTGACCTTCTCATTAGCCTACTTCTGATTGACTCTCCATATCTGAAACATTATCAAGAGGTAGTGAAATAAGATAAGAGCCGTCCAGCACTAATGAAAGTTACTACGACAAACCACATCTCTAATGACCATGCAAATAATGAATGAATGCAAATGATATACAGTTGATTGATTCTATTTATCACAAAGTCCATAAGCCGCTAGTAGAAGACAAATAACATAGCCAAGGGATCCCCTCTTGGTCCGTTACTAGCAGATTGCTTCATGGACAGTTTAGAAAACAACCAACTCAAAACGATCATAGGAAACACCCACTTGCATAAAAGGTACGTATGTGATATCTCTATTATTTGTGACAAGAAAGATGACTTGAGTCATGTTCTAAAGACATTTAAAAAATGTCGCACAGCAATAAAATTCACACTAGAAGTTGGAAACAAACAGATAATTCACTTCCTTGATGTGGAAATGAAAAGAAAACAAGATGGTATCCTTAAAAGATTTATCTATGGGAAACATATGTGGAATGACCAACTATCAAGATTCCGCAGCTGGATCCCCATCAGTCGAAAAAGAAACTTAATAATAACATTCACCACAAGAATACAGAGAATCTGTAGTCGCGAATTCATAAATGAAGAATTCGGACTCCTGAATGAGAAACTCGATATTCATTGACAAAAATATAAAATGGAAAAAGCCGAAAACACAAATAATTACAGTAGAAATAAAAACATTATACATTAACATTGACTTTCAGGGTGACACAGCCATATACATCTTAGAGAGGAGAATTTCTAATTCTATAAACGAACATTCTTCAGAGCAATATCGCCAACACTATTCTCAAGCCGATCAGTGTTCACCAATAATCTTAAACATAAATTATCGCATCTGAACAATTTAATGTGCATTTACCAATTTACCTGCTAATGTGGAGCTAGGTATATAGGTCGTTTGATGCGTACTTTATCCGAAAGAATTCAAGAACATTATCCCGTGTGGCTAAAAGCAGGAAGCAATGGCTCAATAAGAAGTTCAATAATCGAACACCTTGCGAACACAGGTCACTCAATCAAGACAGACTCTGCGTTCAAATTAATCTACAAGGTAGGTAGAAGTCTTCCAAAGACAATTAGATTGCATTATCTTTGCATTGCTGAAGCAATAGCCATAAATCTGGAAAAATCAAAATTGTGTTTGCAGAAGAGCTTGGTACAACCTCTTCTTCTATCTTGCTCATAATGTCTTATAATTTTTTTCGTTTTTCTCCCTGTCTTTACACTCTTCTTCCTTTACAGCCATCTGCTTCACCTTCCTATTAAAACTTTTAACCTCAACTGGTTTATTTCTGTTTTTATGATCATCCTGATTACATTTAATTTCAATTCTAACATTTTATCCTATCAAGCTGAGCCATCTTTTCCCAATGATAATTTTCCTTATCTATGTTTTGATGAATACTTAAACCAATAATAATCAAACGAATAATGAACTTTCCTTGTTTCCTAAAAAAACATATTTTTAATACCTTTGTTTATTTGACCTCACTGTCACCATGTCTAACAGAAGTTTATTATCAGTATTATTATAATTTGTATCATCCTGTAAAATAAGTATCTGCATTTGCTGTTTGTACAGCGTTGAAAATGAATTCGCCTAGAAGAGAACTCTTCGCTGAAATAATTTTTCTTATTTAATAGGGAATAACCAGGTGAGTAACGAATTATAACGTGAATGTAGTAGGATGATAAAAATGTTTTTTTATAAAAATTAAAGGTTGTGGGGATAGGCACGACAAATTTATTTTGTAAAACGTTTTCGATATAATTTGCATTTATTCTGTCAAATCTTATAGTTTGTACATTTATCAGAAATGACTGTGAACTTTGTTTATGAACTCACTCTTCTGTCTAAACTTGGGAACAGTTTATCAACAAACGAAAACCTAAGCAACAGCAAACGATATGGAACCCGTTTCGTTTAACCAAACTTATGGATAATTGCTACAATAATTGAGATAATGTAATTATAATGATGAATACAATACAATATTATAAGTATATGTAAATATTTCAGACCATTCCGCGGCAAAATTGCATTACAACATATGCGTAAAAGTTGCTGGGAGTACAACTATTTACTGAATACAAAGAAGTAGTATAAAACAATGAGCAAAAGAGTGGATGGGAAGTGAATAAGGACAGAAAATGTAAAACCGACCTAGCACAGTTCAAAATCACAATTCATTATAAAATTGTTATCGAATGTGTTACATAATTTCTTCGTTGGACATGAAAACGTTCTAAACTTAATCAGCATCATAATATGAAGCTGAACATTACACACAATGCATGAATCGACAGAATTATGATCATTGTGTACTTTTATGTTGAATTGTAGTAATGTAGAATACAATAGATGTTTCAGTTGTTAGGAGTCATAAACAGGTTAAACAAAGTTACTTAAGGCTAATGAAATTATTGACTGATTACGTCAGGAGAAACAAAGTAAATATGGCAACATCAAAAAGAGATGGATTTCAGTTTACTTTAGAAATGGATAGTTGAAAAAAAATAACAAATTTTATCCGATAAACACCCAGTCAACACGTCAGAGTAAAGCTAATGACACTTCCGTTTTATATGCATTGTTCAGGTCGGAAACACTTGATAGCGTTCGTCTCCGCGAAAAGGTTTAAGCATGGAACTGTTTGTCTACTAATTATTTCGAATGCATTACTTGTACTCAATATACGCAATATAAACACCTTACTCTGTTTCAGCAGTAGATTCCTAGGAATGATTTCAGAATCTAGTTCAGCAGTGTTGAGGCTTCCTTTCAAAACCATCTTTATTCCTGAATCTTTACTTTTTGAGATTTCATCTCTTTTGAACGGAAGCCGGATGAAGACAGATCTTTAATATCATTTCATTTTCCACACTTCGTGATTACTTTATTCGGAAATCCACCTTTTCTGAGATTCTTTTCTAGATCAGCCAATTACCCATTTATTCTATTATTTGAATATAACATTGCAGAACTATTAAAAAGCGTTCTGGCAAGACATCATTTTGAACTGGTAAGACGATGTCTGTTACAGTTTAAACATTACCTCGTCTATGTTTCGTCCGTTCATCAATATTTATTCCGTGTTTATCTTAAGTAAATGGGAAAATATGTAAAAGATATAAAAATATATAGGATATAATAAACACAACTATTTAAATTACTAAGCAAAGATGGATGATGTCTAGCGGTTGAATCTAGTTTGACGCGCGTTTCGTACCGTTTGGGACCTGTCGACTATATTTATCTGCTTCTCATAGTCGATAATCACTCCAGGACTCAAACAATATGAATCAGGTAAAAAATAACGTTCTCAAAACGTTGGCAGGTGTTATAATAATAATAATAATAACAATAATTTGTGAATACTTACTTACTTACTTACGCCTGTTACTCCCAATGGAGCATAGGCCGCCGACCAGCATTCTCCAACCCACTCTGTTCTGGGCCTTCTTTTCTAGTTCCATCCAATTCTTGTTCATTTTTCTCATGTCTATCTCCATTTCTCGGCTTAATGTTTTCTTTGGTTTTCTTCTTTTCCTTTGATCTTCGGGATTCCATGTGAAGGCTTGTCTTGTGACGCAGTTGGGTGATTTCCTCAATGTGTGTCCTATCCACTTCCAGCGCTTCTTCCTGATTTCTTCCTCCGCTGGGATCTGGTTTGTTCTCTCCCACAGTACGTTGTTGCTCATAGTGTCCGGCCAACGGATCCGAAGTATTTTGCGTAAAAAATTGTTAATAAACACCTGTATTTTCTGGATGATGGCTTTCGTAGTTCTCCAAGTTTACGCTTCATACAGTAGAACTGTCTTGACATTTGTATTGAAAATCCTGACCTTGGTGTTGGTTGACAGTTGTTTTGAGTTCCAGATGTTCCTCAGTTGTAAGTATGCTGCTCTTGCTTTGCCGATCCGCGCCTTCACATCTGCATCAGATCCACCTTGTTCATCAATGATGCTGCTCAAATATGTAAAGGTTTTTACATCTTCCAAATCTTCTCCTTCAATTGTGATTGGATTGGTGTATACTGTGTTGTATCGGAGAATCTTGCTTTTCCCTTTGTGCATATTGAGACCTATTGCTGCTGAGGCTGCTGCCACACTGGTCGTCTTCTCCTGCATTTGTTGTTGCGTGTGCGATAGAAGGGCCAGATCATCTGCGAAGTCTAGGTCATCCAACTGCATCTTAGATGTCCATTGTATCCCGCGCTTTCCTTCGGACGTTGACGTTTTCATGATCCAGTCGATCACCAGGAGAAAGAGAAAGGGTGAGAGTAAGCAACCTTGCCTAACACCGGTCTTCGCTTCGAACGAGCCTGTCAATTGTCCTCCATGCACAATTTTTCAGTTTAATCCATCATATGAGTTCTGTATGATATTGACTATCTTCTGAGGCACGCCGTAGTGTCGAAGAAGTTTCCATAGTGTTGTTCTGTCCACGCTATCAAAGGTTTTTACATCTTCCAAATCTTCTCCTTCAATTGTGATTGGATTGGTGTATACTGTGTTGTATCGGAGAATCTTGCTTTTCCCTTTGTGCATATTGAGACCTATTGCTGCTGAGGCTGCTGCCACACTGTTTGTCTTCTCCTGCATCTGTTGTTGCGTTTGGGATAGAAGGGCCAGATCGTCTGCGAAGTCTAGGTCATCCAACTGCATCTTAGATGTCCATTGTATCCCGCGCTTTCCTTCAGACGTTGACGTCTTCATGATCCAGTCGATCACCAGGAGAAAGAGAAACGGTGAGAGTAAGCAACCTTGCCTAACACCGGTCTTCGCTTCGAACGAGCCTGTCAATTGTCCTCCATGCACAATTTTTCAGTTTAATCCATCATATGAGTTCTGTATGATATTGACTATCTTCTGAGGCACGCCGTAGTGTCGAAGAAGTTTCCATAGTGTTGTTCTGTCCACGCTATCAAAGGTTTTTACATCTTCCAAATCTTCTCCTTCAATTGTGATTGGATTGGTGTATACTGTGTTGTATCGGAGAATCTTGCTTTTCCCTTTGTGCATATTGAGACCTATTGCTGCTGAGGCTGCTGCCACACTGTTTGTCTTCTCCTGCATCTGTTGTTGCGTTTGGGATAGAAGGGCCAGATCGTCTGCGAAGTCTAGGTCATCCAACTGCATCTTAGATGTCCATTGTATCCCGCGCTTTCCTTCAGACGTTGACGTCTTCATGATCCAGTCGATCACCAGGAGAAAGAGAAACGGTGAGAGTAAGCAACCTTGCCTAACACCGGTCTTCGCTTCGAACGAGCCTGTCAATTGTCCTCCATGCACAATTTTTCAGTTTAATCCATCATATGAGTTCTGTATGATATTGACTATCTTCTGAGGCACGCCGTAGTGTCGAAGAAGTTTCCATAGTGTTGTTCTGTCCACGCTATCAAAGGTTTTTACATCTTCCAAATCTTCTCCTTCAATTGTGATTGGATTGGTGTATACTGTGTTGTATCGGAGAATCTTGCTTTTCCCTTTGTGCATATTGAGACCTATTGCTGCTGAGGCTGCTGCCACACTGTTTGTCTTCTCCTGCATCTG
Source organism: Schistosoma bovis (assembly GCA_944470425.2). Lineage (NCBI taxonomy): Eukaryota > Metazoa > Platyhelminthes > Trematoda > Strigeidida > Schistosomatidae > Schistosoma > Schistosoma bovis. The sequence continues at coordinate 63,878 of OX103958.1, read as the reverse complement.
TTGTTGCGTTTGGGATAGAAGGGCCAGATCGTCTGCGAAGTCTAGGTCATCCAACTGCATCTTAGATGTCCATTGTATCCCGCGCTTTCCTTCAGACGTTGACGTCTTCATGATCCAGTCGATCACCAGGAGAAAGAGAAACGGTGAGAGTAAGCAACCTTGCCTAACACCGGTCTTCGCTTCGAACGAGCCTGTCAATTGTCCTCCATGCACAATTTTTCAGTTTAATCCATCATATGAGTTCTGTATGATATTGACTATCTTCTGAGGCACGCCGTAGTGTCGAAGAAGTTTCCATAGTGTTGTTCTGTCCACGCTATCAAATGCCTTTTCGTAGTCGATGAAGTTGATGCAGAGTGATGAATTCCATTCAAGTGATTGTTCCACAATGATCCGTAGAGTTGCGATTTGGTCTGTACACGATCTATCCTTACGGAATCCTGCCTGTTGGTCTCAAATTTGGGCATCTACGGAGTCTTTCATTCTGTTTAACAATACCCTGTTGAAGACTTTTCCCGGTATTGAGAGAAGAGTGATGCCCCTGTAGTTATCACAGTTGCTGAGATCGCCTTTCTTTGGTATTTTGATCAGAAGTCCTTCTTTCCAGTCTGTTGGTACTCGTTCCTCCTCCCAAATCTTGCTGAAGAGAATGTGGAGTATCCTTGCAGTTACCACTACGTCTGCTTTTAGTGCCTCTGCTGGGATGTTGTCCGGTCCTGCTGCTTTGCCACTCTTGATTTGTCTGATGGTCATGCTGATCTCTTCAATTGTTGGTGGGCCAACATTGATCGGGAGGTCCGTGGGTGCTGCTTCGATGTTGGGTGGGTTCAGTGGAGCTGGTCGATTCAAGAGTTCTTTGAAGTGTTCTACCCACCTGTCTTGTTGCTCTTCAATGTTGGTGATTACCTCGCCTTCCTTGCTTTTCACTGGTCGTTCCTGTTTGCTGCGATTTCCAGAGACTTTCTTTGTTATGTCATACAGTTGTCTCATGTTGCCTTCTCTTGCAACCTTTTCCGCCGTCGTTGCTAAATCTTCCACATATTTACGTTTGTCGGTTCTCATGCTCCTCTTCACTTGTTTGTTAACTTCTGTGTATTCAGCTTGTGCCTTGGCTTTTTCTGCTCTTGTTCGAATGGTATTGATTGCTGCCTTCTTGTTCCTTTTTTCTTGAATCTTATCCAGTGTATCAACAGTGATCCATTCTTTCTGATGGTGCTTCATGTGACCCAGGACCTCATGACATGTTCAAGTGATTGCCTCTTTAATCCCCTTCCAGTTGCTCTCCACAGTAGTTCCTTCTCCATTGAGTATATCATGAAAGGCCTGGAACTTGTTGCTGAGGACTATCTTGAATTTGTTGAGTTTGTCAGTGTCCTGAAGAAAGGCCGTATTGAACTTTTGTGATATTGTCCGCCCCGTTATCCAGTGCTTCTTGAGTTTCAATTTCATCTTGGCGACTAGCAAGTGATGATCTGATGCTATATCAGCTCTTCTCTTGGTTCTCACGTTCTCTATAGTCCTCCTGAACGTTTTGTTGATGCAAATATGGTCGATTTGGTTCTGCGTAGTGTGATCCGGTGAAGTCCATGTGGCTTTGTGAATGCGTTTATGTGGCAATATGGTACGGCCTATGACCAGCTTATTGAAGGCACATAGATTTGCAAATCTCTCACCATTTTCGTTTCTTTCTCCAAGTCCGTATCGTCCCATGATGTCTTCATATCCAGTGTTGTCCGTTTCAACCTTGGCGTTGAAATCTCCCATCAGAATGGTCAGGTCCTTTGTTGGGCACTTCTTGATGATTGACTGCAGCCTATTGTAGAATTGATCTTTAGCGTCATCATTGTAGTCGTTGGTAGGCGCATAGCATTGGATGATGTTCATTGAAATGCTTTCTTTCTTTGTTTTGAAGGAGGCTTTGATGATCCTTGGTCCATGAGATTCCCATCCTATAAGTTCATTTTGTGCTTGCTTGGACAGCATCAATTCAACTCCTTGTGTATGTGGGGCACTTTCTTCTACATGGCCGGAGTATAACAGGAGCTCTCCTGTAGTTAGTCGTTGTTGTCCAACTTGTGTCCAATGTGTTTCACTGATCCCAAGTACCTCTAGGTTGTATCTTCTCATTTCTGCAGCAACTTGGAAGGCTCTCCCGGTGTCCCACATTGTACGAACATTCCATGTACCTAAATAAGTGGTCGCTCTGGTTGTCAGAAGGGGCATCGGCCACGTAACTTCCGAAGGAATTCGGCTTTCAACATGAGGCGTCATAATTCTTCTAAATGAAGACCTTCTGACTCCCAGGGCAGAGTTTAAAAGGTTTGAATAATTTTTTCTGGTTAGCGTTTTTTAGCGAGTTAGTTTTCTACGGGATGGGGTCGCTAACTCCATGACCAACCCTCCTCCTTTATCCGGGCTTGGGACCGGCAGTAGCCCCCGGAGAGACTCCAGGCGGAGTTAATTTGTGAATAAGTTAATTTTAATAAAGAGAGATGTGTGATGGCTAGCAATATCGAGACAATCCGTACAGGATACACATATACCAATAAGCGACATCAATGGAAAGTTTCAAATAAACAATACAAAATGTATATAAGTCACTTCTCTTATTTAACTGGATTGAATAAACTATAAAATTAACACAATTGCTGTGATGTGGTAAATGAGTCCAAAAAAGTGACCAGATTAACATCCTTTCTAGTTATTTTTGTATGTGACAAAACGAAAGTGTCAATCAAATAAATTGCCATAGTTTTTTACAAGTATGACATTTCATATTACAGATTTGATTTAGCAGGTGATTAATCACTAATTCATGACATGACCACTCTGTAATTTTGATGACAGTTCCAAAGAGATGCATCCAATAAACAATAACCGACGAGTGAATCATTTGACCTAGAAGGTCTCCTGTAACTAATTTTATTCAAACTAATTCAGATTCATAATTTACATATTTCATATTTGCAGTTGAATATTACACTCAATATTGGACTCTATTGATGAGTATGGATGATGAACATTATGCTTAATTCTTTTAAATGGCATCAATGATGTTTATGAGAAATAAGAAACAAGTTTCCAAAGTTTAGATTTCGAACATTCATTAGTCCAAACAGATTGTAACAGATAACGTGAGCAGAATGATGTGATAGTAACACTACTCGCAATATTTAACTAGAAATCATTTTAAAGATGAGGTTAAACCTCGAATATAGTACAGGTAGGATGATAGAAACATACGTACTATTACGGACATATACAAAATAGCTTAAGTTACATGTGAATGAATAAAAACGGCAAACATATGAAATCAAATAGAATTATGGAAAAGATCATCATTTTTTGTCTATCCAAGAACTACAGTGAACTCGTCATTTGATAACTGTTTAGAAACGTCTATTCATGATTCTAGTAAGCATGGATTTTGTGACATACTTATAAATTAATGTAACAAACTAATGAGTAATAAAATTCTTATCAAAATTACATTCACCAAAGTTAATCCATTAGTTATATTGATTGTCTGGTCTAAGATACTTGGATGAAGATAGATAATCAGATTTCTTAACGAAGTGTCGAGATGCCTAGGTATTTGCAGACGTTCAGTTCTGTTCAGATACCAGGTCTTCACCTCAACAATTGCATATAATTTTGTTAAATTTAGGTTACTCTTACACCCAGATGAAATGGGAAGACAGAGTTGATTATAAGTACGTGATATATGAGCAAAGTCTTATCCGAATCTTCTGACCCTACATTAACCTCTAAGTGCTTTCTATTTTGAGAAGTAATAGAGTCCGATAGACAATTAGAAACTTTAGAAATATAGTTAGTAGGAATGTCATTACTCAGATTAATACAATTGAATTAATTATTAACAAATTAGATACAAATTCAGTGCAATCTGTTTACGAAAACAAAGAGGAAGTTCATTTGTCTAATGCTTGAACAAACATTTGTATTCACCTTCTAAACAACATCAGAAAGAATGATATGCGGTTTGTTCTACAGTTATTATCAAATAAGTGTTAAACTATCTTTGTTCATTATTTACTCGTATCTGACCCTTAAGATGATTTCATTCGACCATTGTGATATTGTTAAAAACAAAATTACTGACAAATTTCAATTACTTGACTCCAATCTACATGTATCAACACAAACATGTTAACGGTTAAGCGCAAAATTGCTGTAATATACTTAATGGCATGGTGTTCGGTATTTTATAAAAGCCTATTCGATTAACGAATAAATGAAGTAGCTATATTGAATGAGTGAGCGATGGAAATATGCTATGTGAAATAACACTACGGACCTTCGTGAATTTATGAACTTCAATTAAAATTCATTTTGCATCAACATTCAGGTTAATGTACTCACTTTATCTGCAGAAACATTGACTATACAAATACGAATAATCCCATTAATACCATTTAAATATTGATTCGATTTAACAACAACTAAACAAACTAAGATATTTCTCTGCTATGTAAAGTCAGAGTAGGTTAGATGTTAAACTGAAACCTCTTTACTTTCTGCACTTAACAGATAAAATTATGAGAGTTCATTAATCATCTTCTAATCACATAAACAATCATTCGTCGGAGATATTGTTATGAGTTATGTGGAGAAAGTAACATCATTAAACTACGTTTTCTAGAATGTGGTAAGAATTAGTTATCTGAACATAGGCTAATCTAAGTCACTTAACTAAAACTTGAATAATGTCAACTAATTCTAAAGGAGAATCTAGAGCAAGATCAATCTTGGGTGAATTTAGTAATCTGATCTAACTTCACGGGTTAATAGAACAAATGAAGACTGGTTGATGTGTAATGACTTTCATATTCGTGAACTGAAGTGAATGGATATATTTCATTACTTGTTTGATTGCGAACTGTTTCATCAATATTGTCTTCAATTTAGACACAATTTTATAAATATGATATACTAGATGTTTCTGTAAACCTGTTTTTACCATAAAGATAATCAACTAAACGAACTGCTATTTACGTTGTCAATTCCAAACAGTTTTCATAATAGCATCATCAATTCATATAAAATGAGTATAGAGACCTCATGATTACTACTCATTCTTCAGAATGCAAATATCCAACGAATACACGTTGAAATCATGATGCCGGCTCAGTGGTCTAGTGGTTAAGTGCTCGCGCGCAAAGCCAGTACGTCCTGAGTTCGAAGTATCTTTGAGGAAGTATCTTTGAAATTTGTAAGGAATTTACTCGCATATGAGGTTTTCGTAGATTTTTGCAGCATGGATAATGTCCTCACACGTGCTGATTTACTTATTTGGTGACTGAATATAACAGTTACTGGTGGAAAATTAAACATAAATGACAACTTGTTTTCCATGCATGTAATCATGTATCATTGTAAAGGTAACTTTGAGAACCTTATCAAAATGTCAAAATAACTTGAAATTCAACTTACGTCTTGTGGATTGACTTTCTATAATAGAAATATATATATATACGTTGAGAAAGAGAGAGAGATTGATTAAATTTAATCAGAAATGTAAATTCTGTCAGAGTGACTTGACAGGAACTTTACAAGCTTATCAGTTGATGAATTTTATTAAATCCAGAGCACTAATATAACTGTACTTTTGTATATTGGCACTAATTATAAATTTTATCTGCTCTTCACTTGATTAATAACGTTGATTTTCAGTAAGAGGTTGACGACTTCAACTGTACTCTTTCTCTTCATTTAGGTTATTTTTCTTCTTAATATTCACTGAATTACTTTCTCATGATTTGTGTTGTACTCGATCATTTATTAAGATTAATGATAGTTCAAACTGATATTAGAAGTTTCGATTTCAACCATTAGTAATAAGAATCTGTCGATATTTTGTAAGAACACGTTTTCTGAATATATGATATTACTGGATGTAAGATTTACCAATCTATTCAGAAGTTAAATGTGTTCAAGATGGAATACTGATGCGAAGTTAGGTGTTCAACAAAAATGATGTAGACCAAGGACGTGATCATGAAAGGTGGTACATGTGAGCCTGTAGTAAGTAACACAAAATATTAAACAGATAAAAATTTTCAATATGAGAAATTATTCATCTCGACAAATTAATATAAATTGTCCTTCAGAACAATGAAAATCAAGCTTAATTAATTAAAATGATGGAGAACGTACATCTTTCGTTTGTTTTACTGATGCATTATACTGAACAGGAAATAAAATAAATATAAACGAGACATTACGTAACTTATATATGAATGTCCGTCTGAATTTGAACTAATAGATTCCCAATAGTTGATCATTGAGTTCATGTAAGACATAAAGGAGGAAACACTCGATGAATGAACATTTCATTTAGTACTCTGTTTTAGGCTTTTTCAATGAAAACAATCAAGTATCAAAACAATCGGATGGAAATTCAAGGTGTGGCTGGTTTGTGTAGTACATGTATAATATTTGAACTATTTATTCATAATAGATAACTGTGTTCCTCATTCATTTCCCTTGAAAATGCTTAAATCAAACTACCGAGCGAAGCGCTTAGTTAATTGAGATTCTCACAGCTACAATTTCCTCCATAATAAGTTGTTTGTTTTCCACACTTTATCTGAATAAAACACCCAAGGAACCGTTTCATATTCAGTGTAGATTAAATTTACCTAAATCGTGCCAGACAACATTTCGATTGATTGACATCTATCCTCTCAAAATACTGCCTAGTGATAAAGGATTAAAATCCAAAATCAATCACACCATTCATGCCCAACGGTATTATTCAAGCTTGTTTCGGTAATTTTGTGATTTATACAAACTTGTACGTTATTAAAACACTAACAGTCTAATTCAGTTTATGACTGACAGATTATATTATGCAGGATCATTTTTCTTATTATCAAATGTGACATTGTAAACTGAGTTCTATCAGTTCATATTTACATGGGAAATCTTTGCATATGCAATTCAGAAATAGATAAAGCTGTAAGGTAATAATGACGAAGATGATACATATTTGTCGAATTATTGACGCTCATACTCATCTATATGAATATATATAAGTCATTGTACAAGGAACCACTACTAGAAGCATCAAAATACTTACGGGTTTCCCACAGACAATTGTCTAGCAAAATAATATTTGTATTTGTAAATTAAGGAATAAACTATGAATTTATTATGGTGGCAGATACAGAATGTCAAATTAAAAGAAGATACTAAATTCTTAAGTCAATGGTGTTTGAAGTGGACAGTCAAAGGAAATTTTGTGACAAATCCATAACTCATGATGAGTAATTTTAAAGAAACTTTGTAACATTCAAGTGTTGGTAACAATAATAATGTGACATAATTTTCCAACATTTTATTCCTCAAATATTAAGTCTCTCTCTCTAATTTGGAGAACTCATTTAACCATCTTTAAATGGGAGTTGATCATTAACTAAGCATTTATTGTTCATATCAATACTGATTCCAGAAACAATTCTATGAAAAAGTTCTGAACATTCAGTCACAACTGAACATTTGTACAGAAATCATAAGAAGCTTCAGAGGAATGGCACTGACAATTCACACAACTGATGGAAAGCAATATTAGACGAATCGATTTCGAAATAACTTTCAAGTCCAACATCCAATCGAATTTCGTACAACTAACTCACATTAAACCGAAACATACTCCAACTATCTTATAATAAATAATACATTTTGTGTGATATTTAAGTACAAATAGATGTTTCTGTATTGCATGATGAAACGTAGATCGGACTAGGTTTAGTCTATTTCTTATTTGGTGGTACAGGTAATATTTCCTTTCAAAGGATATTTTCAGATGTATTTTAAACATACTTTATTACGCACATGATACATGAATGAGTTAGTTTACCGGTGTAGTTTTGAATACTGAAATGAACCATTTTGTGGATGACCTACTGAGGTTCTTCATAATTACTGAAATGAAAGTAATGTCTTCTAATCTGTTCAGTGTAACATTGACAATGATTGTACTTTGGAGTTTCTCTATTGGAAAACAAATTTTAGCTTCATTCTGTGATAAATTTTGTGAGAATGTGTGAGTGAACTTATTACAAATTACTCGTAGTTGTATATAACCCATCAACCAAGAACAAATTCCAGCTTAACGTTAATACACACATAAATGGTAGTTATTTCGGTATTCAACTGACATGAACTACTTACCCATGAATCTCTAAAAATAATTTGTAGAATAATGATTGAAGATGATTTATTCAACCTGTATTATGATGAATTGTTAACTTCTCATTCAATAGCTATTCATATTATACTAATACAAATACGTTATATTCTACTAATATTTGCCCGATCGTTGTTGCAACCTTGAAGTGGTGGTCGGGCCTGCCTATCGTGATGAAGCAACCGAGCTATACTGGCTGGAACAACTGTTCCTCAAGGTCTTACCATGTCAGATAGGTCGGTTGATGAGCGGTAAGACTAAAAGCAACAAACCCAAGGTCCGAAGGCGAAGTCGTACTGCTAACTGTACAGAGGTGTGACAGCACTAAGGTGTTTCCTCCAGACAACCAGCATGACAGCGATGCTGCCTTCCCACAAGGATGGGTGGGGTTAGAAAAGGTCGACCCTAAAAATGCACACCTCACCTTATCTCACGGATATCCGTCTCCGGCGGTAAGGTCCCAAAACGTACGGAGCTAACACAAAAAGTACCCATAAAAAGGTCGTGTGTGACCGACCTCAAGCAAGTGTCCCTTGGGCACTGCGGTCAAGCTCCCAGGTCACTAAGACCACCTCTAATCCAATTTCCTTTTCAGATACCCCCAGAACAACCCTTCCACGGTGTGGGCAACCGAGAAGTGGTAACCGCCCTCATACCTCTAACAGCACTCAAGACCACTGTATTCATAATCAACCTCCCTCTTCAATTCCTGTTATTCCTCCTACATCGACTTCAAACTCTAAACTTCTTTTTTCGGCTTCCCCCTCAAGTGTCACCATAGCCAACGATTCTAGTGCTCAAAACACTGTCCCAGGTCTACTGAAACCTCGCTCCACACTACACATTGGAGCCTTCAATGTACGCACCCTATGTCAAATCGGTCAGCAGGCTTCCTTGGCTAAAACCCTAGAATCTCGTACCATTGATGTATGCTGTGTCTCCGAAACACGCATACAGGATCCCAGTGTGGTCATTCACTTGACCTCACCTCGGCAAATGGGAGAGCCAACGAGATACACCCTCCGTGTATCTGGTGACCCGATGGCCAGCTCTCTTGGACTGGCAGGAGTAGGGATAGCACTAAGCATGAGGGCGGAACAAGCACTGTTAGAGTGGATCCCCGTCAACAGTCGTCTATGCGCTGATCGGCTAAACGGCTCCGTTTCTGCCTACGCTCCCACCGACTGCAGCTCAGATGAAATGAAGGATGAATTTTACAGAAAGCTATCTGAACTTCTTCAGAAAGCTAAACGTTCAGACATAGTACTCATAGGGGGTGACTTTAATGCCCAGATAGGTAGTTTAAACCAAACAGAAAGGCATTTAGGTGGGTATTTTAGTATACCGGCACAACGAACAGATAATGGTGATCGTCTGCTGCAACTATGCTCAGACAATCGTTTATTTTTAGCAAACACAAATTTTAAACATAAGGAGAAACATCGTCTAACATGGCGACCCCCTACACCAAACCGACGATGGACTCAAATAGACCATATTGCCATCAGTCATCGTTGGAGAGGGTCGGTGGAAGATTGTCACTCATTCTGGAGTACCTGCTTGGACTCCGACCATGCCTTAATACGGGCACGCATCTGCTCGCGCCTCAATGGACGCAAAAAAGCCACATTAAAAAGACTTATTAGAACTGAGTTGAGTAACGAGAAAACCAAAAGTAGGTTCCAGGAACAACTGAGGTCACACCTAGGTAGTTCTGAAAACGAGGCTGACCCAGATGTTGCTTGGAAAGATATGCAAACAGCTGTGGAAACAGCAATGAAATCTAATAGCGACTTCAACCACAGAGTTACAAAGAACCAGTGGATTTCTTCAAAGACTATCACACTGATGGATTCTCGCAAACTCGTCCCATCAGGTTCTTAACACGATGAAGAGCGACAAAAAGTCAGATCTAGGTTAGGCAAAAGTCTAAGTAGCGACCGTGAGCAGTGGTGGGCAACGAAAGCAAAAGAGATGGAAAAGACGGCTACTATAGGGAACACAAGACAGCTTTACAGACTAATAAAAGAAACTGGAACTAATAAGTCAAATGTAAGTGAGATTATCTCGGAAAAAGACGATACACTCATCTGCTCCCAGTCCAGACACCAACCTCTAGTCTGAGGCATGATGGTAGATGCAGACTACTTGGTTGGGGTCCGCATGACTGTCGTAACCAATGGTTGGAGTCTCTTGGTGAAATGGCTCAGAATCGATCACAATAGCGTCGGTGTATACACTCCCTGTCTTCCCTTAAACTACGAGATTAAAATCACTTCACATCTTTCTTTCTGATAACTAATTCTTTCTTCCTATACTGTATCCTCATATGCAATCTTTCTCCTATATATTACCACCTTTGACCTAACCACTCCTATGAATCCGGTGTTCATCTTGCTGTGCTAATGCGGTATGGAAACCTGGACCGATGCATATATGTGCCTGGTCCTACGTTGTAGCTGACTGACTAACTGACTAACATTTGCATAGTTACAGCTGATTTTCACTTTATCTGCACACTATAGATATGAAAATATTTATGTTATTCGATTGTAGTTCTGCATTCTCATGAAGAGATAGCAATTTGTTCATACGAAATTACATACGACATGGGTAGTCGGTTAAGAAATCCTGATATAGTGAACAGTTTTATCACCGAAGTGTTTCTCCAATTAAGCCAACATCAAACTTATCAAGGTGGACGTGTTTATATTTCGTGATAATAAAAATAAATTGTTCAGAGCTAGTTCGAAATTATTCATGTTCACTTCATCATCTCTTTCTCTATCAAATATTATTAGTCATGCAGTACGTTCGTTTGGCTAACGAAGACGACTAGTTACTATTAGTCTTAGACTTACCCACATATGGATTTTGCAAGAATGAACCAAGAACTATCATCAATGCAATGAACAGAAACATTTTTTATGGAATTTAACGTAGTTAGAAAATCTGTGTTTATATACTCATTTAAAAGTGAGATTTGGTTAGTGAAATCACGTAAACTGTGAATCGTGTGACAAACTAAACGTCTCATTTTAGTAAGCTTTCTTCATAATTTAATCTCACACAAGGCATTGATTGACAGATACCATTGTGAGTACAGTGATGTTGTACTCTAATATTTGAATAAAACAGATATTCACAGAATAACAAACATAATAATGTTCAAACGGTAAATGAGTATGAACATTTCGATGCAAACTGAGTAGCACCTCTGAAATATGTTGACAGAAGAGCATGGGTACTGAATTTTGTCATAAGATACTTAAATTTATTATTTCATGAATGATTTTACTTCAGATATTGCCATCCATGTTACTCATACAATCATTTAAATTCTAAATCATATTTTCATAAATCAACATTTTACACGTTTACTAAAAGGCATAGTAGTGATATATTTCTCAGTGTTTAAGCGCTCGCGCGCGAGACTGATAGCTCCTGGGTTCGAATCTCGCAAGCGGCGGGATCGTGGATGCGTACTGCTGAGGAATCCCATACTAGGACGAAACGGCCATCCAGCGCTTCTAGGTTTTCCATGGTGATCTAGCTTCAGTTGACTCCTGATTTCAATCAGCGAAATAAATTTTCATGTTTCATCAATTTCTATTATTGTTTACAAATAAAAATGATTGACCAGCTTTCAAAACGATGTAGTCCATAAAATCATCGAATAAGCCGTTATATGACTTATTCTATAAATCTAAGTTGAAAATATTTTGATATACCTCGATAGATGAAATTTTATAGATGATAGTGTTTAATGATTCTGTGGTGTGCTACTGATGTCTACAGATATAAGTAGGATGTATCATCAATCGAAAGCAAAATGCCTGGTGGCAGAACGTCAAGAAGTAAATATTCAATCATTACTCTTGTTGACTTGATACCGAAATACGTCGAAAACACCGAACACTGAAGAACGTTTGTCGCGTCATCAAATGAAGCTCACAATATAGATATTTCAACTTCGATGTTGAAAAATTAATAAGTGAGAACAAATTGAATACCGTTATTTATATTAATTAGGATATAGGATGGAATTCACAGAAGTACTTTATACTGAGAATTCTATGTTCGACCAAATATACAATATTGAATAATGACACTAATAATAATAACAGATAATATAAAATATATTAATTTCATCGTATTTACGGTTACTTTGATAATATAGAAAATGATTATTAAATCGACATCCAATTTCTTTGCTAAATTCTTAGTTATAGTAATATACTTGTGCACACACTTTACATTCCGAGTTTTGTTGGCACTGATTTCTTTTAATCCTTACTCATTGCTTTTGATATACATTTTGAGTGATGAGGAGTTAGCTCATCAGCAGAAGTTAAATACCACTAACAGTCATAATTAGGCTAACTGCTTAGAAAATTTGTTTTTCCAAACTGATGAGCTGACTGAAACAACTGCTTATAAACTTACTGTTCAAACCATTTAATAAAATTACCGACTATTCATGAAGGTTAGCCAATAAAATAGGAAGGGTATTATTTTGACAGAGAGTATATAATTAGTTTGTATCACATAGTAAAAAAAATAGATCTCATTAATCATATGAGTGATTTATGGGAAAATAAAGAGTAGACATTTATGGATTTTATTTCTAGCCACTCCGCCATGTAAGAAGGTTGTTAACTCACATAAACACACTTAAATTCCAAACCTACCGTTTCAAATCACAAATTTCACATTTCTCAAAACATCCTGTTTTAGTAAGCAAAGATGGATGGTGGCTAGCAGTGGAATCTATGACGCACGTTTCGTTTCACTTGAGACACGTCAGCTGGATGTACCTGCATCTGAGTTGATGTCCACTGTGAGACTCGAACCCAGTACCATACGCTTCTCTACAGAATCATTCAAGTACTTACGCAGCATTAATAGAATTACACATTTACGCTCTCCATTTTATCACCCCCAATCAAGCGAACAGGAGGAGCGCATCGTTGACATATTTAAAAGAGCAATAATGAAAGAGTGGACGAAAGAGCGAATTCCGTAATCACGAAATTCTTAACAGCTTACAGAACCACACATAACCCTATTGTTCCAGATAGGAAGACCCAGCTGAAATTATGTGTGGAAGAAGTACTAGGACCCTATTTAGCGCCGTGTTGCCACATTAACGATTGGATGAACGCAAACAACATCGTAAAATCCTAAGTTTTATTGTGGGTGATAATGTCATTGTCAAATCATTCTGTGGTATGTGCTACTTATATCGACATAAGTTGTATATAAAGCAGGTCAGATATAGAATATGTGGCAACAGAAGATTAAGAAGATCAAGGAGAGAAAAGAACGGGAACAGTAAGCAATGGGTATGTAAATGGAGGAACAATGAAGTCTGAGACAATTCATGAACATTTTGCAAATGAAGTATTGGAGTATGGTTTTTGTATTTTGTCTTGTTACTCTGTAATTTCGTGCTAAATATAATCGGTTGTCCTCACCTGTGCTCGCCTTCACTACATTTGGTGTCGCTGCCAACCATTTGGGGGTGAGGGTTGTGCGCCGTGGATGCCGTTGCGAGCCTGGAATGGAGGTGCTAGTCGGGATGGAATGTGCGGAGAGGCGACGTCGGGTGTTCCGGCGGTGTGCATTTGGCTGTAGCGGGTGACGTTGACTGACAGGAGTGATTGGACGTGTGGCTGCTGGGTGGATAACAGATGTAGATGGCTCAGTTGGTCGCTGGAATGCAGGTTTTAAGCGTTCTGGGTGCTGGGTGTCAGTGGAATTTTAATGGCCCAGTAAATCGACGGGGCTATGAAGGTCAACGCACTGCAGACTCGATATTTTGGCGGAGAGCGTGGCACAGACTGCAGGAAAGAATAAAGTGGCACGGTGAGCAGAACCACCGCAAGAACGACTGCTTAAATGTGGAGAAGTGTGTGGTGTGCGTTACTGATGTCGACAGATGTAAGTAGTATGAACCATCAATTGAGAGTGGAATGCCTGGAGACAGAAGGATAAGAAGATCGAAGAAAAGAGAGCGAGAACGGAGAATAATTGATGTGAAAATAAGGAAATAATAAAGTCTCCTCCACTACAACATCTTGGGAAAAGTTGTTTGGAACATAGAGTTATTGTAAAGAGAATATGAGACGTTTTGTACAAAGTGCATGTGACGTTCGGAACATGGATTAGACACACTAACCAAACACATAGAGAAAAAAGGACGTTGAACACGATAGACAGTCAAGTGAGTCTTCTACAGGAGATAACAAATCACATTAGCCAAGTGGTTGACTGGTTTAAAGATTAAGAATAATGTATTCTCTTTCTATAAATAAGCACAATCCTTTCTTATTCATTTAAATTTTAGCTTTCCTTTGAGTATACCAATAGGAATAGAAAAGATCAAGCGAATTGAATGATTATATAAAGGAAACATCTTTAATTATAATTTAATCGCATATTATTTTCGTGATCACTTGCTACTTTGGAATAACCGTAATAATTTCAAAACTACTGGTTATCATTTTGTAGGTTACTAGAGAGCTTAGGAAGCCGAATTTAGCTTTCAGTTAGAAGACTTGTCGAAGAGGTCTGATGTTTTTTAATCAAAATTCTGTGGACATATGTCCTGTGAGGTGGGATCAATAAGATAGATCAGGGTAGTTTCTCACTGCTTGTACTACACAAACACGAAAAGACGTCTATTATTTTTCATGTAAAACGAGTGATTTATGGAATATAAGTTTCATTTCTTGTTGCAATATAGGTTATCATTACAGTGGTTTTCATGATGAACATATCGTTAGTGTAAATTGGTTGGACAACAATTGGTTTAAATGACAATTCGACAACTGGACGAGTCGTATGGAAGGGGTATTGTTATTAATTGTTACAAATTCCGTATATATTTCCCAACACAATTACAAATGTTATGTTCACATACTGTTCATAATTTATTTGTTCAGGTATATATACATTCAAGAAAAGTCTAGATCTGTATTTTACTTCCACAATTTACATGGTAACTGCTGAACATCAAAAAAAACAATGTACGGACAATCCTATCAGTCATATATATACGAGTATATGTAATTATGAGATCGTAAAGCAAGTATGTAAACAGTTACTTTTCCAACATTCAGAACTTCACTATGCATTGCAACCATCATCAGTTGTACCTCAATATGATAAAAATGCAACAAGAAATGCTGTATATATAATTTTCAATAATATTTATTCTGTGTATTTTATGATTAATTAGGCACATCAATAATTAATATTGGTATTCAACTATGGACATCAATATTTTGTGGTGTTTGAATAACTCCATTTATGATCATCCAATTCTTTGAGATAGTCTTTCGTTTGTGATCGTTGGATCTCACTTTCCACAATTGTATATGTATGCACAAATAAACTTAGGTGAGACTTGGTTTTATCTGCCGATGTCAACACTGTACTGCTACGATCAGTGATTACTTTTGTCGATAAAATAAGACATAGAGAAGCTTTGTGTACCGAACAATTGACATTACAATGACATTTCATCAATGTTCACTGAAATAATCACATTTAAATGGATGGACATTACAATACACTATTTATGAAAAGATTTATCACGATTTTTCATGATGTAATAATAATAATAACTTGAGATGAAAAGGCGAAATATGAATTTCTTTCCCAAAATCAGCGTGGTCTTTGTTGAATATCACTGAAATGAATTGATATTCACCTGGATTAGTCATTTTTGTTGTTACTTTGAGTCTTGGAAATTGTAGTGGTTGCTCGTTTTTAAATATAAGTAGTAATGCTACGAGGATATAACATATGCTATAAATGCTTCCAGGCAAATCTCGTTCGTTCGATGTTTAGAAACGTGGATCCGTAAGATTTCTAGAATTTGTAATTTGAAGTCTAATTATCAGATCGTTATTAAGAGAAATTCGTATGGTTAACAATGACTTCGGCAGTTTAATCATGTAAGCGTAGACTACTGTACTGTAACGGCTGATGAAATTATTATATTCATGAGCGAATGTTAGTTACTTATAATCATATTTTGAATTACACATCTCCTTGAAAGAGCGGTATAATAACTAATTGTTCCGATATTTATTTTTATGATTCAACTGAACTGTATTCGAAAAATTTGACACAAATGAATAAACAAATTCAAGACACTTTTTACTTCATTGGTGATTCATTCAGGAATGAATTTACTCAACGTAATGTAAGAAATGTGCATTATAATCTGTAGATCATATGAAGAAATTCACAAATGTGCTCGTCTCTCACTTCTTTTACTTGTTCTTTCTGTATCTTCACCTACACTTATAGGAGACTTGATTCATACTAATGTAAATAAATCAACATAATAGTATCAAATGTATTCATTTACATGTATTTTAGGTATTTAATAGTCGTCGAGTAATTTGTTCATTCGTTCAGGTAGTAAGATTATTCAACATTTTACGTGTTTTCTATATACTACTGATTAATTTTCCAGTAGCTCGTAAAAAACATAATAATTCACAGGGATGAATTTGTACAACGTATAATTTATTACGTATGGAATAAAACTGAACAGATTGGAAATGTCTGAGTGAGAAATCTTATTGCAAATCTATTTGTACTTGAACATAAATCTCGGCAAAAAAGGTCATATTTATCTGCTTATCAACAGTAAAACTACCAACACTGCGTGCCATTCGTCTCATTGAGAATGAAAGAAAGACGTTTAGATAAAGTCTGTGATTTCATCGTGTACAAGTATCATGTACAAAGTGTTACGGTCACTGTAGTCAAAATTGAAGAAGTTTGTTAATTGAATATGTGAATGGAGGAAGTATTATTGAGTAGTCCTTGTTAGTAAAATATGTATATCTTACACGCAGAACTATATTTGTAAAATCTTTTATTCCTTCATGGAAATCAATGTGCATATTGAGGAGTATGAGCAAATGAATTGAAGTGTGAATACGTAACGCATTCTGCTGTTACCAAGAAACGTATTACACGTTGAGAATTATCCGACTTGGTTGAACGTAATCGATAATTCTTAAAAATTTTATCGAATCAATCCTTTGTTCGTTATTTTCCCAAAGCCGATTACTAACCTAGCTGAGATTATTATTATATATGTCACTTAGAAAACTTATGTGATTCTATGTACGTAGTTAAGTAAATGAATACAAATGCCTTCTGAAAACAAACCAGCTTCATAAGCGTTTATTTAAATGGAAAACTTGTGAGTAGACTCAGTATTCAATTGTCATCTACTGTGTATTGGGAGTATTGTCCAAGCCAACTGTGTTTGAAGTGTGTTTATTTTTCATGGATTTGCATGAAACAAGTGTTTATATTAATAATAAGTAGTTTGTTAATAAAACAGTTTCAATCATTGACATACCCAACGCCCTAAAACATAAAATACAATCGCAGCTGCCACAAAAGCAGTGGAAAGAATCACAATACATATTATAATTGACAGGAAATAATCATCTAACAGTCTTTGGATTGCAGTTTCAATTATTATGGAACAAGTAAATAAAACTTCTTATTACTATGTGAGCAAATAGTTGAGATAGAACAAATCAGACGATTCGTTGTTCACTTATGTATTAGAAGAGAATTTGTAATATATTATCTCTGTCAATTAGGAATGTTGCAGATATATTTTGATTACTGTCTTGTGTTTCCAAATAGTTGTTTTATTCAATCTAAATGGTCTGACTGAATATAATTTAGGTGAAAGGGTGATGATAACACTAAATAAAATGAGGCTTGTAGTTCAACAATAACATGTAGTTTAAAAATCAAGACAAGCACCATACAATATAGAAAAGGTGAACTGTGGTTCGTTATGAATTGTAATATAGGTTATAAAATTTTTTGAATGGCAATGCTTATACGAATGTTATAGTTATCGTTATTCAGGTAGTATGCATGTCCGACTGTATATTTGACAATGAGTGATTGACAGCTAACACTAGTTTCCAGAATTCATTATCGTGGATATTTCAATATTTCGAGTCAACATCAATCAAATTTTCATCAATGTCTTTGAAATGCTTGAATTAAAGTAATAATAAGTTGATAATTTGAAACCAGTTGACTAGCCTCATGCCTAAACATCATTTAAGTGTGTCATGCTGTCCAAGTATCAGAATAAGAATGGATTACAAGCTTACTAGGTCATATCATTCTCCTGTTAAATGAAAGATTCTATGCAAATGCTGGATTGATATGATGAGTTAACTCTAAATCTGTGTTAATGAAATAGTTAACGAAGAGTTCTCTTTTTATATTTTATGTCTGAATGGGTATATTCCGTTTGATGAAATAGTTGTCTCTGCTTTACAGGCTCTTCTTCATTATAAATGTCAACTAGCATCGAACTTGATTCGATATCACTAAATAAAATGCATCAAACAATCTTATAATAAATATCATATAATACGTTTACACAACTCAATAGCTGATTGTCAAGTTATGTAGCACATAGGTAGTTCAATGGCATTCATACATAAAATGGAGGAACTCACTTTTACTAACGTATTAATCACAGATTAATGTTTAATATTTAAAATGTAATTGGAATATAAAATGAGAAATGACATGAAAATGTTCTGTACTACATCACTGAATGGTTTTATGAGATTAGCGTGCTATGAAATGTAAGTATAATGCTGTTTAACTTTAGTTGAAGTTCAGATGTGTTTTTTTCTCTACTCATTATTATTGTTATTTTTAATATCAGAATTACTAATCATCAACATCTGACTACTAATGTAATGTGGAATCCAGGACGCGCGTTTCTTTCTGTTTGAGACTCGTTAAGGGAATGTACTTGCTTGTGACGTAAGGCAGTATCGAGACGATTCGCATGTATGATCCACATCTATAAATAAGAGACTGATCGATGGGAAGATCCAAACAACCAATTCAAAAAGTGATTATTATGTTAGTTTGACATTTTACTTGCAATTTAGTAAGCGGCATTCGTTACAGCAAACACTCTGAAAGGAACATTATCTTACTAGTTGTTATTTTCTGAGCAATTATTTCCTCATTTCTTCAAATATTTTGATCAACACATCTGAAAAATTTCTATATTTTTTCTATTTTTATGATTGCAGACTTTGAATGCTTGAAGATAAACATGAGCTGTGAAGAATGCATAGTATAATTTAGAACTTTAAAATATATTTAACATCATCATCAATATCTAACGAACACACTACAAACTTGAGTTTTCTTTTTCTTTGAATGGATCAAATACTTGCAAACAACATACCACTTTGTCCACTGTTATTAGTGACGAGACTCTACCTTGTTTAATTCATGTATGCTGATATTCTTTTGGTGGCAAATATTTCATTCACTAGAAGTACGTACTTTTTCTTAATATATGAGTCACATAGTTACATTTGTGTGAGAGGGAACACTGAACAATTTGGACGGACTGGTTGACAAGAGAACTAAATAATTCATTTTTTTATGACATTTATTTTAAATCCATTTAAAATTATTAATTATTCAAGTGTAAATTCACGTTGCTTTTTGTGTTACTGATGTCAACATATATAAGTAGTATGTATCGTCTATAAAAAGTGAAATGTCTGGCAGCAGAAAGTTAACGAGGTCTAATAAATGAGAACGAGAACAATGAATGATTGGTGTGGAAACGAAAGAACAAGTCTGAGTCCGTTGATTGATATTTGGAAATTAAGTTTTCACTGTATGGATCTCAGATTTTACTAAGAGATTTTTTAATTTTTGTTCGAATAAATTCCATTGTCCCAAATCATGTTATCGTTCACTAAAATGTCAGTTTTTGTTGAATTCATATGCATCGGTCAATCAACGATTTGTGAGCGGTGAAATTATGAAAAAAGCTCGCTAATATGAAACACATAGTCACAAGATTCACAGTTCACGTCATTTCGCTAACCACATTTCACTTTCAAATTAGTATATAAGCACAGTTTTTCAAACTACTTTAATTTTAAAAAAATGTTTCTGTTCATTGTATTGATGGTGGTTCTTGGTTCATTTTCGCAAAATTCATATGTGGGTAAGTCTCAGACTAATAGTAACTAGTCGTCTTCGTTAGCCAAACGAACGTACTGCATTACTAGTAATATTTGATAGAGAAAGAAATAATGAAGTGAACATGAATAATTTCGAATTAGCTCTGAACAATTTATTTTTATTATCACAAAATGTAAACACGTCCACCTTGATAAGTTTGAAGTTGACTTAATTGAAGAAAAAGTTCAGTGATAACACTGTATTCTATGTCTGGATTTCTCAACCAACTACTCACGTTGTATGTCGATTCTCATGAATGAATTACTTTCCCTTCATGAGAATACAGAACTACAATCGAACAACATAAATTTTGTCATATCTATAGTGTGCAGATAAAGTGAAAATCAGCCATAAATATGCAAATATTAGTAGAATCTAAAGTATTTGTATTAGTAAAACATGAATACCTATAGAATGTGAAGTTGACAATTCACCATAATACAGGTTGAATAAATAACCTACGATCATTATTCTGCAAATTATTTTTAGAGATTCATGGGTAAGTAGTTCATGTCAGTTGAATTCCGAAATAACTACCAATGATTTGTCTATTAACTTGAAGCTGGAATTTGTTCTTAGATGATATGTTATATGTAACTAAGTATAATCAGTAGTATATTGAGCTATTTAAGATATAAGATTTGATGAATATGCAGAACTATATAAAACGACTAGTTGTTTAACGAGAAACATTTTGCCTGTATTCATAAGCTTTAATTGTCTTCATCACCTTTCTAATCATTCGAATGGTTTAGTAGTGAAATCTTATCCCGAACACGTTTCTTAACAATGAAACGTTAACCAACAATTTCTCTTTTTTGTTGAATTTCCAAAATAGTGTAACTGAATTATTGGAATATAGTGTCATTTTAATTGACTAGTTCATTAACAAGTGGTATTTTAACTTTACTGATAAGCTTCCATATATTGCTTGAAATCATTTTACATGAAACAATCATTATTCAGTCATATAATCGGACAGAATTTATCACAGAATGAAGCTGTGATTTGTTTACTAATACTGAAAGTTCCAAAGTACAATCATCGTCATACGAGTAACGGGTTACACTATGCAAAGAAGAAGACATTATTACCTTAAAATGATTTATTATAGTATTGTAAACTACACCGATAAACTAACTCATTCATGCATCTCGAAATATCCATTGAAAATAAGTGCTACCGGTATCATCAATTTAGAAATAGATAACATGTAATCCGATCCACCTTATTGATCCAATTTTACGAATATATATATATATATATATATATATATATATATATATCGCGCAAAACGTATTATTTATTATCAGTCAGTTGGTTTATGTTTCGGTTTAGTGTTAGCCTACGAAGAACGTTTGACTTGAATGTTATTTTGACATTCATTTGTCTAATTTTCTTTTCCATCAGTTATGTGAATCGCTAGTGCTTTTCGTCTGAAGCTTCATACACTTTCTGTATAAATGTTCAGCTGTGATTGAACGTTCAAGAATCTGTAGTAGAATTGTTTTCGGAATCAAGATAATATATATGCCCTTCGTAAGTATGCAGTATTGAGATGAATAATAAATGCTTAGTTCATGACCAACTTCCACTTAAAGATAGGTAAATGAGTTCCCCAAATTAGAAAGGGAAAAATAATATTAGAGGAATAGAATTTCGAAAAATTGTGTTGCTTTTTATTGTTACCTACACTTGAATGTTAAAAGGTTTCTTTAAAATTACTCATCATCAGTTGTGGATCGTCACGAAATTTCCTTCAATTATCTACTTCAGACCAAATATCAGTTTTCGAATAACACTAATAATCGCAATCTTTCATGACTGAAGAATTTAGTATCTCGTTTTTGAGTTGACTGTTTGTATCTGCCACCAAAATAAATTCACAATTTATTTCTTAATTAACAAACAAAAATCTTATTTTGCTAGACAATTGTCAATCGGAACCACGTGAGTATTTTGGTGTTTCCAATAGTGTTACCTGTACAATGTCTATTGTATTCATATAGAAGGGTATTAGCGTCAATAATTCGACAAATATGTATCATATGAAACAAAATTAACTTACGGCGATATCTATTTCTGAATTGCATATGCAAAGATTTCAAACGTAAATATGGATTGATTGAGCTCAGTTTACAATATCACATTTGATGATATGACGAAAGACCCTGCATAACATAATCTGTAAACATTAAAAACGTTTTAGGTTGTTATTGACCTACAAGTTTGTATAAAACATAAAATTATCAAAGTAATATTGAATAATACTGTTGGAAATTAATGCTGTGATTTATTTTGGATTGTTTAGTCACTTCATGATTGAATACATTTTTACTATGATTAGTCACTTCGCGATTTTATTATCGATAACGTTTGCTACCTATTTTAGTGGACAACTATTTGACAAAGTGGTACGTTTGTACAGTAGAATTTTATTGTGTTGATTTAAATCACGAAAAGCTTTTGTACGAAAGACTCTCACAATTATAACTGGATAATTACTGAATCAATACAATATTTCACTACGATTGAATAACATTCATTTTACTCATTTGCTTCTTAGTACATTTCAGAATTGATTTTAACCCTTTATCACTAAGCAATTTTTTGAGAGGATAGATGTCAATCAATCGAAATGTTGTCTGGCACGATTTACGTAAATTTAATCTACACTGAATATGAAACGGTTCCTTGGGTGTTTTATTCAGATAAAGTGTGGAAAACATGTAACTTACTATGGAGGAAATTGTAATTGTGAGAATCTCAATTAACTAAGCATTTCACTCGGTAGTTTGATTTAAACATTTTCAAGGGAAATGAATGAGGAACACAGTTATCTATTATGAATAAATAGTTCATAAATTGTCCATATATTAAACAAACCATCCAGTCCATATCATCATGTTAAGAAATAACAATGTGTACACCTTTTATTTATATCCGATTGTTATGATACTTGATTATTTCCATTGAAAAGCTTAAATCAGACTACTGAATGAAATGTTCATTCATTGAGTGTTTTGCAAATATGAACTCAGCGACCAACTATTGTGAATCTATTAGTTCGAATTTGGATGAACATTCGTATATAAGTTACGTAATGTCTCGTTTATATTTATTTTATTTCCTGTTCAGCATCAAGCAGGACAACGTAAAAATTTAGAGGTACGTTCTCCGTTATTTCATACAATTAAACCTGTTTTCCATTGTTTAAAAGGACATTTTGTATCAATTTGTCTAGATAAATAATCTTATGTTGCAAATTGTTATTTCTTTAACATTCTGTATTATTTACTGCAACCTCATACTTAACACCTTTCATGACCATGTTCCTGATTCCCACCAATATTGCCGAACACATAATTTCGCTTCGGTATTCTATCCAACATTTGAACTGGTTAAGAGAAACTTTCCATCTTGTCTAACACGTACACGTTTAACTTCTGGTTAGACTGGTTATTGTCACATCCAACAGTATTAGATATTTAGAAAACATCTTTTTACACAGTATCGATAGACACCTATTACTGAAGGTTGAAATCCAAACTTCTAGCATACGTTTGAACTGTAAAGAGTCATTAAACTTAATAAATAAACAAATACAACTCAAGAAATAAGAAAGTAATCCATAGAATACTATGACGAAAAAATAATTCGAATACAGACAAACAGTAGACTTGAAGTCGTCGACTGCTTACCCAAAATCAACGTTATCAATAAAGTGAAGAGCAGAACAGTTTTATAATTAGCGCCTTAAGCGAAATCTAATATTCAAAAGTACAGTTATATTAGCGCTCCATATTCAGTGAATTTCATCATTTGAAGCGATTCTAAAGTTCAGTTGCATGGAATTTACATTTCTAATTGATTTTAATAGATATAATTTAAAGTTCTAGCCTTAAAAATATTTACAATTGCAGTGTATATAACTTACTATTTTTATTATAGAAAGTTGATAAAACCGAGGTAAATTGAATCTCAAGTTATTTTGAAATTTTCATAAAGTCCTCAGAGGTGCCCTTATTGAATAAGTGAATGGAAGACAAGTTATCATTTATGTTTGATTTTCCACCAATAACTGTTATATTCAGTCACCAAATAGGTACAACAGCATTTGTGAGGACATTATCCATAGTGTAAAAATCTGCGAAAAACTGATATGCAAATACATTCTTTACAAATTTCGAAGACACTTAATCGATAAGAAATGTATCTTATCAAGTTTAATCATTGAATTCATTTTGTTAAATAGTTTCTACCTTTGATGAAAAGCATCTAAAATGCACTTTTACAATATTTTATTTATCACTAGTTGATGGTAAGCTTTTGAGATTTTAATGACTCTTGAAACTCTTCATGTTTTTATTCCACTAAACTGATGAAACGATATCGAGTTCGGCTTGAGCAAATACAATTTTGGCTAATAATGGTTGAGTATTGAAACCCTAACCACTGGTTTTAACACTGGGAAAGAAAACGTTGTATAACTTTTCTTGAGCATCTCCTTAAAACACGCTTATTTCAATGACTGAAATCTTATAAAATGATAGACTGGCGTTACTCGATAAACTTCTATGGTAATATTTGAAAACCTCACCACGTGTTTTGTCGTTCCTTGACTCAAACAGATAGTATTTTTCCTCTTGTTTCCGTTCAATTTTAGCGCAACTTAGAAATCTTACGTAGAAATTTTTGACCATTCGTAGTCATACCTCTAAGATTCTTGTATTTAATAGGATTTTCAGGAAGCTGGATTAAGAATCTTTTCGAAATATTGTGCAGGTTACTGAAGAATTCCAACACATGAAGAATTACGAATCCTAAAACTGGAGAAAGTTCGCCCTATCACTATTACGTTAGTTCTAGATATTATGGCAAAGTAGTTATATTATTATTTAAGTGTCGAACAATTTTGTTCAGCCGAATGTGAATATGTAATTAAATTTCATTCTCCGAACAAGAGTTTATTCCGAATACTTTATGTGTACTTTCATGAAAATTGGAGTATCTTATACAAACAGCCTTTAAAATACCCCTCAATTCTCCACTGAATCACATTTTTCCAATGTTTATAAACATAATCGAGTTATTGTACATTATTTTTCATTGCATTTAGGAGTTAGGAAGGCGTTGATTAACAGCTTTCAAACAATCATTTCATTATACAGAATAACTATTCGTTGTTTGACCTAACCTTCATCAAAATGTTAACTAAAAATCATATTGCATCATTTCACTTTTGAAATGTTTTTAAAGTAAATATTTTGCAACAATAACAGACTTCTTTCTGTGGCCTACTGAAATATAATGACAAGAAAATAAAGATAAAATACGTTATTCAGTTAAACCTACGGATTTCGCTATTACTTCTTGACTTCAGTGATACGAAACCTATGGTATGTAAAATTGCACGATGGAAATTTAGTTGACAAGTTGATTGTTATCTAGTAACATCACAAACTAATATTTTTGAGCGGGAAATTTTTTTAGCCTAGTAGATAATGTGTAGCTGATCATAGTAGTGAACAGGTTCGCAATTAGCCACTGCAATAAATGAAATTAACAAAGTTTCACGTCATAATTATTCAGATTTCTCAAATATTTGTTTGATATTTGTATTCATTTTATATAAATTTTGGGATAGTATACGAATGATGAATAAAGAAGTAACACGAGAACAATTTTTTACTCGTTTGGTTGATTACCCTGATGTAATTTAGTAATAGACTCATCTGGTAAAAATATGTTCACAAAAACATCTGCTATATCATATTCAGAAAATTATGTCAAAATTGAAGACAACATTGTTAAAACAGATCATAGTCAAACCAAGAATGAAATATATCTATTCACTTCAGTTCATGAATATGAAAGGCCTTACACACAACCAGTCTTCAATTGTTATAATAACCCGTAAAGATGACTAAATTCACCCAAGATTGATCTTGCTCTAAATTCTGTCAAGATATTCTTATTCATTTCATTTTGAGTAAAAGATTTAAAAACGGAAGACAAACTGCAAATTTTCCACTCCCTGACATTCTATAGTTTAAGGTAATATGAAGTTAAGATTGTCTATTGTATTATATCAATTTAGCCAACAGATTATGCTCGGAAGACAGAATAAGTGTGAGATAGATGACAGTGTGTGCATACAAACCATAAACTAAATATTCAGAACATCTTTCAGACAGATGGAAACTTAACTTTAAAATACTAGTTTTATTTATAAGATGGAATGAAGCTAGTCCGATGGACAATATATAATCCGTGATTGAACCAATTAAGTAAACGTTATTGAATGAAGCTAGTTGATCAGTTGATAAACAGTGTGCATAATCATTCAATTAGGAAAAAAGTTGTATCATTACACTAGATAGAGTATGAAGCCACGAAAGTGGAACACTAATAAACTGTGGTAAATTTGCAGTACTTATGGCTTGAATCTGTCCATATTGTTGATGAAATATAATGTTCTGCAATAACTTGCACACATAGAGTGCTACTTAACTAAAGACATTGTTGGAATTCTAAATGATTGTAATGTAGAATTCAACAAAACGGTTAACTGTTTACCGATAAACAATAAAGTCCCAGTAATTCAAGGTACCATTTACAATTTACACTGAATACGTTTCGAAATAGATATTTGCCGGAAAACAAGTTTGTGAATTTCAACTGCGAAATAATCTATATTCAGCCTGATATTACTCAATTCAAAATGTAGATCATGAAGAAAGAAAACAGTAATGTTGACAAGCGCTGTCTGGTAGTCACATTCTTACGTGAATGCGACTCTTGTTTACACGATCTGTAGTGAAGTATTTCTCAGTCAAACGGGTTAGTGTACCCAGGATTTGTTATTTGAATAGCGTTTAGGGAATATGAGCAACAATCAGCTGCCATGACATTATGTTATCACATCGAGCACGGGTGCTGATAGCATTTGCTGATGTAAATATAAAATTACAATTGTGATAATATCATCCACCTTCATAAATATCCTTAGTGGATTATTGCAATCAATGTTTCATAGAATCCAAATCTCTTTTAAAATAGAACTCTGTATACATATAATTAATGCTAATCAAACTAACACCAACTAAAATTTGACATAACTACTAGCACACTGGCTTGAGTCCAACTACCTATCTCATATGACTTCATAATATCTGCGCAGCTTCATGTATGCCTTTGGGTAACATTTCCCCAAACATAAAAACAATGTCATTGTTGTGTAGTTTGTTTAGTTTTGGCTCCAGATGAGACAATTATTATTCATCCAAATCGCCATTTCGATTTTCTTAAAATGTCAAACTATTCGTTTGAACTTCATGCCTTGTTATCAATTTTATTTGCTTCACTTTCGAACTTGGCGGCTGTCATCTTGACATTCCTGAACATTTGATCCCCAAGCAAATTGTTTACATCTGGTCATTTTAATTTTATGTGAATTACAATTGATATGACCTAAGGGAAGAAGTCGAAGAAAATTATATGATTTATTTTTGAAGGCTTGATTTTCAGGTAGAAGAAATAAACTTGAATACGTTGTTAGGTGATCAGTTCAAATGTAATTTATTTGTTTCATACACATAGTTCCCTTTATCATTTTGAAAAGAGCAAGAACAAAGATTCTAGCAGAATAGCATGAATTCATTTTTTTTCGTAGGTTCTCGTCAGCTGCTTACAACCTGTGATATTTAAAAAATCATAATTACATAATGGGTTTAAATTGCTAACTGAATATTGTAAATATATACCTAATGTGAAAGAATATTCTACAACATTATGTGTGACAGCAGTTCAAAAGTGGGTTAGAAACAATCGATTACATAATGAGTTCAATCTGTGAAAATAATGAATAAACATTGATAGGAATACAGTGAGTAGAGTTTAGTTGAAAGATTATTAATTTGAAAGATAACTGAAAAAATAAAATAGAATCAATGATGTAATAAATACAAAAGAGAAAAGAAAAAAGAAAACTTTTATGTTGCAGTGAAGGAATATTTGTCATCAGGGCTAGGAAAAATTAACCACCCTCTCCTTTTGAATACATAGGTCAGGTTTTTGACGCCTGATGGCAATGGCTTCAGCAAACTTCAGAAGACTGGAGTTTGGCTGCTTACTAATCACCCTAAAGGATTGTAAGGTATCTACCTGATGTCCTGTATCAAGGAGATGTTTGGTGATTGCATTGCTCAGAGTTTTTCTTTCCCTTGTTCTAAGACTTTTTGGAACATGTTCAAATAATCTAAGATATGCTCTCCTTTCAGTTCGGCCGATCTAACTGCTTTGGCAGGTGCACGTAAATTTATAAATACAGTTGGCGGTAACATGAAAGGGTTGCTTGTCGATCTTTGATTGGGTTATTGAACATGTTGTTTTATAGAGAATTAAAAGTTTAGCAGCCGGATAAGTTCTGGCTAGCGCTGTATTCAGTGTCTTGTTGATAATTTGTGCAACGTCATCACCTTTAAAGTTAAGATTTATGTATACTGGCCTTTTATTGACCATAGTTATTTCCGTCTTCTTTTCCTTGGGCCTTTTATATTTGTCAATAAACTTTTGTGGATAAAAGTTGTCTTTTAGACATTTTTCTACGTTCATTAATTCTTCTTCCAGTTTGTAGGTGGTGCATATCTTTTCTGCCCTGTAAAATAGTGTTTTAACCAACGCCTTCTTGTAACTAATTGGACAAAAACTATTGAAATTCAGGTAGAGGCCATTCAAATTACTTTTTCTATAAATTGAACGTTGGACTGTCCCGTCTCCCCTGCGTTTTATGGTAACATCAAGAAAGTTGAACATGTCGTTCTATTCGTGATCCATAGTAAAATGTATGTTAGCATGAGCGTTAATGAAGAGTTTGAGCAGGCGGATTGCATGTTGTTTATTATTACAGATAATAAATGTGTCGTCCACATATCTGGAGTATTTCGTTGTTTCACTAATTGCCTGTTTAAGTATCGGGTTTTCAAGATACCCCATAAAAATATCTGCCATAATTAGACCTAGTGGACTACCCATTGCTACGCCATCGACTTGGCGATATATGGTGTTGTTAAATTGGAATTGAACATCTGTTGTACATATTAGTAGTAGTTTTTTGAATTCTGGAGCTGGTAAAGGTAGGAGATCATAATTCTGACAAATTATATCAATAGTTTCAAAAAGTGGTATATTGGTGAACAAGGATGTTACATCAAAAGAGACCATGAACTTGTCGTTAACATTCGTATGATTTAGTCTATCAGCAAACTGGGATGAATCTCTTAACGTATATGTTGCTAATCTACGACGAACTGGTTCTATTTTTTCTGCTAACCAGCGTGCGACTTTATGATATGGTGAGTTGGTCATTGATAGGATAGGTCTAAGAGGAACGTCATGTTTGTGAACTTTTGGTAAACCATACATATGAGGTAGACGTGAACCACGTGGTTTTAGATCGTTGTAAGTGGAATTATCAATCATTTTCTTTTTTAGGAGTTCTCTAAGCATGCCTGTGATTCGTTTTTCTGTTGAATCAGTCAAATCTTTTTGGGATTTATCTACTTTGAACCTCAGTTGGTCGTCGAGGATTGACTTCATCTTAGTGACATAATCAGCTGTATTTGTAGTGTCAGTTATTATGGCAAGCCCATATACCTTTATTCTAACTTCCGGACATCCTATTTTATTCATTTTACTTGAGCCATATATTGACCTTGTCAATTATTCGCTTGTCAGTCTTGACTGTTTTTTTTATATGAGCGTATATGAGTGTACACTTCATGTCCCATGATTCATTGTATGTCTGTAGCTTATTTTGTTTGACTATAAATACTGAGTAACGCTTAATTAAAATGGAGTTGGCTTCCCAGCCATCCTCCCTGTGCGTCATTTTGCTTGGCTCTTTTTCATTCACTTCATATACAAAATATATGTATTCAAATGCCATTCTCGTTAATTGACTTATTTAATTCCGTTATGGACTAACGCGATCTAAGTCGACGATGATAAACGAGAATAGGTGATAACAAACATTCGTACAATCTAAATGGAGTCAGATTCACGGGCCACTAAATATTCATTAGGACAACAACTGAACCTTTATCCGGTTGTAAAACCATCACCTCATTATTTTGTTTCATGTTTCTGAGGACTATTAGATGTTCTTTGGATAGAATATTCGACTTTGGTGTCGATGGTTGGCAATATCAACTAATTTATTTGATACTGAATTCAAATCGCTTTCAAACGCTATCGCATTGAACAATGTCATAAAATGAAACTATTGATGTTTAAATCATAATATGGCCGACCTACAGTGTAAACCATTGACTAGTTTATGATTTCCGTCCTTAAAATTTCCCAAACATGAATGCGAAAACTGTCCATATGAAAAACTTATCAGTCTTCACTCTCATGAAACGTGTGAGCTGAACCTACTATTATCACATTTCGACGATTAGGTCAATCGTAAAAAATGTTTTCATTGCCACACGTTAATTTCCGTTTACTCAGTCTCTAATTCGTCTTTCAGTGTGCATGTTATAAGTTATATACTAGAAATAGTACTATATTTACGATAACAAAGCGTAGAAGTTTACTACGATGCACCAACTTTACACGAATTCTTGTTTCCTTTGCAGTTTGTAATTAGGTATTCAAACCAGATGTGCTGGACTGACTGATTTATTTCATCATTCGACGCACTGACTACAGATTTCAATTTTGAGTTTTCATGAAACGTTTGCATGAATAACGTGTACCGAATACTTATAATGGAACACTTATTATTGCCATTCAACATTACTTACTTATTTACTTACGCCTGTTACTCCTGATGGAGCATAGGCCGCCGACCAGCATTCTCCAACCCACTCTTTCATGGGCCTCCTTTTCTAATTCCATCCAATTCTTGTTCATTTTTCTCATGTCTATTTCCATTTCCCGGCGTAATGTGTTCTTTGGTCTTCCTCTTTTCCTTTGGCCTTCAGGATTCCATGTGAGGGCTTGTCTTGTGACGCAGTTGGGTGCTTTCCTCAATGTGTGTCCTATCCACTTCCAGCGCTTCTTCCTGATTTCTTCCTCCACTGGGATCTGGTTTGTTCTCTCCCACAGTACGTTGTTGCTAATAGTATCCGGCCAATGGATCTGAAGTATTTTGCGTAAAAAATTGTTAATAAACACCTGTATCTTCCAGATGATGGCTTTCGTAGTTCTCCAAGTTTACGCTTCATACAGTAGAACTGTCTTGACATTTGTATTGAAAATCCTGACCTTGGTGTTGGTTGATAGTTGCTTTGAGTCCCAGATGTTCTTCAGTTGTAAATATGCTGCTCTTGCTTTGCCGATCCGCGCCTTCACATCTGCATCAGATCCATCCTGTTCATCAATGATGCTGCCAAAATTTGTAAAGGTTTTTACATTTTCCAAATCTTCTCCTTCAATTGTGATTGGATTGGTGTATACTGTGTTGTATCGGAGAACCTTGCTTTTCCCTTTGTGCATATTGAGACCTACTGCTGCTGAGGCTGCTGCTATACTGGTCGTCTTCTCCTGCATTTGTTGTTGCGTGTGCGATAGAAGGGCCAGATCATCTGCGAAGTCTAGGTCATCCAACTGCATCTTAGATGTCCATTGTATCCCGCGCTTTCCTTCGGACGTTGACGTTTTCATGATCCATTCGATCACCAGGAGAAATAGAAACGGTGAGAGTAAGCAACCTTGCCTGACACCGGTCTTCGCTTCGAATGAGTCTGTCAATTGTTCTCCATGCACAATTTTTCAGTTTAATCCATCATAGGAATTCCGTATGATATTGACTATCTTCTGAGGCACGCCGTAGTGTCGAAGAAGTTTCCATAGTGTTGTTCTGTCCACGCTATCAAATGCCTTTTCGTAGTCGATGAAGTTGATGCAGAGTGATGAATTCCATTCAAGTGATTGTTCCACAATGATCCGTAGAGTTGCGATTTGGTCTGTACACGATCTATCCTTACGGAATCCTGCCTGTTGGTCTCAAATTTGGGCATCTACGGAGTCTTTCATTCTGTTTAACAATACCCTGTTGAAGACTTTTCCCGGTATTGAGAGAAGAGTGATGCCCCTGTAGTTATCACAGTTGCTGAGATCGCCTTTCTTTGGTATTTTGATCAGAAGTCCTTCTTTCCAGTCTGTTGGTACTCGTTCCTCCTCCCAAATCTTGCTGAAGAGAATGTGGAGTATCCTTGCAGTTACCACTACGTCTGCTTTTAGTGCCTCTGCTGGGATGTTGTCCGGTCCTGCTGCTTTGCCACTCTTGATTTGTCTGGTGGCCATGCTGATTTCTTCAATTGTTGGTGGGCCAACATTGATCGGGAAGTCCGTGGGTGCTGCTTCGATATTGGGTGGGTTCAGTGGGGCTGGTCGATTCAAGAGTTCTATGAAGTGTTCTACCCACCATTCCTTGTGATGGTGCTTCTTGTGGCCCAGGACCTCATGACATGTTCAAGTGATTGCCTCTTTGATCCCCTTCCAGTTGCCCTCCATAGTAGTTTCTTCTCCATTGAGTATATCATGAAAGGCCTGGAACTTGTTGCTGAGGACTATCTTGAATTTGTTGAGTTTGTCAGTATCCTGTAGAAAGGCCGTATTGAACTTTTGTGATATTGTCCGCCCCGTTATCCAGTGCTTCTTGAGTTTCAATTTCATCTTGGCGACTAGCAAGTGATGATCTGATGCTATATCAGCTCTTCTCTTGGTTCTCACGTTCTCTATAGTCCTCCTGAACGTTTTGTTGATGCAAATATGGTCGATTTGGTTCTGCGTAGTGTGATCCGGTGAAGTCCATGTGGCTTTGTGAATGCGTTTATGTGGCAATATGGTACGGCCTATGACCAGCTTATTGAAGGCACATAGATTTGCAAATCTCTCACCATTTTCGTTTCTTTCTCCAAGTCCGTATCGTCCCATGATGTCTTCATATCCAGTGTTGTCCGTTTCAACCTTGGCGTTGAAATCTCCCATCAGAATGGTCAGGTCCTTTGTTGGGCACTTCTTGATGATTGACTGCAGCCTATTGTAGAATTGATCTTTAGCGTCATCATTGTAGTCGTTGGTAGGCGCATAGCATTGGATGATGTTCATTGAAATGCTTTCTTTCTTTGTTTTGAAGGAGGCTTTGATGATCCTTGGTCCATGAGATTCCCATCCTATAAGTTCATTTTGTGCTTGCTTGGACAGCATCAATTCAACTCCTTGTGTATGTGGGGCACTTTCTTCTACATGGCCGGAGTATAACAGGAGCTCTCCTGTAGTTAGTCGTTGTTGTCCAACTTGTGTCCAATGTGTTTCACTGATCCCAAGTACCTCTATATTGTATCTCCTCATTTCTGCAGCAACTTGGAAGGCTCTTCCGGTGTCTCACATTGTACGAACATTCCATGTACCTAAATAATTGGTCGCTCTGGTTGTCAGAAGGGGCATCGGCCTCGTAACTTCCGAAGGAATTCGGCTTTCATCATGGGGCGCCATAGTTCTTCTAAACGAAGACCTTCCGACTGCCAGGGCAGAGTTTAAAAGGTTTGAATAATTTTTTCTGGTTAGCGTTTTTTAGCGAGTTAGTTTTCTACGGGATGGGGTCGCTAACTCCATGACCAACCCTCCTCCTTTATCCGGGCTTGGAACCGGCAGTAGCCCCCGGAGTGACTCTAGGCGGAGTTGCCATTTAATATTATCGTAAAAAAATGTTTGCATTCCCACACGTAAATTTCATCGTTTAGTGTGTATGCAATAAGTTATGTATTAAAAATAGTTCCTAATTTCGATAACAGCGTGTAATAAATTCATTACGGTGAACCAAATTTCCACCAATTCCTGTTTCCTTTCCAGTTTGTAATTATGTATTCAAACCAGATGTGCTGAATTGACTGGTCTATTTCAACATTCCACACACTGATTACAGTTTTCATTTTTGAGTTTACATGAAATGTTTGCATGAATAACTTTTACCGAATACATAGTGACATTTATTATTGCCTTTTGATATTATTCACTTATGTTGCGACAATTCATATGACAGAAAAAATTTATCACTTGTTTCATTTTGTTGTGCCATCTGAGATTTCTAAAACGAAACAAACTGAAAATAGGTGAATCAATTAATCACGTTTGTTACTTATTAAACTAAAGTATTGTGCAATGAGGACTGTATTGCACGTTATTATATAATTATTATATAATTGTTTAGTGTCAACGAAATCAACTATCATTTGTCAGTTACTTTTGCAAGCATTTTAGTCATTAGGTAGTGACTTGAGTCGATATGATGATCTGTAAGTGATCTATAAATATTTAATGGTACTATTGTGTTTAAGCTCACGTTGGGTTTGTATCAGCACTTCTGTTTATTCGATATAGTTCTCTATAGTTTAGTGCAAACGCTAGGGCATAAATATTGGCGTGATTTTGTGATTTCGTTTACGGGTATCCAACGTAAACAGAGTTAACTGTCAAATTCCAAGTGACGTATTAATTTAATTTAAAGTGAATGGTAAAATTAGTTATCTTTTTGGTTTGTACATTCACAGGCTTAATCAGAATTCTATATATGTTCATATCAGCATCAAGTAAACTTTGTAAGCACATTAGTCCATAATGTAACATTCACAATGTACATTTTCTTGATTGTAGTAAATAGGTACTTGAATAACAGAATGACTGACTGTTTTTCAATTCATGGTTCATTTAACAGTTGACTGTTTTGAATGGTCTTTTATATGATAAAGGTAACGAGAGATATTACCAGTGACTAAAAGAATATCAGTTACACAAAATACTGGATGACCACGATTTTTCTCCAGGTTCTTGTCTGGAATGGACGAACAAATCGAAGACGTAAATATTTAGACGCTCGATGCCTCAGTATACGTATCAAATTTGTGTTTATTATATTGGTGATCTATATTATTTTCACACAGTTCTACTCATATTTCTTTATCCAACGTCAGAGATGAGTGTAGCATTTGTAGATAATGGTTGGTTAACCATAGGCGATTTACTAGACTTCTCACCACTAGTTATCCAGTCATATTGATGGTGAGATCTACAGTTCACGTTAGCTGAGTCATGAAATTAATCATTCTAAAAGTTGATGAAATCAGAATTATTTAGCGATAAGTTCTCAATCACACTAAACCAATATCCATATCACAGACCGACCTTATTTAGATAATTGCTGATAATAGGACAATGAATTTGTGTTGTGAATTAGAAAATCTAATAATCTCCAGAAACAAACTAAATTGAGAATGTTCTTATCTTTTCAATTGATATTAGTTTATTGTTACAGCATTTCACACACACTTTTTGAACAAAAAGTAAATTGAAACAGATGCGGGATAACTAATGATTCAATCCACAGGTGTGTGTAAAAATGAACGTGGACTCATTAACGCATTAGTTCGACTCGGAATCCACCATTCGTTCAGAAGGTAATCATACAGTTAAATCATAGTTTGACTTCAGGCGGAGTTACAACAGTTTTTCGCATATTTATTCACATGTTTATGCTGATACATGTACATTGGAGTCAAGTAAGGATTAACTTGGATGGATATAACTACGATAAGAATTTTATCTGAATTGACTCAATAGTTGGTTACTTTAATTTATACGAATGCAACAATAATCCGTGTTTACCAAAATCATGAATATACATTTCAAAACAGTTATCAACGGGAGAGTGTACTGTAGCTTTTCGGTAGAAAATAGATAATTCTATATGATTTCTTTTGTTGATGGTTTTTATTCATTCACATGTAACTTAAGCTATTTCGTATTTATCGGTAATAGTACGCATGTTTCTATCATCCTACCTGTAGTGTATTCGAGGATTACCTTATCTATAAAATGATTTCTAGGTAAATATTGTGAGTAGGGTTACTATAACATTCTCAGCACTTTATCTCTTACAGTTTGTTTGAATTGGTGAATGTCCGAAATCTAAACTTTGGAAACTTGTTTAAAATGAACTTCTTATTTCTCATAAACATCATTGATGTCATTTAAAAGAATTAAGCACAATGTTCATTATCACCAATAGAGTCTAATATTCGTAACAATAATCAGTCGCAAATATGAGATAGGTAAATTATGAATCTGAATTAGTTTGAATAAAATTAGTTACAGAAGAAAATGTGGCTCAAGTGATTTACACGTCGATTACTGTTTATTGGATGGACGTCCTTGGAACTGTTATCAAAATAACAGAATAGTCGTGTCATGAATTAGTGATTAATCACCTGCTAAATCAAATCTGTAATATGAAATGACAGATATCTAAAAAAACTATGGCAATTTATTTGATTGACACTTTCGTTTTGTCACACCACACATAACTAGAAGTGATTGATGTGACGGGATGAAAAGTTAAAATTAGATTGACTTACTAATTATGATTTTTGTTCTACATTAATTCTGTTTGATGTTAATGTGGTATGGCAACTTGGACCGCTACATATATATGCCTGATCCTACATTGTAGCTGACTGACGTTTTTTAATTCGGTGTGATGATTACTCAATGAGGTTTCTGTTTCTGTTTCACATTGTGATATTTTATTCTGTATAACATACGATATTCCTGCATTAAGTTAACATGAACTATACTCATCATGACAAGTAGAATATGATTCATTACCGTAAGTATTTTTCATATTTGTGATTTTATCCTAATTAATAACCAAAATGGGTATACAAATCGGCATATAAATGAATGTTGTCGTCGTCTTTTGGGTTTAATAAATCTTCACTTGTATCAGCCTTGTGTTCTGACTTTCGCGTCGTGAGAATCGCAGTGGTTCATCGCTTTACAAGTATTAGTGATAAGCGATTCCGACATAATAATCATAGTAATTTGGTCACTCTTTTGGAGTCATTTACTAAAACACTTCAATTACATTCGTTTTGAAGTCTATTCAATCCAGTTAAATAACAGAAGTAATTTATATAAATTTTGTACTGCTGGTTTAAATCATCAGATTGATGTTTAGGACTTCAATTGATCAATCTCTTATTGTCATATGTGCATATTGTACAGATTGCCATAAGTCACAAGTATTGTAGGCAAAGATGGAGTGAACCTAAATTCTGGGATGCACGTTCATCTAGCCGAAGAGTCCCAAATAGAACGAATGGCGCGTCCTGCATTCCACTGCTAGTAATTTAAATTGTTGTGCTTACTACATCTTATAAATGTTATTGATATTTTACATATTACCGCGTTTACTTAAGATAAATATGAAATAGCCATTGACGAACGAAGAAATATGGACGAGATAGTCTTCAAACTAAAACAGATATCGGCATATCAGTTCAAAACGGTGTTTGGTCTGTTTACATTTTAATTGTTATGCAATTTTATGTTCAAATAACAGAATATATGTGTAATTGTCTAATCTAGAAACGAACCTCACAAAAGGTGGATAACCGAAGAAATTAATCAAAATGTATGGAAAATAAATACTTACGATGACAAACAACCAACTGTTAGTAAATTACTATCTTAATCCGTCTTCCCTTCAAGAGAGATGAGATCTGAAGATGTAGAGATCCAAGAATAAAGATGGCACTGAAAATAAGCCTCAACACTACTCAACAGGTTTCTGAACTCATTCCTAGGACCATACGGCTGAACAAGATAAATGCCTTTATAAGTGCGATTTTCGGACATCTTTCGGATAGTGAACATGAAGTGAGTATAAGTGTGACTCCTCACAACTGAAACATCTGTTCTACTTTGTCATACTACCTTAAAACTTATAATCACACATTTATATTAACTCTGTCCATTCATACGTTTTGTGTCATGTTCTTCTATATTTTGTGAATTTGATTAAGCTTGGAATGTTTTTTCAAAGAAAAGAAGGTAAAATATTCGATATTAATTTTATAAACACTTGTGATTTTAGACTGTGTTACATCCATCTTATATTCTCTGTCCTTATTCACTTCGGA
The DNA here is from genome assembly GCA_944470425.2 of Schistosoma bovis. Classification (NCBI taxonomy): domain Eukaryota; kingdom Metazoa; phylum Platyhelminthes; class Trematoda; order Strigeidida; family Schistosomatidae; genus Schistosoma; species Schistosoma bovis. Next base: position 25,598 of record OX103958.1, on the reverse strand, counting down.
TACACTCTTTTGCAAATTGTTTTATACTACTTATTTATATTCAGTAGACAGTTGTGCTCCCAGCAAGTTTTGCGCTCATGTTGTGACGCTAGCTTACCAAGTTGAGACAGCTGTCTAAATCTGTCTTTTGCACTATCGTATGTTGTAATTGTTCTTCATGTTACTATTATAGGAAAACCATTATCATTCCAGACAAGAAGACGTGGTAAACGCCATGTTAATCGAAAATCCGATTTTAAGCCAGCTTATATGAAAACTGTTGTGGTTTAAGCGGTGGAGCATTTGCATATGAGGTGTTCGCTTATACACCTCATGGAGACCCCGAAGTAACGTTGATTATGTGACATTTGACGTCAAGTAATGTGTTGAGTTTGTTGTATTTTATTAATCAATGGACTTATCATGGTCATCTGAACAATCCATATCAAGAATTGTTTGTTGAAGCCTGTACGTCAGAGGAAATATGTCATTTTTCGTGTGACAAACCAAACTAATAGTATTGTTGTCATTAGTAAGCCAATCAGGCTTTTAGTTCGTGTTTGTAGCAAAAAAATCGATGAACATCGTGAATTTATTCATCATACATGTTCAGAAAAGGTTAAGTCAAGGTTACAGGAAGATTCGGATCAATCATTTGATTAAATGATATCTTCTGCATGTAAACGAAGTAGTCAACATTTATTAAAAACATTGATAGGATGCTATAATTGTTTAGATCATTTAAGATCTACAAAACAGTTTTCACTGTCAGAACATGGCGATTTTATTCAACATGTTGAAGAGCAAGAACAAACATCCCAGCAGAATAGCATGAATTCATTTCATTTTGTTTGTTCTCGTCATCTGCTTACAACCTGTGATATTTAAAATCATAATTACATAATGGGCTTAAATTACTTACATGAGAGGGTTTGGTTGGAAGTTATGATTAGGAAATATTAATATAATATAGCAAGGGTGCAAATAAATTTAATAGACTGAATACTGTAAATATATACGTCATCTACATAAGGAATCTTTGTTTTTACACTCCTCATATTGTTTATGCTACCGAATATCAGGTACATGTAAATATAGATCCTTAGTTCACAAACTATGTAAAATGACATGGAAATTTTATGCGTTCACTGCAAAAGATATGTTCATTTTTAAAGTTTTAGTAATATTGTAGTGAATGAGAACACCAGTGGGGACAACCAAATGTATTTGATCACAAAATTACTGACTTTATTAGTAAAATCTGACAACCATACAGTATATCTGATTCGAGACATCATTATGTGGAATGCTTTATTTAAATGGATTTTTTCGTTTGGACCAAATAAAAGATCACACACTTTTCATCCTTTGTTACCACAATTTCAGTAGAATTGAACAATCTGAAAATGTCTGACGATATTCTTGTGAAATTTTGTCTTCAAGCTGTCAATGTACACTGCATTGCGAAATCTGATACCATTAGTATGCCATAAATTCATTTCATATGGTAGAAAATATCAAATTATATTTTTCATCTCATCTGTTGTGGTTTAGTGTGCTGTGTTAATTGCAAGCAAATGGAGTAGACATATTGGGTCAGTTAGCACTGATCATCAATCTCATGAGACAGAATATACTGAAGCCTCACAAACCATCGAAAAATAGCACAACTAACTTCTGGTGTGAACTTCATGTAAAGTACATTAAAACTCGTGTTATAGAACCAGATATCTCGATATTTTTTCCAATTTTAACTCCATATCCATTATGGAAAATGATAACATACTCAGCTCAGAGGATCGGCGTGTAGTGTGTTGATGTTTAAAGCTCTGGTGAAATATCAGTGAGAAATTAAACACAAGTACGCGTTTACACGCTATTTCATTCTTACGTGAATTTGCACTATTTACGTATATTCGACCAAGTCATTATTTCGATGCCTCTAAATTTATGTGGAGAATTTCACATTGTACCAAAAATATAATAATGAATAAAGCAAATAATAATAATAAATATACAACTGAAAGTTGGATAAAACCAAGGTTGGAAAACAAACAATAATCTGAACAACTGTTCCATTATTAGCAAACCGTACGTCGTAAAGTATCTGTTGGGATGAACGCATTTGTATGTTTAAAAAGAAATCGCATACCTGTAATGATAACATAAAAATTCATCACATTATGTGATGTCGAAAATGGCATTGCAGAATTTTAATGATGACTATCAACAATCGAACATTGGAAATAAGAATATACAATTATGGAATAATTTGCATTTAAAAATAGATATAGTCACTGCATCAAAGCTGAAAATAATTGTTAAAAAAGTTGAAGGATGATAATTACCATAACAAATACAGTAAACCTGATTGATTTTCGTGAATACTTTCGGATAATACACGACAAATATACGTGTAGCATCATACTTTACAATAGTATTAGGAATCAAACTGTTTACTTAATATTGAAAGTAGTATAAAACAATATACAAAAATCAGTTCAACGAGAAGTCCATTGATAAATCATCCTTCTACTACATGTTATAGAAAAAACCATAAATAATTTCATCGTCAAACCTTAAAACCTTTCCAACAACCGGAAGTGTATTCTAAAAGAGTGAAGCCGCGAACAGACAAGGTAACGACATTTCTTAATAGAAACGGCACCCGTAACCGTAGAACGTATGTTTTTCTCAAGATTAATGGGTATGATGCACGCTTACAGTTAGAAACAGCTTCCGATATAACACTGATATGTAAAAGAACGTGAGATAAGATTGGGAGACTTCGAATACATCTAATTCAACAAATATCTCTCAGTACATCAGAAGAATGTTAAACATTGCCGGTGTGATTCCTTATGAGATCACAATCAAGGAGAAGCTAGCAACGTTTTTTGATAGTACATCTATGACTTGACTTATTAGGAATTGACTGGATAGATAGTCTGAAGATGACAGACCATCTCATAAACTTGATCTGCGACAAAGTTGGTACGAAGAAAGTTGATGAGGAAAACTAAGTGGATTCACAAGTGAAACGGGAAGTAGATACAATCGAGACCGAAACAGAAGTACACTGAGTATTGAAATACGCAATTTATGGTCAACGAATTACCTTTAAAGCCATCAAAGAAGCTACGGAAGATGACGAGATGTCGAGAGAAGTTAGTAATTATCTCAGCGAATTCCCGAACCGTCGTCTTCAAATAGAACTACCCTAATATTTTCGTCAGCAGGACTCACTCACAATTATCATTTAATGTATTATGTTCTGTCACAGATGCGTTGGTCCAGAAACATTACGCCGAAAAATTCGGAACAATTCCATAGTGGCCATCATGCCATCAGCAAAATGAAATCGTTGGCTCGAAGCTATGCTTATTGGCCTACGATGTATCAAGATATCGAAACTAGATGTCGCAATTGATCGTCATGCCTTCAGGCAGCCAAAAATCACAAGAAATATGAACCAGAACAATGATAAAAACCTAATAAACCCTGGTAACATGTCCTATTATGGTTCTAGAAGGGTGAGAGGAAAGCAGTTAGGAGTTCCATACTTGAACATCTAATCAACTGTACTCATTCCATAAATCCACAGTTTGATTTTAAGGTTGTGTATACGATTCGTCCAAATCTACCTAGAATTCTTCGTATCCAACTACTAAAAGTAGCCGAAGCTGTAACCATCCATGAGCTCAAGCAAGAACTATGCGTACAAAAGAAGTACGTCGTATCGTTATCGTTACATTGAGCTTAATTATTTTCAATATTATTACTGCATTTCTCTTTGTAATTAAGTCTCATCTCATTATTTTATTCATAATCACTTTATTTTATACATATATATGACCTTAAATTATTGCGACAAAATATTCTAATCTTCTTACTACATATACGTTATAATTCGTTATTAACTTATTAGGTATATTGTTCTTAGAATAAACGTTCTATTAATTCATCTTGGTTATTCCTTGTTCCCATTTCTTCACGGAACTAGTACTTTAAAAAAGAACTTTCATATAAATATAGGACTGTAAAGTCTGTCATGATAATACTGATGTATTATCTCGAGTGATGTCAATCATTCCTTTTTAAAAATCAGCTTTAAATTTTGAATCTTTCTACCTAATGCTCAGTTTTTCGTGTATAAACACGTATAAAAACGAACGTGTTGTTAGTCACTTTTATACGTTAACCTGATAATTTTAAAACCTGTTTTAATCAGTAATTTAATGTTAATCAATTTTATTAGTGTAGTAATTCCATTAATTATCAACATCATCTAAATAGTCAACCAATTCCTCTTGAAAATTGACTGTCCTGAATAAGTCAAATGATCCAATTCGACTTCACTTTATGGTATATAACAACAGTTACGATCATGAAATCAGTATGATTTGTTATAACGTATCCATCTTTAAACAGCAAATATGAGAATATCAGATCATGTAAATGTTTAAACAAAATAGAATTGTTATACTAAGAGGGTTCACGTGAAACATTTTGTAGTGAAATCGTTCAGTCTGAAACATCACACACACAGATTATTTTCTATGCTTGGCAAAACTATGAATTAGCTGTATGACTACCTTCTGATTGAATAGTGAATTCCGAGTCATACTAATAAGTTCATGGGTGCACTTTTGTTTTCATAAATCTGTGGACAAAATCTCTCATTTTCCCGTGTCTATTTCAATTGAATTTTCGTTGTGGAAGTGACTGTGAACGAACGGGGAAATATATTCCGCAGAAAGCCGGAAGCACGAGCGATGACAACAAACACAAATCAAAACGTATATATACAGCAAAATAGTATGTTCAACCTACACGTTTTGTGAAAGTGATGGCTAGTAGGTTTTTCATATAGATAATTTTCCCATTCAAGTTCGGGAAATTGTAAAGACGAAAATTATAAATCAGTCAACGCTTTACATTGTAGGTTGATCATATTATGATTGAAACATCAATAACTTCATTTTATGACACTGTCCAATGCGATAGCATTCGAAAGCGATTTGAATTCTGTAATAAATAAATTACATTTGAACTGATATTCTGAAGGATTACTCAAGTTTATTTCTTCTACCTACCTTTCAACATGAATCATATAATTTTGTTCTACTCCTTAGGTTTTATCAGAATGAATTTTGTGGAGATTTTAGTAAATTTCAAAGGTTGAAATCATGAGTCAGTTGAAGCTAGACCAATATTGAAAACCTGGAAGCACTAGACGGCCGTTTCGTCCTAGTATGGGACTTCTCAGCAGTGCGCATCCACGGGGGCGGGTTCATTCTTCCAGGTTTTCAATGGTGGTCTAGCTTCAACTGACTCATGATTTCAACCTGTGAAATTTACTAAAATCTCCACAAAACTCATTCTGATAATAATCAACTGCTCACTAGTGACTGACTTCAGGAGAACCTCCTATAGTTCTAGTGAGAAGCCGTCACCAGTTGAGTCCAACCAGGTCTGTTGTGAGATATCAGCTCACTGAAGACAATGGTGTTCGATGGCGCAACTTCGTGGATTGGTTGAAGTTAGACATTAACACCGTTGGATGCCGGCTCAGTGGTCCTTAGGTTTTTTCAATTGTAATTCACATAAAACACACTTGTATGAACGAAGAATATTGTTTTCAATAATTACTCATCAACTTCTACAATTATAAATCCAAATTAATAATCCATGAAATTGGCCAGATTTAAAGCTGAGTACATCCTTTGAAAGGTTCGAATAAATTTTTTCTGCTTAGCGTTTTTTTTAGACATGAGAAAAATGAACAAGAATTGGATGGAACTAGAAAAGAAGGCCGAGGACAGAGTGAGTTGTAGAATGCTGGTCGGCGGCCTATGCTCCATTAGGAGTAACAGGCGTAAGTAAGTAAAGTAAGTATATCCTTTGAAAATTGTAATATGTAAATCAAGAATTGTTTCTTATATAAAATCAAATCTTTATTGTTGGGGTTGACAATATGAAGTGTTAACTTGAATCAGTTTATAAGCCAAACGAAATTGTGAGATAAATGGTTAGAATAAATATGGTCAACATGGGGTGAGTGAGAAAATAATGGAATCAAAAAATCACAAATTCACATAAAAATTAAAATGATTAGCTAGAAACAATTTGCTTAGGGATCAAATATGTCATCGAATGTCAGAATATGAGAATATTTAGGGGTGTGAAGTTGATAGACATCGAGTTCGAAGGTCAAGGAAAGCAAATCGATAACGGTCCATAAAATTCAAACGAATAGTTTGAAATAATAATAAAACCGAAAAGGCGATTTGGATAAATAATAACCGTTTCATCCTGATCCAAAAATGAACAAAATGCACAACAACAACGTTACTTTTATGGTTTGGGAAATTTTACTCAATGGCACACGTTTATACGTAAACGTAAAAGAAAGGTTTACGACTGTTCCTGTTGTAGACTAACGAATGAATAACTTCTAACTTTGGAAATAACCTCTAACATTTGTTTATAAGCATTATATTTTCATTCTCATTTGTTTACTGGAATTTTACCACTCATTTTTTGATGAACCATAGTGGATAGCTTAATGAAGCAGTGAAGGTATTCTGACGTCATATGAGATAGATGGTTGGACTCAAGCCAGTGTGCTAGTTATGAATATTAAATTTTAATTGGTGTTAGTTTGAATAATAGTAATTAGATGCATAAAGTTTTCGATTTTAAAAGAGAATTTAATTTGATGAAACATTGATTACAATAATCCATTAAGAATATTTATGAAGGTGGATGAGATTATCACAATCATCATTTTATATTAACATCAGCAAACGCTATCATCACCACTGCCATATGGGATTACACAATTTCATGACAGCAAATTGTTACTCGTATTCCCTAAACCCTATTCAAATAACAAACCCTGGGTAAACTATCGCACTTCATTGAAACATACTTCACTAAATTAAATTTACAGGGATCCGATAGATATATGAACACGAAATAGGTAAACCACTCTATGAATGGTTTAAATGAGGAAAACAAAAATTATTTTACACATTTCATGTCAAGTTATATATAGTTTACTGAAACAATAAGTCACACATTATTGAAATACTTCATCAGAAGTGTTGAGATATTAAGCAACAAAAATGGTTCGCTTTATGGACTAGTAAAGAATGTGACAACACAATCAGGTTGCGAGAAATCGATATAAAGCTAGTTCAAATCAGGTTATTACAGCATGAAATCTACTGTCTATCATCAAACAATGAATTCAATACAAATCGTTGCATAGATGCCGTGTAAACAAGCGTTACATTCACGCAAGAATGCTACTATCAGGCAGCGCTTGCAAACATTACTGTTTTCGTTTCTTTACATTTTACGAAGTCATTCTTGAACTAATCCATTTACATACATTGTATATCACAATAATTATAGACTTATAACTGTAGAGTCTGATGATGAAGTTATTGAAAACAATTTTTCGCTCGAATATTCTTTATTTATAAATAAAGAAAGAAATTTATTCACTTCAGTTCACGAACATGAAAGTCATTACACATCAAACACTCTTCTTTTCTTTCATTAACCTGTAATGTTAGATCAGATAATTAAATTTACCCAAGATTATTCTTGCTCTAAACTCTGTCAAGATGTTTTAAGTCATTTTATTTTGATTAAAAGATAAAAACGTGGAAGACAAACTGCAATTTTCTCATTCCCTGACATACCATAGTTTAAGGTAAACAGAAGTTGAGATTATCTATTTTATTATGTCAATTTAGCCGAAAGATTATTCTCTGAAGACAGTCAGAATAAGTGTGAGAAAGATGACAATGGGTACATGCAAATCATAAACTGAATATTCAGAAAATCTTTCCAACATATGGAATATTAATTTCTAAGTGTTAGTTTTATTTATTAGTTGGAATCTAGTTAATCAAATGGAAAATATAAACTCTGTAAGTGAACCAATCAGCTAAAAGTTATCGAATGAAGCAAGTTGATTAGTTGATAAATATAGTGTGTATAATCATTCAATTTGGACAAAAGGAAGCGCTTTATGAAGCCATAAAAGCGGAACACTAATCAACTGTGGTCAAAGTGTAAAATTTATGGCTCGAATTTGTCCATATTGTTGAATTATAATGTTTCGTAATAATTTGAACATTCAGAGTGTTATTTAACTGAAGATGTTGTTGGAATTCTAAATGATTGAAGTTTGGAATTCAACAAAACAGTTATTTGTTTACCGATAAACAGTAAAGTACCAGTAATTCAGGATAACTATTACAATTTACACTCAAGTAAATGGAAAAATAAAATATATTGTAATTCATTTTGTCTTAAATATATTTACTATTGACCTTTTTTCGATATGTTCTATTCATCGTAACTAAAACATATTTTCTAAACGCGAAAACAGTTCGAAATCATTACTTCGTAGTTTTAATTAAATATTATGATGTTACTTTGTATTGATTAAATACTGGTTGCAATAAGCAAGATCAGTAGTTGATTATTTAATCGTTTAATCCAATTTACACCGCTATCTAATGAAAACGGTCATTTCTGTTCCCTACATTTCTCAAAAAAATATTAGTTAGAGTAGTATTAAAACCCATTGAGCCGGCACAGAAAAAAGTACACTAATTAAAAAGTATTATTCTGATTTATCGAGGTGTCTCTAGTAGTGTAGTGTATGCTACATATGTCTTTCAACATAAGTTGTATGTAAATAGAAGGCTAAGAAGATAGAGTTCAAGAAAATGGAAAATGAGATAGAAGAGGATTGTGAGATTTGCAAATGAGGCATCTAATGTATAGGTCTGATATTTCACGAAGATTTTCCGTAATTTTTTATAAAATAATAAATAAGTCATCTCCACATAAGCCTCGTTCATTATAGTAATTAGCTCAAAGAATATATGACTCTTAAAGATGATCAGACTATTTCACTTTATCTGGCATCAAGGGATTTGAAACAAACTGATGTTGAATTCAAAATAACAACCGAAACATTATTCTTTCATTCAAATTATTTCTTCCAATTGGCCCGAAAATTCTGATTTCACTTCAGAGTTATTTTTCAAGACGAGACACTTTCAACCAACTGGCTGGTTATATACAGTTCGTCAGAATGCATTTATACGAATATCTATAAAAAAGTCATTTGAATGAACTCTGACAATGTTTTTTCTTGAGCGGGTCTATTTGATAGGACCTACTTAAACTAAAACGTTGAGTTCTGTTCTTTTTCGCAAACAAAATTTTAAGAAATAATATATTATAATCATAGACTCGGGTACATGTATGAAAGTAGAAGTACTCAATAAATATGGAAATCACAATGTCTTTCTGTGATCACATCAACTGTGCATGAAAAAGTCAAGTTAAAATTGACAAAAATGTACGGAAGATATGTTGAGTATAAACGGGTACGTCGACTAAGTAGGATATACTACACTGAATGTGAAATATTTAGTGATAAGATGGGAAGAAAAGTCAAAATTCGATTGATTTACTCATTACGAGTTTTGTTCAACATTACGTCCTTTCTGAATCAATATGATGATCATTCAGTGTAGTGTTTGTTTTCTTTTCTCGTATGGTATTTTATTCTGTATAATAGACGATATTCTTGTATTCAATCGACATGAACTATGCTCAGTATGTGATTTGTTATAACTGTGGGTATTTTTTATATATTTGATTTCATCCTAATTAATAATCAAAGTGTGTGTACAATCAATATATAAATGAGTGCGTTTTTGAATAGGGTGGTCGTCGACACAGTCTGGAATAACATTCCTTTCACTTGTCTTCTGTCTTCTCATTTGTGACTTGGAAGGTTTCTAGCGTTCACGTGTCCAAGTTATACACGGCATATCAAGAATATAAGCTCTAGATATAATATTTAGAACAGAGAATATTACTACTTTACAGAACATGATACCGACTGGAATTAATTCAATACAACTATAATCTTGATGAATGTACAGAATTTAATAATGTGACCTCAGCTCGTACTTAAAATCTACGTTTCTTTGAAAGGATAACGAAATTCATTGGTCAGGAGTACATTATCAAGTATTTGAATTATGTTGTACATTTTGTTTAAGTAATGGAAAGTTTAGAAAGTGTAAATTTCTGGTTTTCATCTTCGATAACCTGGAACAAATGTCTTGTGCTTTTCCTAATATTCCATGGACTTGCACTTCAAGACAAAATGTAGCAAATATTTTGAATGATAGCAAAAAAAGTGTTTCGCACAGCTATCAGTTGAATGTATTCTATGGGTTATACTTTTAATTGCTCATCTGTTTTAGGTTCTACTGATGCTTGGAATACAAACAGATAATACAGTGAATACTGTATTTCCCTTATCGGTACTGTAAGTTACTAAACGAATGGTAGTACTCAACACTTTGTAGAAAGAACTTTGATACTGTAAAAAATAGTTTCAGAGCACCAACTGTTCATATTCCATTCCTGTAAGGTTTAATTCAAAATGTCATATCTATCATCATACTTTTTGATAAATTTTGTAATTCGCTAAGTCAGTGAGTAGTAAGCAAATAGAACATGGGTAATTGTTCAATTATTTACTTACTTCCTAATGCCTTTAAATCCTCGCGGAGTAGAAAAGGCCGCACACCAGCACCATCCATCCAAACTTGTCTGTGGCATTCGTTCCCAGTTTTTTCCAGTCTCAATCCATCCATTTCATATCTGCTTCAATTTCCCGACGTAGTGTGCACTGCAGCTTTCCAAGTTTCCTCTTCTCTTCAAGATTCATATTTGGGCTTGCCTCGTGAAACAATTTGGTGGTTAACGTTATGAATGTCCTATCCACTTCCAACGTCTTTCCCTATTTTCCTCTTCAGCCAAAACTGGCTTGTTCTGCCTCACAGTAGGTTGTTGCTGATGGTATCCAGTCAACGGACAGTGAGTATCTTGCATAGACAATTGTTTGAAAATACTTGTACATTTTTGATGATGGTTGTAGTAGTTCCCGAAGTTTCAGATCCGTACGATCGAACTGTGTTGACATTCGTACTGAAGATTCTGACTTTGACGTTGGTTGTCAGTTGCTTGGAGTTCCATATGTTCCTAAGTTGTAGAAATGCTGCCACCGCTTTGCTAATCCCTGCCTCCACATCTCCATCAGCTCCTCGTCATTCATCGTTGATGCTGTCTAGGTACGTGAAAGTTTTCACGTCCTCCAGAGTTTCGGTATCCAATGTGGTTGGGTTTGTGTTCTCCGTGTTGTGATTGAGGATCTTGGTTTTTCACTTATGTATGTTGAGGCCTACTGATTCAGAGAGCGAATTGCAAATTGTCTAGTTGTATCTATAATGTTCATTGTATTCCGTGATATCCCTCAGATGTGGGGGTCTTCATATTCTGGTAAACCACCAGGAACAAGGTAAAGAGCGAGAATAAACAGCCTTGTGTGACACTGGTTTTTACCTGGAATGCATCTGTCAACTGTTCTCCATCTACGAATTCGCAGTGTAGTCCGACGTACGACCTTCTTATTTCAGTATAAAGAACCCAATAAACCTATCAGACACCTCACAAGTTGAGTTGTGTAACTAATTTTTGTAATTATTCAAAAAAGAACCGCTATTTTCTACAAATCATTGTTTTGTGAACTTCGATTTTGAGCTTATCTCAATTGAGTGATCTGAACTCTTCAGTACACTTAAAAGTTATTTCCATCTTCTACCGTGAGTTAAGAGTGACAATACATGGGTCATGTATGCGTCGCTATATTCTTATCGTTTGGATGAATAGACTGCTTTTGAAATGATTTATAACCACGTTTTATATTTCCATCACAATAAGAAATTCTATGAACTGAAACATGTGTTACGTCTTCATTACGTGTTTAACTTATCAACCCAATCGTTGAATAACACACATCAAAATGCTTTTTTTTATATTAACAATAAATATAGACTTTTATGTTTTATAGAAAATACATGACTATTTTGTGGTTCCATCTACAGAAGACATTATTACTTATAGAGAATTTAATGAATTGAAGTATTTGAAGGATGTTGAATGTATGGAATATTAAGGCATTGGAAAAGAAAACGGTTTTAGATGAGAAACATCATATTTTGGTGGTATTTGAAATCTTCCCAATATCTTCAACTGCACTGCGTTTTTCATTTGAAATGTAAATTCAGTGTTTGTGTTACGAAATCCATCATAATAGGCATCTAACAAATTTTTCAATTCATTTCGTTTCTATTAATGAGATCATTTGATGACAAACATTAGAAAACATGGCATTCTTATTTCTATCTAATTCTAATGAAATCTACTTCAATATAAAATTATAGTCAACGCTTCTATTTTGACTAATAATAATGTGAAAACGGTTCATAGTAATTATAACTTTATAAAGCCTAGTGAATATTTAAAATAGTACGAATGAATATCACCAGTCTTTCTGTAAGTTTATCACTTGTGATAATTACATAAAATACATCCAAATAAGTGAGTACTGATTTCTGCAGAAAAATGCCACTTAGTAAAAATAATATTTAATAATATTTATTGAATTGACCTTGAAAAGGTGATACGTCATAAAGTTACGACAATACTCATAAAACATATTTCTGTATCAAATTATCACAAAAAACATGGGCACTTCAAATAGTGAAAATATGCACACTGATGTGCGTATTGACGTTATTTATATTAGTTAGGATATAGGATAAAATCGAATCAAGAGCAAGCAGTATGGAAACTGTTGGGTTTAAACAAGGTTTAGCCGACTGCGAAAAACTGCAAATAACTGCCACAATGATTGATATAAAGCATTTATAATGATAAACATAATAAATGTTATAAGAATATGTAAATATTTCGGAATACGACACGATAGACTTGCTTTACAACATGTGCGTAGAAATTGCAAGGTATATTCTATTTATTGAATATTAATAAGTAGTATAAAACAGTACGCAAAACAGCCGAAGTGAAGTGATCACCTTTAGAAAGAAATTATACCAGATTTTTCAAGACATCTCTGTGGATTAGAAATATTTGAAATACAATGCTGATAAAATTTCTGTTTCATTTGTACGTACACTAGTTAACCAATTAACATTAATCGGCAGATTATTAATAAGCTCAATAATAACGATTGTTTATGGTCTATAATTGGTAGACATTCCTTCAACTTTCGGCTTCATAAGATCCGACTAAGAAGTCATTACCACTGAGGTTCTGCCAGATAAATATTGAGATGTTTCTTGTTGTAATACTAATTATCAAATATTATATTTTCACCATGGAAATACTCACAGTAAACAATATGATGATGATGAATAAGTTTGCAAAATTGTTAGAACGATTGTGTACTTTGTAATTGATTAAAACAAGTTAAATAAGATGAGAAATTTCTGCATTCCCTCTATCAAGTAACAGCATTTATGTTATATGAATCATCCCAACTAGCATTACCATCATTAATTAATTTTTAAACGTAGAAATATATATTCAATTTGTTCTCATGTAAATTTAAACATCAGGTCACAAGATTAGTTTAGTTATAGAAAAAATTATTTTCAAGGAGTTCATTGTAAAAAATGTTTATATTCACTTGAAATTCATAACTGTATGACGTTTAGAATATGACTATTTGCCATGTGACGTTTAGTAAAACTACGTTTTTTTATTAACAGCTTAATTTGTATTATTCGTTTCACCATCATGTTGTTCTCACTGCATTTGAAAGAGGATTCGTCTTCTAGGAGCAAAAGGAATGAATGGGACTTCATCTCTTATTTATTGAAACCTCACCGAGTAAATTTGACATTTGACGACCTAACAAAAGTTCTTGAACTTTGGTGTTTGCATCCAACCGTTATTTCTTTAAACACATAAAATATTGGAAGAGCATGTTTTGAGAAATGTGAAATTTAAGTGTGTTTATGTGAGTTAACAACTTTCTTACATGGCGGAGTGGCTGGAAATAAAATCCGTAAATGTCTACTCTTTATTTTCCCATAAATCACTCATGTGTTTAGTGAGATCTAACTTTTTTACTATGTGATCCAGACTAATTGAAGTGTGGAATTCAACAAAACAGCTAATTGTTTCGATAATGCAATGATAAGACGTAGTTTGTCAGAATTATGTGATATATTTGCACAATACATTTCGAACAATCTGATCACACATATACTAATGGTTCAGTGCTCGCTCGCGAAGCCAGCAGGTCCTGGGTTCGAGTTCCAGGGGGGAAGGATCGTGGATGCGCACTGCTGAGGAGTCCCATACTAGGACGAAACGGCCGTCCAGTGCTTCCAGGTTTTCCATGGTGTTCTAGCTTCAATTGACTCATGATTTCAACCAGTGAAACACATATACATGTTAGAAACATTTATATATGAAAATTAAAAGGTCAACTAGACAGGTTAAGAGTAAGTCATAACAAAGGAAAAGTAATAAAGTGCACAAAAACAAATGTGATTACCACTCTGAATAGTAAATCAGTACTACCAGAGTAGGTAAAGCGTAAGCACAAATTGTTTTTGAACACATAAAGGGGGTTTCAATTTTCCTATAGCCAAGGCTTTAATAAACCTTAGTATACGTCCTTGAAGGCTTTTGTACAACACAACAAATGCTGATTTGATATCAACTTTATGACCCGTCTCAATCAAATGTTTCGCAACGGATGATGATGTCTGTCTATCCTGTGATCTTGCACTATCGAAATTTATCAAAGGGACTAATTGTTTTAAGTTAATTATTTACCGATATACAATAAATTACCAGAAATTCAGGATAACCAATACAATTTACACGCAAGTTAGTGGACAAATAAAATATATTGTAATTCATTTTGTCTTAAATATATTTACTATTGACCTTTTTCGATATGTTCTATTCATCGTAACTTAAACATATTTTCTACCAGCGAATACCGTTCGAAATCATTACTTCGTAGTTTTAATCTGCATGAATAATCGATAATTTTCATTAAATGGTTTGAACCGTAAGTTTATAAGCAGTTGTTTCAGTCAGCTCATCAGTTTGGAAAAACAAATTTTCTAAGCAACCAGCTTAATTATGACTGTTAATAGTATTTAACTTCTGCTGATGAGCTAACTGCTGTTTATCAAAGAAATCAGTGCCAACAAAACTCGGAATGTAAAGTGTGTGCACAAGTATATTACTATAACTAAGAATTTAGCAAAGAAATTGGATGTCGATTTAATAATCATTTTGTTAATTATCAAAGTAATAGTAGATATGATGAAATTAATATATTTTATATTATGTAGTATTATTAATGTCTTTATTCAATATTGTATTTTTGGTAGAACATAGAATGCTCAGCAGAAAGTATTTCAGCGAGTTTGCGTTTCTTATTTCTTGATCGATATTGACAATAAACGTTGAGTGACAACCAGTTAGATCTTCGCATTTCATACGTCGACATCTGAATAACATTCATTCTTTTCACTTTATATTGCACGCCATCATGATGTCTCCAGTTTCATTGACCTGAAAGTTTCGATCTTCCAAATGAACGTGGTCGCATATCAGAAATATCCGGAGCGATTTCTTTCTTCCTACGATCTTCATTCAGAAAAATGATGACCACAAAAACTACATTTCAAACACTAAAGAAAGACGAATTGTATTCTTCTGTTAAGCTTTCAAACAACGAAAGCTAGGGTGTTTCTCATATGTGATATTCAATAACTTATGATTAAGATACACTGAAGATCATGATACTTCATAAAACCCCTCTATCAGTCGAGCAAATATACAAGATTCACAATGACTACCGACAGGCTGTCTAGATCCTTGGATGAAGAATTTACATCGATACAAAATACTATTGAGTTTGAGTTGTTTGTCACTGAGGATGACACTTCATTTTACATACACATTTTATAAAAGAATAATTTGGATTTCGATTACTGTCTCGTATTGTGAAATGGCAGATATCATATTCTTGTAAGTTCTTAGTTGTCTCCGGAGTTATCTTTCTGTCGAAAATCCTACACCAACGAACATCCCGTGAAAACCATATCAGTTTCAGTCTCATCCTCAAGGAGAGACGACTGGCAATGAAGGTAACCAGAATTAACACCACCGGACCAGATTTCCTACTTTTTTGTTGGCTGAAATGACGCTACTGAACGGTGAAGATTTGGAGTTAAAATGCATTTTATACCATTAACAAACTATTCTCTATAAAAGCATGCTACTTGCTCATGTTCATATTAATTGTGTGAGAAATGAATAGCATTAAATTTGATGGTCAGGATAGACTTTTCTGAGAAGTGATAACCGTATATTCTTGAGCCAAGTAACTCTTGATTGTCTTCAGAGCATATCAAGGTGAGTTAATTAAAGGAGAAATCTGTGTACACGTTCATAACTACGGTTTCACAAGTATTTGGCTGTGTTAATTTGCTTACATTGTCAACAAATGTCTGCACTGCATGTTGTATTTGCGTCGTTATATTTCTCGTTATAAGGGAAATGAACGAAAACACCGAAACAATTTCAACATGACAGATCAGTCTTAAGTGATTTGGGCATACACATTCACCGTGAATGTGATATAACTCAAAAGTATACCATGAAACTAATTGTCAAATAACGTATGTAGGTGAATATTATCAGTAATTGTTTAATTATATTTGATTTAGTAGATTTATATGAATTATGTTTATAATACGACGTCTCGCTTATAAGTTTTTAAATATTGAAGTACAAATATCTATATTGTGAGCTTCATTTGATGACGCGTTTAATGTTCCTCACTGTTCGATGTTTTCGATGTATTTAGGTATCACGTCAACAAGATGAGTAATGATTGAATGTTTACTGAATTCATCATGTTGTTTATTTTTGCAATTTCTAATCTCGACCAATTTACTAAACTAGTGTTCCATCAATCAATCAATCAATCAACAATGAAGACAACCATTCGCTCTCCTAAGTTGACTATTTATCTTGAGATTACATATAAAGTATCTTCATACCACTACTAAATACACTTGATGATTCACACATTTATGATTCATGTGAAGAGATTTTTATTGTCACCATTAACTAACGGTATAAATAAAACGTTTACACATAATTCATGTGCTTTTGTTTACAAAACAATGTTTTATTACTTGAACGTGGTAAACCATTTTGATGTTTGATTTGATAGTCACTGATACAATAAATCAAATTAGTATTTTATTGAATTATACATTCAATTATAAGTGATTTTGCCGAGGTTTTCAAAAAACAGCCACAGGAGTATCAGAAAATATTCCATTAGACTGTGAAGAGTTATCAGTACTTCAAACTATGATCAAGAGGTCGATGTCATCTATAAACACTTGTATAAGAATAAATCCACAGACAGACTGATGAAACACACAGCTGTTTTACAATCAGTACTAGAAAGAAGCAAACATTGATTCAGTTCAACTGCAAACATTAAAGACGCTGTCTTGAATAAAGGGAATTTCATAGAATAACAAACATGATCATGACATATTATAAAAATCTATCAATATTGAAATCAAATTTTGTACTTTTTTCACTTTCACTACTGGTATACAGCTGCCCATAAGAAACATAACTTGATTACAACCTGTTGTCAGTTGTTCTCGCTTCCACCGATCAAGACAAGTGACTGCTTAGATATTCAATAAACAAATAACTGTTCACTAGATATCTTGATTACCAGACTTGATTGGAAAATTTTGAAATCTGTTGTCATTCCTAATAATATTTTCTAAATAAATAAATGATTGGATCTATATTCAGAACAGCTTCATTCAATCAAGTTAAACGTCGAAGGACCGCTGACCGAAAGTATTTTCATAATAAAATGCCATTTACATTTCACACCATATCCTGACGTTAACCCGACAACTATTCACTAGTCTGTAGGGAGTGCTAAAAACCCTACCAGAAATCAAACCTAAAGCCTTAATATGTCTTAGCGAGTGCGTTTTCAGATCAGCACTTTAGCATATGATGATTGTCGATTTAGCTTCAGTCAGCTGAATTCCTTGCGTTATTGTCAAGCCCAAAATTTAATTATTTGAACAAATTTCATATAGGAAGAACGCCATTGATTATTGGATGTGAGTTAAGCAGCATAGAATCCTCGATATTCTGTTAAGTTTTTGCAAACACCAATCATGTGAAAGTAGGCTTTAGCTTCAGTAATTAATACCTCTCTTGAAAATATTATAAAAATGAAGCATTAGATCTGCTGAGATTTTACTCTTGATCGCCTCATTATTAGATAAATGCCTTTCTAAATATTTCAACTAATGTCGATCATGATATTAAAATGATTGATTGACCACTCGAATCCTTTAGACCGTGAACATTTGTTTGGTCGTAATTCTGAGGTGCTTCACAATTTCCACCTTTAAATAGTTTGTTAATGCCATTGAGTTACTCGATGACTTATGAAAAGAGTTATCTGTTGGTTTTGGTTTGTTAGTCCTTGACAGAAATTTCGAAGCGAAATTATCTCTCATCTATGTAAACGCATGGAGTTATTATCACACACGTTTCATTTATATAGCTGACCATTTTCAATACGCTTATTAGATATGTAAATATTGACTACGGAATTAAATTTGAGTGAACTCAGGCAATTACTTGTAGCTCATTTTTGTTCCCGAAACCACGTAGCACACTAAGAAATTTCGCTAGATCCGAATTACAAATCGTTAAGCCATATCGACGTTGAGATATTTGTCATCTATGACATTGCACGATCATCGAGCGCCATCGTGAATTGACTTAACAGTAACATTTAATGAGTTATATTTTATGTTAGGGGTCTACATTTCCATTTCCTACCTTCAAGGATAAATGTTTGTGCTCTAACATCTGTTGTAATTGTGTGTGATTACTCCTGAGGTGTTCCTCTATAAGACAATGATTCATATAAATATTTCTTGTTCTATGTAATACATTCACTGTTGCTGATTCTCTGTGAAAACCGATCCGCTCACAATATATAGATTGGATACCAAACATAGAAATAATAATAATAATAGTTAAAATAATAACAACGATGAAAACAACACCAAAACATTCACGTACTTCAGAATTTATTTACTTAGAATTGATTGAAAAACTTCCATAAACTAGCTCATATTTATCAATTACCAATCACCAATCCATTTATTTTCACCATAAAAATACTCGCAGTAAACAATATGATGATGATAAGTTTGCAAAATTGTTAGAACGATTGTGTACTTTGTAATTGATTAAAACAAGTTAAATAAGATGAGAAATTTCTACATTCCTTCTATACAGTAATAGCATTTATGTTCTATGAATCATCCTAACTAGCAAAAGTTATAGTAATGGGTGTGTCTGAAGTTGGGCGTAGATGAATAAAGAACAATGACGAATAATTCTATACAGCAATGATAAGTATGGATTCTGTCATCTTTGTACTCTTGAGATATAGTGAATTAGCCAAAACCACCTATAAACTAACAGTGGAAGTGTAAATAGAAGCATTGGATTAATATGTATTTTGTGTTATCTTTCAAAGTAAAATTAGCTATTTTGTAGCTGTGATTAAACTCAGTTGTTTATTGAAACCCATTCATAAACACCATGTGAGTTTGTACACAATTGTGCTTATGTTATTTGCTGACACAATCTCCAGTTTATGAAGTCAAGTGAAATTGAAATCTGATTATTGCATCGATATCTGTCAAAATCCTGGATTCCAGGTTTGTGGTCATACGGCGGACTACACTGCGAATTCGTAGATGGAGAACAGTTGACAAATGCATTCCAGGTAAAAACCAGTGTCACACAAGGCTGTTTATTCTCGCTCTTTACCTTGTTCCTGGTGGTTTACCAGAATATGAAGACCCCCACATCTGAGGGATATCACGGAATACAATGAACATTATAGATACAACTAGACAATTTGCAATTCGCTCTCTGAATCAGTAGGCCTCAACATACATAAGTGAAAAACCAAGATCCTCAATCACAACACGGAGAACACAAACCCAACCACATTGGATACCGAAACTCTGGAGGACGTGAAAACTTTCACGTACCTAGACAGCATCAACGATGAATGACGAGGAGCTGATGGAGATGTGGAGGCAGGGATTAGCAAAGCGGTGGCAGCATTTCTACAACTTAGGAACATATGGAACTCCAAGCAACTGACAACCAACGTCAAAGTCAGAATCTTCAGTACGAAAGTCAACACAGTTCGATTGTACGGATCTGAAACTTCGAGAACTACTACAACCATCATCAAAAATGTACAAGTATTTTCAAACAATTGTCTATGCAAGATACTCACTGTCCGTTGACTGGATACCATCAGCAACAACCTACTGTGAGGCAGAACAAGCCAGTTTTGGCTGAAGAGGAAAATAGGGAAAGACGTTGGAAGTGGATAGGACATACATATCATTAACCATCAAACGGCATCTGGATGCACAACTGTCGCATCAATGTACATGTCTCTTATAAGACCCGAAATCCTGACCACAGTTCGTTTCAACATGATTGACTACTTTGGAATTTCTCAGAGGACGCTCGAATAATATGCAGTCTTGGTTAGTGTCATAAATAATCATTCACTAATCATCATATGATAGTGTCATCAACACATTATCGTCATTAATATATTTTTATACGTAGAAATATATTCGATTCATTTATGTGAGAGGGGTCACTCGATAATTTGGAAAAACTAGTTAAAAACGAAACAAAATAATCCTTTTTTCTGATCACATTTAATGTTAATTCTAGTCACAACTATTAATTATTAAAGTGTAAATTTATGTCAGTGTTTGTTAAATTCACACTGATCCATCAATCAAAGATTTGTGCACGGCTTAATTATGGAAAAATTGAAGCTATTATGTAGTCACAAGATTCACAGTTCACGTCATTTCACTAACCACATTTCACTTTTAAATGAGTATATAAACACAGATTTTCTAACTACTTTAATTTCAAAAGAACAATGTTTCTGTTCATTGCATTGATGATATTTCTTGGTTCACTTTTGCAAAATTCACATGTGGGTAAG
This sequence comes from Schistosoma bovis, assembly GCA_944470425.2. Lineage (NCBI taxonomy): Eukaryota > Metazoa > Platyhelminthes > Trematoda > Strigeidida > Schistosomatidae > Schistosoma > Schistosoma bovis. The sequence goes on along the minus strand of OX103958.1, from coordinate 4,540 downwards.
TCTCAGACTAATAGTA